>CM056050.1:324912859-326112859 GCA_029574335.1 Rana kukunoris | reverse complement strand
TATTCCCAGAACTAAAATGTAGACATTTTGCCACATAAAAAAAAAGATTCGACACAAGATAAGCTTTGTTAAAGCTAAACGTCACTATTTAAAAAACAACACACTTAACAAAAAAAAAATACTTTTATTCTACTTTTATAGTTAGAGGTCATTTACACATTAAAGCATGGATACATAGATGGATGGATGAGTTTTCTTTGAATATTAAGACCCCTTTGGAGGTGTTTTTTAGGTGCTTTAGCGCTAAAAATAGCGCAAAAAAAGCCATATCTGCAATTCCAGTGTGAAAGCCCGAGTGATTTCACACTGGGTCTCTGCGCTGGCAGGACATCAAAAAAAGTCCTGCAAGCAGCTTCTTTGCAGCGCTTTAGGAGCGGTGAATACACCGCTCCTAAAGGCAATCAATAGGCAATGCCGCCGAAACGCCTGCAAAGTGCCTGTGGGTGCTTTTAACCTTTTTTTCGTTAAAAGCACCCAAATAGCACCGCAAAAATGGCTTCCACTTTACCCTGTCGCCCAGGCGTTGGCGTGTGAAAGGGCTCTTAAAATGAATTAAATAGCGTATCAGGTTTGTGATGCTCAGATGCAATGTAGCTCCACTTTATGTAGTGTGTTACTAGCCAGATCACCAAATGATTATTAAGGGGGAAAAATAAAACAAAAGTAGTCACTTTATTTAAGAATTGGCAAGCTGCAATATAATAAAGTTTTGTTTTTGGACTTTTCCAGGACAGGGAGTGAAGAGGAATTTCTAGGATACAGAAACCACAAAATAAACTAACAGGGGTTTAACTGTTCCCCTTCTATCAAAAAACATAAAAAAAAGTTCTTGGTATACATTCACATTATTTGTCCAATCTTATAGTTGAACGAATGCTTGGTGGAATGCATGCCTTGTGCAGAGAACGTATCATTTGGGTCGTGCACAGGGACCTAATATTGGGCGGCATTCAGCCTGTGTGAATCCTATTCTTTATAAAGTCAAAGCTGTAATTAAGGATAAATAATCAGAATGGAATTCGGCAGGCAATAGAACCGCATAATTAACATTTGAAAGGGCTTTCATATTTTTTTGCGCAGCCTCCATTCCTCTGTGAAAGCCTAGCGAGCAACAGTTACATTTCTCGGTTATATTAACCTCAACACAACTGGATAAATGACCCTTTTTGAGAAATTGCCTCCTCCCAGATAAGAACTAAAATTCATCTGTGGTAATAATAGCTATATTTGTAGCGCCTGGCGTTTTCTTCCACTGTACTGTCTCCTGTGTGCTGCCTGTCCTCCCTCCAATGTTATTTTGATCAAGCTGTCACCTGTTGTGCTGAATTCATTAGAACTAGAAATTACATTACATTATCCCTAATAGCTATATAAATTTAAATGTGAAGCGATAGCTGTATATCACTTGATAAATATTGTCTGGGAGTACAGTACATATGTTTCACTGCCGGTTTCATAGATTCATGTAATCTGCATTGTTCAAAGTTTTTGTTTTTGTGTCAGGAATATTATGAAGCCGTAAAATGATAAATTATGCATGTTCTGCACTTATGCTCTCCTACAAAACAGAGCATGCCAAGGTCACTGACTAATTATTTGGAGAAAATGAAAGCTTTTTTAAAAATATTTTTTATGCTTGCACTGGGAGGCATAGTAAAAAAAAAAACACTGTTTATCTTAAAACCTTAATTATTAATACATCTTAATTGTTGATAAATTAATCATCGTAAACCAGCGGAGTTCATAAACAGCCAAATTATACCCAACATTTTCTACACAATTAAGCTCTGGTCTCCTTCCAGACAGAATGAGACACACTCCTAAATGTAGCGTCACTAACTGCTCAACATAAATTCTAGAGGCAAGATGCAATATTATCCCTTTAATTTTTATATTAGATGATCATTTAAAACCAAGGCATTAATCCTCCTGCACTTACTTGTTTTCATGTAACTTACTATTTTTTAGGGCACAAACATAATGTCAACTTATGAGGCTTGGAGAAATGCATATGTAGCCACCATAAATTACCTTACTACAACTTTCCTATTGGTATCCAAACCTATCAGCCTGTGATGGAATAATGGTACCAGAGAGGTTACCAGAGATAGGGAGCATGTTACTTTAGAGATTTGGTCAGTGAAATCATTTATTACAGGCATACCCCACTTTTAAGTACACAATGGGGTTTATTTACTATCACTGTAAAGTGCAAAATCAGGCTCACTTCTGCATATAAACCAATGAGCTTCCAGGTTTTATTACAAAGCTTAATTGAACAAGCTGGGGTTAGAAGCTCATTGGTTTCTATGCAGAAGTGAGCCTGATTTTGAGATTTTAAGAAGCGAGTCAGTGGCTTAGCATTGTCAACCTAAAAGTGTTGTTTCCGGCTCTCTAGATAAGAAACGTTGTACAAGAAATACAACAACTATTTGTGTAATAAAACTATATACAGTGAGATGTAATGCCAAACATACCGAAAAACAGAGTTTGGGCTTACATATACTTAAAAGCATCTCAACAAACAAAAATGGAAATTGTTGTTTAGTGTATGAGATCTCATGCACACTGGCTTACGATAGAATTTGAAAAAAAAAAAATGCCCTAATGTTACAATGGGGTTAAATTAACTAAAACTGGAAAGTGCAAACTCTGGTGCAGCTCTGCATATAAATCATTCAGCTTCCAGGTTATTTTATTTGTCAAGGTTTTATTGAACAAGTTAAAGTTCTATAGTCCCATAAAATAAAAATAATATTGTCACTGTAAGGCAAAAGTCATAATGAGCTAGCTCATTATGAAATACTTTCCTTAGAACGAGGCGTCGGTAACTCACCTGGTCCACGCCGAGGTAGCTGACATGTTGCTTCAGCGTGTCTTCCGGGTATTGCGGCTCCAGTGCTGTGAATGTCTGGAGCCGCGATGTCGTCACTCCCGCACATGCGCACGGGAGACTTATTTCCAGCAAGGTCCGGCGTCTGCCGGGCCTTCAGCCTAGAATACCCTGTGTGCATGCGTCGCTGCAGTCAGTGGCTCATTGCAAGGGGAATATCTCCTAAACCATACAGGTTTAGGAGATATTCTTTAAACCTACAGGTAAGCCTTATTATAGGCTTACCTGCAGGTAAAAGTTACAAAAAAAAACGAAACAACCGCTTTGAGCTTAGAAGCTGATGCACAGCTGCACCAGATTTGCTCTCTCTATTTTTAGTATAATATGTATGGAAATACAGTTGTGTGTGCAAGTCATTTGCAAGTAAATACATTCTACGGCCAGAATATTCATCAATTTTTGCCAATGGAATACATTTATGCACATGCACATGCATTTATGTGTGTTGAGATCTGTTTGCTCAGTTTTGCTTAAAAGCGCCTCTCATGTGCCTATGGTGTTTTTTTCTCTGCCTGTGAATGCTCCTCTTCAAATACGCCTGTAAATGTGTGAATGGCAACAAAGGCTAATATAGAGGTACTTTTACAGGTTGGAAAAATATGCTGAACACCTGTATAATCAGTGTTTTTAAAGCTCTGTGTGCATGAATCCTAGTAATTATTAAACTCCCATCTTATGCCCATGTTTCAAATTAGCAGCTATAACATTGAAGTTACCTGTTGACTCGCCATTTGTCATAAAGATTTCTTGAATTCTATTTTGCTATAGTGTTGTCATCCCTCCACATCTTCTCCATCTAATTATGCAGTCATAATGACGCGACACATCTACCTCCGACACAAAAACATTCCCATTTAGGAAGAAGCTCCAACAGTGCTAAGTTTGAGCCCAGGCTCACACTGGGTACGATTTAGTTCAATTTGAGATGCGATTTCACATGTGAAATCGCATCTCAAATCGGCGGCAATTGCCGGCAATGACACCGTCCTAATCGGTGCGACGCTGCATATGCGGCGCTGCACCGATTTCAAAAAGTAGTTCCTGTACTACTTTTTGCGATTTCAGGACGCAATTTGCATTGACAGAAACCTGCACAGATGTCTCCTAAATCGCGCCGAAATCGGGACTGCCAGAGGGAGTGAAATCGCGCAATTTCAGCTGAAATCGCACGATTTCACTCCCACAGCCCAGTGTGAACCAGGGCTGAGTGTAGTTCTAGCAGGCAGTTGATCACTTTCTGCCATCATGTCATCACTCCTGAAGTCACATAACCACAAATAAAGAAAAAAAAGAGGTTTATTTAGCGATTTAAGACAATGATTTAAGAGAATGACATAACAACATAAACAGTATTATTAGGCTTTCCAAAGTCAGAAAGACATACATAGAAAGACATACACTATACAGTAGAACCTCGGATTGCGAATAACACAGTTAACGAGTGTTTCGCAATACAAGCACTGCATTCTTAAAAATTCTGACTCGGTTTGCGAGTGTTGTCTTGCAAAACTAGCAGGATTCAAGCCACAGCGGTGTGCAGTACTGTGTTTGGCCTGAGGTGGGGGGTGCGGGAGCCGAGCAGTGCCGAACGGCGCAGTTCGGAAATGCTCGAAAATACGCCATTCCCGAGCCTTTCTGAGGTTTTCCACTGTCAGCCGAGCTGTTCTCTGGCTTTTCTGTATGTTTCTGAGGCTCTCCGGTGCCCCCTTACCTCTGGCCACATACGGACGGTATTGCATGCCATTGAAGTCAATGTGGAACAAATTACTTTAGTTTCCATTGACTTCAATGGGGAAACTCGCTTTGATATGGAAGTACTTTGGATAACGAGCATTCTACTGGAACGGATTATGCTCATAATCCGAGGTTCCACTGTATTACTAAAAGTATTAGGTTGCCTGCCTTTACACACACATGAACTTTAATGGAATCCCAGTCTTAGTCTGTAGGGTTCAATATTAGTTGGCCCACCCTTTGCAGCTATAATAGCTTAAACTCTTCTGGGAAGACTGCCTATGTGTGTCTATGGGAATGTTTGACCATTCTTTCATTTGTGAGGTCAGGCACTGATGTTGGACGAGAAGGCCTGGCTCACAGTCTCTGCTCTAATACATTCCAAAGGTGTTCTATTGGGCTGAGGTCAGGGCAGGCAAGTTCCTCCACCCCAAACTTGCTCATTCATGTCTTTATGCACCTTGCTTTGTGCACTGGTCCAAATCGTTTGGTGGAGGAGGGATTATGGTATGGGGTTGTTCCTTAGGGGTTGGGCTAGGACCCTTAGTTCTAGTGATGGGAACTCTTAAGGCAACAGCATACCAAGACAACCTGATAGAAATCCTTTGAGATGTATTAGATCAGCGACTATGAGCTAGATTTTTTCATCCAACATCAGTGCCTGACCTCACAAATGCACTTCTGGAAGAATGGTCAAACATTCCCATAGACACACTCCTAAACCTTGGGGACAGTAGTGTTGCTCACGAATATTCGCATTGCGAATATTCGCTACGAATATTGCATATTCGAGTATTCGCAAATTACTCGAATATTGCGGCGAATATTCGCTATGGCGAATATTCGTATTTTTTCAAATTTATTTTTAAAACAGATCACATCCTAGTGATCTCCATCGACGTCTAAAAGCATTGCTGGTATGATTAGAGAGAGACCCTGGGCCGAGTAGCTGATGCGATTCTTTTATGTTGCCGAAAAATCGCATTGCGAATTTTTGGCAACATAAAAGAATCGCATCAGCTACTCGGCCCTTCTTTTGCATCAGAGCCAATCAGAATAACTCGAATATTCGGCAAAAGGAATATTGCGCGATATTCCTTTTGCCGAATATTCGAGTTATTCTGATTGGCTCTGATGCAAAAAAAGGGCGGAGAAGATAATCGCGCAATATTCCTTTTGCCGAATATTCGAGTTATTCTGATTGGCTCTGATGCGCCCTTCTTTTGCATCAGAGCCAATCAGAATAACTCGAATATTCGGCAAAAGGAATATTGCGCGATTATCTTCTCCGCCCTTCTTTTGCATCAGAGCCAATCAGAATAACTCGAATATTCGGCAAAAGGAATATTGCGTGATTATCTTCTCCGCCCTTCTTTTCCCCCGTATTCTCCTTTCTTTTAAGTAGAGTTAGAGTAGAGTTAGTGTTTAGTGCATATTAGTTTAGTAATACAGGAAATGATCTCCATTTATGAGAATTTCGCAAAAAATTTTTTGGATAAAATATCATGAATATTCGATATTAGCGAATATTCGCGAATATTCTTCTATATATTCGCGCAATATCGCGAAATCGAATATGGCGTATTCCGCTCAACACTAGTGGACAGCCTTCTCAGAAGAGTTGAAGCTGTTATAGCTGCAAAGGTATGGGCCAACTCAATATTGAACCCTACGGACTAAGGTGTCCTTTTATAAAAGTGCGGTAAAATACCACTATTCAGTTCTTAGGCATTCTCAGGGGAGATCGTTCTCCTCTGAGTGCCTGTTTATGAAGCTTTGTGGATCGGTTCTCATGTGATGAGGAGCGATCTACAAATGGCTGGAAACTCCTGAGAACAACTTCTCTCACTGTAATCTCACGTGATGTAGCGGGATTACAGTACGAGGAAGTGAAAAATACAATAGTTGCACACGAATCAGCACACATTATACACCACATATTAATAAAATAATAAAGTTACATTCCCACCAAACAATATACATTAACCTAATTATTAAAAAAGATTGTTTTACGGACTTGTAATGGACGCCTATGGGGTCGCGTCTGTTAGCGGATGATGCATCCGCTAACGTCTGCAAAGATCCGCATCCATCTGGATCCGGTTTTTCGGATGGAAGAAAACACAATTTTTCTTCCGTCCGGCGGAACGGTTTGGATGAAGACGGACAAACGGTTCGTTTTCATCCGATTCCCCATAGGGGAGAGCGGAGGAGAGACAGGGCGGTCCCTGCACAGTGTGCGGGGACCGCCCTGTCCGCCGACAGCTGAGCGGGACCCCCCGCTGAGCCGGGACCCTTAAGCTCATACATGTGCCTATTTAAATGTGAATGGTGTATAGTAAATGAATGAAATCCCACATATGTAAATGAAAAATACATTTATAATTATTAAATATTTTAATAAAGTATACAAATATAAACCCTGTATAACTGTAATAGAACAGTCCATGGGTAAAACCATATTTTAGGGTTTACAATTTTTTTACTAATAAATAAAAAATATATAAAAATTACTTTAACCACTTGTCCACCACCCACCATCAAATGATGGCGGGCGGAGGACTCCAATACCCTCACTGCACGTGCAGTCATTTGAATAGGGAATGCGCGTGTTCGCGTGCGCGCATCCCTATACTGTCAGTAGCGGCGTGTCACGGAGACACCGCTCGTTACCGACAGGGGTGAACAGCGGCACGGATGCGCTGTTAACCACGTGATCGGCCGTGATGAAGTCACGGCTGATCACGCATGGCAACACCCCCAAAGTGCACGGCGCGTGTGAGCAATCGCGCCGCGCGTACCCGTCGATGGCAGCGTGTTCCCGGAAACACTGCTCATCACCGACAATGGTACACAGCCATTGGTCAGGGCTGTGTACCACATGATCAGCTCTGATCACTAGTGTAAACAAAGAGCTGTAACTAACTGTTACCAGCTCTTCTCCCCTCACACATCGTTTCCAGTGTGAGGAGAGAAGAGCTAGAAGCAGTGAGTTACAGTTCTGTGTTACTGTAGTGTCTGCACAAACACCACATCATGCATGACTGAGTAATTGTCATTCAAAGTGTGAGAGCACCGAAAGCTGAAAATTGGTCTGGGTAAGAAGGTTGTTTAAGTGCACTGTATTGAAGTGGTTAATAATAACATTTTAATGCAGGTAGAATAATATATATATATATATATATATATATATATATATGTGTGTGTATATATATATATATATATATATATAATATCTATATATACATATATAGATGTATATACTGATTACCTCAGCTTCATAAACTGTGTATGACCTGAGATCAACGGTGAGACTCGGGATCACCGCTGATCTCACTTTCATAAAAGGACACCTAATACTGAGATGCCATTAAAGTTCATGTGCGTGTAAAGGCAGGTGTCCCTATACTTTTGGTAATATAGTGTATAACTTAATCTGCCCATTTCCCTGAGTTTAGTGATCTTCTTTTTTTCTTTTTTTTTTTACTGAAGGTAACCTCTACTTAAATTTTGCTCTTCACATCTTGAATATTCCAAGATTGTGATCGACTTACTTTGCATACTATCAATCAAAACACAACATGTATTTAGTATATTTTGGGTCAAAGCAAGCCATTCAACCAAAAACAAATTTTTAGTAACCATGGGTATTACGTCATAGGTGACATGACTTGTGTGTGTGTGTCTTTTAGATCAGTGGTCATTAACCCTGTCCTGCAGGGCCCACTAACTGGCCAGGTTTGCAAGATAACTGAAATGCATCACAGGTGATATCATTTGCTGCTCAGTGATTGCAGTATTCTAGTCTGCATCTCCCCAAGGCAATACATAAAACCTGGCCTGTTAGTGGGCCCTGCAGGACAGGGTTGATGACCACTGTTTTAGAGAACACAAAAGAGAGGGCCCAATGTCTGCTCTTCTCTTTAGAACTGTTGCCACTCATTGCATAGGCATAGCAAACGGTACACTGAAAAAAATAGAATGATACAATGGTTTTACGTGAATAGAGACAGTCTTGATCACTTTGGATGCTTTTCAGAGTTGTGTCCCTCAGCATTTTCTTAATGAGCCTTTGCATAAGGCGACACAGACTCAGGGTATCAGATGTGACCTGTGGGAGCTGTGATAAAGAACTCTACTTGCCAATATTCTAGACAAAGTTTAGACCAAGCATTAATCTTTTACACGTTAATATGGGACAAGCACTCAGCTAGCAAATATAACATATGGCTATGTGATGTTGGCAGAGCAACGATAATTGTTCTGTTAGTCACGCAGCCTTGCCTCTCTCCCTCTGTAACACTTGTCGGCTTGGAAAGTTGCTGAGAGAACAAGTCCTGCACCACAACCTTTTAGAAGAACTGGGCACAAGGATACAATATATGACGCATAAGGCACAAATACGTTTCAGTGACAGATGTTCTTGTTCTTACCAGGTAAACACAACTAAATCAGAAATGCTTTGAGTAGTCCTACTATTGATGTGTGACACTTCTCTCAGAAGTCCTTAGAGAGAGAGGTCATACTCTCCACAAACATAAAGCTGAAATAAATTGTCTGGTACACATGTTTTAAATGCTAATCATGGCCAGGAAAGATATGAAAAAGTAATGTTGCCGTCTATTCATCTGCTTCCGAGATTTGTTTTCTTCTTTGTGGGAAATGTTTTTCCTTATGGGCAACTAAATTTAAGTGCATTTTCCCCAAAAGCTTAGTGAATGAGGTGAAATATAATTCTGCAAAAAATTTCCAATTACATACAAGGAAAAAAAAAAAAAACATTTTTGCTTGTGCATGATTGGATGATAAAAGTCAGCAGAACTTCTCCTCATTCATTAAGCTCTTGGGAAAGTTCCCTTGCAAAAGAAACAGTGATTCAATCCCTATGTGTAAAGTTATGGTAAAGTATTAACCACAACTTTGAAACTCACCACCACTGTTTCTGTACTTATACTTTCTATAGTACACACTCATCTAGTGTAGTGTATATACTGCAAGGGGTGTATCGGAGTTAAATATACTTTATAGTTTTCAGTAGACGCTAGCATTTTAAATTACGAACTGGCTGCTTTTTATCTCTTGGAGATTATGGTGATGAGAACCAGAGCTCCCAAGTCTCACCATCTGTCCCAGTCATTACAATAAAGTCAAACTATCCCTGCTGGATTTTTCATTCATATTACATTTTGAGGAAGCACAGTAGTTTAACTATACAGCATATGTTGGTAGTGTCAGCTCCTTCAGGTTGAAAATCATTCCTCTGGAGTCCTCAAGTGATGAATTGTATGAAACTGGCTTGGTCAATTACACTAATATAAAATTGTCTACTGGCTGAAAGAAAGCTGGATATGGCATAAAAGGTTTGTTGTAATATGCTGAAAATGATGTGGTAATTTGGGAAAGATGATGAGGGATAATACGTATGGAGGTGTTTAAAGTGGATGTAAAACCTACCAGAGGTACCCTATTCTACCTTAGGCTTCATTCACATGGACACATAGGGATTGATTTACTAAAGGCAAATAGACTATGTACTATGCAAGTGCAGTTGCTCCAGAGCTTAGCAAATGAGCAGACGCTCTGCCAACTTCCATCATCCAATCATGTGCAAGCAAAAATGCATTTTTTTATTTGCCTTGCACGTGATTGGGTATTCTTTGCAAAGTGAAGCTTTACCTAATTTATTAAGCAATGGAGCAGAGGGCAATTGCACTTTGCAAAGTGCACAGTCTATCTGTCCTTAGTAAATCAACCCCATAGACTCATACTTTCATGTGGAGGTTTGCATTTATGTGCCAAAGGAATGACATGCATCACATCCATACAGGGACAGCTGCACAGCTCTGGATGCAGTTGATCTGCACCCAGAGCTGTGCACCTTGCCCTGTACAGATATAAACAGTGGATCTGTTAGCTGCATCTGTAACAGGCTGGCTGCAGCCGGCTGCACAGAGCACCTCTCATTCACCAAGGTGCATAAGAACAAACCTCTGCATTGAGGTATGAGTTTATGTGCCCATGTTAAATATATATATATATATATATATATATATATACACACACAACATTACCAAAATAATTGGGACGCCTGCCTTTACACACATGCAAACTTTAATGGCATCCCAATCTTAGTCTGTAGGGTTCAATATTGAGTTGGCCCACCCTATGCAGCTATAGCTGCTTCAATTATTCTGGGAGGGCTGCCTAAGGTTTAGGAGTGTGTCTATGGGAATGTTTGACCATTTTTCCAGAAGTACATTTGTGAGGTCAGGCTCTGATGTGGACGAGAAAGCCTGGCCTTGTAGTCTGTGTTCCAATTCATCCCAAAGGTGTTCTATCGGGTTGAGGTCAGGACTGTGTAGGTCTGTCAAGTTCCTCCACCCCAAACTTGCTCATCCATGTCTTTATGGAACTTGCTTTGTGCACTGGTGCGCAGTCACGGGGGAACAAAAAGGGACCATCTGCAAACAGTTCCCACAAAGTTGGGAGCAAAAAAATGTCCAAAATGTCTTGGTATGCTGATGCCTTAAGAGTTCCCTTCTTTTGAATTAAGGGGCCCAGCCCAACCCCTAAAAAACAACCTCACACCATAATCCTTCCCTCCACCAAATGATTTGGACCAGTCCAAAAAAAAAGGTCCATAAAGACATGGATGAGACATGGATGAGCAAATTTGCGGTGGGGGAAACTGACTGGCCTGCACAGAGTCCCTATATATATATATATATATATATATATATATATATATATATATATATATATATATATATATATATATATATATATAAGTACTGTACATGTTCTCCAGGAATAGCTGCATATATTTATAATGGGGAATTCTTTAGGATCCTAAGGCTAGGAGATTGAATTCATAATGGCTTTTTATTAACTGTCCCTGAGAGAAATAATGCTGCTTTCTGTAGGTGGATTTAAAAATGACTTCTCATTTCAAACCTTGTGGGCTTCTAATGTCAAACAATGGTTTTCTTTGCCTTGTTTGCTGGGGTGGGGTAAACAGTAAAGTCTGTAAGGTATATAAAGCTTCTAAAGCAGGTCCCTTAATGTGATAATGGACTGTGGATGTGCAATGTACCTACATCTGAAGAAGAGGATGCTATTAAAATATAAGTCTCCTGAGTTAATAGCATTTTTTTTTTCAGAGAAGTACACCTAATTTCTCAAATACTGAGTAGAAATGTGCATTTTCTGTCTAAATGAGATGCTTTGTCATTAACGATAAGACTTTAAGGGACAATACTGTACATGTGAACATTTACAAATGACAAAAATGTAGCTATCACAATAGAACAATGCCAAATGAAATCACTACTGTGGTATGAAAATTAAAAAGTCAAATTAACTCTTTAGCAAGGTTGATATATTAGGTACACAATTGTAATAAAATAACTCTAAACTAATAGTGTTTTTAATTATGAAAATTGCTATTCAATTAAACATTGTCTAAGTAAATATTATTTATCTGCACCTTCTCTAATTATGGTACCAAAATTCAAGAGAGAGCGAAGAGAAATGGATAAAACAGAGAGAACACGACATTCACTGTTAAGCAGTTGTAAAAAAAGTTGATTAAAATGAGCTTAGCTCAATTTGCTACCAAGTTTAAAAGCAAGAGGAATTGTCAATGATCAAAAAGTTTTCTGATTCTCCTTAGTTATCTCAATGGATGTCATATAACAGTTTAGTGATCAAGGGGACCAGCAGATGCAAATTGAGAGGCAAGTGAGAAAGGGCATTGTAGCTATGCAACACAAGTGGTTAGTTCATCTCAAGTCATCCCAAGTCGCGCTGTAGAGAAAAACAATGTTAGTGAATGGGAGCGGTGTTAATACACACTACTCATGTCGCTCCGACTTCAGAAAAGGTTCATGTACGACTTCAATCTGACTTGTTGCCTCAAATCTGATCACTAGCTACTTTCCAGATAAGATAACATACATTTCTCACAGGCAAACCTCTCCCTCCCCTTCCCTCTCCCTCCCTTTCCCAGAGCTGATTGTTGTTTTATTGGCCACTGGAATGTCTCCTGTCCTGGAATTTGTGTTGTAAATCGCCCCAGATCGCCCTGTGGTTCATGCTAAAGTCGTGTCTGAGTCGCCTCTGAAAGTCACTCTGGAAGTCGTGTCGCCCCAGTGTGAACCGACTCTAAGAATATGCATTTGCAGCCAAGGTCTTGAAGTGATTGGTGAAGCTTTTGTAAAGGAGTAGAACATATACAAACTATTAAGTGGCTCTGAAAATGTTCTCCTTTGCTGTGTACACACGATCGGATTTATGATGGAATCTAATCCGATGGATTTTTTTGCCAGAAATCCGATGAAGCTGACTTTCATCAGTCTTGCATACACACTATCAGACTAAATTCCGACCGTGTCAAAACGTGGTGACGTAAAACACTACGACGATCCAAAAAAATGAAGTTCAATGCTTCTGAGCATGCGTCGACTTGATTCTGAGCATGCGTGGGTATTTCTCCAATGGAGTACCACACAGTCGATCGGAATTTACTATCGTTTTTTTATTCAATCGTAAAAATTTAAAACATGTTCTATTTTTTTTACACCGATGGAAAAAAGACCGATGCCCACACATGATCGGTTTGTCCGATGAAAAAAAGTCCATCGGACTGTTTTCATTGGATAAACCGATTGTGTGTACACGGCATTAATATTAGACACTATTATTAGTGACAATGAGATGAAGTAGGTTTCATTAACAATGAAGACTTTACATAGTAAAGTCATTATTAGACATAGCTTTTTAAAAATGTGTAAAGTAAGAAATATTATAAAGTATATATCCAGCCAAAAACAGTTTTTCTTAGTTGTGGATAGAGCAAGGAAGGGTTAAAACCCCTGGCTGGTTTTAATTACATATACGTCTCCATGAGAGATTTACCTTCACTTCCTGTTTTGCCAAAGGAAAGCATTTTTATTTCTGCATGTGTGGCTGTTTGAGAGAGTTCCCCTTCCCATGCAGTAAATGTTTTGTCAGTAGAATAGGAAGTTTGGGTGTATAAAGCCGCGTACACACGGTCGGTTCAAACCGATGAAAATGGACTGAGGTTCGTTTTCATCGGTCCAAACTGATCGTGTGTAGGCCCCATCAGTCCGTTATCCTTTGGTCCAAAAACAGATGGCTTGCTTTAAAATAAACCGATGGACGGCTAACGGATAGGTCAAAACCGATTGTTAGTACGCACGAGCATCGGTTTAAAATCCATGCATGCTCAGAATCAAGTCGACGCATGCTTGGAAGCATTCAACTTCGTTTTGTTGATCACGTCGTTGTGTTTTACGTCACCGTGTTCTGACACGATCGGTTCATGAACCGATGGTGTGTAGGCACATCAGTTCATCAGTCAGCTTCATTGGTGAACCGATGAAAAGGGTTCATCAGACCGTTCTCATCGGATGGACCGATCGCGTGTACAGGGCTTAACTCTAATGGACCACCGTATAGCAGTAAAAACCCAAAAGGAGCTCTATTGACCCCGCCCCCCCAAATTCCCATTCACTCTTTTCAAAAGCAAAAATAATGTTTTGGGCTTGATATTTTAAGCAAATATGAATAAAGCCCTTTGAGAGTGTATGTGGACAAAATTATTTCCTTTTGCTTCACGAAGACTCAAAGCATTATAGAGAATGGAAATCTACAAGCCATTTACTATGTTAAAAAGTCATATAAAGTTGATAGATTCCGCCTGTGTTCTCTGTTTTCAAGAGAGCAGAAGAGACATGTTATATTTGCTTGGAGAGATTGCTGAGAATGTTGCTTCAAATGATAGGCACTTGTTACCAGTGCAAGCAATCTAGTCGGAGTCTGTATTTGTTGTGACAAGGGGGGGGGGGGGGGGGGAGATTTACTAAAGGCTGATCACTTTACAAATCAGTGAAAGAGCTGAAGCTTTTGTTGACTTTAATCATCCAATAATGCATAAGGAAAAAGAAGGTGATTTTGTATTCTTTACAATTTTCCTTAAAATGTGCAAATTCACATACAAAGTGAACAGCCTATTGACCTTTAGTAAATCAACTCTTTAGCGTTTAATGTTATGCTAGAAAGAGATTGTGGTTGATTTACAAAACTGGACAGTGCAAAATCTGGTGCAGCTGGACCTTCTCAAAAAGTGATTCTTTACAAAAGTCTATGCACTAATAAGGGAAACAGCTATAGAATGCATCGATCTCTAGAAAAGCTTACTAGTCAAGTAACCATCTTAGTTCAAGCAGAACATGTGGTTCTGGTACAGTAGTCCTTTAACCACTTGACCTCCAGAAGATTTACCTCCCTTTATGACCAGGCCATTTTTTATGATACGATACTGCGTTACTTTATCTGACAATTGCGTGGTCATGCAAGGTGCCGTTCATAAATTAAATTTGTTTCCCCTTTTATTAACAAATATAGCTTTCTTTTGGTGTGCTTTGATCACCACTTTGTTTTTTATTTTTTGCGCTAAAACAAAAAAAAACTGACAACTTTGAAAAAAAAATATATATATTTTTTAGTTTCTGCTATAAAACATTGGCCAGCACCCGCTGATCAGCATCTGTCTGCGCACACCCCCTACCCGGAAGTGGTGCATAACATACCTAGTATGGTTGGCAAGCTGGTTAATCATGAACTTTTCTACTACTAAAAACACTATATGTGAGGTCAATTTTTTAGTTATAGTTATTTAGTTTAACCACTTCAGCCCTGGAAGGTTTTACCCCTGAAAAGGGAATTTTTTTGCGAAAACGACACTGCATTACTTTAACTGACAATTGCGCGGTCATGCGCCGTTGTACCCAAATAAAATGTATGTTGTTTTTTCCCCCACAAATAGAGCTTTCTTTTAGAGGTATTTGATCACCCCTGCGGGTTTTAGTTTTATGTGCTAGAAACAAAAAAAACGCAAATTTTGTAATAACAGCAACATTTTTAAATGTTTTACTTTCTTATATAAAAATGTATTCAATAAATAAATGTAAAGAATCAAATGTCTTCATCAATTTAAGCCAATATGTATTATGCTAAATATTTTGGGTTAAAGAAATCTCAATAAGCGTATATTGATGTGTTTGCAATTTTTTTTTTTTTTTATAGTAATGGCAGCGATCAGTGATTTTTAGCAGGACTGCGATATTGCAGCGGACAAATCATACAAATAACTGACACTTTTGACAGATTATTCCAGTAATCATTGTTAAAAATATGCACTGTTACTGTACTAATGACACTGGCAGGGAAGGGGTTAGCACCAGGGGTGATCAAAGGGTTAGGTGTGTCCCTAGGGGGTGCTTTTTAACTGTGTGGGGGATGGACTCACTGGATGAATTCAGAGCTTAGCAGGAATACAAGATCACTGTGTTCATCCCTGTCAGAACAGCAACCTGCCTCTTTTACATTGGCAGACTGCCGTTCTACCTCTCTAGGGTGAAGCTGGTGGACATCACGCAAACCTATGCTGGCTATTGCCCAAAATGATGGACGGGTAGGTCATTTGGCACAATAGAGCCAACCTGTCACAGTATATATGCTATTGCTGGTTGGCAAGTAGTTAAAAGTCATATATAAAGTCCATCTTTAATAGTATAAATAAATGCAGTAATATGGATAATATGGTTAACTGTTGCACATTAACAGACAGATCATATTATATCTACAGCTGCTTATTTTAGGTCCGCCTCATGCAGTCAAAGCTATGCGTATAACAAACTAAGCTCGAACACCTGTTAACAAAATCATTTAAAAGTAAATATATATTTTTTTTTTGCAAGGGATCTATCTTTTGGTAAAAGCAGCCACTTTAATCTGTATGATTCACACACTTGCTTTGCGTTTCAGATACGCAGATACAGAACATCTGTGTATCTGATCTCATTTTCCTCTTTTTCGTCTTTCCTCCAATGCCACCAGCCAAAGCTGATTATGTTTGTCATCCTACAGTTTCAATGGGTTGCAAGCTCATTTTGTAATAGGATTTGAGTTAGATTTTCATAAATATCCAGTTAATCCTTCAGCAGCTTTTTGTCAGTCTACTGAATGGGCTTCTTTTTTCCTCCGTTTATGTTAACAAGAAAATTATTGCAAGCAGACTATTGAGGGTGCTTATTACATGACTGTGACCCTAAGAGGGGCTGAGCTTCTACCTAAAAAAAAGAAGAATTAGGATAACATATCAATTGAAAACAATGTTTAATAATAGGTATATATATATCTATAGCACTAATCAGTTTGTTAGTTTTTCACATTCTAAAGGAGTGATTTAAAGGGGTGGTTCCCCTAAAAAGAAACTTTTAACATTGCATGTCTCTTCTTAATTACATGTAGAATCGGCTGGTATTTAAAAAAAAAACGTCCGTACATACCATTTTCGGCATGTAGTCTCGGTCGTGGTAGGGCGTGCCTACTTGATTGACAGGCATCCGATCGACGCATACAGCGCGTCACGAGATGCCAAAAGAAGCCGAACGTTGGTGCGCATGCGCCGTATAGAGCCGCACCAACGTTTGGCTTCTTTCGGCATCTCGTGACGCGCTGTATGCGTCGATCAGATGCCTGTCCCCATCCATCATACCCGGAAGCTGAGGTGATGCAGCATGAAGAAAATGGTATGTACGGACGGATTTTTTTAAAACTACCAGCCGATTCTACATGTAATTAAGAAGAGACATGCAATGTTAAAAGTTTCTTTGTAGGGGAACCACCCCTTTAAAAAAAAAAACACCTATTAAAGTTTTTCTTTTTTTTTCTTTCTAGAGCACTCCTTTAGGATGTGAAAAACTAACAAACCGATTAGTGCTGTATATATATATATATATATATATATATATATATATATAAATTGTTCTAGGTATATCTTGTATTTTTCTTGCATAAACAAAACAAGCCTTTTTTTTAAAATGAAGCTAATAAAACAGAAGACCAGATCTAATATCAATTGGAGGAAATTGAGCCATAATAAGGAAGCCTTAGATCTTTTCATGAGGTTTGTTTAATGAGATACAAAAGTCATTACTGCTTTAATTAGGCTTTGTACAGTTTTTTGCAAGAAATAATGGTGGTGAAATTTCTCTGTTACAGGTAAAAAAAAAAGATTTTCGGAGAAAATAAACAATTTTTAAGAAAATAGCATAGACTGTGGTTTTCTGTACCCATTCAGTAATGAATAACACACCATTGGGTACATAAAGTAGCAGCCGTACCGTATGTTGTCTTTTTTACAACTTGAGAATAGGCACAGCAAATTAAACCTGCAGTTGCATTGTTACATGACATACAGTACCATAGTGCTTTGCCACTGTGTTTCTGCAGGACCCCTACAAGCATTGTTACACCTGTGGTTGCATTACTTACTGTGTTCTGAAATTATATTGTCATAAAATTTATAATTGTCTGCGAATGGAAAACATGGTCGGATATAAGTACCACATCACCATGGAAACTACTTTCTTTTTGGAAAATGAAACTTTTGCATTATAAAGGATAATGTACAATTATAATAAAATGAAATTGTGCTTCTCTTACTAGTAGTGACATGCCAAAGTCTAACTGGCAGAATTCATCAGTGGAGTGATTAATTCAGAAACTTAAAATACCACTACACTATATTTTACATCAAAATATCAAGTATACTACAGCTCTGTGTTTTTTTTTTCAGACCATTGTGTTCAAGCTTCTTATAGCATCTGGTGTGCATTCCTGATCCTCCTCTTATGCCACTGTAGAGCAAGTGGTGTGCATTATTTTTGGTCACATGCTCTGCTCTACAATTTCCATGTTCTCAGAGCCTTAGCAAGCCACTGCACATGTGTTAAAATAACACTGACATTTGCCTGCTTCTCCCACGCTCTTCTCCTACTAGAATGAGTTAAAAACGTAAGTCCCACTACACTCCTCTTACTGGATGTTATGTGGTGGTGCTAAATGCATCTGCATGTACATGTTAAGTCTATTTCGGGGATGAGTGGGAAAGGATTGCTAGATTAATCACATCACCCCCGGAAGATTTGGCTGCTCAATGACCAGGCCATTTTTTGCGATACGGCACTGCGTCGCTTTTACTGATAATTGCGCAGTCGTGCGACTATGTACCCAAACAAAATTGTCTTATTTTTTTGCGCTATAAACAAAAGAAGAGCTACAATTTTGAAAAAAACACAATGGGGGTAATTTACGAAAGGCAAATCCACTGTGCACTACAAATGCAAAGTGCACTTGGAAGTGCAGTTGCTCTGAATCTGAGGGGTAGAACTGAAATGAGGAGAAGCTCTGCTGATTTTTTTATCCAATCATGTGCAAACTAAAATGCTGTTTTTATCTTCCTTGCATGCCCCCCTCGGATCTACAGTGACTGCACTTTCAAATGCACTTGTAGTGCAAACTGGATTTGCCTTTCGTAAATAACCCCCTATATCTTTTTACTTTTACCACATTTAAAAAATAAAAAATAAACAATGTTCCTCAGTTTAGGCACATATGCTCCTATATATTTTTGGTAAAAAAAATCGCAATAAGCGTATATTGATTGATTTGCACAAAAGTTTTAGGGGATAGATTTATGGCATTTTTCATTTTTTTTTTTTTTTTACTAGTAATGGCGGCGATCTGCGATTTTTATCATGACTGCAATATTGCGATGGACAAATTGGACACTTTTGACACATTTTTGGGACCATTGACATGTATAGAGCGATCAGTGCTATAAAAATGCAAAAATTACTGTATAAATGTCACTGGCAGTGAAGGAGTTAACACAAGGGGGCACTCAAGGGGTTAAATTAAAATCAAAATTCCTGGAAGTTTACATTCATTACTAGTCAAGAACACTTCATCAATTACAGTAATCATTTTTAAAATTCACTCAGGACAATATATGTGTGGTACATTAATTAATAAATTAGCAGCAAAAACATAACAACCTTTGTGCTAATATGATAAAAATTGCAGTACTTCCACTACACTGTTTTAATATGTTTTTTCTCTCCATGCTTCAGTGCTTCAGCCATGTCATGTGCCACATGGGAGACAAGTGGAAAAAGTGAAACACATATTTGCCAGCAATTGAATACAGTTCCCAGGGAGACTTTGCTGGGAGATGTATTTCTGTACATCATGCGATTTTCACATTATATTGCATTCAAAACATGATCACTACAAAATTATTTTAATCAATTCCTCACTTCCCTTGTCATGAGCTATTTGTATTTCAGAGACATTTTTTTTTTTTTTTACTTTCAAGATCTTTCTTGCCTTGAATGAAAGACATATATGATGACAATAGTGGACATGTATTCATTGTTGTACTCATAATAATGTATTGTTTGTACTAACTTTGCCCATATGCCATATTTTCTTCAGAGCTGAAACTGAAGTATGTGAAAACAACTGTCCTTGATAATTTTCTCCAATTCTATTCCAATTTAATAACATTTTGTATTCAGTAAAAGCTTCATAGATACATTTTAATTACTGTATAGTATAGTCAATAGACTTTATGTTCTTTGTTGAATGCTACCCCTGGCAACTGCGTAACACTCCTTCACCCCAGATTATATGGAGGATTAATTTTATAAACTAACTTTGAAAAGAAAAGGCAGCTTTAAGTGTTGTTTAACTCTTCTAATCTGCTATTCAACCATTTGATCACATTTTCTTCCATCTCTACGTCTTTGAGTTTGCAATATAAATTTGCTGTGGGAAGATTTGTCTCCCTTAAACTTATTGATAACTTGAATCTGTTGCAGGAGCCAAGAGATATTGAATGTTCATGTAATTACACTACTAGGCTTCCTAGTGATGAATGCAAGCATACACAGGGCTGTGTTTTAAACATTTTGCTCAAGGGTAAAGTTTGGTTAGTAGTAACTGAATAGTTTGTGCATTCATAGTTTCCTTCATTCTTCTCTTACTTGTGTCAGGCAAAATATATGTATAATGAAGTAAAAGTTAGTATTGAAGAAAATAAATACTATCAATTAGTTGTAAAGGTTTTTACTGTATAATGCTGTTTGTTATGGATCAGTAAATTTGGAGAAATATACCGTCAAGTTTGGTGAAAGAGCGGAGATGTATCGACCTTTGGCAGGCTGAAAAAACAATAATATACATGTTGGAAGATATTCAGAAAACATTACACCTGCCGCCAATCAGAGATGAGTGCATGGTGTGATAAGATTATTTTTTAGTAAACTTAAAGTGGAGGTCCGCCCACCACTGCAAAAGTTAAAAGCCAGTTGCTGCACATACTGCAGCTGCTGACTTTCAATAATCAGACACTTACCTGTCTTGGAGTCCAGCGATGTCGGCACCACAGCTAATGTTTCCATCAGCTTTCGGGTGCATGCTGCCTCCATAGCGAGTAAGGGAACCCGGAAGTGTAGCCTCACAGCTTCACGCTGTGAACCCTACTGTGCACGTGCTCTGCTCCTCTCTCCTTCTGGCCCAGCGGCCGGGGAAGGAGGAGGGAGAAGGAGGGAGCCCGTGCGGTGACATCAATACCAGAGGCTGAGGGTCTACCGGAAGTGGGAACAGGATACCTGTGAAAGACAGATATCCTGTCCCCCCTCCCCAGAAAGGTGACAAATGTGGCACTTGAGGGGGGGGGGGGAGTACAGTGAGCCAAAGTTCCACTTTTGGGTGTAACTAGGCTTTAACTAGTAATATTAAAAACAACTATAACTGATCATTAATAAGGATGTGTGAATCTTCCGGGGTACAGTTCATGAACAGTTCTGCAAATTTGACATGATTTTTGAAGTTCTACAGCTTTGCAGCAAACCCTATTGAAATCTATATTGGTCAATCTTGGTGTTCAATACTGGCTATTTGTAGGGCCAATACATAAGTTATTGTTAATAAAAGGCAGAAAGATTTGGCTTTTGGCATGGGTGACATGACCAAAGCCAAAACTAGTAGAACAAACTTAAAAAAATCTGTGTCTCTCCCTACCCAGAATTGTCAGCTTTTCCTTACAACACACACTGACATTATGGCTACTGTAAGCCCACACTTTTATGTAATAGGACCAGGTTATCCATTCCTTCAAATTATTGACTCTTGTGATTCTGCTGTCATGGATCAAAGGCTATGCACTGCATTATAAGTTGTTGCTTATCTCTGGCAGTGAATATGTAAAAATGTTGTCAAAAGTTCACGATTCAATAATCCTAGGAATTCTCTGCGAACGAATGGAGGCAGGTAAAACTCGAGCCTCACCCCTACTTGTGGATTATTCACACAAAGATAAAAAGTTCATCGATCATAATATTTGATTACCTATTGAAGAACTGTGTATATTAGCTGGAAGTATTCCTGAAACCCCCTCGTTATTATGTGTACCTTTATTATTTATTTATTTATTTATTATTATAACTGCATTGATACAAAAGGCTTTAGGTTTTTTAACTGCTTTTTCTGTATGGAATTTGGATTAATTTTGTTTTGTATGATGCAATATATGGATTTTATTGAACAACACTTGTACTAAGAAAAATATGAAGACTATCATTTATAGAGTACCTCTGAAAGTGCTAGTTGCCTGGATTTCCTTGGCTTTAATGCTTTTGCATCACTGAGTGAGAACAAGGGTGTTTTGAAAGGGAGATAAAGTCATTCCTGACCTTTATACCTGTTTCAGATCAATGAATGTGAAGGTATTACATTCACAGGATCAGTACAATACCCACACAGCTAGCATTTTTACTTTCAGTAATTTTTTAGTAGAAAGAATTTTGAAAGTTACAGAAAGTTACATATTGGACACATTTACCATAATTTGCTTACATAAAATGAGTATGTTTGTGTAGTACCACATAATAATTTTTACTTATAACAATTTCAGGCGATCAACATTTTCCGAAGGATATTCCAGTATTGGCAGCCTATATGCTTTTCTCAGGACTGGCTTCATTGAGATATCCACTAATATATGCAAGGATTTGCTGAGCTGCTTGGCCTCCATTACTTAACAAAAAATAAATGAATAGGCTAAATTAGGTGAACATGTAATCATTTTTGTTTATGCCAGATTGAAACATGCCAGTGAAGTTGTCCTGACACTAGAGTAGACACTTATTGTAAACATGTTATACTTAGCTGCTCTGTGAAAAGGTTTTATACAGAGCATAAGATTCAAACAAGAAAGACGCCACTCCAGGCGAGCAGTTACTTCTGTCTGAATGTGCTGGGTGCAAGTCACGGCCCCGCCACCGATGATCAATAGGAAGAAAATGGCTGCACACCACAGAAACATTCCAACAATTTTATTCCAAAAAATAGCATATAACAGCCAACAAAGACAGAGTGTCTGAACCCAGGAGATGACGTGTGCATTTCACACTGACCCCAGTGCTTCTTCAAACCTGAAAATGTTCTATTTGCTACTTTTTTAATAAAATCATTGGAACGTTGCCAGTACAGGACTCCTCTCCTTTCAAGTGCCCCCATAGTAAGATGCTATCAACAGGCAGTTGTGCAGGCATGATCCTATGCCAGGCTCTGTGTGTCCATTGACACACACTGCAGGGCTCGGCATATGCTCCCAGCATTTTTATCACTGGCTGTGATTGACAATAGCAGAAGCCAATGGCTCCCACTGCTGCCTTCATGTCCAGTGAGGAGAAAGAGAGAGAAAGAGAAGTGTGGCTCTCAGGTAAAGTGCTGGATTGAGACTGGGCTCAGGAGGTTATTTGGGGGGCTGAACATAAAAGGCTTTCTACCTTAACCACTTAAGACCCGGACCAATATGCTGCCAAATGACCCAAGGGGTTTTTGCGATTCGGCACTGCACCGCTTTAACAGACAATTGCGCGGTCGTGCGACGTGGCTCCCAAACAAAATTTGCGTCCTTTTCTTCCCACAAATAGAGCTATCGTTTGGTGGTATTTGATCGCCTCTGCGATTTTTATTTTTTACGCTATATACAAAAATAGAGCGACATTTTTTAAAAAAAATCAATATTTTTTACTTTTTGTTATAAGAAAAATCAATAAACTAAATTTTAGTCAAACATTTAGGCCAAAATTTATTTAGCCACATGTCGTTAGTAAAAAAAAATCGCAATAAAAAAAAAAATTGCTACCTAGCGGGAACAGTGACAGAAAAATGATTGCTTAGTGATGCTGGCAATAGGGAGTGAAAGGGTTAACTAGGGTGGTGATCAAGGGGTTAACACTTTATTAGGGGGGTACGGGGGCTACCCAGGACCTAACACTAACTGACTGTTACACTGCCTGTCACACTGACACTAAATACAGTAATTATACAGGTATGATTACTGCATTCAGTGACACTGTGACAGGGGGAGGGGGGGCGATCGGGGGGGTTAAATGTGACTATGTGTAGTGTTAGTGCAGTGTAGTGTTAGTGCAGAACTTACTGTGTTGTGATCTCTCCTCAGCGGTGGTTGAAAAAAACGCAGAGGGAGAGATCACATCGCTTCCTCCTTCCTGTGTTTACACAGGAGGAGGAAGTGACAGGGCGGGCGGGCGGGCGCGCACATTGGCTGGGAGCGATCCGGAGGGGGCGGACAAAAACGAATAGCCGCCCCCTCTTGTCGGATCTCTCCTACAGCCGCGCGGACCACGGCATGTACGGGGGGGTCCGATCGGACCCCCGAATCCCCCCAAGGCACCAACGTATATATACGTTGATGTGCCTGTTGGTGCCATTCTGCCGACGTAAATGTACATGCGGCGGTCCTTAAGTGGTTATTAGAGGAGTATGGATTTTTTTTTTAATTATACTTACCTAGGTGTTCCATCAGTCCAATGCTGCATCTTTCTCCTGCTGACTCTGGGGCCGCATACACACGACCGGTTTCCGCGACAGAATCCATCAAGAAACTTGGTGGGAGAGGTTTTTATGCAGAGGAAAACGATCATGTGTATGCTTTTCATTGAGTAAACTGTCGAGGAACTCGACGAGGAAAAAAGAGAGCAAGTTCTCATTTTCCTCGACGGGAGTCGTCGTGTTCCTCGCCGGGCTGGTTTTCCAACGAGAAACACATTGGTGTTTATGCTTAGAAACTCGTGCACCTTCGGTAAAAGTAGTATTTGTAATGGAGAGCACATTTCTCACGCTGTAACAGACTGAAAAGTGCAAATGTCTCTTACCAAACTTTTACCTAACACGCAGTAACATGAGATTAGCAAAAGCAGCGCCAAGGGTTGAGCCAGTGGAATCAAACTTCCCCTGCCATTGTATGTGTTGAAGTCACCGAGTTTGAGAATGAGAAGATTTGGTCTTGACTGTGTGTACGCAAAGACAGCTTGTCAAGTTTCTCGACAAGCCTAACAAGGAACTTGTCGAGGAAAACTATGTGTCTTTTCCGACGAGTTCCTCGGTCGTGTGTACGAGGCCTAAGGCTACGTACACAAGATCAGTCCATTCGATGAGAGCGGTCCGAAGGGTTAACCGATGAAGCTGACTGATGGTCTGATGTGCCTACACACCATCGGATTAAAAACTGATCGTGTTAGAACGCGGTGATGTTTACGTGTTTTAACACAATGATGTGCTGAAATTGATTGCGGGCGAGCAGTATGGCAGCCTAAGTCCTGAGCTCCTGCTAGCCGGCTCTGAAGCGACGACGAAAAGGCGGATTGCCCGCTCCATCGACTACCTAATCTGCCGTGGGACACCCTCTGGAACTCGGAGAGACGAAGTCCCGCAAGCGGAAGGAGGAACGGTATATACAAAAGCTCTCAGCTTTCTCGTTCCAGCAAGCGTGGCGTGGCCCTGCCCAAGATGGCGCCAACGGCACCTCACGGCGAACATCCTCGGCCTACACAGACCTTCCTAGTAGTGATCCGGCAGATTCAGAAGGGGGTCTGGCATCCCCACCACGTCCAAATGCCCCTCCACTGTCCCCGGATACCCAGCGAAAGCGCGGATGCGCTTGGACACCACACTCCAGGCCGGAACCGTGAGTAACTCCCTGCACAACGCTGACGCCATTGCCTCATTGCAGTCTTCCATTGCAGCATTCCCCACATCGGGGCAGCCTGTGTTGGACACAACTATGAAGGATATGCTGCTGCTCCTGCAATCCTCTCTGATGACCAATCTGTCCTCTCTAATGCAGGGATTCTCCACAGATTTGCAGCATATGGGAGACAGGGTGGCATATATGGAGGAAAAGATGGAGGAATGTACCGACATTGTAAATGACCTAGTCGACGCCAATGAGGCCCACAGGGATGACACTGAATGGGTTAAAATGAAATTAGCAGACCTCGAGGACAGATCCAGGCGCAATAATATAAAAATGAGGGGGGTCCCAGAAACTTTCCTTCCTGCGGACCTGCGCGCCTTTGCAACTAACCTGTTCTCCACTCTATTGCCTGACTGCTGACACGGTCCCGAGGGATGTCCTTATGCGCATCCATTTTTATCAAGCGAAAGAACAAATCCTGTACAAGGCCCGCACTATCCAGTCGCTCCCTGCCCTATATGCTGAGGTCCAAATGTACGCAGACTTGTTCCAACACACTCTTCAGATGCAGAGGCAGCTGAAAACCGTGACCAAGGCTCTGGCGAACCACAAGATCATATACAAATGGCGTCACCCTGCCACGATTTTGGTGACCCACAACGGCATTCCACATACCATATCCACAGTACAAGGGGGCACAAAATTGCTACTTTCATGGGGCATCATCCTGGAACCTCCGAAAGAATACGCTGATCCACCAGGGAGATCCTCCTCATCTCAAAAAAAAAACGCCACGAGGCTCGCTCCTCCGCCAATTCGCATTGATTGCCTAAACCTATACAAGGCTTAGGGCACCACAAATCCTATGCCGGCCGGCAGTTCGTTATGTTGCTCGATTTATTATTGTTGTCGTTACGTTTGCTCCTAGAGCCTGAACTTTACCCCAAATTGCTCAGCTCGAGATTCATCCTGACCTGCTGAGAACTGTTACTTGTTTTAATATTCTCTTTTTTTTTTCTTCCGTTAACTCTATCTTCTACCTTTCATTGCCGCACAGTAGTTCCTAACACGCCGCTGGGATTCTTCTGCACACCCAAGATCTGACCACTACAGCCATCTGATAAAATCCATTCCCTGGGTGCTCCCTCTCATCGCGCGACCTATCACTACAACTTCAGGAGATCCGAGATCGGCTGCACTTCCTCTTCTACCTGTAAGTCTAGTCCTTGCACTTTACACCCCTGCTCCAGCACCATGTCTTTCACCATCTTGTCCTTAAACGCAAAGGGACTAAACCACCCAGTTAAATGCTCGTCTATGTGGAACACGGCTGTTTCACTTAAGTGCGACATCCTCTGCGTCCAAGAGACTCACTTCCTCCAAGATCTGCACCCACGTTGCCAAAACCAATAATTTCCTCACATCTTCAACTCATGCTACTCGAAAAAGCAAAGAGGAGTGCTAATTGCTATCAGAGACACGGTTCCCTTTCAACTACAGAAATGTATGTCTGACCCAGAAGGCCGATATGTTATTCTAGTATGCATGATCAACAGCATCCAATACACATTGGCCTCTATCTATGCCCCAAACCAAAGACAAATGTCCTTTCTTAAATCTGTCTTGAAAACAATCAAGAGCTCCCAAAAGGGGCACCTTCTGATCTGCGGAGACTTTAATCTTGTTCCGGATCAGGATCTGGACTCCACAGCATGTGCAAAAAGGCACATACCCCCCCTGAAATTTTTTATTTCTACTAACGATTTGTTTGACGTGTGGAGGTGTTGTCACGCGAGCGAACGCGATTACACTTACCTTTCCCCGCGATACAACACCTACTCGCGCATAGACCTGTTTTTATCTGACCGATCGTTGCTCCACAGAATTTCGGATTCGGTGATTCACCCCACCACCTGGTCGGACCATGCCCCGATTAGCATCACTATTGACTCTAAGTCCCCACAGACTAACTCCTATCTCTGGAGAGCTAATTATTCCCTGATCCGAGACCCATCCACTGCCAACATTATACAACAATGTCATAAACTCTTATTCCGTGTCCGACCCGGTGGTCGTGTGGGCCGCCCATAAAGCCGTCATTCGGGGCGTATTTATACAGCTAGGTGCTAGAGCCAAAAGATCCAGGGCAAAAAAGATTGATCAGCTCACAGCTGAACTTGACTCCGCAGACTCCCAAAACAAATTATGTTCCTCTCCCTCTCTTCAGGCCAAGATCTTTGACTTACGACATGAGCTGCGTTCTTTACTACTAGAATCCTTTGAGAGGGCCTGTACGAGAGTTAGGGCCACATTCTACGCTACGGGAAACAAAGCAGGTAAAATGTTAGCGTCCAAAATACGGGGCCATAGACTTAAAGCGAAAATACCTTATCTATTTCACCCTCACACCAAAGCCAAATTAATGAAACCCGATGAAATATCTAATGCCTTCAGTGCGTACTACGCTGATTTATACAATATAAAAGATGACAAATCCACCCATCAACCGTCCTGTCACGACATAGACTCATTTCTGGAGACTGTTAGCCTCCCCTCCCTATCTTCCGAGCAACTAGAGATCCTTAATGCCCCCTTTACGCACACTGAACTTAACCGCGCTATTACTAACCTTCCCAACGCTAAATCACCGGGGCCCGATGGGTTCACCGGGGAATATTATAAGAGATTCAGTCATATCCTAACCCCCACCCTTTGCGATGTGTTCAACTCGGCTGCAACGGTCTCTTCCTTCCCACCAGACATGCTGAATGCCATAATAGTTACTCTCCCGAAACCAGGCAAAGACCCATCCTTACCTCAAAACTTCCACCCCATTTCCCTACTAAATGTAGATGCCAAGTTATACGCCAAATTAACCACTTAAGACCCGGACCAATACGCTGGTAAATGACCCAAGGTGTTTTTGCGATTCGGCACTGCGTCGCTTTAACAGACAATTGCGCGGTCGTGCGACGTGGCTCCCAAACAAAATTTGCGTCCTTTTCTTCCCACAAATAGAGCTTTCTTTTGGTGGTATTTGATCACCTCTGCGATTTTTATTTTTTGCGCTATATACAAAAATAGAGCGACATTTTTGAAAAAAAAACACTATTTTTTACTTTTTGTTAAAAAAAAATCAAATAAACTAAATTTTATTTAGCCACATGTCTTTAGTAAAAAAAAAATCGCAATAAAAAAAATAGCTACCTAGCTGGAACAGCGACACTAATACAGCGATCAGAAAAATGATCGCTTAGTGACGCTGGCAATAGGGAGTGAAAGGGTTAACTAGGGCGGTGATCAGGGGGTTAAAACTTTATTAGGGGGGGTGGGGGGGCTATCCTGAACCTAACACTAACTGTTTTTTACACTGCCTGTCACACTGACACTAAATGCAATGATTAGATCACTGCATTCAGTGACACTGTGACAGGGGGGTGGGGGGGGCGATCACAAGGGGTTAATATGCCTATGTGAGTGTGTGTCAGTGTTGTGTTGGTGCACACTTACTTGTGATGTCTTCTCTCATCAGCAGCGCTGCGATGAGAGGTGACATCATTTCCTCCCTCCTGTGTAAACACAGGAGGAGGAACTGACAGGATGGGAGCACGCTCCCATTGGCTGGGAGCGATCGTGGGGGGGCGGGTAAGCGCCGACATCCACCCGCTGATCCCGGATCGCTCCCGGAGCCAGGGGGACCCCCGCACGCCGCGAAGGGGGTCCCGATGGGACCCCCGAACCGCACTTAGGCGGGGACGTAAATTTACGCCCTTGTGCCTGTACGTGCCATTCTGTGGCCGTATATGTGCGTGCGGGGGTCCTTAAGTGGTTAATAGCCAACAGATTGACCGACATTCTCCCTACACTTATCCACTTAGATCAGTCGGGTTTCACTAAAGGCTGGCAGGCGTCAGACGCCACAAGAAGAATGGTGAAAGTCATTCATCAAGCAACACTCTCCGGGACCCCCTCTGTACCCCTGTCTCTAGATGCTGAAAAAGCATTTGACAGGGTACATTGGGGGTTCTTATCCTCAGTTCTTTTGAAGTTTGGATTCACGGGACAGATACATAACGCAATCATGGCCCTTTTCTCTAACCCCTCGGCCCACGTTTACTCGGCAGATTCTCTGTCATCTCCCTTCAAAATTACCAATGGAACTAGACAAGGGTGCCCCCTTTCCCCCCTAATTTTCAACTTATTAATGGAAACACTAGCCCAGTCCATACGATCGAATCCGCTTGTCACTGGAATCTCAGCAGGAGGACACGAACAAAAAATCAGCCTATTCGCTGATGACGTCATACTCATGCTGTCTGACCCATCTTCCTCACTCCCGGCTGTTCAAGAGACACTAGCCCACTTTAGTAGAGTGTCCTATTACAAGATTAACGATTCCAAATGCCATATTTTAAATTTAGCCGTGAATACCCCTGCAACTTTGCTACTACAACAGCGTTTCCCATATGCATGGACTGATACAAGCATAACATATCTGGGCATACAATTAACCAAAGCTCCTAATCACCTGTTCCACCACAACTATATCCCTTTTCGCACCAAGCTTCAATCTGATCTCCACAAACTAGCGTCCCAGGAACTGTCCTGGACAGGTCGTTTGGCGGCATTCAAAATGTTTCATCTACCCCGTCTCCTCTACCTCTTCAGGACCCTACCCATTCCTGTCCCTGCCCACCACTTTAAATCACTCCAGTCTATCTTATTCTCCTATATCTGGCAGGGTAAGAGAGCTAGGTGCGCTCACTCCACCCTTATTAAAACTTGCAGGGGAGGTGGCACTGGATACGTTGATTTCCAACACTATTACATGGCATCCATCCTTACCCAATCCAGGGAGTGGTTTACAGCCACACCGTGCACCGCGTGGGGGCGGTTGGAATCCAACCTCACGCCTGGCACAGACATAGCCCCATGGTTGCTGTCTACCACCGCATCCACTAAAATCCCCTCTTCTGTATCCCCCACTATGGTAGCTACGGTCAAGACGTGGAATAGATTCGTCCACCTCTGCCATGGATATCCCGACAATACAGCTTTGAAGATCCCGATTGAGACCTTACAACACCACATACCTATGATATCTTATAAACAATGGCATGACCACGGCATACTATTTCTAAACGATATTTTAGATAAAGGTCGCCCCAAATCCTTCTCCGACTTACAACTTGCATACAACTTGCCTGACAAGGATCTGTACCTACACTCTAGAACTAAACACTTCCTGACTACTTCCCCCCAATGGGATCGCTGCATACCCTTACCTACGTGGCTCTTCCTCAACAACCCCTCCTCTTCCCAGAAAGGTATATCGCTCTTTTATAATGTTCTCCAAAAAAAGACTTAGTTTGCGAAAACGACCCCCCTACTTAAATGGGAATCAGACCTAGGTTGCTCCTACACTACACAACAATGGGCCAAAGCCTGCAAATCAGTCTATACAGTCACTAGTTGCTCTACCCTTTGGGAACTCTCTACAAAAATTTCACTGAGATGGTACTTGACCCCGGCACGTCTATCTAAATTCGGTGAGGGGCAGAGTGATAGGTGTTGGAGACACTGTGGATCTCAGGGGACTCTGCTCCATATATTCTGGGGCTGCCCCAAATTAACCCACTTTTGGACATCGGTCTTCCAAGTGATCTCCGGGCCTCGCACTCTGTAGCTCACCCCCAACCTGGACTGGCACTTTTGTCACTAGATATGGAGGGATGCCCTGCTGAGTCGAAACACACTATCTTGCACATTCTCTTATCGACTAGACTATGCATAACGAGGAACTGGAAACGCCCTCTGCCACTTACTGTAGGAGATGTTATACAGACTACCCAACTTCATTACACCTACGAGACGACATTAGCACTCAGGGACGTGATTAAGGCTAGTGCCGCTAAGAAGTGGCACGATTGGTCCACCTGGTATAAACGAAACTGCATGTCTCCACTTGTTTTACCTTGAAATGCCTGGGCTGCTCCAGCCAAGGGGGGCCAACTCCGACCCGGTCGCAGCCTTGAACCCAGTTGGGGGCGACCAGAGATGGAGAAGGCCCTCTGGCAAATATACCTTTTAGATCCCTTGGTTCAATACCTGTGTATGCATTGGAACTAGTGTACCTACTGCGCCTTATTATTCACTATTGTATTATTTGAGGCATTGTTTGACTGCCATAACGCTACTGTATTATTTCTATCCATACGTCGCGACTCTTTGCGTGACTAAATGTTTGTCTGTCATGTAATATGAAAACCTGAATAAAAATTTACTGATTAAAAAATAAAAAAAATTGGAAAAATTGGTACTCTACCTATATTAATGATTAATGCTTGATTATTCTGATGTACTCTACCTCTGTGTTCTCCTTTTCACCTGCATTCCCCCCCCCCCCTTCCCCACCAATGTATAAGAGAGAGATGGAGCGGCCCTGCTTCCCCAGACTCAGATTGACCCCATTGGGGAGTCTGGGGAGGACGGACGGCATCCAGATTTTTTTTTTTTGTATAACATATTCAATGATTAATACTGTTTTGTTGGCTGCTAACGGTTTTTTGTTATACTACGTGTCATTTCTGCAGATGGAGAATATTTTCTTTTTCTTTTTTCTTTTGTTCTTTTCTCTTCTATTGTGATCATATGTCACTGATTCTCTCTGAATATGTTTTGCAACTGTATGTTAATTGCAATATATTAATAAACACATTAAAAAAAAAAAAAAAAAAAAATAAAAAAAAAAAAAAAAAAAAATAAAAAAAATAAGTTCAATGCTTCCGAGCATGCGCGGCCTTTTAACCGATGCTTTTGCATACTAACGATCGGTTTTGACCCATAATACGGGGCCATTATTAGCGTCCAAAATACGGGGCCATAGACTTAAAGCGAAAATACCTTATCTATTTCACCCTCACACCAAAGCCAAATTAATGAAACCCGATGAAATATCTAATGCCTTCAGTGCGTACTACGCTGATTTATACAATATAAAAGATGACAAATCCACCCATCAACCGTCCTGTCACGACATAGACTCATTTCTGGAGACTGTTAGCCTCCCCTCCCTATCTTCCGAGCAACTAGAGATCCTTAATGCCCCCTTTACGCACACTGAACTTAACCGCGCTATTACTAACCTTCCCAACGCTAAATCACCGGGGCCCGATGGGTTCACCGGGGAATATTATAAGAGATTCAGTCATATCCTAACCCCCACCCTTTGCGATGTGTTCAACTCGGCTGCAACGGTCTCTTCCTTCCCACCAGACATGCTGAATGCCATAATAGTTACTCTCCCGAAACCAGGCAAAGACCCATCCTTACCTCAAAACTTCCACCCCATTTCCCTACTAAATGTAGATGCCAAGTTATACGCCAAATTAACCACTTAAGACCCGGACCAATACGCTGGTAAATGACCCAAGGTGTTTTTGCGATTCGGCACTGCGTCGCTTTAACAGACAATTGCGCGGTCGTGCGACGTGGCTCCCAAACAAAATTTGCGTCCTTTTCTTCCCACAAATAGAGCTTTCTTTTGGTGGTATTTGATCACCTCTGCGATTTTTATTTTTTGCGCTATATACAAAAATAGAGCGACATTTTTGAAAAAAAAACACTATTTTTTACTTTTTGTTAAAAAAAAATCAAATAAACTAAATTTTATTTAGCCACATGTCTTTAGTAAAAAAAAAATCGCAATAAAAAAAATAGCTACCTAGCTGGAACAGCGACACTAATACAGCGATCAGAAAAATGATCGCTTAGTGACGCTGGCAATAGGGAGTGAAAGGGTTAACTAGGGCGGTGATCAGGGGGTTAAAACTTTATTAGGGGGGGTGGGGGGGCTATCCTGAACCTAACACTAACTGTTTTTTACACTGCCTGTCACACTGACACTAAATGCAATGATTAGATCACTGCATTCAGTGACACTGTGACAGGGGGGTGGGGGGGGCGATCACAAGGGGTTAATATGCCTATGTGAGTGTGTGTCAGTGTTGTGTTGGTGCACACTTACTTGTGATGTCTTCTCTCATCAGCAGCGCTGCGATGAGAGGTGACATCATTTCCTCCCTCCTGTGTAAACACAGGAGGAGGAACTGACAGGATGGGAGCACGCTCCCATTGGCTGGGAGCGATCGTGGGGGGGCGGGTAAGCGCCGACATCCGCCCGCTGATCCCGGATCGCTCCCGGAGCCAGGGGGACCCCCGCACGTCGCGGAGGGGGTCCCGATGGGACCCCCGAACCGCACTTAGGCGGGGACGTAAATTTACGCCCTTGTGCCTGTACGTGCCATTCTGTGGCCGTATATGTGCGTGCGGGGGTCCTTAAGTGGTTAATAGCCAACAGATTGACCGACATTCTCCCTACACTTATCCACTTAGATCAGTCGGGTTTCACTAAAGGCTGGCAGGCGTCAGATGCCACAAGAAGAATGGTGAACGTCATTCATCAAGCAACACTCTCCGGGACCCCCTCTGTACCCCTGTCCCTAGATGCTGAAAAAGCATTTGACAGGGTACATTGGGGGTTCTTATCCTCAGTTCTTTTGAAGTTTGGATTCACGGGACAGATACATAACGCAATCATGGCCCTTTTCTCTAACCCCTCGGCCCACGTTTACTCGGCAGATTCTCTGTCATCTCCCTTCAAAATTACCAATGGAACTAGACAAGGGTGCCCCCTTTCCCCCCTAATTTTCAACTTATTAATGGAAACACTAGCCCAGTCCATACGATCGAATCCGCTTGTCACTGGAATCTCAGCAGGAGGACACGAACAAAAAATCAGCCTATTCGCTGATGACGTCATACTCATGCTGTCTGACCCATCTTCCTCACTCCCGGCTGTTCAAGAGACACTAGCCCGCTTTAGTAGAGTGTCCTATTACAAGATTAACGATTCCAAATGCCATATTTTAAATTTAGCCGTGAATACCCCTGCAACTTTGCTACTACAACAGCGTTTCCCATATGCATGGACTGATACAAGCATAACATATCTGGGCATACAATTAACCAAAGCTCCTAATCACCTGTTCCACCACAACTATATCCCTTTTCGCACCAAGCTTCAATCTGATCTCCACAAACTAGCGTCCCAGGAACTGTCCTGGACAGGTCGTTTGGCGGCATTCAAAATGTTTCATCTACCCCGTCTCCTCTACCTCTTCAGGACCCTACCCATTCCTGTCCCTGCCCACCACTTTAAATCACTCCAGTCTATCTTATTCTCCTATATCTGGCAGGGTAAGAGAGCTAGGTGCGCTCACTCCACCCTTATTAAAACTTGCAGGGGAGGTGGCACTGGATACGTTGATTTCCAACACTATTACATGGCATCCATCCTTACCCAATCCAGGGAGTGGTTTACAGCCACACCGTGCACCGCGTGGGGGCGGTTGGAATCCAACCTCACGCCTGGCACAGACATAGCCCCATGGTTGCTGTCTACCACCGCATCCACTAAAATCCCCTCTTCTGTATCCCCCACTATGGTAGCTACGGTCAAGACGTGGAATAGATTCGTCCACCTCTGCCATGGATATCCCGACAATACAGCTTTGAAGATCCCGATTGAGACCTTACAACACCACATACCTATGATATCTTATAAACAATGGCATGACCACGGCATACTATTTCTAAACGATATTTTAGATAAAGGTCGCCCCAAATCCTTCTCCGACTTACAACTTGCATACAACTTGCCTGACAAGGATCTGTACCTACACTCTAGAACTAAACACTTCCTGACTACTTCCCCCCAATGGGATCGCTGCATACCCTTACCTACGTGGCTCTTCCTCAACAACCCCTCCTCTTCCCAGAAAGGTATATCGCTCTTTTATAATGTTCTCCAAAAAAAGACTTAGTTTGCGAAAACGACCCCCCTACTTAAATGGGAATCAGACCTAGGTTGCTCCTACACTACACAACAATGGGCCAAAGCCTGCAAATCAGTCTATACAGTCACTAGTTGCTCTACCCTTTGGGAACTCTCTACAAAAATTTCACTGAGATGGTACTTGACCCCGGCACGGCTATCTAAATTCGGTGAGGGGCAGAGTGATAGGTGTTGGAGACACTGTGGATCTCAGGGGACTCTGCTCCATATATTCTGGGGCTGCCCAAAATTAACCCACTTTTGGACATCGGTCTTCCAAGTGATCTCCGGGCCTCGCACTCTGTAGCTCACCCCCAACCTGGACTGGCACTTTTGTCACTAGATATGGAGGGATGCCCTGCTGAGTCGAAACACACTATCTTGCACATTCTCTTATCGACTAGACTATGCATAACGAGGAACTGGAAACGCCCTCTGCCACTTACTGTAGGAGATGTTATACAGACTACCCAACTTCATTACACCTACGAGACGACATTAGCACACAGGGACGTGATTAAGGCTAGTGCCGCTAAGAAGTGGCACGATTGGTCCACCTGGTATAAACGAAACTGCATGTCTCCACTTGTTTTACCTTGAAATGCCTGGGCTGCTCCAGCCAAGGGGGGCCAACTCCGGCCCCGGTCGCAGCCTTGAACCCAGTTGGGGGCGACCAGAGATGGAGAAGGCCCTCTGGCAAATATACCTTTTAGATCCCTTGGTTCAATACCTGTGTATGCATTGGAACTAGTGTACCTACTGCGCCTTATTATTCACTATTGTATTATTTGAGGCATTGTTTGACTGCCATAACGCTACTGTATTATTTCTATCCATACGTCGCGACTCTTTGCGTGACTAAATGTTTGTCTGTCATGTAATATGAAAACCTGAATAAAAATTTACTGATTAAAAAAAAAAAAAAATAAGTTCAATGCTTCCGAGCATGCGCGGCCTTTTAACCGATGCTTTTGCATACTAACGATCGGTTTTGACCCATCGGTCATGCGTCCATCGGTCAAATTTTAAAGAAAGTTCTCTTTTTTTTTAAACAAAGGATAACTGACCGATGGGGCCCACACACAATCGGTTTGGACCGATGAAACGGTCCTTCAGTTTTCATCTGTTTTGACCGGTCGTGTGTACGCGGCCTAAGACTGAGAACTCAGTGATCAAAACTTTTATCTGGAGGATTGTCTTTTTTGTTGTTATGTTTCCTATTTCCTAAAGGTGACTACACACATCAAAGACATGTTGACTGTTTACAGTTGAATTGGGTAGCATGCGTGGATCTGTGGGGCATAGCTAAGAGTGTCCTTCTCTAGCTTTCTCAGGGTGAATCTAATGGAGACTTTTTTTTTCCATTGGCAGCTATTGTCTTCCTCAGAGATAGACCAGCACCTGGGATGTGTGCAAGCATTACCTCTCTTTCTCCAGAAGCATAATATATATTTTCACCCAAAATAAATGTGCATGTCCTTCTTAAGAAAGAGTGTTTGCCAGCTTGATTATGCATGCACTGAGTCTGATGGCGTACAGAACTGTGTATATCAGAAGCCTCTATTTCCCCTGAGACAGCTCCTCTATTGTCCAGCTTGCAGTCCTGGCAGGTAAACAGTTTTGCTGTTTTTTTTATAGATAGTATAGATATTGTTTCCATGTCTGGATATTCTGCAGTTTTAAATGTGGATATTTTTAAAGTTTATGCCTGGGTCATGCACTGCTTCTGTATTCTGTCATTTTCTTGTAAGCAATAAATTAATGAGGTAAGAGTAATTTGGTTGTAGTTCAGTGAGATAAATCTGTATGTTCCAACAGTCCTATTTTGCAAGCAAAACATTCAACTATAGTACATTATTAATTTATGCTTAATGTAAATAAAAAATATGTTATTATTATGGAATGCCTTATGATAAAACATTACTCTGGTATTATAAAGTTCCAAATATTTTATATAATGTACATATTGAAGACTAGATTTGGTGCTTATTAGTTATTATGCTGTTGTTGAAATCGGCAGATGAAAGTGATAGTAGAGTTTGTTCAAGTTAGGACAGGGGTCTCCAAACTGCGGCCCGAAGGCCAGATGTGGCCCTTTGCTAGCCTTTATCCGGCCCTCGGGCACTATTCCTCTCACTGATATGAGGTACTATTCCTTCCACTGACACCAACAAGGAGGCACTATTTCTTCCACTGATACCAGTGATGGGATACTATTCCTCCTACTAATAGGGGCACTACTCCTCCTACTGACCACCAACCCTGAGGCCATATTTATTCTCACTGATGCCCAGGACATTTTCTGGCCCAGCTGGCCACAGTCTGACCCTTCTAAAGTCTGAAAGACAATAAACTGAGCCCTTCGTTTGAAAAGTTTGGAGACACATGAGTTAGGATATGCATGTGTCTGATTATTTTCTGCTCTTAATACATACAAACATTGTACAGTTGCCTGACAAGCCCTGATACTATTGGCTCACCAGAAATATTATACCTTACGTTATTCTTGAGTGATGAAAGCTTGAATTCTGTTATGACATCAGGACCTGCAAACATGTGCATTCAGCTGGCCATACAGGGCGCTTGTTCCATCTAATACAGGGCTCCAATTTCATAACATTTATGCTAAGTCTGACATAATTAAAGCCATGGGTTGCCCTGTATGCACCGCCCGGCTCTACAAAAGTTGGTTTACAGATAGAAGAAGCTGGGTCATAAAGTATCAGCCAAACAATGACTGCATCCTATCAGATGCCATCTCTGTTCAGATATTCAGACAGCCATGGGTTTTGCAGCTGCCTTAATAAAATAGGCGGCGATGAAGATTCTTCCATCCATGCTATTAGTGTGGGAGAACACAGGAAGCGCCACCTAAGTGCAGTATTAAAATCATAGCTTTTGAACGTATAGAGTACAACTATTCTAAAAACCATATGGGCCTGGAACATACTATACTTACTATGGCTGAAAGTCATAGGTGTCACATGAATGATGAGACCATAAGGGTCTGCTAAAGAAAAAAAATGTTAATGTTGAAAAATGTTAATCGGGTAGGTGCTCACTTTTGGGGAGTCACAATCTTATAAATTCTAGAGGAGGTTTCATGGAGCAGAAGAGGCTCACAAGACTGTGTGCACCTCAATGTCCTCATTTAACCCTCCTGGTGTCAAGATACCTAAAGAATAGATCCAACATATTTCCTGCTAACACAGACATTTATAATGTTCGACCACAGGAAACGACCCAGGGATAGACTCAATAACCCACACCCTAAGACCAGCTGTGGATTCATAATGATGCATTAAAAAATATTTAGGGATGCTATGATAGTCATGGCCCTTTTCAATGAAGAGCCAATGTTCACCAAAACGTGCTCTAAGGGCCTTTTATCTTGCATCCTAACATGCTGTGGATACATCATCTACACAGCCATGCATGGAAGCCCTTTTTGGAAACAAGGAGCCCCCAGGACTACTGCATGACAGATAAGCCTATATCTATCTTATCTCTTGTGAGTGTTTTCATGTACCTTGTCATTAAAACCTTGATTTTAATACTGCACTTAGGTGGCACTTCCCGTGTTCTCTCTTCTATTTTTCTGTATGAAGAGTTGGCTCTCTGAGGACAGCAGCCACCTCTATTACCCCAACATTATTTTTGTCATGAACTGATGATCCATTTATTAACTACTTATAGACTGAACACAATAGATTCTCTACAGTATGTGTATTATCAATACTTTTACTACTGATTTTTTACTCAATTACACTGTTCTTTGATACAGTTAATGATACCATTGTCATACTATTAGTGTGGATGAGGAAATTCAATTATTTCTCTCATTCATTCTGTTGGGCTGACCAATAGCAATCAAGACATGTATGGCCAGCATTAGCATGTAAATAGTAGGAAAAAATACTAAGGTGTGAAAGAATATTACCGAGGTTGTAAAAGTTAGTTATTGAAGATATGATCTCCTTTCACCCAAGATTTGGATGAATGGAAGTTAATTAAAGGACAAATAAATCTAAAACAAAAAAAGGTGACTTTTTTGACAAATAAGTATCACAAAGTATTGATATCTGCAAAGAAAATGAGTTTGTTGACATTTATTTAACTTTGCTGTGCAGCCTATCGATCTGCTTTAGCTGCAATGTTAGGCTAAAGGTTGCTTAAAAGTGAGATTTGGCAAGATTCTTTGGGATTATGTAGACTCTGCTTTAGGCTGGAAAGCATCACTCCACATCAAATTCAATTTAAATGTATTTGATTGAGCTAAATTACTGAATAGTTTACTTTTTAGCCATAAATGTCGTCCAAGTTTCAGATATATAGTTATACCTTGTAACACTTGTTTATTGGTTCCTTAAAAGAAAATTTTACTCAATACAAGCAAAAAGTGATTCTGGGCAGTAAGCACATTAGGAATGATACCCCCAGAACAAATGAACAATATGTTTGAAGCCTAACTCCAACTTGAGCAAAAAAAATTAAAAAAATCAGCCCCTAGCATGAGTTAAAAATAAAAGAACAGGAGGTTCAAAATTGTAAGGGTACGAAATTTTCCCCACTTTTTTCCGTGCTCACATTGGAACCCATGTTATGTAGAATCTACACCAATCCCAACATTCGAGGGGTTAGTGTTGGCACAATGGAGTGCCAGCTGTCAGCTTATGCCAATGACATTTTTTCCATGTTGCGGATCCTCCTCACCTAACATACCATAAGAATAAGCAGACTATGGCAGGGTATCCAATTTTAAAAGCAACAATGATACATCTAAAATTCTGTCTATCACAGTGCTTCTGTTCCTTATGTCTAGTTTGAAACAGGTCTTTCCCTTCGCTTGGGCTGACCAGTCATTGAAATACCTTGGGATCCAACTTACTGACAGCATAAATATGGTATACTCTTAATTCACTACAGTATAAGACCATTGCCCTTTAATGAATTCATTATTGATATTTGCATGCCTCTACTAAGTTGTGGGTTTCTACGCAAAAATGTTATGCCAGGAAGGAACTTTTATATTTTCCTTGGCTCATTTGTGGATGCATGGTGGGCACTTCTTCCTTCATGCTCCACACTCTCAATTTATGGGACATATAAAACAGCAGGTGCTCCCTGGCCTTCCCTATGTTCCCTCTAGGATTGTTGGGAGGCTTCCATGGGTTTCAACCTAGTGCACATATATCATTTTTTGGCATTTGGGCTTTGGGCAGAGATGTAAGATGTAGAAAGTTCCTTTCACACATGAAATTTCTGCCATTATAGACTTTTCTAGACATGTATGGAAGATTTCCCATTCATGAATGGCTTACCATGTGTCTTGAGTCTTCAACTCGGCAATCCTAGTGCCTCAGTTACACACATGACTCCCACAAAACTAGTTTCTGCAGACTCCTCATTGAGTGCTTTGTATCGCTAAATAGGGATGAGCGCAATGTTCGAATCGAATGTAAGTTCGACTTAAACAGCGGGTGTTCGCCCGTACAAAAAATACAAATGTTATGGGGCATTTGCGTCAAATTAGTGCGCTGGGAGATCTGATGATTGGCCAAAGCATGCACTTGACTTGCATGCTGTGAGAGCCATGATTAGCCAAAGGCAAGGCCAATCATGGCTCAAGTCCACACCCCACACTATACAAAGAGAGGAAGATTGGTTAGTGGCATGCAGTCAGTTTAGTATATATATATATATATATATATATATATATATATATATATATACACAGTGTAGTGAAGACAATTTATACAGTACAGGCAGTGTATTAATATATATATATATATATATATATATATATATATATATATATATACACTCTGAATTCAGTGGTGTAGAATGTATATACAATACAGGCAGTGTATAGTATATATTACTGGGTCTGGTAAAGATTTAAAGGGGAACTCCATGGCAAGAAAACAAAACAAACAGGGAATGCTCCCCCCCCCCCCAAATCCATACCAGGTCCTTTGGGTCTGGCATAGATTTTAAGGTGAACTCCACACCAAAATTTAAAAAAATGTCAAGGGCCTCATCCCCACAACCCTGGCCATTGGTTGTGGGGGTCTGAGAGCGGGGGGTTTATCAGAATTTGGAACCCCCTTTAACAAGGAGGGCCCCAGATCCCACCCCACCTGTTTAAATGGTTTTGCAGTATGCTTACACCTACTCATTCTTCAAAAAAAGTTTCAAAAAGTAAAAACCACAATACTCAGTTTTTGACTAGTCCTTTATTTAAATTTAAAGAAGTGTCCAGCGATGTCCGTCCATCTTCAGTCATGCTGCCCAACGGACCCCAAAAATAGAAAAACAAAAACCTCCACCTCGATGGGAGGCATCTTCTCTTGGTTGTGACAGCTGTTACGGCGTGGCCACAGAGTGATATGAGCAAACTTTAGAACCCAGTTAAGGTCTATGAGACTCGAACATTTGAAATCTAAAGTGCTAATTTTAAAGGCTAATATGCAAGTTATTGTCCTAAAAAGTGTTTGGGGACCTGGGTCCTGCACCCGGGGACATGTATAGATGCAAAAATAACGTTTTAAAAACTGAAATTTTTTCGGGAGCAGTGATTTTAATAATGCTTAAAGGAAAACAATAAAAGTGAAATATTCCTTTAAATTTTATACCTAGGGGGGTGTATAGTATGCCTGTGAAGTAGCGATTGTTTCCCATGCTTAGAACTGTCCCTGCACAAAGGGAAAAAAAGTCATTTAAAACCACTTGAGGCTATAATGAATTGTTCCGGCAATACAGAGAAAAGGCATTGAAAGTCATTGAGATTTAAAAGTACTCATGACTACATGACCCCCACCAGACTTGCGGCTATCTACCCATCATCAGATCCCAGTTGCTTTAGAGGCTGCCAACTCCTGGGTTTGATGGTGCATGTCTGGTGGGAATGTCCCAGAATTAGACCAGTCTGGAAGAAGATATTTTACCTCATCTCTATAGTCACTAAATGCTCGGTCCTCAGGTCAGCATCTGTTGCTCTTCTTAATGCTCGGGTTCCTTGTATATCCAAGCCCAATCAGAAGCTGATCCGCTTTATGCTCCTAGGGGCTAAAATCACCATCGCTAGGGCTTGGAAACAGCCTAGGGTTTCCATTGAAGCGGTAAAACGCAAGATTTTGTGGATTATGGCGCAGGAAAAGCTGGCCAGTATCTTATCAAACACAAAACAAAAATTTGAAGCTGTGTGGGAACCATGGGCGTCCCACTGTGGTATATCTCTGGAGACTGGGGTACACCCTGTGCTACCTGCATCCTCAAGCTCTAGTTAGGCACATGCTACCTTTCCTTTCTTTTTCTTTATTCCCCATCTCTTTCTCTTTCCCCCATCTCATTCTCTCAAGATAGTTGTATGACTTAAGGGTAATGTTATATCTTTTGGTTTTTATTAACTCAATTCGGCAACACTATAGGCCTGATTGAATCTATGATTACGAGCTAGGGGGCACTGACGTCAAATTTAAAGCCACTAATTTCCTTGCTAGTAATTTTATAGGAGGGGTGGTTTGGGGGGTAGGGCCTGGCCAGGGGAAAAAGAATGATCCCGTTAGGGGTGCCCGGGACAGGTAGAAAAAAAAATGGCGTGGAGTTCCCCCCAAAAATCCATACCAGACCCGAACATGCAACTTGGCAGGCCGCAGGAAAAGATGGAGGACGAGAGAGCGCCCCCCTCCTGAACCGTACCAGGCCACATGCCCTCAACATTGGGAGGATGCTTTGGGGGTCTGTGACCTCTCAAAGCACCATGTCCCCATGTTGATGGGGACAAGGGCCTCATCCCCACAACCCTTGTCCAGTGGTTGTGGGGGTCTGCGGGCGGGGGGCTTGTCGGAATCTGGAAGACCCTTTTGACAAAGGGGACCCCAACATCTCACCCCCCATGTGAATTGGTAATGGGGTACATTGTACCCCTACCGTGTAAAAATTATTAAAAAAAAACCTTGGTAAAGTAATTTATTCAAAATAACAAAATAAAAAAATAAAAAATAACCCAGCAGTGGTAATACACTCTCGGTCTCTGCTCCAACGCTGTCGGTATCCTGCGATAAGTGATCTCCTCTCTGCCAGGGTCCAGCGATGAGAAGATCTCCTCTTCATCCAGGTCCTGGATCCAGCGATGAGATGTCCGCAGCGCAGCGCATCACTTGTCGCCACCGGAGACACCCAGGGAATGACGCGGCTTCAGCCAGTGACATCTCTTATGTAGGTGAGGGCGGGGCCACCTGTCACGTGACCCCGTCTGCCTCTGACGCAAGGGAAAACCCAGGCTTTTCCAGTGACATGAGTTTGACTCGAACTCAAAGCTCTTACCTAGTCACTGTAAAACACATCGGACAGACGTGCCACTTTACAGGCGAACTAAGGGGACCCCCATGCACGATATTTAAAGACATATTTTATTTGTATTGTTTCTTTTTAATCATTATTAAAATCACTGCTCCTGAAAAAATGCCAGTTTTAAAAACTTTTTTTGCATTAGTACATGTCCCCTGGGGCAGCACCCAGGTGCCCATACAATAACTTGCATATAAGCCTTTAAAATTAGCAGTGATTTTTTTATGTTCGTGTCCCAGAAATTAGCACAAATTTTTTTGCCTGTTTGCGGTGTTCTGGTGCGAACCAAACCGGGGGGTGTTCGGCTCATCCCTATCTGTAACGCATTCAAATTCAATTGAATCTAAGACCCAAAAAATCAATTACAAGATAATACATAAGTTCTCTGTTTTCAAGCACTTTGACCGGGTTATTGTTTGTCTCTTACCTTGATATGTTTCCTTCTACTTTTTAATTTATCTTTCTTTTTGTTTTCTTATGTCCACACACGCTCAGCCCTACTTTGGTGGCCTTTATGTAGTGTTTGGGAGGATATACCACTTGTTTATCTAATATATACTTCCTAAAGAGATTCTCTAGCCTTTGACACACTTTAATGCTGTTGTTGATCATTAGATAACTGAATCTTATCTACAGTATATGTTACCTGTAACACTAGTAGCTGTATTTCTTATGTCAGTTATTTTGTCACACTTGAGAATAGCAGAAGTGTATGACTATATCATCCCTAGAGCCATTAATGCCTTTCTCTGGTGCACTTATGCTTACGGAAACAATGGCTGCATGTAACCTTGACATCTCTTGTATTGTGTGTACTGTTTGTACTATCCTGAACACTTTCTAGAAATACATATACTAAATAAATAAATAAAAGAACAGCACTGGCTTGTTTACTTACCATTTTTCAAGTGCTGTTCCCAGTAGACTCATCTGGTCACTGATCCAATGTTACTTCTCTTCCAGGTTGAACGACACATAATTCAACCAAATTCCTAAAAGGGCCCATCCTAGGGTCAAAGGAAAATGCTGCAGGGAGCTGTGTTATGCCACGTTGTCACACTGCTCTCTGCAACAGATAAAGGAAAGGGCAAAGAGGACCTGTGATATAACATTTTTATAGAAATGTTAATAGTGTGTGTTAACAATTTAAATACCATTTATATTTATATCTTGCTGTTATATTGATGTATAAGGACAGTTATATTTTCTCATTACAGATGCAGTTTCTGCTTCCTGCTCTGCAGTGCAATACAGTGCCTGTGCTTTACTGTTTCCTCTTACAGTGCAAGTTTAGGTGTTTGCTAGCTCATTGCAAAAGAAATGTTTTCCCTGTGTGGTTAATGCAACATCTTAGTAGTTTTTATTCAAGGAGATTCAAAAGGACTGAAATACAAAGCTTCCTATAGTAATTATATTTATTCCACAATGCAATTCTAGGTGTTGACCAGCCCAATGAAAGCAATGCTTTCACTGTCTAATAGTTTTTATGTTTTAGTATTATATAATACTGAACTGAATGAGACTGACATTAATATACAGCTTCTTCTAGTAATGAATCAAAAATCTCTATAACACATTTCTATATTTAAAGATTCCATCAAATCTTCTTATAACATTCGACAGACACCATAAGCCTTCAATGACAGATTCAACCTTAATTAATTTGGATTTTTGGACGAATGCATTTTTTTAACGAAAAACTAATTTCGGGAGTAACTAAATACCTTTATTTTTCAGACGAAAACGAAATTCCGAAACAAAATATTTCAATGTGCACATGTTTAGCAGTGGCTACATTAGTTTCCTTTTTTTGGTGCATTTTTCTTTATTTCAACCTAGTGATTCTGGCAGTAACACACTTCCTGTCCTAGGATGCACTGTATGGAGGAGCAAGGATTGTCACTCTAGGATAGGACTACAGCTCAGAAAGCAAGGATAACTTGGCACAAATTTGTGGAAGTGTTGAATTGTAAGGCCACTTTCACACTGAAAGCCCCGAGAGACACAAATGAAGGATGATTTTGTCTCATTTAAGGATTTTGTCTCATTTTGTTTACTTTGAGTCTTGTGCATTGTGGCAAACCTAGCCACTTCTGGAACGCTGGACGTTACATGTCAAAAGGTTGTCTGTATTATATGCTATGTATTCTGCTGGGTCTTATGTGGGCATAGTAATTGGTATGCTGGCAGCCGTAAGCCACTAGCATTCAAGTACTTTGTTTTATGTTGCCCAATCGGTGTTCGGCAGTTTTAAACGGAACTCCCACAACACATAACCCCAGACCCCAGCTCTCAACCGACTTTTCCCTCGTGCAGCAATGCCTGATGGGAGAATTATCCAAAATGTTAAGTTCCCCATCTGGTCCTCCCTGTATTACCCCTGTTAAATCTATTTGGCTGTTTGGAAACCCCTTGCATGGGGAATTCTATAAATATGGAAGCCTGTGAATAAAAAGTCAGTTGACTCTCAGAGCTGTGTGTTGTCCGGTTACTGGGGAGATTTGGGACATTGCCTTACTTTTCAATGCTGACTGTGGATTTACCCTGGTTACCAGTGGAGATCGTGGAGTTTAATATTGCTCTCCGCTACAATTGGTGGCAAGCGACGGGATCCAACCTTACAGCCGATAAGCGCAATTCGTGCAATGTGAACTACCGATGTAAATGGAGGCGGATTATTCTAGGCTAAAGCGGCAGACATTAAAGGAACTGCTAGAAGCCAGGGGTAAGGTAGCCAGCAACAAATCCAAAGCTGTACTAACTGCCGAGCTGATGGAGGGAGACAGAGCCTGCAGCGCTACACCACCAGCAGCCATGGAAGAAACCCTCTACCAGAGAGAAATGAGGACCAGGCTGGAATTTTTGCCACAGCCTATATCAGATGCCATGCTGCACATGGTAATGGCGAATGTGCATGAGTACGTGATGGCACACAGTCCGCAGTATACACAGTCTCGAGCAGAATTCCCTACTGGGTCACTCTACAACCAGGTAAAACCCAAAATTCCCTATCATGCCTTTAAAATGTTTTGCGAGGAGAAGGATGAGATTGATGGGTATTTACAGGATTTTGAGAGACTGTGTGATTTACATGACTTGGAATGGACAGTATGGGTCCCATTGCTAGCAGGCAAGCTGGCCGGTCGGGCAGCAGAAGCATATCGCGCTGTACCCAGTGAGGACAGCAAGGATTATGATAAAGTGAAGCGAGCGATATTAGAGAGATACGCCATTACTCCAGAGGCACACCAGCGCAAGTTTAGAAACCTGCGCAAACCAGAGAAGGATTCACATGCTGAATGGGCACACAAGCTGGACCAAGCTTCCCAAGGGTGGATACAAGCCAGCCAAGCCACTACTATGGAGGAATTGCGACAGTTAATGCTGTTGGAGCAATTCTTTAACGGTTTGTCCCCAGAGGCACAAGAATGGGTGCGAGACAGGAAACCTCTCACCCTAACCGAAGCGGCTCGATTAGCGGATCAGCATTTTGATGCGAGGAGACATCATGGGCCCCTAACAAAGGGTTATCCTCGACCCGCGGGACCACCCAGTACTCTACCACCCCCCACTCTCACAACCTCCCTTTTTCATCAATCCCAAGGGACTTTACCAGCACCCTCCAGATATAACGGACGTGCCAACATCCAATGCCACACCTGCAAAAAGTGGGGACATATGGCACGCGAGTGCACCCAAAACCGGGGCAGACCCGCCTGGAACCAAGGCCGACCGAACCCGGCACCGAGGGCTGCTGCCCATCATTATCAACGGGAGCTGGCCACTCAAAAGATGTTGAGCATTCCAGCGGAAGAACCCCTGGGAATCTTGCATGAGGTGATGACAGTCCGAGCCACGGATAACTGGCAGCATCATCGACAGCCAGTGACCTTGGAGGGGAAAGAAGTCCAGGGGCTTCGGGATTCAGGAGCTACTTTAACCTTGATAGCACCCCATTTGGTCCCTGACTCGGCACACACTGGCGGATCCATGGCAGTACGAGTGGCAGGGGGAGCAGTGTACCGACTACCCACTGCCAAAGTACATTTGGATTGGGGTGTGGGAGGGGGGACGGTAGAAGTGGGCCTCATGCAAAATTTACCAGCAGATGTTGTGCTGGGAAATGATTTGGGCCAGATGACCTCTGCTTTTGTACCCCAGGCCCCTTACCAGGAAGCCCATCCAGTGACCACACGGCAACAGGCTCACGCCACGGTTCCACCGACACACTCTGAGGCTCCGGTAAGAGACCATGACCCCCACACGACATGTATGTCCTGGGATACCCCGACTAAGTTTGAGGCCGAGGTGAGGTCAGACCCCACGCTACAGGTATACAGGGACAGGGTACACGCTGACCAGGCTGGGCTAGAGGGGGAGCGGTACACCTGGGAGAAAGGGCTACTTTACCGCATTGCTGAAAGAAGAGTGGGAGGGCCGGCCACAGTAACGACTAAACAGTTAGTGGTTCCCCAGAAGTATAGGCAAGAACTGCTTCGGATTGCCCACGACATTCCCCTGTCTGGGCATCTGGGGATGACACGTACCCGATACAGGTTGACCCACGCTTTCTTCTGGTCAGGGATCTCCAAGGATGTGAGGCAATACTGCACCTCCTGTGACATTTGCCAGCGAGTAGGCAAGCGAGGTGACCGCCACAAAGCCAAGTTATGTCCTCTTCCCATTATTGAAGAACCCTTCAGTAGGGTGGCCGTAGATATAGGTGGGCCCTCAAAAAGTTGCAGCCGTATTTGTATGGACAACCTTTTTCGCTACTCACAGATCACAACCCGTTGGTGTGGCTAAACCGTGTGGCGGGGGACAATGCCCGGCTGCTGCGCTGGTGTTTGGCGCTGCAGCCGTTTGACTTTACAATCCACTACCGACCAGGGAAGCAAAACGGTAACGACGACGGGTTATCTAGACAAACTGAACTTGAAAAGTGATCTGTGAAAGTACACCCCCGGACATCCCCAAGCCGATCCGTTGGGATCAGACTGTGTATGCCGGCTTGGTTCTGGGGGAGCATTGTGGCAAACCTAGCCACTTCTGGAACGCTGGACGTTACATGTCAAAAGGTTGTCTGTATTATATGCTATGTATTCTGCTGGGTCTTATGTGGGCATAGTAATTGGTATGCTGGCAGCCGTAAGCCACTAGCATTCAAGTACTTTGTTTTATGTTGCCCAATCGGTGTTCGGCAGTTTTAAACGGAACTCCCACAACACATAACCCCAGACCCCAGCTCTCAACCGACTTTTCCCTCGTGCAGCAATGCCTGATGGGAGAATTATCCAAAATGTTAAGTTCCCCATCTGGTCCTCCCTGTATTACCCCTGTTAAATCTATTTGGCTGTTTGGAAACCCCTTGCATGGGGAATTCTATAAATATGGAAGCCTGTGAATAAAAAGTCAGTTGACTCTCAGAGCTGTGTGTTGTCCGGTTACTGGGGAGATTTGGGACATTGCCTTACTTTTCAATGCTGACTGTGGATTTACCCTGGTTACCAGTGGAGATCATGGAGTTTAATATTGCTCTCCGCTACATGCATCACATAGTAACAGAATTCAGTACTTCTTTAGACTGTCATACAGAAGCCTTTAGTTGTACTTTAATGGTATATTTAACCGACTAAACATGAGAAAATTCATTGTTAGGGTTTGCAAACATTATCATGGAATAGTGCCTCTTTAAAAAGTGTGTTGTGTTAAAGAACAGTATGTTAGTAGTATAGGAATTGCAATTATATTTATACAGATTGGCATTCAATATGTTCAGAGAATTATGTGCATAATCATTTGGGTTAGCTATAGGGTTCAAGACAACCATGCGGCTTGTCTAGTACAATGGCATGGGATTAGCTGGCCTTAGCTGGATATTTGGCAGATAGCAAGAAAAGGAGCTTTGGCAGGGAAGAATACAGTTTATAACAAATATTTATTCCTTGCACGATGGGATTAATGTTATTCTCACGGATTGGATAGGAAACAAATAAACAAAGAAAGGTGATTATTTTAATCAGAGACACACAACTGAAAACATATATTATATACTGATGGTCAAAATCACAAAGCTGATTCTAAATGAGTTGCCTTGACAGGAAGTCGGTGAAATTTGACATGTTTGTTAATGAAAAATGCAGACCCTCTAATGAGAAACGTGTGTTTATTCCAAACGTAATCAAAGAGATGCATGCAACATTACATTTACATGCTTTCAGGAATTCCATTCTGTAGCAAGCATCTGCAATTAAAATTAGGGGTTGTGTAGGATTAAATATTTCAGTGGTAAATATCCATGTTACAATAATAGCTTGAGTTAATTTGTTGAAAAAGAGGTGTTTAAAACCCTTATCTTGCCACGGAGAAGTTTGACATTTTGTATACCGTATTTTTCGCCGTATAAGACGCTCCGGAATATAAGACGCACCCAATTTTAAAGGCGGAAAATCTACAAAAAAAAAGATTCTGGACCAAATACTGTAGTAAAATATTTTATGTCCACCATTGCCCCTACTCATCACTGTTATGTCCACCATTCCCCCCCACTTGTCATAACCATTACATTAGTAATAGCCAGTAACATTGCCCCCACATTAGTAATAGCCAGTAACATTGCCCCCACATTAGTAATAGCCAGTAGCATTGCCCCCACATAGTAATAATAGCCAGTAACATTGCCCCCACATAGTAATAATAGCCAGTAACATTGCCCCCACATTAGTAATAATAGCCAGTAACATTGCCCCCACCTCAGTAATAATAGCCAGTAACATTGCCCCTGCCCCCTAATAGCCAGTCCAACAAACCCCCAACTCACTGTTACAGATAGATTGCATGCAGAATAGATCGCGGCGCACGCTCTGGTAGGAATAGAAGATTCACGAGCAGAGGGGTGATGACGTCAGCGCGCATCGCTGCCGGGTGTACCAAGATGGCCGACCGCTCCGGAGCTAGGCCAAAACCGCGGGCCTTTCCTAAGGCCGCGGCGGCGGTATGCTCCGCGGATCGAATTCGGATCGGTCAGGCAAAAAAATGTGTATTCGCCGTATAAGACGCACCAACTCCCCCCCCCCCAGTTTTGGGGAAGAAAAAGTGCGTCTTATATGGAGAAAAAGACGATACTTTACTATTTACCTTAGTCTTAACATTGTTGAGGGAATCCGTTGGATGCTACAAATACTGGGCCTACTTTTGACCTCTCTGTAAAGAAATATCTCCTTCCCTGCCTTATTTTGCAAGGTCCTGAAAATATGGACTCTAATTTTACCTTGCTACAGTAAACACCTTTATATCCAAATTAATTGAGTAAGCTGAAGCAACTGAAGTTGCAGAAGTTCTTTTGATGTTCTTCTTTGGGCAACGGTTCTTTAAATAGGAATCAAAAGCAATGGTCCACAGAAGAAAATTAACCTTACAATATAAATAGTATGTTGTAGTATATTAAATGCTAATATTTCTTTAACAGGAAATAATGGTACAGGAAGACCATTTGTAAAATCCTGTTTGCATTCTCTTCCCAGTCTTCTCCTATTAGTGATGTCACCAGCCTTTCAGCAAATTATGAAATGATGACATGTCCAAAGAATGGGGGAACCTCCATTGCTAAAAGCATTCGTGTGACAGTATTGAGCTGCATATCAAATGCTAACTTTCTCCAGACAATACATATGAACAAATTGTGAGAGCCGGGTGATATGCCGACTGCAATGTGTATATACGTTGTGGTTTACCCCGGTTATGGCTAAAGCTTTATATTTTTTTCACCGGTGCGGCCAGCTGGTCATAGAGGCAAACAGAGACCAGATCAAATCTGATCACTTCTATGGCCTTGGAAGACCAGAGCAATGTCATGACATCACTTCCAGTCTAGGGCAGAAGTCCCCAGATCTCTCTATAAACAGGACCAGTCATCCTGTTTTGTATTACAAGGGATGTTTGCATCCCTTGTAATAGGAATAAAAGTGATATAAAAAAAGGGACAGTGTAAAAAAAAAAAAAAAAAAAAAATCAACATACCCCATGCCTCCAAGCTCACGCGCAGAAGCGAACGCCTATGTAAGTCATGCACACATACGTAAGTAGCGCACGCATATGTTAACGGTGTTCATACAACACATCTGAGGTATCGCCACAAACATTAGAGTGGGAAAAATAAAAAATAATTCTAGGACTAGACCTTCTCTGTAAATCTAAACAGGTAAACTGTAAAAAAATAAAATAAAGTGTCACCAATAGAGATTTTTAAGTATAATCGTTTTTTTTCAGTTTTTTAAAACAATTTTAAAATGTGACATGTTAGGTATCTATTTACTCAGCATAACATTATATTTTATATATATATATTTTTTTATTAGAATGTATTTTTTCCCAAAAACTGTTACGCAAATACCGTGTGACATAAAAAATTTAAAGAATCACAATTCTATTCTCTAGGGTCTTTGCTAAAAAAATATACTGTATATTTGTATATAATTTTTGGGGGTCATAGGTAATTTTCTAGTAAAAAATACTGATGTAAACAAAAAGTGGCAGAAAAGTGGTTATATATTTGACAGTCTTATTGTCTTTAAATTGTTCTTAACGGCCTCCAGTTTAAGAAATAAATCTACAGAAATGTCACATTTGCACAGTATAATACCAACATGGGCCAACATTTAAATGACTATTGTAGATAAATGTACATACTTCCTTTTCTTTGGTAAGTTCATATGCTATATCATCTAGAGCAGAATATCTGTTCCAGGAATTCACAATCATTAGGACTGTCTAATTCCTTTAACAGCATCATTGCACTAACTTTTCTCGGAATAGTGTATACATCGAACAATTATACTTCTTAAAAATGTGCCACATCTTCCTGAATGCAATTGTTTTATTTATTTATCATTTCAGAAAGGTAGACCTAGCCATGTATTCCATATTTAGCAGAATAGAGGCTTATGCATAGAGGACCAATAAATCATTAGGGAAGCCATTAAGTGGTTAGTTCTCAGTCAAATTATTCTTGTTATGGGAAGAAATTCAGGCGAACTTCATTCTAAAAACCCTGTCCAGATATTTCAAGTGAATACAAATTCAGTGGGATAGTTTACTGTATAAAACCCTGAGACTTGGCTTTTATGTGTGAGCAAAATACATTATTTACATTACACTTTTAATTTGACCTTGCATGCAATATTGGTTATTCTTCAGGAAACGTAATATTCTTATTCCCACAACATACACATTATTTTTTTATTTAGTACATGTAGCGCTCACAATTTACACAGAGCTTTACAACTATTGTACATTCAACAGTCCCTGCCACTAAGGAACTTACAGGAGATACATTTCTGTTACAGTAGGTCTACAGGATGGACTATAGATATACTTTACCAGTATCTTCTGTTCTGGACATTTTAAAGGTAAGCAACTCCTATCCTCATATTGATTAGTGGTTCCAAACTAAGAATAACTACTACAGTAGGAAACAGACACAAAAAAGATACATCTTTCCAAAATAACTGTTCTGTTTATTCGACACAATTGAAGTTTTTAATACACATGATTACAAAGGTATCACATTAATATTACAATTGTACTTTTATGGTAACAAAGGGCATAACATAGGCAGACTAATTCTAATCAGAACTCAAAAGATATGTAATTAAAACATTATTAGTGCCCTGTGCACAGTGCAGTGTTCAATACATAGACAAAGCATTAAAAATAAAATACAATTATATACAGAATTTAGTAATTTCCTTTACAGTTGTGTGTGTGTGTGTGTGTGTGTGTGTATGTTTTTTTCAGGTAAGCTAATTGGTATATTTAGGTAGCTTAAGATCACTTTAGAATGATGACCATTCATGTATTTTCCAACCTATAATCTGGTTTACAATTCTTAACTGGGGATTTAAGGTCTGAGAAACATTTTGCATATTTATAATAATGGACAATATTATATTCACTGGCACTAATCTGTAACATTTGCTGCTTTTAAATAGTGAGTTGTCATTAACTTTATAAGTGCCTCATAAAGACTACTTAGAACAATACTTGCATCACATTTTTTTTTTTAATCCAACACATTTTTATTTTATTTTACCTTTTCTGATTTAGTACATAAATGAGCACATTTGCAGCACATTTGACTAACTAAAATCCTCATTTGCATGTGCGGACATTTGCCCCTAAAATTGTATAACTTCCATGTATAGTGATGGTAAGTGCAGTGCTCCAGTCTCAATTTTTACATTTAATATTTGGTGAGTTTTCAAGCTATATGTGCTGAAGATGTTCCTTGGCATAGGCTTTAAAATACTCACTAGTGAACTCGCAAATTAAACACACCACCACTGCATAGCCACTGACAACCAACTCATGGTATTTTTTTCTCCCACTGACCACCAATGCTCACCATCTTTATTCCCACTCACTGACAATTAATAAGTGGGTATTTTTCCTCCTCCTGACCACACAGGATTAGCATTTTTCCTACTTCTTACCATGGATGGAAGACCATTTTCTTCCTCCTGACCCTAGTTATGCCTCTAATGTAGCATTCTGGATTTTATTAGTAAAAATGTTTCAGCACAGTGCCGAATCACAAAAAGTGCTCTGGTCATTGGGCAGCAATATGGTCTGGGGGTTAAGTGGTTAACAGCTCAGCAGCAAAAATCCTTTTAAATTCTTTAAACTGGCAACCATATGTTGTGGCATTACATTTTGTTGAGAGCAGTGGCAATGTTTTATTTGTTTTATGTGCTTTTATATCACCAGTTTGGGTTGGCATAGCCATACCATTTTTCAAGACAGTATAGTAAGCTGGAAAAAGACACGTGTGTCAAGTTCAGCCAAATAACAACAATTTAAATTAAAAATTATTATATCCTAATATTATTGATAAAAAAAAATGCAGTATTATAGTTACCTGGAATGAAAAGGAATGATTATGAACATTCAAATGTTGTATTGTCTTTGAAAAATCATGGAAAACAAAATAAAACTGAGCTTAGTGCAATTGACTGAACTTTGTCTGGAAATCCATACAACATTAAAATAATTATTGGTATTAGAAATACATTATGACCTCTTTACAATTCTTTAAAGGCAAACTATTTTCAGAAAGTACACATTACCTCAAACAAATTTTGGATGTAACTGGTAATCAAGGTAAAACCCTACAGAGGGAGTTTTGGAAGCTTGCTTTCAACTTAAAGAGAGATTAGGAGCTGAGTTTGCAATTAAGGGTTCTCTCCAGGTAAAAAGAAAAACTTCATAGCTTAAGGGGAACCCCAAACCAAAATTTAAATCAATCACTTTTATCTGTATTGCCAGGACCCGACAATTCATTATAGCCGTGAGTAGTTTTAAATGACTTTTTTTTCATTTAGAAATGCCATTTTGTGCGGGGACTGTTCTAAACACGGTGAAAATATGCCACTTTACAGGCATACTATAGACACCCCCAGGTAAAAAATTTAAAGGAATATTTCACTTTTATTGTTTCACTTTTAGCATTATTAAAATCACTGCTCCTGAAAAAACTGCAGTTTTTAAAACTTGTTTTTGCATTGATACATACCCAGGTCCCCAAACAATTTTTATGACAACAACTTGCATATTAACCTTTAAAATTAACACTTTTGATTTTTCACATTTGTGTCCCATAGACTTTAAGGCCGCGTACACACGATCAAATCTATCTGCTGGAAACGGTCGGCCCGACCGTCCCAGCAGACAGATTCAATCATGTGTACGGGCGAGCCAACGGATTTGGCCAGCCGACAGATTTGAAAGCATGCTTTCAAATCTGTCGGCTGGGAACCCGTCCTTCCGACATGTCTGCTGGTTAGTACGCTAACCAGCAGACATGTCTTCTCGCACACGCGTCGAATGGTTTTGACGCATGTGTGGAAGTGTTTTACTTCCTGGTGCGGTGACGTGGCGGCGTCAACGTCACCGCCACGTCAGCGCGCCATCTGCCGGCAGGGATTTTGGTTTGATCGTGTGTACACGATCAAACCAATACGTCCCCAGCAGACAGATTTCTTCAAATCGGTCTGTCCGACCGATTTGAACAAATCTGTCTGCTCTTGTGTATGGGGCCTAACAGTGTTTGCATGTTCGAACCAATTTTTTGTCTGTTTGCATGTTCTGCTGCGAACCGAAACCGGGGGGTGTTTGTCTCATCCCTGATGTAATCTTTAACAATGTTTGATCATGGAGTTAAACATACAGTACTTGTACTTTTTATGAAAATGTTAGGTTTTCAATGTGTTAACATACTAATAAAGTTAATCTGTTTCAAGTCACACATTATACAGTAGACCTACCTCCCAGTCTGTTTGGATAGTACGGCAACTTGCTTACTCAACAAGATCCACATGCAGCCTTAGCTCACCAAGAAGACTCTAACCCAGATAGCAAGCAATTGAGCTGCAATTTTGAAAATGACTTTCTAAGCTTTTGTTAGACTTGCCAAGCTTCACAAGTTTGTTGCACAATTGCAGCAAGTCTGCATTGCATGACTCCAGATACATTTTCTTTGCAAACATACTACAGGTCTGCTGCAAGTTCTGGTTCAGTTATGTTGTGCAATAGTCATCACACCACAGGGGTCACTGTGTCTGAATTTGGAAAAGTGTCAACTAGAACTTGTGCTTCAAGTGCTCTCCAAGTGTTCAACTTGCCAGTGAAAATGTTCACCAACTTAACAAGACTTACAATTCAACACTTCCACAAATTAATGCCAAGTTATCATTGCTATCTGGGAAAGTGAAACCCAGTGTAGTTTATTTCAGCCTGGTTCATTGCAATGTCTGTTTTTTTTTTCAATATTACTCTCCGTTTTGCTGTCCAATTACCTCTTTACAAAACAAGAGAGAAAACAAAACTAACTAAAAAACATAGAGAGGCTGCCAGTGACTAAGGCCGGCCATACACGGTTCTAATCTTGGTTGGTTCTGCCGCAACCAGCCGACATTCGAACCATTGATGGACAGGCAGAATGTACCTGTGGTTGCAGAAAAGTAAATTTGCACCATCTATGTTATGGCCTGCCTGAGAACTATACTAACTAATAGAAAACAGGAGAGGGTAACATAGACTGCACAAACATGTAATGCAAAAATGCTGCTGTGGCAGCACAAAGATTGGTATATTAAGCTGGTCACATTAAGCTATGAAGAAGCTATGAAGAAGAGTGGTGAAATACAACATGAATTCTGATTCTGCATGTTGATTTTGGTAGTTAGCAGCATACAAGTCAATTTCTCTTAGAACAGGAGGGTAGTAGTTTTATTAAAATTAAAATGAGATTGTACTTTTTGGTGATTTCACATTCTTCTTTTAATATAGTATGCAACATCCATACAGAGTACAGCGCCTTTGCTTCTCTTCAGTTAAACCTTGTATATATTATAATTGCATCTGTTGCTCAAACAGCTCTCAACACCAATCTTCAGGGGGAAAATGCCTGTTGTAAAATAATTCTGAGTGAACAAAATAGCAGCGCTAAGTTCAGTGACTGAACACAAATAAATAAATATACCCCTGTGAAAGAGTGTATCATACATATACTAAAAAAAAGGTGCATATATATCTAGATATATAAACAGATACATAAGGTGAACTGAGTAATTGTGATTACATGTTCAAAACATACATCCAGTGGCCAAAAATTCAATTGTAACAAGCCAAGTCTATAAGTGATTAAATTTCAAGTGATTAAACTTTCAGGTGTCCACTTAGTCCTCTTGAACAATCTTCTTTAAAACCTTCCACCACACCATAAGTGCTCAGTGACTTCTTCAATGTGAAACCGATCCCATTGAAGAAGTCCTGAGGGACGAAACTGGTCTAGGAACGGTTACACAGCGTTTGATTACATTCGGACCACCGACCATCAAGTGTGCAGTGTTTTTGAAGTGAAGAGGAGAACGATCAGAGCGGGGGGGGGGGGGGTGAGACCTATGGTTAAACATTGTGTCCGCCAAGCCCATAATACATCAAGGTTTTCCCGCACATTTGTCTCTGGTTTTGGAGTTCACTGCTGCGTTTACTGTTGAAGTGCGTCTGTTTGTTTTAATAGATGTGAGTGCAATGTGTGAAGGCCTCTTGTGCTGTTTTTAAATAAATAGTTTTGATATACTTCACTATTGGAGCCATTTTTATTTTTACATGTGTAATAACATTGAGGTGCTGGAGCACTGGTGGAGTCGTTTGATGCTTTTGGAGACTCTGCGATATTGCCAAACATGTGAATGTGAGGCATGTCCTATTGGTAAGTGCAATTCCCTAGGGTGTGCAGTCACTGAGCACTTATGGTGTGGTGGAAGGTTTTAAAGAAGATTGTTCAAGAGGACTAAGTGGACACCTGAAAGTTTAATCACTTGAAATTGAATCACTTAAAGACTTGGCTTGTTACAATTTATTTTTGACCACTGGATGAACGTTTTGAACATTTAATCACAATTACTCAGTTCACCTTATGTATATGTTTTTATATATATATATATATATATATATATATATATATATATATGCACATTTTTTTAGTATATGTATGATACACTCTTTCACAAGGGTATATTTATTTATTTTTGTTCAGTCACTGAACTTAGCGCTGCTATTTTGTTCACTCAGAATTATTTTACATCACTATTTATCTATTTAAAGTAGCTGCTTTAGGGTCTCTCTTTTTTTTTTTTCTTTTTTTGTTTAATCTTCGGCGCAATGGGGTGTGAGAAGGTGGAAGGGCGCCTTTATACTCCTTTTTTCACAATTTTTTTTTTATTATCAGGAAAATGCGTGTTGCATGGATTACGAAAGCCAAGATTTGCTAGCCAGACAGGTGTTTTTTAAGTGTAATACTATGAAACATTAAGGAGAATTGTATTGAAGAAAATCTTTAAATTGTACTTAGTTTGTGCTTTACAGAAAATGATCTGAGCCCAGTCTTTTTTTTATTACAACAGTCAATGTTTTTTCACATTCCAGCATGCCTGCTTTCCCATATTTTTCTCTGTGCTCTGGAGTAAAAAAAGCACAAAAAAAATAAATAGATTTATAATTGGAAATACAAAGCTGAATTTAAATAGGAAGGAAAACTGCTGTGTTAATTTTCTGATGGCAAGATCCAGACATGCTGTAGCGATGTTCAAATGAAATCTTCCGAGAGACTGAATCTGCTGTCTTCTCTCCCCAAATAGTGGGAGGGGGTCGTGGGAGGGAGGGGGCGACTTTGGTAGGGAAATCAAAAGCTCTGATTCTTTTTTTTGCCTTTATAGATGGGTAAACACTTCAACAATCCTGTCCACATCTTATCGCTTCACCAAAGCTTTAATACAAAAGCTGCTGCCAATGTTTCATCTTCTTAATTAAGCAGACTAATTATGAGCTTGTATTAAAACTTTGTTCTCTTGATAAGATAACTTCTGTTTTGCAGGTTTGCTTCATGGGTTTTGACTACACAAAAGAGGGCAGTTAAACATTCCTTTTGATCTCTAAGTACATTTTGTCTCGATGCTATCCAATATCGCTATTGCTAACTGTATACAAGAAACTTTCCTTTTTGAACCTAAGGACAGCGGTAACAGAGGTCGCAGGCCATTTAACTGCCTTAATGCATCTTGGTAACCTAAATCTGACCTTTGTTCAAAAGTAGCAAATTATTTAAGAATCTGTCCAATCCAGGAGCCAGTTGCATTTGTTTTAAAAAGCCAGCTAAATTGACAAAAACAAGAGAATCTTTAAAAGTTAGGCGTCATTTGATACTTTTAGAGAACATTAGCTACCTGACTCCTGGGATGTGTCCAGCTCTGGCCAATCATTTGTTAATGTATACTATTTCATCTTAAAGGGCACTTACTGTGCAAATATGAAATTAAAAGAGGGAAGGGTAGAAAGCACCACACCGGCATAGTGTAGCACAAGTTATTGAATACAATATAAAACAAATGGCACTCACTAGCGGGAGAGGGGGGAGAGAGGATAACAGGTCACAATGGATGTGTAGTCTGGTGGTGAGCTGGGAGCCATGTAATTGTCCAGGGGGGAGAAACAAGTCCGGCCGTTGTAGGGAGTGGGATGAGCCTGCAATTCATGCAGGGAGACATTGGGCTACCCTATATGGCCGTGATGGTGTATCCAGAGTACGGATGTCCGCCTAGAGATGATGTATCCAACAGGAGAAGTGTGAGTTGTCAATCCATTCGCTGTGTGAGCCAATAGGAATGCATTTTGAAGGCTGGTCACGCCTCCTTCATCAGCCTTTAGGCCTTTAAAACACGGGTTAGAATTTCAAGCTTTGACTGCCTACTAATTTTATTGCTCCCTAAAAGTAATCCAGGCGCAGATGAAATGAGACTCCAACAGTGGGTGCTCTTCTTCATCTAAAATCTGTTTGAGCAAGTGCTTAATGAAGGACAAGCACATTGTTTTTCTTATGTATTGAGGAAGAGTCAGAAAGATAGCAAGGGAGATTTTTTTTCCTGGGGCATGGGTAGCTTGCAGAGTATTGGAGGGAGCAGCCATCCTTATCCATCTAGCAGCACTGCCCCACAATTACAGGCCACTGCTATCCTCAGAGTCTGTCTACAGAGCTCTGGATTGTGAGCCTTTTTAATACATAGCCTCTGCCTGCAGCATATTAGGCATGATACATGTACCAGCCATTTGGGTTTTGCATACATGAGGAAATAAATGACTATGCTCTACAGGGCTCAGTGGAAACAAAAACATTCTGTTGCATTCACCGCAACATTTGTGGCCTCTAATAAAAGGGTGAGGAGTTTCGCAGAGAGTCTCAGCTGCTTAGGATAAAGCATATCAATCAGGACAGAGGGTCATGGGGACTTCTTGAACCTTGTCAGAATTCTCCAACACACATTCTGTAGCATCCTTCCCATGGAACATTTCTCTTGTGCAGCTCCTGGATTGGAAAAGAAGACTTGTACCCAAATCACTCCTATGCCCAGGGTGTTAATACCAGCTTGACGTCACTGCTCATGAAATCATCCCCCTTTTGCAAGTTCAATAAACTGTGCTACCACACTGGTAGAAACACTTCCAAAACTTTTTTTTATCATAAAAGGCAGTCACTGTCAAAGGTAGTATACATATGACCAATTATCTCGTGGCAGCTGGTGCTCGATTTTTTTTTTTGGGGGGGGGGGGCTGCAAACAAACCTGCCCACCTCATTTGCACATACCACCACCACCCCCAATGCACAGGTCAGCTTTGGTAGGTACTCACACTGCTCCCCAATCTCCGCACCCGCTCCCACTCGTCTGCACCGCCTCCGGCTTATTTACTCTGTCTCTTCCCTCCCGGGCTGCCCCTACCGTTATAGGTGTTTTTCCTCCTCCAAACAGGAAGTGGGTCCTGTGATATTGATTGGCCAAGAGTAATAAGGCTCCCTGGCCATTTGTGTCTCAGGATCTACTAATTGGCCGGGAGGATAATCATGAAGACAATAGCGAATAATAATTCACTATTGTCACACAACTGGATGGGCTTCTGGGCGCATTGCTGTTCACCCCGAGCCCACCCTTTTTTTAAGCCAATTTTTTCCAACTTTAATTGTGTACTTGAAAAAAAACAGTGAAATCCATGCTTCCAGCGCACTGCATGTAGATTAGGGGTCGGGCGCATGGATTAGGGGCACAGTGCCCCTGAGCCTCTAATAGAGCAGCCCCAACTGCAAATATCCTTTAAAGCAGTGGTCACCAACCTTTTGGACCCCATGGAGCACTAAACTCACAATTTTTAATCCTGCAGACCACTAACAAGAATTTTACATGCCTTATACACATAACACCCTGGCTCTCTGCCCCCCCACCCCCGTATCACACTGCTGCCTTATACACACAATGTTCTGGCTCTCTGACCCCCCTCCCCCCGCACCCTGCATAATCACACTGCTGCCCTACATAGACTTATCATTGGATCTTGCTTCCTTATCCAGCCATGTGCTCGGGGCTCCGTGCTCCCTCCCACAGTCTGTGATCAATGCTGCCATGAAGTCCCCTCCTTCTTCACTTCCCGCTTTATGCACTATACTCTTGGTGCCTCCCTCTAAGTTCATAGGGGAGAAATCTGGTATCAGTGCGTACTGAAAGTATTGACTGCCAGCATGCACGGAGAACAACACTGTAAACAACATTGGGTGGTATACATCCGCCACAATGTTGACTTGTGACAGAACCTCTGGGGACCAACAAAATTAACCACTGGTTGGTGACTGCTGCTTTATAGAACACTGGGTTAATCCTCTGACTGCTTCAAATGATGCAGAATGAAGCAGAATGCCAGAGCTGGTGATGCCACATGTGTCTTTTCCTGTACTCTATCTTCCTTACTGAAGCAACAACATCAGCTGCCTGCCCAACATTTCATCTGTGGCAGGCATGTTGGAACTCAAAGTTGACCATGCTGCAATGCTACACCAGCATCTGTATGCCATCAGTGAGTTACTGTGTGCTTTTAGTATGAGGATACGCTTTGGGAAATTGTGTGTTCTGTTCACTGCATTAATTGTTCATCATTTAGGATGTATGAAGCATTTTGGCACCTTTTAAAGAGGCAACTAAAATGGTGAGCCACTAAAAGGAAGGGGTTAATTAAACAGTCTCTTTCATATTTATTATGCAGCACACATTCTTTGGCCTGATAGACTAAGCACTGGAGACACAACAGCACGAGGAAGAGGTGGACTTATGGCTGTCTCAAGACAAACAGGATCCTTTTCTTACTGCCTCCATTACTATGAGACAGAAGCAGCAGACGGCAGAGGCAATGAGAAGGAAATGTGACAGGTTTCAGGGAGGCCATTTCTTCTTTCTCAAAGATCTTTCTTTGAGATCTTTACATGGATAGGGTGGAATTCTTAAGGACAGTGTTGTCCTCTGGACCACTGAGAACTTGGGGTTCTCTGACACAGACAATTTGTGGCAAAATAGTTTTTTTATGCAGAAATGCCTGTGCAAGGGTCACTGAATTTTAGTCATCATAGCTGCTTCAGGACCGCCACCCGCAGATTTACGTCGACAGAATGGCACAGACAGGCAAATAGATGTACAGGTACGTCCCCTTTAATTTGCTGCCGTTTGGTCTCCGGTGTCCCGCAATCGTGTCATGGAGCTGAATAATGGGGAGATGTCAGTGTAAACACAACATCTCCGAGTTGTTCCTAGTGACATGTCACTGATCGAATGCTCCCTCTCATCGGGAGCAGCGAATACGTATTGGCCTAAACTGAAGAAAAAAAGATTTGTTTTATATATTTTTGGGGGATATTTATTATAGCAAAAAGTTAAAAATATTGCACTTTTTTTCAAAATCATCGCTCTGTTTTTGTTTATAGAGCAAAAAAATAAAAACGGCAGAGGTGATCAAATGCCACCAAAAGCAAGCTCTATTTGTGGGAAAAAAAGGACGTCAATTTTGTTTGGGAGCCACGTCGCACAACCGTCAGTTAAAGTGATGCAGTGCCGTATCGCAAAAATTGAATAGAGAGGGATCATTATTGGGTGGTCACTCTGTTAGATCCTCAATAGAAGGGGAAAATGGCTTATCTCCTGACACCATCCCAGAGGGAGGCCAAAATGCAGTACTTTGAAGAGGTGCTGCATAGGAACCTCTTTGTCACATTTGTGGGACATTTGCTATTAAATGTATAATGTTTGCTGCTGAGTAAATCATATGTTTTACAGTGTTACAGTAATGTAAAGGTGCCACACAGTGGCAGGTCTCAAACTATATACTATTTACCAGTTTCTATGGAGTTGAAGGCTTTGGCTTTGTTTTTTTTTTCCCACTTGCTGACTGGGCCATAGCCAAATGAAGGCTACAATGAAGTCGCCTTATTCTGGGAGGGCGTACAATGACGTCCTCCCAGATTCGTGCTTCTCCAGACCCGATGCATCAAGGATCGGGATAAAGGGCCGATGACACATGATCGCTCCATCCAATGATCACTTGTCAACAAACAGGTGCATGTCAGGTTCAGCTACTCCCCTTTCCTCATATGCAATCAGTACAGTGTGTGAGGAGAGAAGAGAGTCGATGCAGCAGCGTGAGTGGGTTGGATTTGGAGTTCCCACAGTGCTGATCTGTGCCAATTCATACCTCATCCGTGCCTCAAACATGCCCATACATGCCTCAAACATGCCTCATCCATGTCTTAAACATACCTCATTCGTGCCTCAAACATGCCTCATATGTGCCTCAAACATGCTCACCTGTGCCTTAAACCTGCCAATCTGTACCTCATACATGCCCATCCGTGCCTCATCCATGCCTATCCATGCCTCATACATGCCCATCTATGTCGCAAACATGCCTCATCCATGCCTCAAACATGCCCATAAATGCCCCAAACATGCCCACCCGTGCCTCAAACTTGCCTCATCCGTACCTCAAACATACCTCATTTATGCCTGTTGTGGCTGTAATATCTTCTATCTGAAGGTCCAGACTGGAAAAAGCAGTATACTGATGGAAGCACTCAAGCAGAGTGCAACGGGTTCCATGACAGGCACCATAGTTTGTAGACGCTACAACTTTCACAAAGACCAAATAACATACACTGATTTTGGTTATTTTTACCAAGGATATGTTGCAGTATAAATTTTTGGCCAAAATTTGCTAAGACATTTATTTACAAAATGTTCTTTTTTTTTTCATTTATTGCGCAAAATAAAAAACCCAGTGGTGATTAAATACCACCAAAAGAAAGCTCTATTTGTCCAAAAAAAATGACAAAAAATATATATGGGTACAGTGTTGAGTAATTGTCATTCAAATGTGAGAGCACTAAAAGCTAAAAATTGGCCTGGTTAGGAAGGGGGTCTAAGTGCCTAGTGGGTAAGTGATTAAAAGTAAACTTCTCTATAGATTTTTAATCTCTTGTGGTTGATACTTGGTCAATTCAGGTCTATTACAGATAAACAAAAAAAATCAGATGTCAAAGCCCAAAAAAAAGTTTTTTTCAAGTTGAAATGAATCAGATTGGGGTGCCACTGCTTTTTTTAAGACAAGTTTGATGTATTATTTGATCCAAAAATATAGTGTCGCTTACACTGAGTATGAATATTATAATGTACAAACAACTTAAAGCCTCTACCGGGAATGATTGGTGCTTTTCCGTGTTTCCTTTAAAGTTGTATTACAAGGCCCCCTCTGCTGTATTGTACTGTATTTTTTATTTTTTTTGCTTTGCTTTGCTAAATGTCCCCATGGCAATGTTCCGCTTTTCTTGGCCTTTTTTTGATACTCGTTTTTCTATTAGCCTTGAAAATGGCCAGAATGTAACAACAGGATTCCTCCCATCAAAGACTTTAATAGAGTTCACTGCAAAGTTTGCTTTTTGCAAATTTCAGACAGGATTCAAGGAACCCCCGGTGAATCGATTTGTTCATTCCTATTTAGAAGATTAGATTTAATGATTTTAAAGAATTGAGCAAAGGACCTTTGGTTGTGCCATGGGGTGGACTGTAGGGGCCACATAAATTAAATCTTGCTCTGAAGCAGTATACATTTTGACGTTTTCATTATTTAACATGCTGTACATAAAATGTCTTGTCCTTTGCCTAATATTGTACATTTTAGCACATTAAAACATTGTTAAATTATGCTCACTTCTAAAGAATTTCTTATGCTTCATTGAGTTTTTTCCCTCACCCAACATAAACGCAAGCATTCCACCTGCTGTATTCTCCATAATCTTATTTTTCCAAGCATAATTCTAATTAATTCTATTCGCTTAATGATGCAAAACATTTTCATGAATATTCAGGGTTTTGAAGCTTTAAAGAATCTCCTCCTTTACTACTGGGATTAATCAGTCTGTGTTTTTGTTTAATCTTTAAAATGTCCTTTTCATCTAGGTTATTTTCTAGCCTAATGCTTCATCAAGCTTCTTTTTCTCTTTTTGTATGTTTTGAACTCAAATATTTTGGAGTGGCCATGAGATAAAGATGACTTAGAAACCATTGGGTTATTTACAATACATCTGTCATAAGACACAAATGTAGGCTGCTATTGCTAGCCTCCTTTTGAAAATGCTAGTTGGGTGACTCTGGCTAATACATAGGAGCCACAGAGCTGAAACAAGCATACATCCAATAGACATCACAGAAAAAAAACATAATTATTTTCTCTAATATTATTTCATTATTATGGTTGTGAATCACAAGGTACTGAAGGTACCGAAGCCAAAGCATTAAAATGACACCCAGGCAACTATTTGTTTTTAAAAGAGAAAGACCAGCAATGGCAGCTTGAATAATTATATAATAACCTTAATAAGTATCTAATGACAGGATTCTGTAAAGTGTCTGGCCAAATTTTATAAACTTTGTTTTGATAGAGTGGGGAAGGATTACAACCCCTGCAATGTTTTTCCTGTTTAAATTCACTTTACTAATTGTCAAAAATGTTTAAAGGGTCACTAAAGGATTTTTTTGGGCTAAATAGCTTCCTTTACCCCAATGCAGTCCTGGTTTCATGTCCTCATTGTTAGTTTTTGCTGTAATCCTTCTCTGTTCTGCACACTTCCTGGTTGTCTGTTTCCTTATGAAAAACGTACTGGGAGCTTCTCTTTGTGTTCTCTAATCAAGAATGATTACTATGTGTCTAAAACCCCTCAGAACCAGTTTCATTTTAAAAACAAACACTGCCCTCTATTGGCTTTGTGTCTCTGTCCCTCACAGAAGCATGAAACTAGATAAAAAACTAAACTGAAAGTGCAGGCACAATATATGATTCATTTTATCTATTTTTAATCATTTTTAAAAGGTATCAGTTAACTGTTATGTATCTATACCCGGTTAACAGTCATTTTAGCAAAAACATTTTTCCTTTACAACTCTTTTAAGTAACCTGTTACCTATTACAGTACTAAGTTTTAGTTGTTGAATCTTACCCTTTGATTTTAGTGTCATCTCTATCATAATTATAAATATTAAGTTCTGTAGAGTGTTCTTTTTCACTTTATCCCATATTGCTACATTTCTATAAAAGTATTGTATAGGGTATGTGAAGTTTCACAGTAAGAAGAATAAGGGCAGATTGTATGGGACATGCAGTTCCAATCTTCAACAGAAATCACTGTTTCTATGACAACTGTTACATTTTCACCAATAAAGCTGGCATAATTTGCAAATCCCTATGTGATCATTAAATGCAGCCCTTTAATAACCTAACATTAATATTTATATATTCCAATTCTGCTGTGTATGCTGTGAAAACTCTTGCAAATATTATTTAAGTATTTAGTGGATCACTTGGGTACCTGGGCTAGGAGGTAAGCATATCATCGAAGGAATAAGGAATGAGTAGCTAAGATTTACATTTAAAGTGCAGTAAAGATATGCAAAATATTTCATCAGCATCACCCTTGCCTTTTACAATATTTAGATTCATTAAAAAAGCAGAAATGCAGCACAGTGGCTTCTTTAGTTTTACAAGGATGTCACCAGGGCTTGATGCAGAATTAAACCAGTACTTGACTTGTAGATTGACTTCCATGGACTACCTATACATCAGCTAATGGTCAACAAGCACCACACAGAAGTCTACAAAGCTGCCTTAGGCCCCTTTCACACCTGCGGACCGTATGTCCGCTTTTTCATCCATCCGTGTGCGGATGAAAAAGGGACCTATTTTGGTCCCTATGAGATTGCAGGTGTCAGCGGATGAACATACGCTGACACCCGATCTCACCCGCCTCCGCACTCCTCCGATTCTACAGATGGAGGAAAACCCTTTCGTCTGCAGATCGGATCAGATGAACACGGACAGACGGTTCGTGTTCATCCGATCCCCCCATAGGGGAGAGTGGAGAAAAGACAGGACGTTCCCTGCACAGTGTGTGGGGACCGCCCTGTCATCCACCGGCTCAGCGGGGATCAACGGAGCGATCCCCACTGAGCAAGCAGAGGTTCACGGGCCCTTGGGGTACTGATCCGCCCCATGATTTCCAAAACAGCAGTCTACACACTTCTACTTTCTATTTGCTTATTTTCAAACACTGAGGACCTTTACAAACCACTGTGCTGTGATAACACATATTACATGTTTTGTGCTGTAGTGTCTTCATCTTAAATGCCCCCCCCCCCCCAATCCACAGCATGCTTTTACATTGTAGCACATCACGATGCATGATAACACACTATTGTAGTGGTGAAAAATACTGATGGTACATTTCCTGTTCACTTTGATACATTGTCATCCAATTGAAAATGAGTGGGATGTGTTAATGCAGTGCATATTAGCATTCAACATAACCTGTATTAACGCAATGCACCAAAGAGGACCATGTGTAAGTGGACCCCTCAAGGTATATATATGGTGACACCCATAGCAATCGTTGAAATTATTGATTATTACGAACTGTGGGCCAGATTCACAGAGCCCTTACTCCTGTCTAACTCGCGTTAGACTGGAGTACTTTCAAATTACGCACGGTTTTTCACTACTCAAACCATGAAAATACGGCTGCGGGCTTCAATCCGACTGGCTTACGTGTTCGTACGCCTTCTACGCTGCAATAAATTTGCGGCCGCTGGGTGGAGTTCCCGTCGTTTTCCGCGTCGGGGTATGCAAATGAGCTTTTGCCGACGATCCACGAAGTTACGAGCGTCAATTGCAATCTCTTACGGCATCTTTAGTCATCTTTTTGCTGCGTAAAATTATACCAGCTTTTTGCTGGTCTAATATTAGACAGCCCATGTTAAGTATAGCCGTCGTTCCCGCGTCGATTGTCAACGTCTTTTTTTATTTTTTACGTAAGTCGTCCGGGAATAGGAATGTCCGTAAACGACGCTACTCAAACAACGAATGACGTAATGGCGTTATTTTGCGCAATGCACGGCGGGAAATTTCTGACTGGAGCATTCGCAGTTCGATCGCCGTGGGGACGCGCCTAATTTAAATGCTTCACGCCCCCTAATCGCGTATTTCGATTACACGGCGAGAAATACACTACGCCGCCGTACCGTAAGGGACAAAATCTACCAGAATTCGGCGTATAGCCTGGTAAAATACGGCGGCGTAGTGTATCTCTGATACTCTGCGGCAATGTAATTGTATCTGAATCTGGCCCTTTGTTTTTTCTATGAAATAACAAAAAATGTTGTTGGTAAAAGGTATCATGATTTCTCAACTCAAAAAGTGGGGTGATGAAGTAGCTATGTTCATCAGTCTGTCCTAAAAGCTAAAAAGTTATGAAATTACTTAAAAGGGTTGTGAAGGTTTGTTTTTTATTTTCTAAATAGATTCCTTTAACCACTTAACCCCCGGACCATATTGCTGGTCAAAGACCAGAGCACTTTTTGTGATTCAGCACTGCGTCGCTTTAACTGACAATTGCACGGTCATGCGATGTGGCTCCCAAACAAAATTGGCGTCCTTTTTTTCCCACAAATAGAGTTTTCTTTTGGTGGTATTTGATGATCTCTGCGGTTTTTATTTTTTGCGCTATAAACAAAAATAGAGCGACTATTTTGAAAAAAATGCAATATTTTTTACATTTTGCTATAATAAATATCCCCAAAAAAGATATAAAAAAACATTTTTTTCCTCAGTTTAGGCCGATACGTATTCTTCTACATATTTTTCGTAAAAAAAAATCGTCACTGTCAGTCTAATATTTACAGTAATCAGTGTAATCAGTATTTTTATAGCACCAATCGCTATAAAAATGACAATGGTCCCAAAATGGTGTCAGAAGTGTCCAATGTGTCCGCCACAATGTCGCAGTCCTGTTAAAAATCGCTGATCACCGCCATAACTAGTACAAAATAAAATATTAATAAAAAGTGCCATCAAACAGTCCCCTATTTTGTAGATGCTATAACTTTTTTTTACCAAAAATATGTAGAAGAATACATATCGGCCTAAAGTGTGAAAAAAATATGTTTTTTAATATATTTTTGGGAAAAATTTATTATAGCAAAAAGTAAAAAATATTGAATTTTTTTCAAAATTGTTGCTCTTTTTTGTTTATAGCTCAAAAAATAAAAATCGCAGAGGTGATCAAATACCACCAAAAGAAAGCTCTATTTGTGCGAAAAAAAGGACATCAATTTTGTTTGGGAGCCACGTCACACGACCGTGCAATTGTCAGTTAAAGTGACGCAGTGCCGAATCACAAAAAGTGGCCTGGTCTTTGACCACCAAAATGTTCCGGGGGTGAAGCAGTTAAATAATAACTTCACTATAATAGGATGCTGTTGTACTGCTTACCAGTGCTGCATTTCTAACCCCTTTTATGCCATGCAATTCAGAAGAAAGTCTCATCTGTTCAGCTACTATATTAATCAGACAAGTGGGCAGCCCTTCCCGTTCAATCAGTGATTCTGAAAAATGTAGTGAGCTTGCTACAAACTGAACCAAAGTTTCAGCAAGTACTTATAACTGCACTTTTTTTAAATAATACAGAATTTTCCAATGCGTTTTAGTTGTATTTGTGTGTTGGCTGTCCTTATAAAATCCAGAGAGAGCCCACAGAAAAAAATATAAGAATCCTTGCTGTCTACACCTGTTAGGAAACAAAACATAATAAGTACTGGCAGCTCAGCAGCTTCATTACATAAACATGCTATTTTGTGTAAAAATACATTTAAAACGTATGTAAACAATATACTGAGCATGTCACGTTCCTGATAGGAGATCTAAATGGTGAGGGCAGCCTCTCTTGTATCTCCTGCCCAAGCAGCCCTGAAATGAGATTGAGGGTATAACCAGACAAGCGGAAAATGAGTGCCAGAGGATGCAGTTTGCAGAACCCCAAAATAAATATCCCAGACAGGGAGATCCAACAGAATGTGAGAGCAGTAGTGTTAAGCAAGCAGTGAGCAGGAGAATCAGCAGAAGTTAAAGGAGAACTCTGGCTTGTACAAAAGTTCAAAATGGCAGAGATCACTGATGATGCTAGCAGGACTCCACATGGCATTTGACAATGATGTGGAGCAGAATCAGAGGCATACGTGAAGTAAAAAATCAAGCTGAAGTCAGTAACTAGTGGACAGTGCAGTACCAAATCAGAAGATGGATCAAGGTCAAGGGCGAAGCTGCGTCCAGGAATGTGTCAAAAAGAAATACAGAGAAGAATCTAAAATTAAGTTAAGATTGATAACAGGAAACACATGAACAAAACAGGTCAAGAAGCAAGGAACACAATGAAGACCAGTCAGCACTGGCACTGAGGTAGAGCACCCCCTAAATAGGCAGGCAGGTGCCAGTGCTGACTCTGGGCATGCACACATGTCCATGAACACACTGTGATGCATATGCACAAACCCATGCATTCTTGCGTATGCATCTGCGCCTGCCTAATGTCCGTACAGTGGTATACACATGCACAGATTTCTAAGCCAGCTGGCTAATAGGAATTTCAGGATCCTATTACAGTAATTTTGTCCATCTGTCCAAGTATGACAACCATGTCTTTGCTCAGTTTTGGTTGTGAAAGTTTCCGTATCTTGTATATCTATTCTTGCAACTATATTGGAAACTCAGTTTTCTAGAATTTTCAGTTTTCTAGAATTTGTGGTAAATCATTTAGTCAATTAAATCTGACATTTTAATGAATTGCTGGATTTATGTGTTTGCATGCATGCACTTCACAGTGTGTTTCTTTTTCGTTTAATAGATTGATTTGTCCATTGATTAACAATAGGATTATACATTCTATGCACAAAACACTTCTGAAACATCATGCAGTTTATCTGCTTTTGAATTTATTTAAATTTGATTATTAACTGTTTAATTCCATTAGCAATGATGATACACTGATCCCCTGAACAGTATAGCTGCCTAGTCTGGTTAGGAGATTTTACTTCACTTACTGTACACATGTTCCATACCTGTGACTTAGGCCCCATAGACACGAGCAGACAGATTTGTTCAAATCGGTCAGACAGACCGATTTGAACAAATCTGTCTGCTGGGGACGTATTGGTTTGATCTTGTACACACGATCAAGCCAAAATCCCCGCCGGCAGACGGCGTGCTGACGTGGCGGTGACGTTGACGCCGCCACGTCACCGCACCAGGAAGTAAAACACTTCCGCGCATGCGTCGAAACCATTTGACGCGTGTGCGAGAAGACATGTCTGCTGGTTAGCGTACAAACCAGCAGACATGTAGGGCAGACGGGTTCCCAGCCGACAGATTTGAAAGCATGCTTTCAAATCTGTCGGCTGGCCAAATCTGTCAGCTCGCCCGTACACACGATCAAATATGTCTGCTGGGACGGTCTGGCAGACCGTTTCCAGCAGACAGATTTGATCATGTGTACGCGGCCTTAGAGCATTAAATAAGTGGCAACTACTTAAATCATTTATATTTAAGTATATATGATTACATATAGTATTTAACCCCTTCCCAATCACGTGACCACTGGGATTGGCTGCCACAGTGCTCACATGATCAGAAACCCACCCTGACTTCTCCCAATCATAACTAGAGACATTAACATTCAGGAAGTGGTTGCAAATAGGCTACAGAAGATCAGTGGCACTGAGATGAAACCAAAGATGAAAAAAGTGTAAACGATATGTTCTAAAAGAATAAAAGAAAAATACATACAAATATTTATACACAATTGCTTTAGAAAACTGAATTTCATCTAGGGATTAGCATATCTGCCTGGGTTGGCTTCGCAAAAGTTTGTGAATGATGCTAGAGGTTTGTGACCTTTGCAACAACCATTGAAATCTATGGTCCGTGAAACTTGCTATTTAATTCTCATCAATAGGGTTAATAAGCTTTTTTTTTTTTTTTTTTTTAAACAGTAGGCTAGGAAAGCTGAGTATATCCATTGAGAACATGTGACAATGTAAAAAAACAATATGTCTCCCTAACAATTCAACACGCACTGATAATATGGCTGCTGTTTTTTATAGAAATTGGGCTGGGTTTTCTATTCCTCCATATTATTGGCTCTTGTGATTGAATTGACCAAGGAAAATGATATGCACTCAATATTTCTGTCAGTGCACCTACAAACTTTTTGGCCAGCAGATAATGATTCACAGGGATTTGCTGCTATCATATAGTAGCACTGATACACAAACCTCATACCTAACATCATCTCTTTAACCATTGTCCACCGCCTGCCGCCTGCCGCCAAATGACGGCGTGAGGAAGACCCTATTGTTCTGGACGGACATCATATGATGCCTTCCCAAGCCACTCAATGCATTTCTATAGCACGGATCACTGTATAAATGTGAATGGTCCCACAAATGTGTCAAAACTGTCCGATGTGTCCGACCCAATATCGCAAGCAACTAACTGTGATACAGTCAAAAAACAAGAAAACAATAACTGTGGAGAGGTATTAATGGTTGGACTTTGAGGCCAAGGAAGTAGGTAAAAAATAACATTTTTAATATTACCAATTAAACATAACAGTATAAATGCATAGTAACAATTATATAGAAAAAACAATAATACATATACATGGGAAAACCGCTGTGTACAAAATCCCTAAAGTCGCCGACGCACGTTTCGCCGTGGGGCTTCTTCAGGACAGTTGTTAAGGATTTTGTAAGACGATGTATAGTCAGAAAACAAAATAGTTATATCGCCGATGATCCTATATCAGAGGTGTCAAACACAAGGCCCGCGGGTCATTAAGGGGGGCCCGCAGTCATTAAGGGGGAAGCTCTGAAATGAGAAAGAAAAGATGCTCACCTCTGAACAGATTCACAGTGCAGAACAAGACATAGGTCAGTAAGGGGGAAAAGATCAGCTGTATGGGTACCACAAATAATACAGATGACTACAGTAAAACCTTGGTTTGAGAGTAACTTGGTTTGAGAGCGTTTTGCAAGAGAAGCAAAATGTTTGTCTTGATATACAAGCGATGTCTTGATATAGGAGTAGCGTCATGTCACAACTGAGTATAGAAAAGAAGAAAGGTGCCTCTATGTGTAGCAATATGGTTACATTTAATGAAGGTACAACATTTAGCAACTTATTGCTACACTAATGCCAGGTACACACGATCGGTCAATTCGAATAGGAAAGGGTCTGATGGACCGTTTCATCAGACCAAACCGATCGTGTGTGGGCCCCATTGGTTATTTATCCAAACTTGTTTTAAAAATCCACGCATGCTCAGAATCAAGTCGACGCATGCTAAGAAGCATTGAACTTAATTTTTCTCAGCACGTCGTTGTGTTTTACCGTTTTTTTTATCGTTTTTGAAAAATCCATCAGACCGTTCTCATCGGATTGACAGATCGTGTGTACAGGGCATTAGAGATGCCTCTCTTCTCTTTTATACCCTGTATAAAAAATGCTTTGATATACAAGTGCTTTGGATTACAAGCACGTTTCTGGAACAAATTATGCTCGCAAACCAAGGTTTTACTGTAGACTTTTGCCCTCCTTCATGGGCATAGCTTTCACAGCTTAGGTCCTTTTTAAATTAATTACCTGGACAAAACTATACAAATTACAGTTTAAGTGTATTCATTTTTGACATTGTAACGCATTTTGCAATGCTGTAGGGTATTCATAGTCCATCCACATTGGTTACATCATTTGTCCGCAAAGGTGCTTGAAGTTTAATGTTAATCTCTACCACAATCATAAACAGAATGGCTATTTAAAAAAAAGGGGGCATCCAAATGTGCCTATACAAAAGAAGATCTTTTATCAGTGTTTTGAACAACTGCCAACTCTAACAGGAACAAAAAATTCCTTCTGACTGAGAATATAAGAATGAATCTGCTTTTCAATCCGATGCAGTGATTTTTTTTTCTGATGTTTCCCTGCATTTCTCAATCATATTTATGTCCTTAATATGCAAAACAGCTTGAAATGTATTTGCCTAAATATGCTGTAATGTAGAAAACACTTGCTACAGGTCATAGACGTATGGTTTTCTTGAGAGGAGTAGCATGATATTTTGGATAATGATATTCAATCTGTAAAATGTGCTTTCCACAGCTGTTCTTGCTGACTCATTCAACGTTGCCTTAAAACTGATAGTTGAAAATGTATTTATTTAGCAGAAAGTCATTACAGAGAAAAGGTGCAAAGCCTTCTTTTTGCCAAGTACACAGAAGAATATATTCACCAGGATTAGGCTCCCTTATTTACTCATCTAGTCTGAAGATAGTCTTTTGCTGACAATGGCAATTCATACACTATTCTAAGCACACAAAACACAGCAAATGTTTATTTTTAAAGTGGCAGCACTTGTAGTACTTCTATAAAATTCTGCATTTAACAAGAAAAGCAATTGTTATAAACTTAGATTATTGTGGAAGGGCTATCTCATCCAGTTTTTTTAACATCCAAGCATTTAATAAAGCCAGCACCAGACCTCAAATTTTCCACTCGCCTACTCGCATTTTGCGAGTGGAAAATTAGGTCTGGCGAGGAGCTGGCTGCCTGGAAGTGGGGAGGCGAGCACCAATGGCGATCGGGGGTTAATCATGAGTCGTTCGCGCAGTGATCACCCTGATGGCATAGAGGAAGCAGAGAGCCGCGGGATCGCAGAGCGGTATAGCCCGCTGTTACAACTTGCATTGAAATTTCTCTGCTCTGCTCTGCTCGCTCCCACAGGCCTGCCTCCTCCTGACCCCGTGCCTGTGATAGACAACACATCTCAGCATTGGACCTGATTTCTGTCTATTACAGGCGTGGGGTCAGGAGGAGGCGGGGCTGTGGGAGCAAGCTGAGCAGAGGAAATTTCAATGTAAGTTGAAACAGCGTGCTATACCGCTCTGCGATCCGTGGATCTTCTCTTCCTCTATGCTCCCTGCCATCGGGGCGATCACTGTCTTAATGGCTCTCCTCTTCACAGTTCACTGTAAAGCATTCAATTAGTAATACAATAGAAGAAGTGCAACCACCAATCAGAAGCCCCCCTGGTACTTGTAGTCCCCCCCATGTATAGCTGTGTCTCCTCCCTGGTACCTGTAGCCCCCCCCCCCCCCCCCCCCCAGTGTGTATAGCTGTGTGTCTTCTCCCTGGTACTTGTAGTCCCCCCACTGTGTATAGCTGTGTCTCTCATCCCTGGTACTTGTAGTCCCCCCTGGTGTGTATAGCTGTGTCTCTCCTCCCTGGTACTGTAGTCCCCCCCCCCAGTGTGTATAGCTGTGTGTCTCCTACCTGGTACTTGTAGTCCCCCCTGATGTGTATAGCTGTGTCTCTCCTCCCTGGTACTTGTAGTCCCCTCTGGTGTGTATAGCCGTGTGTCTCCTCCCTGGTACTTGTAGTCCCCCTGGTGTGTTTAGCTGTGTGTCACCCTCCTCTCCCAGTGTCACCCTCCTCTTCCTCTTAATCTCCCCCTCTCCGGCAATGGGGGCACAGTGAATCTGCAATGATGGCACATTGAATCGGCAATGGGGGGCACAGTGAATTGGCAAAGCAGGCAAAGTGAGTCCGCGATGGTGGGCACGGTGAGGCTGCAATGGTGGGCACGGTGAGGCTGAAATTGTGGGCACGGTGAGGCTGCAATGGTGGACACGGTGAGGCTGCAATGGTGGGCACGATGAGGCTGCAATGGTGGGCATGGTGAGGCTGCAATGGTGGGCACGGTGAGGCTGCAATGGTGGGCACAGTGAGGCTGCAATGGTGGGCATGGTGAGTCTGCATTGATGGGCACAGATGAGGCTGTGCTGAGGGGAACTGATAAAGTTGTTGTTAATATTTATTTTTGCAACTTAATTCTGCATAAAACATTTTACAAGATAATTTATGAGTGCGTAATTAGCAGGAAAATTGGGGGCGGAGTAGAGGTTGGGTGGGGCAACTAGTGGCGAGTAACCCTTGAGGCCTGGCTAGTGGCTCAAGACTTGAAATTTTGAGCCCTGCCAGCACAATGCCTTGAAATATGTTTGGGGGCAGCCAGGCAGCAGAACTGAGTGTATTCATTTGTTAGGGGTACAGGGATCAGCATTATTGCTAGGAAAGAAAACCTGGGAACACTTCTCTTCATTAGGTCATTGGTTGCCTGCTGATTAGGTTGACTTAAATTGTATCTAAACCAAAGAACACAAATCTAATATTTTGCAGCCTAATAGACCATATATGTGGTGGCTGCATTTAATTTCTCTTTTCATGATTCGTGTTTCAAAACATTTTTTTTTAGGAAGTACAGAATATATGTGTAATTCTTGTTAGATATGCAGTGCTCTTGTCTAAACCTAAAGCACAAACAACTACCCATTGTAATTGATATACATTGAGGAAGACACACTGTGACTGTCTTCCTGGTACAGCTTCTCACCCAGCATGCGGAGAAAAGGGTCAAGGGTCACAGTGATCCCACACAAACATCACAAAAGTCCAGCCTGGGTGAAAACCTTGGCTCCCTCCATAGATACAGTGGAACAGTGAACATAGACACCCAGGGGTAGGAGGTGCACGTTACTTGTTTTTCTATATTTTACCAGCACGATGGGGCTGATTTACAAAAACTAGAGATTGCAAAATCTGATGCAGCTGTCCAATTAGCTTCTAACATCAGCTTGTTCAATTAAGCTTTGACAAAATAAAACCAGGAAGCTGATTGGTCAAGTTACGTTCAATATTGCTTTAAATCAGCTTTTTGCATCTTTTCTAGTCCAACTATAGTACTGATCTCACAAATATCACATACTGCATTACATTATACTACAGTATATACTGTACACAGACAAATCCAATAAACACTGTGCAGCAAAACCTGACAGAAATCACCTTTCCTTCATTTTCTGTTCCCAGTTGAACTTTATACCTACCCAGAATAGACTGTGGCTGCTATGTACTGAAACAATTTAAAAATAAACTGTGGGAGCTGCAATAATAAGGATGGCAATGCTAGCTTTATTACCAATGTCATTTGAAGATGGAACAGATGTTTCCTGATACTTTACTATATTTACTTTCCTGTTTGGTGTTTGAATTTTTTTTGAGAATTTAACAAGATGTTATGAATAATTTTGTGAGGATGATTAAAGATATAGTGAAATAAGTATTTAGCATGCCATGGGTTTAGCATGCCTGCACTCCATATTTATTTGATTACACTTCAGTTTCCTTTTAGTTACAAATAAAATTAAGTTTAACCTGACAGTTCCTTTATAATCCTACAATTCTGTTTGAGTCTGCCAGTAGACTTTAAATGTGCCTACAAGTTATGTAAAGTGGCATGTGTAGAACTAAACAAAAGCAGAATAGTAAGTACTGTATAAGGCATCTTAAGCCCGTACACACGATCGGATATTCTAACAACAATTGTCCGGAGGGCGTGTTTTGTCAGACAATCCAACCGTCTGTATGCTCCATCGGACAATTTTGTCAGGATTTCCAACAACAAATGTTGGCTGTGCATGTTCTCAAATTGTCCGACAAAACATGTGTTCCATCGGATCATCTGAACCTGTGTACACAAATACACAGGCACCTATTGACTTTGGATAACACCACTACACACCTCACCTTTGGACTCCATAGAGCCAGTGGGTCTATTTAGACCCGAACGGGGATTTAAGCAGCGGTGGGACTTGGAACTAGGCAGGACGCAATCCGGCTAGTCACATACCTGAAGGTCCTGGGCACCTCTACTCTCCACTTCCCTGAATATGAGGGACGCTTGGACATAACTCCTTCCCCACACAACTCTATAACCAAATGGAAAAAGGGGGTCTACATCCAGTTTATTACATGGTTTGAATTACGATTTTCACTACTCTTCCTCTGTGGCCCCTGATGACGGTCGACTACCAGAAACGTGTCGGGAATACACACTTCATCTACTAGGAGAGTGCTTTTTTGTCTATTTTGCCATCTGTTTGTGGCATATGTATTGTTTTATCATTACTGTTTTTTGTATTTGTCTATGTGTTGCTTTTACATGCACCATGTGTGCGTGCTGTGTGCATTAATAATAAGTGGCAGTTTTTGTACCGATTTCTATTAAAGATCGCTTTTATACCTTGATACTTTGTGTAGCCTTTAAAGTCCCACCCAGGGGGAGATACTCTCTTTTTGTTATATACGAATAAGGGATGTGGCTAACACAAATGTTATTGAACCAGTGAGTACCTCGTCCTTTTTCAATAATTAAAGGACATACTAAAACCCAAACCATTCAAATCAAACCAGGTGAGGCCCCACCCGAAATGTTGCACTGGTGTTCTACTAATGTGTACTAATGCCAGGCTGTCAGTAATAGAGCTTCTACTATGTTTTTCTTCTCCCTTTGGACAGTAGATACTATGTATATTGAGAACCTAGTGCTTGGTCAGGACAGGTTAAAAGCATTTGAACCAAGGTAAGCATAGCAGGCACTTATTGTAATACCACGCCTTAGCACAACCACACTTAGCTGTGGTGGCTAGGCCCAGTGCCCCATTATACAATTATCCGTATCAACCAGCATCACTTGTTAGGTAACACTGTGCTTTGTGAATAGTCCCACAGCCTTCTGGAGTATGTGATGTGTCCTAGAAGGTTGTGCGTGATCTCTAAATGGAAGTCAAAGCAGATACCTTTCAGAAATAGGTTTCACTTTAAGTTCATGCAGTTTTTAAACAATGTATTGCCTGGTTTATGGTTGTTAAGCAAGGAGAGCAATAAAAAAAAAACTGACCTACAACATCCAAAGCAGACGGATGCTGGAGGTCATATTTATTTTAATGAGAATGGGTGAAAATGTGACTCAAACTAAGTAACTGTGCATATAAATCTCAAAACTTCTTCTCAGGATGGCTTAGATGGAGGTGTTTAAGAGGTGTGTGCAAAGTCCACCAGCCCCCCCCCCCCCCCCCACACACACACACATCCTGTTGCACATGTGTACAAAGCCTGCAAATAAGCATAGAACACAAGAGCGGTTTAGTACTTAGTTTAGGACAAAACTATATGTCAACATCGATATGGATTCTTATATTTTTTTAATGACATGTCATGTCTTTTATTTTTTCCTTTCCTTCAGTTGACTTGGTGAACTTAAAATATACTGATGTAGGAAACTGAGTACGTTGTGAGTAGCTGAAGAAGTAATTGTAAGTGGTTTATTGCTACATGACAGAAGTGACTGGCAATCACATTTCTCTGTGAATATATAGAAACCCAGCTCACAAAGATATGTTGCGGTTGAAATACTCCTGTCACTCTGTATTTGAAAATGGCTTGTAAATGCTTTGAACATCTATTCTTCTTAGGTCAAACCAGCACATAAAACTTACTTGTCCATGTAAACTTAAAGCTCTAAGATAACATCCGTAGCAGAGAAGCAAGTGCTTGTGAATGAAAGATTCAAGTAATTGTATCAGATTGAATATCAGTTAATGCAAGCATGGGATTTATCTGCTCCAAAGATGGACATTGTAGACAGGAGGCCTTTCGGTAGACTGGAGTGCTTACTCAAACTGTAAAAAATATAGTTTATGCACCACAACACCACAACTATTAAGTGTAAAAACAGTATGTGTTGCCAGTAATACTGCCAGTGCAACTAGTGAATCTGGCGCTACAAAAAGCTGTACTTATAGACATTTTGGTAATGCAAAAGCATTAAATAGCCTTTAAATGTAATTTTCATAATACAGTTTATGTGACTTTCATGCAGAAACATTTTCAAACAAATGGCAGACCTCCTATCCAATAATCCCACAGAAGTAACCATTAAAGCCCTGTACACATGATCGGGTTGTCTGATGAAAACAGACCAATGGTTTGTTTTCCATCGGTGAAAAAAAAAATGATCATGTTTTAAAATTTTCCTATGGATAAAAAGAAAAAAATAGAAAAAAAAACTTGTCTGTGTGGAAGTCCATCGGCCATCTGTCAAAAATCCACGCGTTGCTCAGAATCAAGTCGACGTATGCTTCATTTTTCTCAGCACCTCGTAGTGTTTTACGTCACCGCGTTGGACACGGTCGGATTTTTGACTGATGGTGTGTAGGCAAGACTGATGAAAGTCAGCTCCATCGGCTATCCAACGAAAAAATCTATCGGATTGGATTCCATCAGATATCCGATCATGTGTACAGGGCTTAACTGTTTTGTTGTTTCTTCTCGGTAAACAAGGCAAGTAACACAGCTGAATGCTGGGTAGCAAATTCAATGTCAAATATTAAAATGCTATTAAACCCAAAACCAAGAATGTATTTTTTGCAACTTACCAATCATGTGTTGGCTGCAATATTCGTTTTCTTTTATATTTCCCCCTCTGTTTTCACCTGGTGATCTGACCATTAACACTCCTCCTGCATTTGAGTGCCCCTATTCTGGAGGAATGAACACATGGGCACAGCAGACAGCAGTAGTGTTAATCTGTGGGGAGGGGAGTGTTAGATGGACTAGCAGATTTAGATACACTAAAATAAAAGACAAACTCCAGTTCACACTGTGGTTACACAAGCAGTTACAACAAACTGTTTTGTTTTTGTTGGGATAAAGGCTTTACATGAATATATAAATAGTACTGCAGTCTGCAGTATTACCGCAACCAGTTTTGCTTTTATGTCTTTCTGTAACATATGTATTACTTGTTGATCCTGCCAGTAGATACATTTATTTACCATTTCCTCTAACAGGGCGACAACACTTTTTTTTTGTTGCAGTGAACAACTGTGTTGTCAATCTGTGGAAACGGTGGTTTAACATGTTTAATCAGTTACAGCGCCAGTTCTTTTTTTCTTTTGGGAAGAAAAGTTTAACCACTTCATTACTGGGCACATAAACCCCCTTCGTTCCCAGGCGAAATTTCAGCTTCCGGCACTGAGTCGCTTTAACTGACATTTGCGTGGTCGTGCGACGTGTTTTCCAAACAAAATTGGCGTCCTTTTTTCTCCACAAATAGAGCTTTATTTTGGTGGTATTTGATCACCTCTGCGTTTTTTTTTTTGCGCTATAAACAAAAAAAGAGCGACAATTTAAAAAAAATATATTTTTTTTTTACTTGTCGCTATAATAAATAATCCACTTTTTTTTTTTAAAACTTAAGGCCGATACGTATTGTTCGGCGTATTTTTGAAAAAAAAAATTAGAATCGCAATTAGCGACTGGTTTGTGCAAAAGTTATAGCGCCTATAAAATGGGGAACAGAATTATGATTTTTTATTTATTTATTTTTTTACTAGTAATGGCGGCGATCTGCGATTTTTATTGCGACTGCGATATTGCGGCGGACATATCGGACACTTTTGACACAAATTTGGGACCATTCACATTTATACAGCGATCAGTGATATAAAAATGCACTAATTACTGTATAAATGTGACTGGCAGGGAAGGGGTTAACACTAGGGGGTGAGGAAGGGGTTAAATGTATTGCCTGGGTGTGTTCTAACTGTGTGGGGGAGGGGGGTGACTGGGGGAGGTGACCGATGTTGTGTCCCTATTTACAAGGGACACACATGGTCTCCTCTCCGCTGACAGCACGTAGAGCTCTGTGTTTACACACAGAGCTCCACGTCCCTGCTGTAATCTGTTCGGTTTCCCGCCGATCGCACGTACCCGACGGACATCGCGGCCGCCAGGTACATGCATCGGATCCCCAGCGATGCGGCGGGACAGTGTTTACCCTCCGCGCCCCACCCAGTGGCGCGCGCGGGTAATGCACACAAATCACGCCCAAAGACGTCAAGTTGGCGCCTCAGGCGCCTCAGGTCCGCGCTATTGACGTATTCTGTCAATAGCGCGGGTCTGAAGTGGTTAAACAACATAAATAAAAGTTGACCATTGTCAGCACTTCTGGCAGTATAATAGTTTGTCCCAACTTCTGGCACGTTTTGCTTAGACTCCTTGCCCTAAATGTAAATGTGGTGAAAAGTAAAGACATGTTAAATTAAAAAGAAAAAATCATACACTGAATACTTTCAGGTGAATTAAAAAAAGCAGTAATATCACGTTTCTGGTGGAATGGCCCCTTTAATGTGGCCGCGCCTAAATCATGAAAGCCTTGTGCCAGATTCAGTACAAGTTCCGACACAGATTCAAATAGTTCTTACTGCTTCCACTTTTATAATTTGTCACGATGGTTGTGACAGGTTCCACAAGAATTATGGCCAGTTTGCATATAAGCCAGCTAGCATTAATTAAGGCCAACTCCAAAGTCGCTCTTTGAGTAAATAGTGCATATGGATCCACCCACTGCCATGTGCCGCCAATAAACAATAAAAGTAAAGCAGACCTGGGGAACTAGTCTGTCGGTTCCTTTTCAGGCTACAGCCACCCCTAGTACAAAACTCCTCAGCTACACACCTTTCAGTGTGATGGGTGCAGTGACCAGGGAGGGGGGTACTGAGGAAGAAGTTGAATGTGGACGGGACACTCTAACCTCTGTGAAAATACTGACAGATTCATGTATCTATCTCTGGCAGGTACATGCATTGGGCACAAGCACTGGCTCTCAATGATGATGTACCCTTACAGAATTTTTAAAAGGGTGTCTACTACACATCTTTTATGACTTCCACGGTATCTGTACTGTCATCTATTAACCTTCTACAAGTAACAGAATAAAACATTTCTTGATATGTTGCTTTTTTTTAAATACACAAGATTGACAAAGGGCCTGTGAGGCTATGTGATATTGGGAGGATTTGAATGATGTGATGATGAGGTTTATAAATAAATACATTGTTTAAATTCTATGGTATACAAGACTTTTGTTCAGGACACCTTGTTTTTTATATCAAGCGTGATTATAGCCCAAGAGCAGTCAGGCTGATATTGATATTGAGGAAACTGATTGGTGTGCCCCCTAACAGTTGAGTTGTTCTTTTATAAGTGGCTTTCAACCACTCCTACCACCTTTTAGCAGTCTATTGAAACCACCAGGTATTGTCAATATCTAATTATTTTCTTTGAGTTACGTCAATCAGCCTGTATAATGAGCACAGTGGCAATGTGTGAAGAACGCTAAACCCTACCAGCTGATCAGATACCAGCCAACTCTTTTCAGATCAGTAAAAAGATTAATTCCTTCTTTGTTTTTGTTTTTTTTCCACTTTGCACAAAGTCTCTGCATCAGCCTCACTGACATTCAGGAGCTGGGTAACATATAGATTCATATTCTTCAGAACTTTTCACAACTGTTTCCCAATATAGATATATTTTATTTTTTCAATCAATTTGTTTTTCAATTCCTCAAATGAGGTTTCTTTTGCCAAATCACTTTACAATATACATCTCTAACAAGCACCTGGAAGATTTTACACTTCGATTTCATCCAGGATTACAATACAGCTTTAATGCCAAACAGTGCATATATATAGACCTTGACGGATTGTAATTAAGCTGGCTTTTAAAGCACCTTAACAGAAGATTTGTTAATGTTTTACATCTTCATTGGTGTCATTCATAAGTCCAAGGGGATGTAATGATTGATTTGCTGTTTGTTGAAGAGGAGCAGTAATCTGCCAACAGTCACTTTGCTTCTGGCATTTTTCCTCTGGTGACAATATTTTAGGCTTTGTTTTAGCATTTTCAGTCAGAACAGTAAGTAATAAACTGTATTTCTCCTCAGCTTGTCACGGAATTCAAAAATGTTGCTCTGCCAACAGAGCTTATTCTTTAAAAGTGCTTCCAAGAGACAATGGGTCAAAAAACTGATTTCCTAGAAATTGATTTTGTATTTTTTTTAGAATTTATTATTTTAATAGACATGGAATGGAAAAACATATGGTATTAGTTCAGCAGTGATATATATATATATATATATGTGTGTGTGTGTGTGTATATATCTATCATATGTACTGTATATACTGTAGCATCAAAGCTGTATTTTTTCATAATATGTAAACAAGAAGGACATGCGCCAAACTAAGTGCAGTAAATGCTGGTTCATCAGATCTGATGAACCAGCGGATGCTGAGAAACGCGTCATCCCATTGGTTGGCCCGAGGTTCGACGTCACTTCCGGTCGTACGGCGACGGATTGCGCTTCATGCTGGAACGCACAGCGCGTCCTAACTAGGATACACGGCTCCTGGACCCCCTATTGCTTCTCCTAGGCTTTCCCAGGATGGGCTCTTACATCTCCCATGACTTGGCCAAGTCAGCCTGCCTGGACCTTTGCAGCTGTGGACGATATGTGTGACACCGGACCAGTCATTAACCCCCTATGTGCCTATGCTCTCATTGTCTTGTGAGTAGCCAATTTATTGTTTACTAATTTATTTCATTAAACCCTTATTTACTGCACTTAGTTTGGCGCATGTCCTTCTTGTTTACATATACCTTTCAGGGTCTGCTTCTGCTTCAGGATTGTGCTGCCACTAGTGTTGTTGGACTAACACTGACATTTTGGGACTTTTTTGACCATATTTGTATGGTCATTCATTGGACTGTCATTACATGGTCATTTATTTATCCATTTGTTTATTTTCCTTTGATCATTTTCCTCTGATATTGACATGGACCTTATGATTTATTAATTATTAATTGTATTATTGATTTCTTGATTGCACTTTTTAGTCGTGCGCTATCTACCTATATTTTTTACTGTATTTTTTCATAATACTTAAGACATTGTGTTTTTATATATAGTGATTGTCTTGCTATACTTTGATTCTATTTTTTTTTTTTTTTTTTATTAAAGCAATACAGTTGAGACCATTAGACAGCACACTAAAGTTCATCTGTGCCCAGATCATGGACATTAACATATTTTAAAAAGCAGGAACATGACTTTTAAACAACTCCTCACAAGCCTTTCTAGCTGCTTTTATTTCATTTTCAAAGGTCCTCAAAGATCTCAATGAAGTCTCTAAAGTCAAGTTTTGTTACCTTTGTAGCAGCTTAGAAACACATGTTATGCTTTTAAATTAGAAGTCTGGTACCCTACCAAAAGTCTGTCCTTTATAGAAAATAGCTGAGATGTAAGTGCTGGCCTTGTGGCTTGGAGATGCAGTTTTCCACAATGCAAGCAGTACTTTTACTGCTAATTCACAATATGTAAATTCTTTTGTATGTATAGTCTGGGTACATAAGCACTTTTAGGGTCCATACACATAGGGTTTAAAAAAGTAGTTTTTTTGGCAGAAAACATGTTTAAACAGAGCGTATTTGTACACACGTTTAGGCTTTTTTTCTGCGAGAAAACTAAAAAATGTAATCCAGATGTTTTTTTTTTTATGCTTCTAAACACTGATCTTAAAATTCAGTTTTGGAGTTTTCAGAAAAAAATTAAGTAAAATGTAATCAGCTTTTTTTTCTTTTAACTGTTATGTATAGTTGGGTAAACGGTCTGGGCTAAGCAAAATTTTGGCCTTAACATCGCCTGATAGCCCGTTCAGCAAACACTGAATTTGCAGGGCGTTTGGCCGGTGTTCAACCTGCCGGACGCCGTGAAATGCACTACGCACTGCACAGTGCATTCCGAGCCCTGATTGGGCAAATCTTTGAATAACTGGTTGATAATGAGCGGGGGCGGAGAAGATTGGCTGCCTTGCCCCTAAAAACCAATGAGTCAGCTGCCAATAGGCTTCCCTGTCCTCAGCTGAATGAAAAAAAAACTTTGCAGGCAATTAAAAAGGAATGTAGGGATGAGGCCCTTGTCCCCATGTTGATGGGGACAAGGGCCTCATCCCTAGAACTGGGCTGTAGTTATGGGTTCTGCAGGCAGAGGGTTTATTAGAATCTAGAGGTCCCCTTTAGGGATAAAAAAACGTGTCCCCCAATGTAGATCCATTGTCAATCACGCCACTGCCGGACCGGAAAAAAAAAACGCTCTGCCGTCTACTAAGGCAAACTGCCAAATGGCTGGCTTGCCGTTTGACAGTTCTTATATAGGTAAGGGGCGAAGACACCTGGCGGCACCACCCCCTCATGACATCACAGAATGGTGATGGTATTTCACAGCAGGAGAGTCTAACGTGTTTCTTATTTAAAGTAAGAAAAAAAATAACCTTTAGTAACACTTGAAACTTTCAGCACATTGAACAGAAAAATCTTGTATGTATTATATAAACAATTGAGTTAGTAAGTTATAATTTTCAGTTCATGTTACAGTAAAGAAACTCCAGTCATAGAGAAATATGTTTTATCTTCCCACCTAATGGTTTCCATCATTTATTCTAAATGTTTATTTTACAGAAACAATGCAGACATAAACAAGTGATCATTTAGTGCAGATGATTTGCATCACATATATCCATATTTATTTTGAATAGAGATGATAACCATTTAGGAGTTAAATTGGGCACAGTTGTTAAACTCAACATCAGTTGAAATGGCTGTCTGTTCTGACCAATTTGCCACTAAATGATAACAAGGAACCCTGGCCAGAGGCTATGCCATCCTTTAGAGGCTGCTGCAAAAGCGGTGTGGCAGGGATAGGCCTTAGGCTTTTTCCTGCTGTGGAGAATGCTAGAATGCTGATGATGCAAATCTCCCAAGCCACTGAGCTAGAGAACAGAGCAAGCATATCACAGACTGTGCGTGACCTCTGCAGATATTATTTTTACACAAGCCACCAAGTTCACTATTTATTGGCATACTGTCAGAAAAATGCTACATTGCTAAAAAGAGAATGTGTTTGCACAACATTATATATCAGAGAAATGCTACATTGAAAAATTTGTTTTTTTTTTTGCACAATATTCTATTCACAACTTTCAAAAAGACTAAGTCAACATTTTAAAGCTGAATATCAGAAACTGGTGGCATTTTGTTTAATGAGCAATCAATGTAATATCAAATTCCTGAATAAAAGAACATTGTGGTTAGCATGATTAAAATGGATTATCCAAAGGATCTGTGCAGATTGCTGTGTGTATACCTTCTAAACATTTTCTAGCATTGGACAGGGGAGGGTGACCTTGCTGATTTTTTATTTATTTTTTTATTGTTATATCAGTCTATACACAAACTAGGATGTTTCAGGTTTCATGGTGTGTCAAGCCAACCATTTTCTGCAAACAAATACTACATCCAAATCCATTTTTGTTTCTAGCCAACAGGAACAGGAGTAGATAAAATGTATGTACTAAAAAAGTAAAATAACCTTTAAATTAAATATAAGAGTCTGCTTTTTCATCTGATAGATATGCCAGAATTTGGCATATGTGGGCCACAGGAATATGTGGAGTGATGAGGATCCTCATCACTCCACATATCTAATCCAGTTCTAAGGATCTAAAAGTTTTTATATAATTTCTGGTGTTACATGTTTGTTTCAATTAGCATACACACACTATAAAAAAAAGAAGAATCAAATGCGCTACTGTGAGTGAACAAAATAAATGAGGTGAGCGTAAACACTGTCTAGGGCAGCTATATCTAAAAGTGTTCACAATACACAACTAAAAATTGAATAAAACATGATAAGCGCTCCAGACGACTATATGCAGTGGGTGACCACAACAAAAAAAAAAAATATATATATATATATATATATATATATATATATATATATATATAGATTATATAGAAAAAAATGAATAAATAACAAGTAGTGACATCCAAAGGCTAGCATGAAGTGCAACTGAGTACAAAAACTCAGAGTGACAAAGTGTCAGTGACTTCAATAGACAAAGGTGCATCAAGTGCAGAGTTCATGAAAAAAATATGTATGAATCGGAATGTCTATAACTAGGCGTTCTGATGGTGATGACAAATGAATGAAATCTTCTCATTAATAGCTGATAGTGGAGATAGCATCCATAAACGGTCTCACAGAGCCCTTACCTTAAAGGTGCTATATATATGCATATAGTGTGGATGTCTGTGTCTCCAGGGTGTGGACCTCACTCCTTTCCAATGGTTTTTCTTATCGCTGCTGGTTCCTGTTGCAACTGTATGTGTAGGACCTAATAGGTGCTCAATGTACCATAGGAGCAAGTGGTAAAGAAGAGGAGAGAATGGATGCCTCCAAAAGTGAAGTATGTTGTTAAAAAATCAGACTCTTACACCAATATAAAAAAGAAGTGCAAAAAAACAATGTGACAGGACGCGGCAAGTGTAGCGTCATCTTATGTCTTTCTGCTGGCCTCCGGCTTGCGCAGGTATCACGTGGTCTCGACACCCTACGGCGTTACGTCACGCACCTCGTGACTTCCCCTGATGAAAAAAAAGTTAAACTTTATCAGACTGGGTTCTCACTTGAAAGAACACAAGTGAATCAAAACATGTTACTGAAAGGTGAAAAAAAGAGCGCTACCTGAAATGATATGATGTGAATGATAGTAATGAATGAAGTAATAATTCAACACCTAATATGTGACTCTATTATATAATAATACAATCAATACTGTGGTCATCAAAAAGTGTAAAATTAGATCAAAAGGGAAAAATAATTATTTTATGTAGTCCAACCTGTAAAGGCAATTTAATAATAACAAAAATACCATCCTTTCAACTAATCATAAATAGATAAAAACAATGGGTAATAAATTCAAAACAGTTCAATCTTATTTCAACACTGTTGTGTTTAAAAATTGTGCTCCAAAAGAAACTGTACTCCACCCAAAGTTAGAAACTCAATTGCGCTCACCAGAAGTATTCAGTCACAAAGTGACCATCAATCACAGATATAGATACGATGAAATGCTCCCATCTATTGGTATATGAGACTCGTTCCATTCAAGCTCCTTATCTCCTTTAGCAGTGTAGGATCAGAAGTGGTCAGCCACAAATTGACTGACCATCAAGCATAGATATAAACAATGCTCTCATCAACTGGTATATCAGACTTGCTCCACTCAAACTCTGTGTCTCCTTAAGCAGTTAAGGATCTGTAAGAATTACTCCACCAATGAGCCACAAAGAGGCAGATGATCATGTTATACTGTTTAATAATCGACAACGTTAAAACAATGATATATTGCACTCACATGCTGTCAGTGGTAAATGAGCATCAAGTCAAATGCAGGATGTTTTCCTGATGATGCGCACATGCGTGAAATGCATTAAAGAAAAGGCTTGAGATGCATATGTAAAGGAACCTTTCAATTCAGCTATTAAGCACGCCGTTTTTCATCACAGCGGATACAGCTCATCATAAAGCAGGCGGATTAGGCACCCTCGGTCTGGAGCTGCATTTGACTTGATGCTCATTTACCACTGCCAGCATGTGAGTGCAATATATCATTGTTTTAACTTTGTCAATTATTAAACGGTATTACATGATCATCTGCCTCTTTGTGGCAAATTGGTGGAGCCGTTCTTATAGATGCTAAACTGCTAAAGAAGACAAAGGGGTTGATTTACAAACGGTAAATTGACTGTGCAATTTGCAAAGTGCAGTTTCACTCTGCAAGGGCAGTTGCTCCAGAACTTAGTAAATGAGGTAAAGATTCATACCCAATCACATGCAAGGAAAATAAAAATAAATGCTTTTTTGCTTGCACATGATTGGATGATGGAAGTCAGCAGAGCTTCTGCTCATTTACTAAGCTCTGGAGCAAGTGCTCTTACAGAGTGTAACTGCATTTTGCAAAGTGCACAGACTATTTGCCTTTAGTAAATCAACCCCAATGAGTTTGCGTGGAGAAAGTCTGATATATCAATTGAAGGGAGCATTTCATCTATATCTATGATTGATGGTCACTTTGTGGCTGCATACTTCTGGTGAGCGCAATTGATTTTTCACTTTGGGTGGAGCGCAGTTTCTTTTGGAGCACAATTTTTAGAGATTGAACTGTTTTGGATTTATTACACATTGTTTTAATCTATTCATAATTAGTTGAAAGGATGAACTTTTTGTTACTATTAATTTGCCATTTTAGGTTGGACTACATAAAATAAAATAAAAATTCTCCTTTGATCTAATTTTACACTTTCCGATGAGCACAGTATTGATTGTATTATTATATAACAGAGTCACATATTAAGTGTTGAATTACTTTACCATTCACATCATATCATTTCAGGTAACGCTCTTTTTTTCACCTTTCAATTGCTATTTAGTGGTTCACTAAATTAAAAGCAGCAACCTCATAGATCACTTTTAAATATTTCTATTCGGTTTAGCATTTGGGTGGCGCCCGCTTTTTCTCACCCTTAGTTTTACACATGTTACTACCTTTATTGCTTAGGACAATGCTATATTGTAAATAAAAGAAGAATATAATATGGTCTGAAATTGTACATTCAAAGAAAAAGTGTATATCAAGATGATATAGGCAGATCTTAAGCTTTGTCAAATCCAATGTGTCTCTGTAAACCATATTACTGTTGTAGATGAAAATTGAATAAGTATGTGGCATAAAATATTAATACCTATGGTGCCTTGTTTTGGATGCACTCTGTATTTGATGATAATAATCTGAGGACTGACTAGTTCCTCCTGTGAATTCTTCATGTACGGGGATTTTATATGTTCATTACAGATTCCTGATGTTTCCTTTATTCTTAGATAGATTTATATCAGTTTTCACTGATTAGCTAAAGTCTTTTTTTGTCAGTGAGTCAAGCTGTAATGCTTGCATTGGGCTTTGAGTGAAATCAGTTTGTGGTTGTGGAAAGACTGCGTGTCAATCAAAAATCAATATCCCACTGTAGTTTTTACTGTTTGAATATTTTATTTTGCATTTGAAAAAATCCAACAGTTTTCGATAATCCACAGATGTAAGATTATTTTACCTAAATTGTACAATAATGCACATTGCTTAGTGTACCAGTAGACAACACAAGACAACAAAGACTTGAGGAAAGTTAGTGATTGGCCACACTGAATATTTTTGGGCAAAAACTTACTGCCTCTTTTTATGTTAAGAAAAGCTGTCTCTAGCTTTATCTTGTTGTACCCCTGCTTTATAACCAATAACATGACTACATGAACTACATCCTTGTTATGGCCAGCTTTTTTTTATTTATCCTTTAATATAATTTACTGTACATAAGTTGTATTTTTAATAGAAAATAAGCAAATCATTCTCTTTGAAGCTCATCACCAAGCCTATTAATACTCACCTTCCCCATGCACCTCGCTCATGCCCTTGCTTTGCAGACCTATCCCTGTGTAAGCTTCTTGTCGGATGTTGTTGGAATTTAGAGTGTCGATGAGCTTGGCAATGTTGTCAGGTGACAATGTTGTGGCCAGTAATTAGCCACTCAAGCTCAAAAATTGCAATTACAAGACGTAGAGTAAAATGTCAAATACTATAAACTATATAAAGTGGGCAGGGCAAGCCAAGTTCTATGTATTTAGTGTAATGTGGGATTAATATAAGTGATCTGCTGCAGTACCGTATGTGCCTCCAAAAGGAGGTAAAATAAAATATATCAAGAAAGTGTTACTGCGCCAATCCAATCAAAAAAGTTTAAATTAGATTCAATATTAGAACCAAAAAAATATACTGTATATGTGCAAAAATATTCAAATAAATCCCTAGTAAATACGAGGTTATGTGCACAAATTGCAAGTGAACATGCTATGTGGGTAAACTCGTGCAAACAATATATATAATAAGAAATATGAGAAAACCGTAAGTGTATAGATATGAAAATCCTTTTAGAATACCATGTATTATATCAAAATAACATATAAATATTAACGTGCAATGTGCAAAAAAATTCCAATATGAAACAGGAAAAAAAAGATTTTCAATAGGAAACAGCAAAGAAAAGTCCAATTCACAATGCATCCCAATAAGAAAATCCGCTGCTTATGGTGCTCCTTGTGGTGAATATCCACTTAACCCCCGGACCATATTGCTGGTCAAAGACCAGAGCACTTTTTGTGATTCGGCACTGCGTTGCTTTAACTGAAAATTGCGCGGTCGTGCGATGTGGCTCCCAAACAAAATTGGAGTCCTTTTTTTCCCACAAATAGAGCTTTCTTTTGCTGATATTTGATCATCTCTGCGTTATTTATTTTTTGCGCTATAAACAAAAATAGAGCGACTATTTTGAAAAAAATGCAATATTTTTTACATTTTGCTATAATAAATATCCCCCAAAAATATATAAAAAAACATTTTTTCCTCAGTTTAGGCCGATACGTATTTTTCTACAAATTATCGCAATTAGCGTTTATTGATTGGTTTGCGCAAAATAGCGTTTACAAAAAAGGGGGTAGTTTTATGGCATTTTTATTAATATTTTTTTTTACTAGTAATGGCGCCGATCAGCGTTTTTTTTTTCAGTACCGAGACATTATGGTGGACACATCGGACAATTTTGACAAATTTTTGGGACCATTGGCATTTTTATAGCGATCAATGCTATAAAAATGCATTGGATTACTATAAAAATGCCATTGGCAGTGAAGGGGTTAACACTAGGGGGCAGTGAAGGGGTAAAGTGTGTTCCTGGGCGTGTTCTAACTGTATGGGGGGGTTGACTCACTAGGGGAAATCACTGATCTTCTGTTCATACATTGTATGAACAGGAGATCAGCGTTTCCCCCGCTGACAGGACCGAGAGCTTTGTGTTTACACACAAAGCTCCCGGTCCCCGCTCTGTAACGAACGAGCGGGCGTGCCTGGCGGCGATCGCGCCCACCGGCACACGCTCGCGGGACTCGGGGGACGAGCGGGGGTGTGTGCGCTGGCCACCGGCGCCGCGCACGTGCCCCCTAGCGGCCACTAAAGGGAGGACGTAGAGCTACGTGCTCTCGCCCAGCAGTGCCACTGTCCCGACGTATAACGACGGTGGGCGGTCGGCATCTGGATATATTATAAAGGGTCGTGTAGGGCTTACACGACCTGGTGTTCTATTTATCCCTTGCATCAATTCAGACAGCTTAACTCAATTAATAACTCACTGTTAGAGAGACAAACGATGAGTCCTTTCTAATGTTCCGTTTAATGATGGATATTAATGGGTAGAAAAACGTTGTAAGCCACATGGAATGATGTTTCAGCATGGTAGGTATACAGGGCTAATGAGAGAGAGACAGGAAGTGGAGGGGAATCTAAGGAACTACAGTGAGAGAGAGTTCAGCTAGACAGAAGGGAGCAGAGCTTAAAGACACAGAGCAATAATAAATCACATAGTGTAACACAACACACCTCTGTAGGCATCTCCTCTCTCAACATGCAGTATATCTGAGATATGCTATGGTCAGGGGTAATGGAGCATGAAAGAAAGTTTTCTAGAATAGTTTCCAAGGAGACTATCCCCTAAATTCTCTTTAAATACATGACCACTTTTATATAGAAAATATAATTGTATACATTCGATTTTGAGTTGCAACACTCTGACAAATGTATCTGCTTGCTTAGTTTTCAGCTTTAATTAAATGTTTTTTTGATGAATGTGCATATATGAAGCATAATTTCTGAGCCTCAATTAAATATTTTGAATGAGGAAGAATAATGTACACACATTCATGTAGTACTTTGTGTTGACTGCAGTAAATATAGTTTTAGGAGTATTTGTGGTAGTGGTGGTATCTGTAATATCATACAGAACATTTTAGCTTCCCATTTCAAAAATAATTATCCTTGTATTCAGAATCCAATAGCTGCAGTCTCTGTGCATCAAACATAATGTGCTATAAAGTAACATAAATGCAGGGAAAATATTATTTTAATTATGACATATACTGTGTGATAATTTATAGATCCAAGCCAAATATTAGATTTGTATTATAAAGCTTAATAGAACTGAAACACAAACTGGGTAATTATGTTTTAACCACTTAAGGACCGTTGCACGAATATATACGTTGACAGAAGCCACGTCACACAATCGCGCAATTGTCAGTTAAAGCGACGCAGTGCCAAATCGCAAAAAGGGGCAAGGTCCTTAACCTGCATAATGGTTCCGGGTCTTAACTGGTTAAACAAACAAACATCTAAAGCATTTATTCCTCTTTCCCAATACTGTAGATAATGGCAAAGTACAGATAATTTTTAGAAAGGATTTGGAACAGGCCACCAACAGTGTAGGAAACAATAAATAGTATGCAGGTAGATGCTGGTACAGGTATCTCCTTTATGTCCCTTCTCTTTAACTTACAAGGGTAATGTATGTTTTAAAGCAAAATTAAGTTAAGGGTCGCTAAATATTGTAACGAATGCAGCTCTCAGGCATGAAAATGCTTTCAATAAAAGCACCTCCATCCTCAAGACATTAGAAAATGTGCTAGACCTTAAAAATCTTCACTAAAATAATAGAGGATAAGGAGATTATTGTTCAATAAAATTAGAGACATTAAAAAAAAACCACAAGTAAACCTACCTTACAGTAAACTTGTCATAAAGCTAGTCAATTTACACTGAGTATATGGCTCAGAAAGGCTTACCCAGAATGGGTAAGAAACTAAGTAGCAGATAGGAAATTAGAGATGAAAATTGTGGAAAATGGTTGGTAAATAACAATAATAATGATGTACCAACAACAGTATTAAAAGGTTTGTTTAAGATTGTAGACACAGCACTTCCTTTTTAAATCCGTTTTGAATCCTGTTGGCTTCTTCACCAGCCTCAGGCGTAGCTGCGTGATGAAGAAGCCAACAGGAGTTAAAACGGATTTGTTTTGTTTTCTTCCAAATTTATCATAATATCCCAAGATATAGGCAACTGAAGGTAAATGCAAATCTTGACTTTTCCTTGTCTAGCATGACTCAATCTCCTCTCACCTCCCTATTGTGAGACAATCTCCTTATTTTAAAGACCAAAGGGAGGGGAGAAATGGTTGGCAGAAACCAATTAAATTTTACAACTAATGTCATGGTCTGCATACAGGGTCATAGCAATATTCAATGGGACCCCATAATACCAGTAAGGGCCCTGTCTTCATGAAAGCTCTTGGCCCCATAGAAATGAAATTGTCTGGCTTTCAGCTAAGCATTTTGTTCATACAAATTTCTTGGTTCGTGTCTCTGGATCTACTGATTTTTATGACATGTAAGTTTCAGTGAAAGTAACCTCTGCATATCTAATTTGTAATTATATGCTCAGTTTGAAAAGCTCACGTTTGTGACAAGTGTACTTTACTTTGCAAGCTTAAATGTAATGTATATATACACCCCTCACATTTTTGTAAATATTTTATTATATCTTTTCATGTGACAACACTGAAGAAAAGACACTTTGCTACAATGTAAAGTAGTGAGTGTACAGCTTGTATAACAGTGTAAATTTGCTGTCACCTCAAAATAACTCAACACCCATTAATGTCTAAACCACTGACAACAAAAGTGAGTGTACCCCTAAGTGAAAATGATCAAATTGGGCCCAATTAGCCATTTTCCCTCCCCGGTGTCATGTGACTCGTTAGTGTTACAAGGTCTCAGGTGTGAATAGGGTGCAGGTGTGTTACATTTGGCGTTATTACTCTCACTCTCTCATACTGGTCACTGGAAGTTCAACATGGCACCTCATGGCAAAAAAACTCTCTGAGGACCTTAAAATAAGAATTGTTGCTCTAGATAAATAAGACCCTGAAACTGAGCTGCAGTATGGTGGTCAAGACCATACAGAAAAAGACAGGTTGCACTCAGAACAGGCCTCGCCATGATCGACCAAAAAAGTTAAAAAGGAAGTAAACCGCCCGTGAAAATAGGGGAAAACCCTAATCCTGCAAGAGAAAGGCATAATGAGCTAGTATGCGCTGTACCACTTACCTGAAATCGAAGCCCCCGTAGTCCTCCTCATTTGCCGCTGCCGCCGCCATGTCCTCTCGCAGATACTTCCTTGTTTCACCGCTCCGGCACTGTGATTGGCCGGAGCGGGATGATGTTACCGGCAGATCCCTGCGCATGCGCAAAAACATGGCATTAATTCAGGTTAGGCCATTGCTAAAAACTGCACTTTCAGTGCGCCTGCGCCATTGTCTACAGCGCGCATGCGCTGTAGACATCGGCGTCTGTAATTAATGTAAATATCTCCTAAACCGTGCAGGTTTAGGAGACATTTCTTGCACCTACAGGTAAACCTTAATCTAGGCTTACCTGTAGGTGCAAGTTGTGTGGTTGAGTTTACAACCACTTCAAGTGCACATGCTCAGCATCATATCTAGAGGTTGTCTTTGGGAAATAGATGTATGAGTGCTGCCAGCATTGCTGCAGAGGTGGAAGGGGTGGTGTAGTCAGCCTGTCAGTGCTCAGACCATACGCTGCATGCTGAATCAAATTGGTCTGAATGGCAGTCCCAGAAGGATGCCTTTTCTAAAGATGATGCACAAGAAAGCCCACAAACAGTTTGCTGAAGACAAGCAGACTAAGGGTCATGGATTACTGGAACCATGTTCTGTGGTCTGATGAGACCAAGATAAACGTATTTGGTTCATATGGTGTCAAGCGTGTGTGGGGGCAACCAGGTGAGGAGAACAAAGATGAGTTTGTCTTGCCTACAGTCAAGCATGATGGTGGGAGTGTCATGGTCTGGGGCTGTATGAGTGATGCCAGCACTGGGGAGCTACAGTTTATTGAGGGAACCATGAATGCCAACATGTACTGTGACATACTGAAGCAGAGCATGATCCCCTCCCTTCGGAGACTGGGCACAGGTCAGTATTCCAACATAACAACCCCAAACACACCTCCAATGTGACACTGCCTTGTTAAAGAAGCTGAGGGTAAAGGTGATAGACTGACCAAGCATGTGGACCTAAACCCTATTGAGCATCTGTGGGGCATCCTCAAATAGAAGGTGGAGGAGCGCAAGGTCTCTAACATCCATCAGCTCCATGATGTCATCATGGAGGAGTGGAAGAGGAATCTAGTGGCAACCTGTGAAGCTCTGGTGAACTCCATGCCCAAGAGGGTTAAGGCAGTGCTGGAAAATAATGGTGGCCACACAAATTGACACTTTGGGCCCAATTTGGACATTTTAACTTAGGGGTGTACTCACTTTTGTTGCCAGCGATTATTTTGAGGGGACAGCAAATTTACACTGTTATACAAGCGGTACACTTAAGTGTCATGTCTTTAGTGTTGTTACATGAAAACTTTTAAAAAGATATAATAACATGTTTACAAAAATGTGAGGGGTGTATTCACTTTTGACGCAACACTTTTGTGTTTGCCCCTCTTTATCACGAGCTGAATGCAAAGATCTACGACTTTTTGTACACAAAATGCCTATTTCTCTCAAATATTGTTCACAAATCTGTCTAAATCTGTGTTTGTGAGATCTTCTCTTTTGCCAAGATAATTCATCCACCGCACAGGTGTGGCATATCAAGATGCTGATTAGACAGCATGATTATTGCACAGGTGTGCCTTAGGCTGGTAACAAAAAAAGACCATTCTAAAATGTGCAGTTTTATCGCACAGCACAATGCCACAGATGTCGCAAATTCTGAGGGAGTGTGCAGTTGGCATGCTGACTGCAGGAATGTCCACCAGTGCTGTTGCCCTTGAATTTAATGTTTATTTCTCTACCAAAAGCCGTCTCCAAAGGTGTTTCAGAGAATTTGGCATTACATCCAACCGGCCTCACAACCACAGACCACATGTAACCACACCAGCCCAGGACCTCCACATCCAGCATCTTCACCTCCAGGATCGTCTGAGACCAGCCACCCGGACAGCTGCTTCAACAATCGGTTTACATAACCAAAGAATTTCTGCACAAACTGTCAGAAACCGTCTCACGGAAGCTCTCTACATGCTTATCATTCCCATAGGGGTCTCGACCTGACTGTGGTTTTTTATTGTAACCGACTTTAATGGGCAAATGCTTACATTTGATGGCGTTTGGCACTTTGGAGAGGTGTCCTCTTCATAGATTAATCCTGGTTTTCACTGTACAGGGCAGATGGCAGTCAGTGTGTATGGTGTGGTGTGGACAAGCGTTTTGCTGATGTCAACGTTGTGGATTGAGTGGCCCATGGTGGCAGTGGGGTTATGGCATGGGCAGGCATATGCTATGGACAACAAACACAGGTGCATTTTATTGATGGCATTTTGAACACACAGCGATACTGTGATGAGATCCTGAGGCCCATTGTTGTGCCATTCATCCACGACCATCACCTCATGTTGCAGCATGATAATGCATGGCCCCATGTTACAAGGATCTTTACACAATTCCTGGAAGCTGAAAACATCCCAGTTCTTGCATGGCCGGCATACTCACCAGACATGTCATCCATTGAGCATGTTTCGGATGCTCTGGATCGGATTTACAATATCCAGCAACTTTGCACAGTCAATAAAGAGGAATGGATCAACATTCCACAGGCCGCAATCAACAACCTGATCAACTCTATGTGAAGGAAATGTGCTGCACTGTGTGAGTCAAATGGTGGTCACGCCAGATACTAACTGGTACAATACAGTAACACTGCACATTTTAGAGTGGCCGGGGTGGATTGATTATCTCAGCAAAGGAGAAGTGCTCACTAAAACAGATTTAAACAGATTAGTGAACAATATTTGAGAGAAATAGGCCTTTTGTGTACATAGAAAAAGTCACAGATCTTTGCATTCAGTTCATGATAAATAGGAGAAAACACAAAAGTGTTGCATTTATAATTTTGCTCAGTGTGTGTGTGTGTATATATATATATATATATATATATATATATATATATATATATATATATATATATATATATATATATATATATATATATATATATATATATATATATATACATATATATATATATATATATATTCATATATATATATATATATATATATATAGATATATATATATAGTTACCGGTATATAGCCATACACCAGAGAACCTTGTTTATATGTGTTTCTGTGATTTTCCTGACTGCTCCTGAAACATTTCTTTCTCTTTCCTTCATGCGCAAAGTATCAAGAGATGTCAGGTTGTCCACTTCCCAAATGCCATATATTTTTAGTTTTCATTTGCATTTCTGTTTTTTCAAGTCTACATTTACTACAGAAGTCATGGCTTTTTGACAAGTGACAGTTCTTTGCCACCTTAGAGTTGAATTCATGTTTATACTGTAGTGAAGGAATCTGACAATGTAATGTGGTATGCTATAATTTTAGCCCTTGGAGTATGAGTATTTTTTTTTATATTTGTGTGTAACTGATTGGTTACTATGGCTTACTTTTGGATTTTGTCATTGTTGCTATTTTTCAAGAATTATTTAAAATGTCAAACTTAAGTCCCAGTATAACATATGAGAACATACTGGGGCTGATTTACTAAAGGATTACTGCATTAGCATATTCTTCTACTATACAGGATGTTTATAGATATGGGATTTTACTGGCATTTGCCAGTTGCTATTCAAAACTCTTGTTCCTTCTGGGCTATAAAGAGGATCAAGTTCCTAGGGTATAAATGTATTTGAGATCAGCCTGAGATCTCAGCAGCCATCTTGTGGCATATTTGTCTTTGCGAAATTGGTAGATCACATTTAATTAAACATTTATTCAAGTCTTAGACTAGATGCCTACACTATGTTTTAATGACAATTCCTTGACTGTTCATGAGCATTACTAGAATTAAATGGGGAGATTAAAAGGTAATAGCAATTAAAATAAACCTGACCTTGTGTTAAAGATTCCAATCTTAATTTGTTCTCGAAGAGTAGGCACTTTGAAATTCCTACACAGGGGACAGTAACTACAGTCTTAGAAACTCAATTTACTGATATGCATGAAAATTCTGCATGTGGGGTGTCTATGTTGGATTAAAAAGAAAAGTTTACTTAGTATAATCACTATGCCCCCCAGAGTAATGCCGCGTACACACGGTCGTTTTTTGCGATGAAAAAAAAAACGACGTTTTCTGTGAAGTAAAAAACGACGTTTTTGAAACGTCACTTTTCAAAGACAATTTTGCATACACACCATCGTTTTTTCACAAAAAGCAAGGTTACGTTCACCACTCTTTTCCATTGAAGCTCGCTTCATAACTAGCTTCTGGGCATGCGCGGGTTGAAAAACGTCGTTTTGAACGACGTTTTTGCTACACACGGTGACTTTTTGTGAAACAAAAAACGACGTTTTGAAAAACGACACAAAAAATTCAAGCATGTTGGAATTTTTTTTTTGTCGTTTTTTTTAAGACAAAAAATGACGTTTTGCCCACACACGATCAATTTAAATGACGTTTTAAAAAACGTCGTTTTTTTTTCATCACAAAAAACGACCGTGTGTACGCGGCATAATAGATTGCTTTGGTTGCACATTCTGGAGTTAAGATGTGCAACCTATATTTTGTGTATTGATTTCTCCAGGAAACATCTACCTGAAAACGTTTAGTTCTAGCTAACAACAAAGGAGATATTCTTCTTCTTTGATACACATCACAGTACAGCATAGGGTGCAACAATTCATATGGGAGGAAAGCTTAACTGCCTGGGTACAAATTGTTAATGTTTAATTGACTGCTGTGTTACATGGAATAGAGGTGCATTGTAGCCTGATCACCTCTGATCACCAGCGTTGAAGTCAGTAGCTGGTGGTATATTTTTTAGGGGGGCAGCAAACAATCTACCTGCTACCACCCCCCCAGTCAGTCAGTCAGGTCACAGGCACCTCGCCGGTTGGCCAGTCATCATCCCCACATTTACCCTTCTAGCTCACGGGCAGCGCTTCCTCTAGGCAGATGGTGGCTTCTCTCCCTGGTGCTTTACAGGGGTTTCCCTTGCATCTCCTCCCTCATCCTCGGGGGCCAATAAGATCGCTTTTTCTCTCAGCCAATCAGGTGACCAGTCTCAGGACCCACTTCCTGATTGGCCGGGAGTGGTCTCCGTGGCAGATTCACTGCAAGATCACTTTTACTGCTTTCCAAATGGATTGTCGGCTCTTTATTGGTTAGATTCATAGCAGCGTAGCCATTGGCTGTCAATCGAATCCAATGACACGGCGTGCCGTGGGGCCGAGTATGGCCGCCGAGTACATGGGTGCGCGCCTGCAAGGTAACCCCCTCGGGAGAGAGCTTCCCAGAGGGGGTTAGCTCTTGCGGGGAGGAGCCGCAAGAGCCACCATGGGACCCCAAAAGAGGACAATCGGGGCCACTCTGTGCAAAACAAACTGCACAGTGGAGGTAAGTGTGACAAAAAAATAAAACTGAACCTATATTACCACTTTGATAAAAGAACATTTGTGTGATTTTTTTTTTGTAGATCAATTTTTTAAAATGTGTGTGCAACCATTAGAGATGAGTGAATCCTTGTGAATCCTTGTGAATCCGCAAGATTTGGTGTTCAACCTGGTTGGGAATGATTCATTTAAAAAAGGAAAAAGGATATTCACACAATTTTTAGCTAAAAGTATTGTGCCATCTTTTAAATTGTGTTGATGTTCTGCCAGCTTCCCCATGCTGCCTTGGATATCCTTCCTCTTTCATCTGATACTTTAAGTGCTTTCCACAGTCAGTCAGGAGAGATTGTGTTATTACACAATCCAAACATAAATATACTATATGAGCACATGGTTCTCACTGCATTGGGAGCTAGATAGATTTATCAACAGAGTTTGCGCCATTGGACAACCCTATATAAATTTATTGCAAGAGCAACACATTGACCACATCTTCACTGCATTTGAAAGCTGGACACATTAATCTAGAAAGGTTGTGTCATCTGACAACCTCATATAAATAAATCGCAATAGGACATGTTGACCATTTTCTCACAGCACTTAAAAGCTGGACACGTGTCTAATGCTCGAAGATTGCAGTATCATTTTATCCCTGTGCTTTTTACAATCAGCATTCTCACTCATTCTACACATAAACAGTTGCATTCCAGCATTCTCAACAGCAACTGTCACAAAGATTTCACAGTTGATCACTTTTCAGCCCAAAATGTTTTCCTACGTGTTCGTTGCATTGATGTACGTAGAAATGTTGACATGCACTAGGTATTTGAAAAACTCTATTAGACTGGACAGGAATGGCAGATCAGTGCTTCTGAAATGCAGTTGTGTTTTGCAATACACTATTGGAGTCAGTCACTATCAATTACAATAGGTTTCTGATGCCATCACAGTGCAATGGGCAATTGGCAGTGTTAGCTGTTACTACATTTTTTTATTTCCCAGCCATTGACACGCAGGGGTTGATTTATAGCAAACGGACTGTGTACTTTGCAAACTGCAGTTGCGCCCTGCAAGTGCAGTTGCTCCAGAGCTTAGTAAATGAGGTAAAAGCTTTGCAAAGTAGACAAAGGGCTATCACCGCTCCAGGCAGGTCAAATAAAGGTAAAATCCCCTCCTCCAGATTAGAAGCCCCAGGTTCTGGCAATTCATGTAACAATGTAAATAGGAAGAAATTCTGGACAGCCACACTCCAAAAGAAAAGTTTTTGCCTTTATTCAAAAAATGTATTCAAAAATACATGCCACAGCAGATCAGAACAGACAGAAGAACTGACGCGTTTCACACTAACAAACAGTGCTTAGTCGTAGCTTATATAATAATAATAATCCGCACTAGATAGGAAATGTGCACTAACGAACAACACGGTCCTTTCAAAATATGCCCACTCAACTAATGACTTAATTACTAAGTTAATGTGATTGTAATATAAGTATACTAGGTAGTTATGGGGCACTTTGCAAAGAATGACAAATCACATGTAAAGAAGCTAAAAAAAGCTGCATTTTTGTTTGCACATGATTGGCAGATGAAAGTCAGAAGAGTTTCTGCTCATTTACTAAGCTCTGGAGCAACTGCTCTTGTAGTGTGCAACTGCACTTTGCAAAGTGCACAGTCTATTCACCCTTAGTAAATCAACCCCACAGAGACAAGAAATGCTAGGCTGGGTCAGTTTTAGAATCTGTTTGTGAACAAAGGCAAACATGAGTTGAAACAAATAAATAAAAAAAATCCATACATTCAGTCAATCTCAAAGTTTTAAACCACATCTATTAGTCTGGGTTCACACTATCTTTGCATGCGGCTTAAAGCAGGGATCCGGTGTGTCCCTGTTCACCGCTTCAGGTCTTATTTTAGTTTTTTTTGCTGAATTCGGACCTGAAACAGACCAAAAGACGCACAGGTTTGCTGTGGAAAATCGAACTGGAGACGCAGCGGAGATACGTGAACCGGCTCCATAGAGTGTCAGTCAAATTCCCCTGATATTGCGAATTGGATGCCGGGAAACCACATCCAATTTGCAATAGTGTGAACCCAGCCTTAGTATTTTTTACTGTGATTACATAAGGACCTATGAACCATGTTATTATGCCATTCATCCTATCCCATACCATACCATACTATACCAAGAAAAAACTAACTAATATGGCAGTAAAGGCAATGACTGCACATGCTTAGAAAAGACCATCACCCTGTGCAGAATTACATTTTGAATTATTGGTAGCATGATTAATGAAGAAATCTTGATCATCCACATTAAATAATTTATTTTGAAGTTCTTGTTTACATTTTTATTCAAGTCAATATCCTACATCTACTAATTCAATGGAATAGAACATTACCTTTGCAATCATCAACCAGCATGCTGTTATTTGTACTGTAGAAGGCTCTTCATTTTAATTAATCTTCTAAACACTCATGGATAAAGAATTTAAATATGAAAGAATTATTACAAAGGACTAAGTTATTGATTAAAACCCTTTATTAGTCCATGATAATTCTCAATGATATCTACAGTAACTTACAGTTGTTTTTCTCTAGCCCTTCCATGGGGGATTTGTATGATTCTTGTGACTTTCTCTTCATTGCTTTAAATGAAAAAGCTAATTAAAACCAAAAAAAGATTAATTTACTATTGTTGTGCAACAAATACTCCCATGTTGCATGTTATTTGTTCCAAAATGTGTTTTTATCAGACTATGAAGAACACATTTGTTGCAGTATTTCAGTCAATTATACACAATGGGGCAGATTCACAAAGACGTAATATTCCGCTGCGTAATCGAAATACGGTACGCTGCCGTATTTCACCAGACTCTACACCGAATTCAGGTAGTTTTTTTGCGCGTACGCTATTGTGTCGTATTTTTTTTCCGCCGCGCAATCGAAATACGTGATTAGGGGGCGTGAAGCATTTAAATTAAGCGCGTCCCCGCGACGATCGAACTGCGCATGCTCTGTTCAGGAATTTCCCGCCGTGCATTGCGCGAAATCACGTCGTGACGTCATTCGTTGTTTGAGTAGCGGCGTTTACGAACATTCCTATTCCCGGACGACTTACGTTAAAAATAATAAAAGACATCGGAAAACGTTGAAATTCGACGCGGGAACGACGGCCATACTTAACATGGGCTGTCTAATATTAGACCAGCAAAAAGCAGGTATAGTGAAACGGAAAAAAAAGATGACTAAAGGTGCCGTAAGAGATTGCGTTGAAAGTGCGAAATTTTGTGGATTGCAGGCAAAAGCTCATTAGCATACCCTGACGGCGAAAAACAACAGGAAGTCCGCCCAGTGGCCGCAATTTTCTGGCAGCGTAGATCTGAAGGCGTACTAACACGTAATACAGTCGAAATGAAGCCCGCAGGTGTCTTTTCATGGTTTGAGGATTTCGACTAGCGTAAAAACGCCCGTAAGTCGAAATTACTCCAGTCTAACAACATTTACACAGGCGTAATCGCTTTGTGAATCTAGGCCAATGTTGCAATGAACATTTCACCTAAGAAATGTTTTTTTTTTTTTTTTTTTTTTAATGCAGTTACTGTAGTTGCTGAGTTATAAATTCCACCGTTATACTGTAATGTTGGTTTTTGAAAAAAAAATATATATATATATATTCCACTTCAATTAGACCCCAGTGAGAAACTTTGTTTTCTTGCTACATCTCATCCACTTGACCTCTGGAAGATTTACCAGCCCATTTTTTGCTATACAGTACTGTGTTACTTTAACTGCTTGCCGACCAGCCGCCATCATTATACTGCAGCAGGTTGGCACAGCTGCACAAACCGCAATAGGTGTACTGTCAGCTGCTTTGAGCGCTTCAGGGGGCGCGCATGATGCCTGAGCCAATGCGCATGGCCGGCGGCTGTGATGTCTACCGGTGACCCGCGATCACTCCTTAAAGAGCCAGAACTGGGATCTGTCAATGTAAACAGACAGATCCCTGTTCTGTCAGAGAAGTAGAGAGGGATCTGCTGTTCCTAGTGATCAGGAACAGCGATCTCTCTCTACTCCCAGTCAGTCCACACCCCTCACAGTTAGAAACACCTCCCAGGGAACACTTAACACCTTGTTCCCCCCCTAGTGTTAATCCCTTACCTGCCAGCGACATTTAGGCTCCATGCACACTGAAGCTGATAAACTGCAGTTTATTGGCGTTTTGGCTTTTTTTTTTTTTAAAGCCCATAAACTGAACTCTGTTAGCCTATGTGCCCATGTACACCTGGGTGTTTTTTAGTGTTAATGAGCTTTGGAGTTTATTGGCTTTTTTCTAAATGCCTGAAATTTGCATCAAAATTGCTGTTTTTCGGCGGGAAAAAACGCTGAAAAACGCTGTTTTTTTTTTTTGCGTTTCTTTATCCATTGAAAAAAAAGTAAAAAAAAAAAGCTGCACTGAAAAACGTTGACTAAAGCTATTGCAAAAACGCTAAAAAACTTTAAAAGGCTCCCTGCAAAGCTACTGTTTTTTTATAGCTTCAGTGTGCATTGAGCCTTATACAGTAATCAGTGGCTATTTTTATCTCTGATCGCTGTATAAATGTTAATAGTCCCAAAAAACTGTCAAAAGTGTCTGCCACAATGTCACAGTCCCACTAAAAATCGCTGATCACGGGCATTACTAGTAAAAAATAAAAATAAAAATGAAATTTGTATTTATTTATTTATTTTTATACTAATCATAGTGGCAATCAGTGACTTACAGTGGGGCTGTGATATTGCAGCAGAAAATCTGACACAAAATTACACTTTTGACTTTGTGGGTGCTAAAAAAATGCACTGTCACTTTACTAATGACACTAGCTGGGGAGGGGCTAAACATCTAGGGCAATTAAAGGGTTAAATGTATGCCTGTTTTTGTGTGTTCAGTGTGCTGCTCTCACTAAGGGGTTGTGATGGACTTCATGTCTTATCTTTGCTGACAGGATGGAGCTCTGCATTGTTTATATATGCAGAGCTCTGTCCAGTGTGTCTCCTTACGGATTAACTAGTGGTGGCGGTCATCCATTGGTGATTACTCACAGCAGAAGCGGTCCAGTGGTGTGCGCATGCTTCCCCTACCCAGAAGTACACAATCACGTATACTGTATATATGTGATTCTGCACAGAGCAGCCACCTTGTAGGTAAGTAAGTAGGTAAGTAAGCAGGCTGTTAACTGGTTATTTTTATTTGGAATATTTTGTTTTTGTATAATCATATTTTAATATGATATTTCTTTACCAATATTTAATTTGATGTTTACTGTTGTTATTGGGCAACAAATATTTATTTTGATGTGTCAATTGTTTATGAAAGATCCTCTAACACAGTGGTTCTCAACCTTCTAGTGTTGTGACCCCTTGATAAAATTTTCCAAGTTGTGGGGACCCCTAACAGTAAAATTATTTTCGTAGCGTGGGTTGTCAGCACCCAAGGCAAGACAAGTAATTTGCACCCCTAACCCACAGACATTTAGCAGGTAGTGTTACTCACTGTGTCTCCGGCTTCACTGTGTTTTTGACTTTTTGGTGTCTCGTTGCGGTGACACCTATGCCAAAATCAGGAGATAGGAACTCCTCCAGTGCCTCCCACTTCACATTCCTCACCAGTCAGCTGACCTCTAGTATTTGACCCCAGCTATGAACTGAATGGGCATCTGCGAAGAGGCTGAGTGGGCGGCTGCAGGCTCTAGGAACAGCCCAGCTGGGCGGCCACAGGCTCCAAGGATAGCCCTGCTGTGTGGCCGCAAAAAGTTTGGGAGAGTGATTCGGGCTTCAGTACCAGCCCAGGATTTGGTGACCCCTGGCAAATTATCATTCGACCCCCAAGGGGGTCCCAACCCCCAGGTTGAGAACCACTGCTCTAACAGAAAATAAAATGTTCTTTCAATACAAAAAATATATCCATTGTATTTCCAGCAGCAGTAAATAAATAGGTCTTAGTTCTACAGGCTATTAGGCTTTATTCAAACAGCAATAACAATTTTACTGATGCTTCAATTCATCTTAAAGGTGTTCTATTGGGTTGAGGGCAGGCCAGACAAGTTCCTCAACCCCAAACTCGCTCATCCATGTCGTTGGACTCATCCATGGACCTTGCTTTGTGCACTGGTGCGCAGTCATGTTGCAATAGTAATGGGCCATCCCCAAACTGTTTCCACAAAGTTGGGAGCATGAAATTGTCCAAAATGTCTTGGTATGCAGATGCCTTAAGACTTCCCTTCACTGGAACTAAAGGGCCAAGCCCAACCCCTGACAAACAACCCCACACTACTGTATAATCCACCCTCCATCAAATGATTTGGAGAGGTGGCCCAATACTTTTGGAAATATAGTGTAAATGAGCGGAGGCGGAGGAACTTAACTGGCCTGTGCTTTTTTTTAGAAAGCTTCTAAACACAATACCGGCAAAATGCCACTGAATACGGCATGTAAATGCCTATCTGTCAAGGTTAATCTTTCAGGAGCGGTTGTAAAAACATCCCGTGTACACAAAGCCTTAAGCCCCATACACATTATCAGTTTTCCTGCAGGTTTTTCTCTTTAGGTTTACCAAAACCATGTAGTGCAAGGGCCTGCCTAATTGCATATGAATTTAAACTATTAAGGTTTGACCTCATATTAGATGTTTTTGGTAAACCTGAACAGAAAAACCTGCAGGAAAACTGATAGTGTGTATGGGGCTTTAGTTCTAAACCTTGTGGACAGCCTTCCCAGAAGAGTTGAAGATGTTTTAGCTGTGAAAATGGGCCAACTCAATACGGACTAAGACTGGGATGCCATTAAAGTTCATGTACATGTAAAGGCAGGCACCCCAATTCTTTCCACATATTGTTTTTCCATTAACATTCTGTAACAATTTTTTTTTTAATTACAGTATATATTAACAATTACTTCAATATTATTGCTAGTTGATGGGTACAGTTCCTCTAATAGAAAAATAAAATATAAATATACTTCAACACAAAAAGTGAAAAAATCCCCTACTAGCTTTTAGTCATATATCAATATACTTTAACTGGGTTTCTGTCATTACAACACTCAATCCCACTTGCAAATTGTCTTATAAGGTTAAAAAAATATATATGTATACATTTTATACATTATTTGTTACCACTTTTGAACAACAGTTAACTGGTAATTAAAGAAAAGAAGAAAAGTTACAGAAAGTGCTGTTGTTTCCAAACTTGTAGCAATAAGCTAACTAAGCCCAGGCAAATGGCTGATGTTGTCAACATCCTGTACTCTGCACTTGGATACAGTGGGGTTGATTTACTAAAACTGGAGAGTGCAAAATCTGGTGCATCTGAGCATGGTAGCCAATCAGTTTTTAATGTCAGCTGGTTTCTCTGCAGGGCTGCACCAGGTTTTGCAATCTCCAGTTTTAGTAAATCAACCCCAGTGGGATTCATTTACTAAAACTGGTGCAGATGTGCATGGTAGCCATTCAGCTTCTAACTTCAGCAAGCTCGAATAGGGTTTGACCAAAAAAAAAACTTGGAAGCTGCACCATTCTCCAGTTTTAGAAAATGAAATTCAGTGTAACTATCCCCCTTATTTTCTACCCCTTGACATGAAGGAGGAGAATGAGACAGATCTTGCTATTTTCTTATTGCCAACATTCTTTGTAAGGGTATTTCTGCGAAAAGACAGCAGCCAGCAACTTGGAGCTGATATCACTTTTAAGCCTTGTGCAGACTCGATATTTTTACTATTTCTCATGAACACCTTTCCTCTTGGCAGTGGTGTTTTGGCAGAAAAAAAAAACACTTGATACTTGTAAATACGTTTAGGCACATCAAACGCTTAGGTTAATTGGCCAGAATAATACTTTACTCTGGCCATTGAAATTAATTAAACACATTAGACTCCCCTAAGAGCAACATTATTATTATTATTATACAGGATTTATATAGCGCCAACAGTTTGCGCAGTGCTTAACAACATCAAAAATGTCCAGTGTGCATGAGGCTTTACTGTCAACTTCACTGTTAGGACCATGTTAAACTGCAATCTTTTTTTCACAGTATTTTTTTTTTTTATGAGCAACTTCTCTGTATCATAGTTTTTTTTATAGAAGTGCTGACTCACTTATACTGTATATTGATTCGTAAGGCTTAGGGACTGGATTTGTGCAGCACTTCATGTTGAAGTGCTCCAGTGCCTGGTGATTTGACCAGTGAGGCCTCGTCCACATGACCGTTTTCCTTGGCAAAATCCATCAAGAAACTTGGTGGCAGAGCTTTTTTACAGAGAAAAATGTCTGTGTTGTGGATCTCGCCGAGAAAAAAAAAAGAGAACATACTCTTTTTTTTTCTTGTCTGGAGTCTCAATTTCCTCGTCGTGTTCCTCGTCAGGCTGGTGTACCATGAGAAACACGTTTGTGTGTATGCTTAGAAACCCACGCATGCTCAGAATAAAGTATGAGATGGGAGCGTGCCTTCAGTAAAAGTAGCGTTTGTAATGGAAATAGCACATTCACCACGCTGTGGAATGAAAAGCACGAATCATGTCTAACCAAACTTTTACTTAAAACGCAGTAACATGAGATTAGCAAAAGCAGCCCCAAGGGTGGTGCCAGTGGAATCAAACCTCCCCTTTATAGTGCCATTGTACGTGTTTGTACGTCACCGCGTTTGAGAACGACGAGATTTTGTCTTGACAGTGTGTATGCAAGGAAAGTTTGACAAGATTCTCACCAAGCCTGACAAGAACCTCATTGAGCAAAACAAAGTTTCTTTTACGACGAGATTCTTGGTCGTGTGTATGAGGCCTAACCCACTTCCTGCCTTAGGCCTCGTACACACGACCGAGGAACTCGCCATTTCAGACAGATCGTTTTCCTTGGTGAGTTCCTTGTTAGGCTTGTCGAGAAACGTGACAAGCTGTCTTTGCGTATACACTGTCAAGACCAAATCTCCTCATTCTCAAACTCGGTGACTTCAACACATACAATGGCAGGGGCTGCTTTTGCTATCATGTTACTGCGTGTTAGGTAAAAGTTTGGTAAGAGACATTTGCACTTTTCAGTCTGTTACAGCGTGACAAATGTGCTATTTCCATTACAAATACAACTTTTACCGAAGGTGCGCGGCTTTCTAAGCATACACACCAATGTGTTTCTCGTGGAAAACCAGCCCGACGAGGAACACGACGACTCCCGCCGAGGAAAAAGCGAACGTGCTCTCTTTTTTCCTCGTCGAGTTCCTCGACAGTTTACTCGATGAAAAGAATACACACGACCGTTTTCCTCTGCAAAAAAGCTCTCCCACCAAGTTTCTTGATGGATTCTGTCGATGACAACGGTCGTGTGTACGCTGCCTTAGAGTGCTTCCTTATTGCACTGTATGTTTGAAAAAGCAGTGTTGTCATCCTAGGAAAAGAAAACGGTACAGAACATCTTCCCCATAATATAGAGTGGATGGGTTCTGTAATCCTCATGGTATATTCACAGTTTTCTGTTTTGATACAGCAAAACCCTTAAATTGTTCTGCATAAAAATCAATGTCAATTAGAAATCAAATTGTCTCGTTGACATCTGAGCATTGTGGTTCATTGTGAAAAACAAACTCTATGGACTTCTTCACACCTACATTGTGTGCATTATTATGTGCACTGCATATGCATGGAACAGTAAAAAACAAGCCTGGGTAATAGCTGATAACAATGTTTTTTAACTACTGCAATCATCCAACAGGGTTTCTGGCAGAATCAATTTATTTACACACATATATATATATATATATATATATATATATATGAATTCATTTTAAGCCTCCTAATAAAGAGCACATAATCTAATTAGTAATAGTACCATCATCCAGAAAATCAATGTTGAATAGAGATAGGGCTTAAAGGGTCCCCACAACCCAAAAGACCAAAAGTGGAGGGCAGCTGGACTATTGTACAAAATGGTACATATAGTACAAAAGTACAAAATGAGTAGGTAAACTCAGAAAAAGTACATAAATGAGAAATTATAAATTTATTAATGTAGCAACTAATGTCGAGCGGAATACGCCATATTCGATTTCGCGATATTTCACGAATATATAGAAGAATATTTGTGAAATATTCGTTAATATCGAATATTCGTGATATTTTATAAAAAAAAAAAAAAATTGCGAAATTTCGCTAATGCGAATGCGAAATTGATTGCGAAATTCTCGTCTGCGCATGCACATGCGCGCGAACAACACGCGAAAACGGAGATCATTTCCTATAGGAAGCACAATGCTAAGCTCTAAGATCGCAATACACAGGAAAAATGCACAGAAACACTCCACTCTCTCTAGCCACCTTGTGAATCTGCACTGAAATACTGCTGGGAGTGATCTTATATAATGGTCGTGCAGGCAGGTTCCTATTGGTTGCTATGGAGGTTGCTAACCTCTGACAACTGTGGTAGGAGAACTCTGATTGGCTCTGATGCAAAAGAAGGGCAGAGAAAGTATTCGCGAATATTCGTAATACGAATATTTGCATTGCGAATATTCGGCAACATAAAAGGATCGCCTCAGCTACTCGGCCCAGGGTCTCTAATCATACCAGCAATGCTTTTAGACATCGATGGAGATCACTAGGATGTGATCTGTTTTAAAAATAAATTTGAAAAAATACGAATATTCGCAATAGCGAATATTCGCCGCGATATTCGAGTTATTCGCGAATACTCGAATATGCAATATTCGTAACGAATATTCGCAATGCGAATATTCGTGAGCAACACTAGTAGCAACAGATAAAAACAAACAACAATATACAAAATATAGGACATGGTGACAAACCATACATGTCACCTAAACTAATAATCCCCTTGGGGAAAAATGCAATAGAAGTAGGAGTCACAAGGGGAATCTCTACTAGTTTTGCAGCGGAGCCGCTTCATCAGGAGAAGTTCTGAAATTAGTACCACCGAGTGGGTCTCCCGAGGGGAATAGTGGTGTGCATGCATGATGCGTGAACCAACCAGTGCCAAATAGATATGAAAAAATGGTGGGGATAGGGGGGTGCAAATGGAGTGAAGGGAAAGGTGGAGGGATGGGGAGGGCAAAGGGGGAAGAAGGGAGGGGTGGAAAGAGAGGGGGGAAACCGGAGTGAAGGGGAGGAAAAACAGGGGGAAACAGGGTACAAGCAGGGGTGGAGGGATGAGGGGAGAGGTACAGGTAAACAATTCTGAGTTTACCTACTCATTTTGTACCGCAATAGTCCAGCCGCCCTCCCTTTTGGTCTTTTGGGTTGTGGGGACTCTTTAAGTCCTATCTCTATTCAATATATATATATATATATATATATATATATATATATATATATATATATATATATATATATATATACATATATATATATATATATATATATATATACATATATATATATATATATATATCAAACAATTTAAATGGTGGGTTTAGCCAAATAAAAGGGACCAAATAAGATAATTTTATGGTTATGGTCTACATACATTTTACAACAACGTTTATCATTCAGACTATCAGTGGCACAAGGCCATTGATAAATGACAATGAGCAGGTCTGGCATTGTAATGCAAGCTCCATACCAGAGCAACAAAGTTACAGATGGTATCAGACTTATTCTTAATTAACTATCATAACAAATTGTATCTGTTTTGCGATCCTTCTAATATATATTTAAATTACATTTAAATTATGCATATCATACAGTAAATATTTTATATAGCATATTATGAGCAGTGAGAGCAGAAATACTGCTGGTAGGTACAACACCGTTAACGTGGCCTGGGACCAGATGTATAATTGACAGCAGGTCTTGCTAATGAGCACCATTTGAAAACTGTCAGGACATCCCAATATTTTGACAGATTAATCAGGTAATGACAATTATTATTAATAATATTTATTTTTTCTATTACATCATTCATATTTGAGCTGTTTCACACCAGAGATGCAGTTGGAAATTAGTTTAGTGAAACTGAAAATTTACTAGATGTAAATGATAGCCCTACAGCATGAAATGAGTGTCCTGTAGAGATAAATGAAACATTTATTGTCCTACTATTTTAAACACACTCCAGCTACTAAAGGAAGTTTAAATCAAATATTATTATGACACCCCATAAACTGCTGAAATATAGTCCTTCCAGAGTCGGCTCTATTATACCGTTTTTAATTATTATAAAATAGCTTAAAGCTGAACTATAGGCAAACAATTAAATACATAGCTACAATACATATATGGGTACAGTTTTACCTATCCTAGACATACAGTTTTGGTATCCAGGCACAGCCAGTTATGAGTGTCCACTGCAGCTTTAGAACTAAAGCAAGGTTCAGGATGCTGGTTATATAATTAAAGGCGGGCAACACACTGATAAGGTCATCCCTTTGTTCATTATATTCTGCCCTCTGTCAATATTTCCAGTGTCAGCACATGAGCACTATTGTACCTCTCTCAGCTTGAGCGTAAAGGGGATTACATGAGACTGATACCCAAGACTGTTATTCAAGCTACCTGTATTTAAAAAAAAATAATAATAATAATGTAACTATGTTCTTTTAATAAATACATAAACATATTGGCCCAGATTCACAGAGCAATTACGCCTGTCTAACTGGTGTTAGACAGGAGTAATTTCAAATTTTGCGCGCCGTATCACTAGTTTGAATCCTCAAACCATGATACGGTGGCTTCGGGATTCGATCCGAGAGGCTTACGTCTTCGTAAGCCTTCGGATCTACGCTGCGATATTTTTGCGGCCGCTGGGAGGAGTTTGCGTCGTTTTCATGCGTCGGGATATGCAAATGAGTTTTTACGGCGATCCACGAAGATACGAGCGGTCTTCGCAATCACTTTCGTCTATTTTTTTATACGTACTGTTAGACCAGCTTTTTGCTGGTCTAACGGTGCGTAGCCCATGTTAAGTATGGCCGTCGTTCCCGTGTCGAATTAAAAATTTTTTTTTTTTTTACGTAACTCGTTCGGGAATAGGAATCTCCGTAAACGACGCTACTCAAGAAAAAATGACGTAACGACGTGATTTCGCGCAATGCACGGCGGGAAATTTGCGAACGGAGCATGCGCAGTTCGATCGCCGCGGGAACGCGCCTATTTTAAATGATTCACGCCCCCTACTCGGGCAGATAGATTGCGACGGGAGAAATACACTACGCCGCCGTCGTTTACGGGACAAAATCTACCTGGATTCCACGTAGAGCCAGGTAAAAAACGGCGGCGTAGTGTATTTCTGATACTCTACGATAGTCTAATTCTATCTGAATCTGGGCCATTGTATATATGTCTTACGTGTTGGCTAAAGACTTTTAATATAGTAAAAAAAAAAAAGAAAAGCAGAGCACTTCTGCACTTCTGTGACAGTGCCTAGGCACCCTTATTCTTTTAGATGGTCATATTTCATAGGGTGTTTGACATCATAAGAGGCATATTCCATCCTTCCCTGTTTCACTGATTGTGTCATCAGAGGGCAGCTTTAGGAACATGAAGGGCTGCCTGTTGATAGTTATATCTTCAATAATTTTTCAGCTGACTTGCAGCTATGCAACACTGTATAATGAAATACAAAGTGAGCCTAGGCACAAGCAGCTGCAGAATTCCTATTGTAAGTGCTATTTAATTTACAGTTGACTTGTTGCACACTGAAGGATAATGTTTCTTGGGTGTTTGTTCATTGTAATTATTGTTTTTTTGTTGTTGTGGTTGTTGTCATTGTTCCTGGAGTTCCAATCAATGTTAGATAGTACAAGAATATATAACGCTATTAACAACTGGTAAATATTACTATTAGACATCAGGCATATTGTAGGTAAATAGAACAGCAGTCATCCTACCCTAGCAAGGGAGAGCTAAGCTTAAGGTCTCAGGGGTCATATCAAGAGAATTGACAAACTCAGGTCAGAGTGAATTCTGTAAGATATTTATTGATTCATACAGAAAGGAGCCAATGTGTTGACCTTAGGTGACACTATCTCTTATTAAGGATCAACACTAGCTGTAACATTGTATCCATTGTTCCATATGAGACCCTTGGGTAAATTCTCATCATCTTCCATGAGAAGCCAAATGAGGTGACCCTAATAACATCCTCTTTGAACTGTGAGTTCTAAGCCTACCTCCTTATTTTTTCTCTACCAAATTGACAGGATATTTTGGAGGGCAATATATTGCTCTTTGCAAAAATAGGGTGGTTACCACATGTCATCCACTGTCAGCTTATGGTCATAGGTAGCCATTTTTTTCTAAAATACCTGCTTTCAGTTGGTTATTGAAAGTATCTATCCTTAGGTAACTTCAGTAAGTCTTTTTGGATTTGGCCTCCCAATATATTTTATATATTTTTCAAACCTTAATAATATGTTATGTTTTTTTTATTTTTTTTTGCTTTTTTTGTTGTTTATTCTGTGATTGGGCAGTTTTGTGTGCATTAAATGCTCCTTTATTTCTGTAAAGAGTAAGCAACTGACTGCACTGATTGAATCGATCTTCTGCTATCATAGGCAAATCTGGTGTTACCGAATTATGTTAAAGTTATAATTGTCATATGAATTTTATTACTGCAATTTTAATGTAGCACCAAAGTAAAACTTTTAGGTCTGAATTACACTTTTGTGTTTGGATAAGTGATATAATGGTTTACGTATAAACAGCAATATAGATTAACAAAAAACTATTAAAGATGAAACAAAAATGATGTGCCAAGCAAAAAGCACTTCTGATTAGAAATGTACAAAAGGCTTTTTTTATTGCTCAAAGCAATGTATTATATTCCTTCTGATATGTACTGCAAAATTAAAAACAATAAATAAATACCACAGGAGTAGACACAGCATAGAGTGCTAATATCTTCATTGTAAGTTATGGAATGCAGTTTATGCAAATCATTTAATTGGGACTGATTTCCTTGAAGTAGCCCATATGTGTGCATGAATTTTTAAATATTTGCTTTGCTGTTGCACACCCTGGGGCTATTTTGCCGCTTGACCATCTCCACCCAAGTCTAGAAGGTTTTGCTTATAATCTCAGATCTTTCCTCTATAATATAATTGTAGAACTATATGGAGCATTTAGTTTTGTCAGTGTTTGTAAATGCCTGTAATCATATTGTGTATGCACTTTCTGTGTCTGGATTGTTGCGTAAACAACCCCAGAAGGATAGAAGAGGGACTCAAGGAACCCCACAAGAACTGACACAACAACAAGGGCAGGGAGGACTATTGCGGTACACAATTAGAGAAATCAGCTAAAAAAAAAAAGGTGATATCAGAAAAGGTACACAATTAGTTTAATAAGATAGCAATGAAACAAAATCTAAAAAACAATTACACAAAGACATTCATTAAAATTACACACAGCACGTGACGTCACACTAGTCACCAAGGTACAGTCCCCAGGGTATGGGTATCTTATAAGGTGAATGCTGAAGTCACGGCGCAGAGGATCTCATTCTCAACTAGTTTCGCGAAAACTTTCGCTTCATCAGGAGACAATCTATAGATAAATGTGTAGAATAAAAAACAAAATACAAACAAGTTACAAACAAATAAGATCAGTGAAATTTTATTCACCGGGGGTGAACAGTAATAATTTATATTATTACTGTTCACCTCTTCTATTCTATATATTTAGGACAATGGTACAACTTTATCTTTTCTATCGCTATTTTTTACAAATTTGAGGCAACCAGTTTATTTATAACCCCAGAAGGAGGAAGCAAAGAGGAAAAAATTCTAATGCCCTGTACACGCAATTGGATTTTCCATCGGAAAAACCTTGAATGTTTTTTCCAACGGAATTCCGCTCAAGCTTGGCTTGCATACACACGGTCACACAAAAGTTCTTGGAACTTTCGACCGTCAACTGCTACTAAAACTAGACCTGGGATTAATAGGCAATCACTACTATGTTTAATAGTTTAACTGCAGCTGCCCATAGCTTCTTGAGTGTGCTTCTCTATATCCTTGTGACAGACTTATTTCTGTTCTAATGCTATTATCTGACATGCATAGTCAAATAACTGGGTAAGTGAACCTGTTATTTGCAATAAAGTTTAAATGCAGCTCCTGTTAATTTAGTTAATGTTGTCCCTTCTAGTCTGGGATTCTATAGCTAGTATTAGCTCAAAGCTCAATGACCAGCAAAGGCTAGAGCAAGGATAGACATTTGAGTGCCACTTCTGGTAGTTACAATTCCAGTTGTATCTCAGACTAAAAACTACTAGGGACTAAGACGCAGAGTAGGTAGGCTCTGAGTTCCATTGCCACAGGACGGTGTTAGAAGCTTTTTCAGGTTTCAGGTTGGTTAAACGACTGGAAGGGCTCTCCATCAACAATGACTTTGTCTTCAGGTCTCTGACACACAGACAGATCATCCTCAGGGGCTACTAACCTGGACTTTGCTGCAACATTTATCCGGAAATATCCTTATTAAAAACAATATATACCTGGATATATGTGCACCAGGACCCCGTTTTGGACTCTTTGCTGTTAATACCTGTTTGTATGTTGAATTTTTGTACTATTATTAATATTTTTTATATAAAGGTTATGTTATTTTTTTTACGGATGTGCATCTATTTACTTATGGTTACTGTTATATGCTGGTTGCAATAGTTACTCTGCTCGAAATTACTTTGATTATATTTTTGGGCAATTTCCCATGAAGGGAATTCCCTCTGTCCACAGTGGCCCTGTCCTGTGTGGAGGCACTGCCAACTTAATTATCAAACCCACACTTCCACTTAGTGAAGGTTCTTGTTCTCCTATTTACCTATAGATTTATTACAATATCCTGTCTGGGGAGGGTCATTTGTCATAACCCCCCAAAAGTGAGCTCTGTTGTTTTTGTTTTGCTTTTTTTTTTTTTTTTTAACTCAGATTTATAATCTTTGGAAGTAGGTCCAATTTTCTAAGTACTATGGGCCAGATTCAGGTACACGTACATTTGCGCAGCGTATCCGAGATCCGCTACGCAGCCGTATTTTACCAGTCTCTACAACAAATTCTGGTAGATTTTTGCCCGTACGATACGGCGGCGTAGTCTATTTCTCGCCGCGTAATCGAAATACGCGATTAGGGGGCGTGAAGCATTTAAATTAGGCGCGTCCCCGCGGCGAACGAACTGCGCATGCTCCGTTCAGAAATTTCCCGCCGTGCATTGCGCAAAATAACGTCGATACGTCATTCGTTGTTTGAGTAGCGTTGTTTACGGACATTACTATTCCCGGACATTTTACGTCAAAAATAAAAAAAGACGTCGGAAAACGTTGATATTCGACGCGGGAACGACGGCCATACTTAACATGGGCTGTCTAATATTAGACCAGCAAAAAGCTGGTATAGTTTTACGCAGCAAAAAGATGACTAAAAATGCCGTAAGAGATTGCGATAAAGTTCGTAATTTTGTGGATCGTCGGCAAAAGCTCATTTGCATACCCCGACGCGGAAAACGACGGGAACTCCACCCAGCGGCCGCAATTTTATTGCAGCGTAGATCCCAAGGGGTACGAACACGTAAGCCAGTCGGATTGAAGCGCAAAGCCGTCTTTTCATGGTTTGAGGCTTCAAAAGTACTCCAGTCTAAAGCGAGATAGACAGGAGTAAGGGCTCTGTGAATCTAGCCCTATATTTTTTTTAGTGGAAATTTTTGTTCTTTATAATTATCATTTGATTTATTGCTATGTTTATATTTTATGTACAACTGTGGTATTTTAACCACTTAAGACCCGGACCAATACGCTGGTAAATAAACCAAGGTGTTTTTGCGATTCGGCACTGCGTCGCTTTAACAGACAATTGCGCGGTCGTGCGACGTGGCTCCCAAACAAAATTTGCGTCCTTTTCTTCCCACAAATAGAGCTTTCTTTTGGTGGTATTTGATCACCTCTGCGATTTTTATTTTTTGCGCTATATACAAAAATAGAGCGACATTTTTGAAAAAAAAACACTATTTTTTACTTTTTGTTAAAAAAAAATCAAATAAACTAAATTTTAGTCAAACATTTAGGCCAAAATGTATTTAGCCACATGTCTTTAGTAAAAAAAAAAATCGCAATAAAAAAAAATAGCTACCTAGCGGGAACAGCGACACTAATACAGCGATCAGAAAAATGATCGCTTAGTGACGCTGGCAATAGGGAGTGAAAGGGTTAACTAGGGCGGTGATCAGGGGGTTAAAACTTTATTAGGGGGGGTGGGGGGGCTATCCTGAACCTAACACTAACTGTTTTTTACACTGCCTGTCACACTGACACTAAATGCAGTGATTAGATCACTGCATTCAGTGACACTGTGACAGGGGGGTGGGGGGGGGCGATCACAAGGGGTTAATATGCCTATGTGAGTGTGTGTCAGTGTTGTGTTGGTGCACACTTACTTGTGATGTCTTCTCTCATCAGCAGCGCTGGGAAACAGCGCTGCGATGAGAGGTGACATCATTTCCTCCTTCCTGTGTAAACACAGGAGGAGGAACTGACAGGATGGGAGCGCGCTCCCATTGGCTGGGAGCGATCGCGGGGGGGGCGGGTAAGCGCCGACATCCGCCCGCTGATCCCGGATCGCTCCCGGAGCCAGGGGGACCCCCGCACGCCGCGGAGGGGGTCCCGATGGGACCCCCGAACCGCACTTAGGCGGGGACGTAAATTTACGCCCCTTGTGCCTGTACGTGCCATTCTGTGGCCGTATATGTGCGTGCGGGGGTCCTTAAGTGGTTAATAATTGTTTTTAATTGTACAATAGTGATCAGAAGAAATATAATATTTTGCTACCAGCAATAATAAAGGTCTTTTGTACATTTCTAATCAGGCATGCTTTTTTGCTTGGCCATTGTACCACTGATCCCATTCATAAAATATTTTTGTAAGATGTTATACAAAGCAATAGAGTTTACATTTTAGTTACACATAGCTGTGAGTTAACATTGCCTCCTTAGCAATAGGCTCTGAGTTCTTACATGTTAATATAAGACAAAATTCATGTTGTCACAACACAGTAAGACGGTAAAGTTTGAATGGACACTTTTTGTAAAATTAGTATGCTAAAATAATATATTATTGGTTGTTTAAACACTCTACACTGCCCAGCAATAGAACCTTTCTTACTCATCATATAAGGTCTATTGGCACGTACAGCTTTGGTCAAGTATCTTTCAGTATTAACAATGTATTCATTCGGAATGAAGAAACAATCATAAGATGGTAGAAAATGTTAAATCTGCTTGCCCACAGTACTTTTAAATTCTCTTTTTGTAAACAATTAGGAGTTTATTTATGTGCTAGGCTGGATCCTACAAATATCTGGTTTTATTGTATGACCCGGCCTCTCTCTCTCTCAGCACTGAGTTGTGTGCAGGGCTCTAGCAGGAGGGGAAGGTATTTCACTGTAAACTGTGATTACTGATGACAGGAATGTATCTGCAAATTTACAGCATCAGCAGGGAACTCCCTCCCTCTAGTTTCAGGCAGTCTTGGGAAATAACTAAATGTGCATTAAATTGAATTAAGGGAAGCAAGGAAATGCATTTATGTCAGTGCTAACTTAAACAGGAAAAATGGAAGAATGGCTTGCATGTGAGTTCCCAATAATGTTCTGCATGCCTAATTAGAAATCAGAACAGATGTGAAAGCTATATCACAGGGGACTGGCGCTCTCAATATGTTTGGTACTTTCTTAGTATTAATGCATTGCTCATCAGGCATCATGCAAAATTGTGCCACACATACATCTGCCACAGGTTCAACTTCCAGCTTTCAGCTCCTGCACTATCATATAAAAAAGGCATTACAGCTTCCACTTTTCACATAGAAAATTTGCAGTATTTCTAAATTTGAAGTCATTGTGGATGTTTTAATGTATGCAGTACATATATTGCTTTATGACAGCACATTGAACTAGAGTGTAAACAAGCTAATTAAAAAGCTAAATAGATGTTACACTTGAACCATTAATGCTAATTTCTAAATCATTTATTTAAATACATATGCACATACATTCATTTATGTAGATATCTGTGCATTTCTTTTTAAAAACTGTCAAAACATTACAGACCCATGATGACTCACAAGCAAGTATATGCCATACAGTGACAGTATGTGTTATAGATAAATATTTCAGCTCATTGCATCTCCTCCATTACTACTGTACATTAAAAAAAATGTTTATACTGGCACAGATTGGGCAAATTCACTTGACAAAGGATATAATACCACACTTTGCTTCATAGTTGTAGTATATGTAAACCCCCGGATGCTGCCTATGCAGCTAAAGGGGCAGCGGTTGGGGTTTGGTAAAATAGTGGCTCAACTAAGGGGTTTTTAAAGCCCATCGCTCTCTAGTGCGAACGAGCCCTTATGCTGTGTACACGTGACCGTTTTTCGTTTTTTTTTATGTCATTAAAATGATCGTGTGTGGGCTTCAGAGCATTTTTCGCGTTCTAAAAAATGGCCAATTTTTTTTCCGAACATGCTTTTTTTTTTTTTTACAACGTTTTTAACGTTGTAGTTTTTAAGGTTGTAAAAAATGGTCTGGTGTGGGCTTTAACGACGTGAAAAATCCGCGCATGTTCAGAAGCAAGTTATGAGATGGGAGCGCTCATTCTGGTAAAACTACCGTTCGTAATGGAGTAAGCACATTCATCACACTGTAACAGACAGAAAAGCACGAATCGTCTTTTGCTAACACAAAATCAGCTAAAGCAGCCCAAAGGGTGGCGTTATCCGAACGGAACTTCCCCTTTATAGTCCCGTTGTTAGTTGTTGTACGTCACCACGCTTTGCTAGAGCATTTTTTTTTCACGATTGTGTGTAGGAAAGACAGTTTTAATGATCGGGTTGAAAAAAAAACGTTGTTTTTTTCTAGACCCTTAAAAACTTCATTTTTAAGAACCCGAAAAACGGTTGTGTGTACGTGGCATTAGAGGTCCTAAGTACACATAGTTAATATTTCTATGTCTCTTTAAATAGTTTTTATCCAATGTATCTGAAGCGGCTGGTAAACCTAAAATCTTAAACCATTTAATTCCTCTTGACAATTTAATTAATACCTATGTGTTTATTCAAAATCATGGTGAGTTCTGAATTTTTTATAATAAAGTAGTACACAGATACATTTTTTTGTAGTAGCATATTAATGGGTACATAAGTATAAATTGTATTTTTTTAAAGGTCTTGTAGCCACTTCTTAGTGACTTCTAACCATTTGGGAAGGAAATTTCAGTTTGAGACAAAGTGGTGAGGGAATAATGAGCAACGTATGTGTTCCAGCCTTATGTTGTAACCGAAAAAAACTGTTCAGAACATTTTCCTAAATAGTCCCAGTGGATAGCAGAGCTTAGACAGCTTCCTAATTATCTGAAGTTTATCTGCTACCTGCAGAAAGCAGAAGACAGGGGAAACTTTGGCATACAATAAAATGGAATGGGTGGAAGTTCTTTCTTTTTTTCAACATTCACTTTCAGTGTTAGTCCTGTCATATATATTTTTCTTGAGTCCTAAAAGTTTTATTCCTTTACTGAGTGTTATTTTATAGGCCTGTTATTGATGCCATTGTAGTGCTGCTCAAACTCTAACATGTTGTTCCTGACTTTGTCATTTATATTAGTACCTTGTGGTTGATCCTCAAACTGTTTGCCTATGTTAACAGATTAAACCAGCGTCTGCAGTCAGACTACAGGTGAAAATGACAATAGAGACATTTAAAGTGATACTAAAGTCCTTTTTTTTTAAATAACAAACATTTTATACTTACCTGCTCTGTGCAGTGGATTTGCACAGAGCAGCCTTGATCCTCCTCTTCTTGGGTCCTTTGCTGACGCTCCTGCTCCCTCCCTCCTGCCCTCCTGACCTCCTGCCCCCACAGCAAGTAGCTTGCTCTCGAGGCATCTGAGCCCAGCTGCTGCTCTGTCCTAATTTGCTCACTGACTTTTATTGACAGCAGCAGGAGCCAATGGCGAATGCTTCTGTCTCAGCCAGGAGGGAGAGTCCTGGTCAGCTGAGCCTCTTGTTAAAAATCACTGGATCAAAATGGTCTCAATTAATTATTACTGTGGCTGTTAAGAGAGCTGCTGCACACAGAAGGTTTTTTATCTTAACTCATAAAATGCATTAAGATAAAAAATCCTTCTGCCTTTAGAACCACTTCAAGATTATGATGTAAACAGGCACTGCTGTTTCAGCATTGGACAACCATCATGTGTACACTGGCTATACAGGTTATAACTCGGGGCAACCTATCATAGGGAAGCTGCTGGTCCTCAGTGTATGCCCAAGTCAGCAGCCTATCCTCGATGTGCGCTGTAGCTACAATCCTTTTGTATAGCTATCTGTCTCCTACCCCATTGTCAATACTTTTCTGCTCCTCAAACTCAAAAGACTCTAAACTACACAAGACTGTTATTAAATGTAGCCGAAAACCAAGCATTTGAATGAGATTTAAAGTTTAAAAGTGAACAATGTTTGGACTGGCTGGCTTAATATAAGGAGAACGCCCTATTACATCAGTCTCCCAAGATGCATCTGGAAACCAAAGCAACCTGGGACCGTGAAATGCTGGGGGACCATTTTTTTTTTATTATTAAATTTTACAAATGAGGTGTTTCTTACACAATTAATTGGCTATGTGGTGGAGGCATCTATGGGACTGCCAATAGTTTATTTTTTAGTATTTGTTGGTATTTAAGTTCTACATAACAATACAGTCCTAAGCAATTTAAGAAAAAATTCTCCTTTCTGTAATATTTGGTGTACAACTATTGATAATGATAGTTGCACCATTAGCTGTCTGGTTACGTAATACATACAGGAAATCAAAAGCAGTGGTTGACCACATAACCTGTACACTTTTTTATCTGAACTATGAATGTGTAGTAAATTAATTAAACTATAGCCAGTTATAGTTGTAACTGTACATGTAAAATGTCTATATTTGAATTTCAAACTGAAAATATACAAGACAAAACAAGCCTCATAAGTGCCTGTTTTAACCCTGTAAAGCCAGAACCATAACACCACAACACCATCACGCCACAATTGCATGCATTGGTTTTCGTTGCAGTACTACTCAATTCACTTGAATAGGTTAAGGTCAACCATGGTTATTGGCTGCAAAAAGTGATATCATTTTTGTTATGGGCGCAAAACATGTAAGCCATGGCATGTGTACATCCCCATCCAGCTGCCTTTCCAGCTTAAGGAGGTGGTGGGCAGGGTGGAAAAAAAGCATTCACAAGAAAAAGATTGTCTAGATTTTGGACATTGAAGGGGCAACCTCAACACAGTGATAAATGATTTTGACTTCCAAACTCCTATTCCGATAGGAGCTGTGCAGCAAATTATTGGAGGCTAAAACTAATTACATGTTCACATGTACACTTGCTAATGTTATATTAAAAAATAAAAACAGTGTTGTACGTTGCTGGATGTAATGGTTTTGTTTAAATATTTGTCATTTTATATTTAAAGTTATGGTAAGGTCAATTTTTTTTATGTTATTTTTTAAATAACAAACATGTTGTACCTACCCCCTCTGTGCAGTTGGTTTTGCACAGAGCAGCCTGAATCCTCCACTTCTCGGGTGCCTCTTTGCTGCTCCTTGCCTCTTCCTCCTATCAAGTGCCCTCGCAGTCAGCACTTTCCTATGGGGGCACTGGAGCCGAGTCACTCCAGCACCCTGAGATCACCTTTTATTAAGCTTTTTAGAACCTCAGTCACAAATCACATGCTTAAAAAAAACAATTGCAATCCATGCGTGCGCCCTGCATGTAGATTAGTGGGCTGGATGCATGGATGGGGGGGGGGCAGAGCCCCTGTGCCCCTGCTGTTCAAACGTGCCCCATGTGCCCTTTTATCCAGAGTGGGGGCACTCTAATACAGGAGGTGCATTACTGGCGAGACCACCAGGTGAAAACAGAGGGGGGAAATAATTTAAAAATAAAACAAATGCAGACAAAACATTTAAATATTGATGAGCTGCAATATATTACCTTTTTGGTTTGGTTTATAATACCAATTTAACTGCAATGCCCTACATCTGTTTGCTGACACTAGGAACAATTAGATCTTTGTTGAATATTTCCCAGTTGGGTAATAGAATTTCTTTTAGCAGTGTTGCCTTGAGGTTATCTCTTGTATTTGTTGGATGACCAAATTCAAGTGTGAGATAACAGCCATTGCATGCCTTTGGAAGCTTTACACTGTAAGGCAGTGATGGCATCATAGAAAAATAAGCAGGGTTTGAAAAATTCCATATTCCATAAGACACGTCTTTTGTCTATTGAAAATTTGAGTCCAGATTTTTTTTTATGAACCATATTTTAATGCATATTGCTTTCTTTGCCAAATCTATTGTAGGTTTGTGCATGATTTTTATTTTTATTTTTAAAGCAGAACTCCAGGCATGTATGAAAGACACAGCCTAATGCAGCTAGGTATTTATTAATAAATGTTATAAATATACTTATTTAGTTGCCTTGGTATCAGCCTTGTGTAGTCCCCTATATAGCAGCACTCAGACTGGAAGATGGTGCAGGACTGGGAGCTAGACAAGTTTAGTCCTTTATTATCCAATTAACGGGCTGAGGGCCGCGTACACACGATCAGACCGGTCCGATGAAACTGGTCTGCATACCAGTTTCATCGGACCAATTCGATGGTGTGTACGGCATATCGGACCGTTGTCCGTCATGACCACAGTTTTAAAACTTGCTTTAAAATCTGTCCAACGGACACCTGTTCGTTGGACAGATTTGATGGTTAGTACGCAAAAGCATCGGACCAAAAACCCGCGCATGCTCAGAATCGAAGTCGACGCATGCTTGGAAGCATTGAACTTTGTTTTTTTAGCACGTCGTTGTGTTCTACGTCACCGCGTTCTGGTCTGATCGGATTTTTGGTCCGATGGTGTGTACACACATCAGACCATCAGACTGTCGGACCAGTTTCATCGGACCGGTCTGATCGTGTGTACGTGGCCTAATATAGAACATTGGGGTTCATTTACTAAAAGCTGTAGAGTGCAGAATCAGTCACCGTTATGCATAGAAACCAATCAGCTTCCAGGTTTTTAGCCTACGTTCACACAGAATGCAGGTCTCAAATCAGCTGAATTAGGGAATTGGACAGTTGTCACCAGAACATTTGTTGCCATTGGGAGATTTTGCTTTACCTTTTCCTTGCATGAAAACTCTAAAATTAAAGATTTCCCCTAAGTCTCTATTTCGGTGACAGTATTGGGCCAGATTCACGTAGATTCTGCGGCGGCTGAGCGTATCCTATTTACACTATGCCGCCGCAACTTACAGGAGCAAGTGCCGTATTCTCAAAGCACTTGCTCCATTATTTGCGGTGGCGTAGCGTAAAGAGGACGGCGTATCCCCGCGTAATTCAAATAGGGAAGGAGGGGGGCGTGCTGTATTTAAATTAAGCGCGCCCCGCGCCGAGCGAACTGCACATGCGCCGGCCCTAAACATAGCCCACTGCACATGCTCCATAGTACGCCGCAAATACATTGATTTTGACGGCAACACAATTAACATAAAGGCCTATTCGCGATGAGTTACGCAAACGACGTAAACGGCGGAAAAACACAACGCTGTCCCGACGTCCATACTTAACATGGCTTACGCAAGGTTACCCCTCATATAGCAGGGGTAACCTTACGCATAGGCAAACTACGTCGACATCACGCAACTTAGTTTGGGAATTGGCGTATCATGCTCATTAGCATATTCAACGCTGAAATTGACGGGAGCGCCACCTAGTGGCCAGTGTAGATTTACATCTAAGATTTGATGGTGTAAGTGACTTCGCATAGATACACAGTGCTAGAAACAGAGATCTGGAGATACACCATCGTATCTCTTTTGAGAATCTGGCCCATTGTGTTTTACATCTCAGTGCAGATGATCTCCTGCAACGGCTTCACAGCCATTCTCAAATACATGCGTGTACTCCAGCAATGACTTTTAGAATGGCATTAACATGTTAAATATTATATGAGTTTTTGTGATTGGGTTTACATATATTAAAAGCTAGATTCTGATTGGTGTACAGGATACTACACACTGAATACTGATCACTGCTCTATTGTATTATTACTTAGTAATGCATTATCCAGAGCATAGTCTTAAAAATGTAAAAAGTATGAACCTTTTTCACTATAAGGTATTACATTAAAGTGTATCCATTATCTTAAACTACCTACTTTTTCTATCAGCAGTAAAGCATACAATTTTATTATTTTGAGGAAAAACAAATACCAAAAATAATGTGAAATTAAGAGGTTCACTTGTGGCATTTTGAAGGGTACTGACACATTTTAATAACCATGTCAAATAATTCTTATTTCAGGCCATTAATGGCTGATGCTGCATTAATCAAACTCAGAGCATGCTCTGTGGATTATAGACTGATATTAATTTCATGCTTTTAATTCACAGCCAAATCTCACAGCTGTGATTTGAAAGTTTTCTTTGTGTCCCAGAAAATTGGATAATCGTATGCACTTTTCAATTATCACCTCATTTTATTAATTCTTAGAGTTGGGTTTGGGAAGAAATTGTGTTTTAAACAATAGTTCAATCTGAGGATGTGTTCTAACCACTTTTAATTCTATTTCATATACCTTGAACTAGTTGAATCAGGACCATCTGTGTCCATACAGTCTAGAAAGTGCAAGGATTCTGAAGAAAGATTTTTTTGTGGTCCCTTGGATGTTCGATCTGATTAGTTCTATTACACCTCTGTAAAGCAGCTGCACATGCTCAATCGGCGGGGAATTGCAGATAAACAGGCTACTTAAACATATTAGTTACACCCTTTACACAGTGCTTTATTTATTAGTGCAAATCTGGTGCAGCTCTGCATAGAAACCAATCAACTTCCATTTTTTTCTATCAAAGCTTAATTGGAAAAGCTGACGTTAGAAGCTGACTGGCTATCATACAGAGCTGCACCAGACTTTGTACTCTCCAGTTTTATTAAATTAACCCCATTGGGCTCATTCAACAGGTCCACTGCACCAAGTTACTCTGCACATTTCATTGTGGTAAGGCGTCCCAAATGGGCTGCAAAGCATCACAATGGACTTGCACATTTATTTTTATTTTTTATTTATATATATATATATATATATATATATATATATATATATATATATATATATATATATATATATATATATATATATAATACAGCACAACACAACACAGTAACATCTGTACATTGCAGTTGTGCTAAAACACGTGTAAAATAGTGCGGTGCTTTTCAAAATCAATACCACCACAATGTACGGTGCGCTGAGAGCTTGTTTACACTGCCCATATGCTAAATGCTCTACATTGTGCTTACTTTTTTCCTCATTAAAAAAACAAAAACTTTATTTTAAGAGCCACAAAGTGACACTTCATTCATGTCACCACACAGCAGCACGTGGTGACATGTGGAGCTTTCCAGTGCAGTAAAATGCTACATGCCGGCATTTTGCTGCAGCTCACCACAGTTTTCATGCCGGTTGTGTTGCAGTGTGAGTGGGGCTCATAGAAAACAATTGCTATGTGTCCTAACAGTGACAGGTGTTTGTCCAGTGTGAAAAAACACAAATGCCCACACTGAGCCCTTATTGTGTATTACACAAAACAAAATGCTGTGCAACAAAATAGTTTCAATAGGCCCATATTTTTCATGCAAGATTCTATAGATGCTACGTGAAAAAGATTAGTACTTCTTTTATTGTTGCTCAGCATCACCTGTAGTTTGCATTACTGAATACTTAGGCCGCGTACACACGATCGGTCAAACCGATCATGTGTAGGCTCCATCGGTCAGTTGTCCTTTGGTCCAAAAACAGAGAACTTGCTTTAAAATTGAACCGATGGACGCCTGACCGATGGGTCAAAACTGATCATTAGTATGCAAAGGCATCGGTCAAAAGGCCGCGCATGCTCAGAATCAAGTCGACGCATGCTTGAAAGCATTGAATTTTGTTTTTTCAGCACGTCGTGTGTTTTACGTCACCGCGTTCTAACACAATCATTTTTTAACCAATGGCGTGTAGACACATCAGACCGTCAGTCGGCTTCATCGGTTAACTAATGAAAACGGACCTTCGGACCATTCTCGTCGGGTGAACTGATTGTGTGTACGCGGCCTTACAGTATGAGTTAATCATTGTCTAGCAGAAATACTTTTTTAGTTTACTGATATTTAGATTTTTGATTTATCAAAAATCCTTAGAAGTATATGAGCATATCAGCGCAATAAAATCTCAACACATTGATCATCCAAAACGTATACCCTAATAGTCTTAAAATTCTTTAGAAAAACATAGTTCAATCCATTTTTTGGACAACCAACCTGAGACCTATAGTTGTAGGCAGGCCATAGATGATGAGATTTTTTTCCTGCAACCAGGTGTCCCTGCTGAACTGGCTGATATTTGGGCTTGGTTCATTTTGTGCCTCCCGTGTTTGCTCACGCACAGCAGCTCATTCATTTTAGAAAATGCAGTCTCAGTCTCAGGGAAACTTCATTTAGATTGAGAGGTCCCAGTTTCCAGGTGGTTCCTGCACCGGCAATCACGCTGTGGGCTGAGATGGATGAGGGTGCCGTTCAGAACAAATCACAATGCTCACAAGAGCAGTGCAATTTGGCTGTGGATGGTTGTGGGTGCATTCTATGGTTTCTCCTTTCCTCCCTTATCAACATGCCAATTACATTTTCATTAAAAACCTTCTTTTATACTTACTGACTTTATCATATGCTTTACTACAGTATATAAAGTTACTGGGTTGAAAAAAAAAACTAGTAGTGTGTAGACTTTAATCTAGTTATAACATCCAACCTGCCCTCCCCCATCCCCACAGCAAACCTGACAACAGCTTAGAAGGAGACAGACTCATTCTATCAGCAGTTTGTCTATGGTCAGAGCACTTTCCTCAGATGAGTTGCAGCAAGAGGAATGCAAGAGAAAGACAGGATGCTGACTCCCACCATGTTTCTCTTTATTTCCCCTGTCTCAGGAAAGGGCTTTGAGCTGAGATAAGCTAAAATTTCTGATGGATCTGTCCTTGAAAGCTGTTGTCAGATTTTCTGAGAGTGGGATAGGGGGAGTGGGAAATTTGCAGATCAGACTTAATAACTAGACTAAAGCTGGGTATTGTTGTGTTGATCTGTTGATCTTCCCTTCTGTTCTACTGAGGTTTGATAGCAGCGAGAGTCTCCTTGTGTCTCCCACCCTTCCCAATGCCAGAATTCACAGATCAGCGCTGATCAGATGCAGGTTCACCAGCATGTCCCTGTGACAAAAGCCAGGTGTTAGACTGGCTTCTGTTGGACAGAGAGCTGTAAACACAGAAAGTCGGCCAGTTCCTGCTGATTTGGCAAGTGTGTATCCAACTTTAGGAAGCACCTATCTACATGGAACAAAGTATTAGAGGTACTTTGTCCCATAGGGGGGCAGAATAATGTAAAACAAATGTAATGACAGTTTTTCTTTAAGCTCCAATTCTCAATCTAAAGCTTTAGGCTGGTTTTACACCTATGAAAATTGGATGCAGGTTTCCCCGCATCAAATTTGCATAGCAGGAGAATGTGACCGTCTCTCTATGGAATACGTTCACATATCTTCGGGATGGCTGCAGAGCGCACTGCACACTGTGTGTCTTTGGCTCCATTTCATGGCCGAATTCAGGTAAAGATTCGCCCCTGATTCATCCCTGAAACAAAGAACGGAGATGCATAGTGTTCCTGTGAGATCCACAGCCGGTTCCAGTGTGAACCAAGCCTTAGCATAGATAACTGCTTATAGAGATGATGATCCAGCTAAGGGCTGGGAAAGTGCAACCTGGGTGAAAATATGATTCTAATCAGCTGCAGTGTTTAATTACACTTTGGCTGCAAGGTTTACATTCCCAACCTGCACTTGGTCATTTATGACAGTGTGAAAATAAGAGCTGGGACCTCTCAATTGAAATATTTATTTTTTCACTCTAAATGATAATGGGTGTAAAAAAAAACAATGCTTTGGAAGTCATCACAAATCATGAAAAAACACTTTTCCAATTGCATTTTTAATAAACATAGCACCTGCCTTTTTTGTTACACAAATGAAGTTAACAGATGGTATCTTGGTTAGGTGACAATTAGTCATTTCCAAAGACCCTGCATCATTATCATAGAGAAATTTACATGAATTGCTGAAGAGTGCGGATTCAGCATGAGAAATCTCTAATAAATCTGAGGTGCTGCACTTTTCTGCAATCATTTTGCAATGTTCAGGCACATGAAGGATTTTAATTAAGTTAAAATAAATGTGTTTGTGTAGAATGCATAAAGTAATCATGTTTGGTAATTATGGCTGTCCTATTTAAGTAACGGTTCTGTGTGTTACATTTTGTGTCTGTCTTCAGGTTATAATCACAGATTTAAAGCTCATGCCCAGCCAGAGGAATAATACAAAAAAATCAGCTCTGCTGGTGACCAATTAAGATATGGTTGTCTTCCATATTGAATTACGCCCAGAAGTTCAGTACACAAGCGCAAGTGCACTAATACGGGTGCAATTACCTAAAGCAATTTTTGCAAATAAAAGTTTTCCCCAATCCAGTAATAAATAGAGGACTTTGTATCTTAATATTCAACTTTGAGGGCTTTGTATGTTTCCTATTCTGCAGTGCATCAGTAAAAAACAATCACAAATTGACAACATAATATTTTATTACTGCAGGGAGGCTCATAGAGGAAGAAAACAATTAGTCTGAGACATAGCAGGTCTCCCAAATTTGATGGCAAGTGAAGCGATTTCAGGTTAAAAAGAGCTGTGGCCAGTGACTTTGTATAATTTCTGTTTTTTGTTGAAGACCAGCCAAGCTGGTAAATGTTTAGTTGAAATACATATAGTGATTTTATTTACCTTACAAATGACTTGTAGTTGTATGCAACCAGTCTAATGACCCAGACCAAGAATATGCCTTTGCCAGACTGTAGAATCACCACTTGACGTGGACGGTAAGACAGCACCAGCAATTGGCGAAGTAATCCCTCTTCTCACAGTTTTCTTTGTTTTCGTTTTTTTTTAATATAATTTTTTTACTATTGATTTTACATTACAGAAAAATAAAATTAAGGCATTATACAACAGTAAACAAGAAAATGCAATGTACAAAATGTATCCATATAATAGTGTTTCCATGCAGTATGTAACATACACAGTGGTGGAGCCTGAAGCGTTGATGCAGGCCTCTCTTACAGCCCTGGTTCCGAAGTCCCCGGTAAGGTAACAAGGAATGCAAGAGTACAAGGTGGCATGAGTGCCTAGTAAGTCTCTTGCTGGCTGGTGCTGGTGTGCAACTGGAACACAGGACCACAGGAATGGACAGGCTGGTGGCAGAGGTGGAGCCAGGGAAGAGCACAAACAGCAGTAATGTATGGATCACACACAAGGTAGGGTCAGACAGTAAGGGTCAGCAACAAGCGAGCAGATCAGGTATAGGCAACAGGTAGGAGATTAGTCAAGGATCAGGCCAAGATCTGTAACGTTAAGGCAAATGAGCAGAGGGATAAGACAGAAGAAAAGTCCAAAGGGAAGCCAGGGGTTGGTGCAGGCATAGTTCAAGCAGAGTCAGAGTGAACAGCAATTTTTCCTACTTTGGGCCCTTCCGATTAACATTGGTTAGGACAGCAATCTTTTCTTAGCATGTTCACCTTCAGCTATGTCTGTGCTGTCCCTCTCGTACTGGAGAGGTGATGTACAGGTTATTATCGGAAAGTGGTATCACAACAGTTTCAGGTACCTAAAAAAGCTGCCCTTCCTCTCTAATCCTAAATGCTGATGTACAGATTGGAGGAGGCTTTTATTAATGCAAATTCTTATACTAACTGCATTTAACATAAATGCAATGTTCTTTATTAAATTAGTAACTGCTTTAACTAATGTTTTATGATATCTTCCTGGAGTTAAGTTTTAACGTTACCCCAAAATGTATTTGAATGCACTGTTATTAACCGAATACTCATTTGCATATTGTTGTTGTTTCCAGCTACTGTATGTTGTCTAATAAAACGTGTGCACATCCTCCTAATGTATAATTGGCAGAATGCCATATTTTTTATTGTTTGTTTGGATGTGTTAACTGCCTGTCACCTGTTTAGCTGCTAGTCAGTCTATACAATACATCAGAAAACAATATGCATGGGAGAACCTCTGCCAAATACCACTATGGAAACTGCTAGGTACCTCCCATAGCATCAAACCAGAGAAAAGAGCTAAGATATCACTGGTTGCTATGGCACTACAGTTATTTTATTCATCACAGTTCTATGAATTTGTTTTTATCTTTTTAGACTTTTTGATACAAATACATTTTTTACATGTTGTATAAACTGGCAAGGAAATTATAAAGCTTAAATCTTTTTTTTTTTCCCTTTCTTTTTTTCAAACAGAAGGCCACAAATTGATTTGCAAATCATTAGATTATGAAACCTTGTATTCTTTCAGTTAATGCCATGTGAAAAATTGTATTCTCTAAAAGAAGACATTTCACATAGACTGTTGAGTATGACTTTGAAAGTTTGTCATCTCAAGGCAACAGATTTGTCTTTATCTGAAGGTTATTACCATTTACAGACTAACAACAAGGCATGGGCCACTGGTCTGCAGCATTCAGTGCTCAATTAAACACACATCTCTCTTCTAACAGCAATTAATGTAGACTTCCAAAGGAGGATGGTTTATTGATATCTTATGGCTCCGTCGCCTGCCATTAACATGAGCAAGTTGCACACAGAAATAGCCATTAGCATGGCTTGTAATCACACTAAGGTTAACTTTAGAAGCCAAGGCTTGTATGTTTTATGATGTTTGGTCCATGTTTTTTCAATTGCATTTTTACACCTCTACATCATTGCCGACTTCAATATGATTCTAATTAAAACTCTCCTGTAAATGGCCTAACTCTGTTGCCAAATACTTTGTTTTTGCCATACAAATAGTAAAATATTTAACCACTTGCTGACCACCGCACGGCTATTTATGTAGACAGAATGGCACGGGCAGGCAGATTGGTGTACAGGTACATCCCTTTGAATCTGCCGCATAGTGGGCACACATGCCTGCCGCGTGCCTCGCGATTGCGGCTTCGGGTCTTGGGAACATGAAATTCGCGATTGCGGTCAGCAAGAGCAGAACAGGGGAATGCCTTTGTAAAAAAGCAATTCCCCTATTCTGCCTAGTGACACTGTCACTGATGAGCATTCCCAAGTGATCGGGAACGGTCATCAGTGATGTGTCACGTGTATTCACGCTCCCTAACAGTAAAAATCACTTCCTAGGGAACACTTAACCCCTGCACCGCCACCTAATGGTTAACCTCTTCACTGCCAGTGTAATTTTTACAGTAATCAGTGCATTTTTATAGCACTGATCACTCTAAAAATTACAATGATCCCAAAATGGTATAACTTTTGCGCATACAATTTAATAAAGGCTTATTGCAATTTTTTTTACCAAAAACATGTAGAAGAACATGTATCGGCCTAAACTGTGGAAAAAGTTTTTATATATATTTTTGGTGATATTTATTCGAGCAAAAAGTAAAAAATATTGAATTTTTTTCAAAATTGTTGCACTATTTTGTTTATAGCACAAAAAAATAAAAATCGTAGAGATGATCAAATACCACCAAAAGAAAGCTCTATTTGTGGGGGAAAAAAAGGACGCAAATTTTGTTTGGGAGCCATGTCGCACGACCACGCAATTGTCAGTTAAAGCGACGCAGTGCCGAATCGCAAAAGTGGCCTGGGCTTTGACCACCAAAATGGTCCGTGGCTGAAGCTGTTAACATAGATCCTTGTTTTTTGCCTCAGGATCTGAAAATGGACTACATCATTGTCAGACTGGCCAGTGAACATCTTAGATTCCTGCTATTGCGAAATGTTTCAATGGCAAAGGAGAACCAGCACAAAAAATATTTAACTTTGAAAATTTAGTAAAGCAGGGGGTTCTGGCGATGGGATATTCACAACAGTATTTTTCGTTGCTGGAAAATTTAGCACTTTCTTTTGCATACCCAGCTCTACTTTCAAAAACCGTGTTAAGTTCAACTTAAGCAAAAAAGTTTTGATTCATTTTGGATAGGTCAGAGAAGGGTTCAAGTCCTTATTGGTAAGTATTCACCCTTTGTCAGAGCTGGAAGTATAGGAAATAGACAAAAACACATTTTAGCAATCAAAGTGTTGTTGTTTTTACTGCCAAAGGATTTATATTTCTGTCCGCCCAATCCTAAGATTTACATAGCTCTAACACATTGCATACTGTAGGTCAGAAGATCTAATGTTTTTCTGCTGCAGTACACTTGCAGGTCTTGTCACTACCCTACCCTATAATTGGACAGTTAAAAGTGAGGCAGCAAACTGATGAGCTCATCTATTTGTCTCTCTGCTTTATCCTCCTATCAGCTTGCTACTTGCACAGCAGCAAAACAGACACAGACTACACAAGGCTGATACCAGATCAGATTCAAGTGCTTACATTGCTTTCAGTAAAAGGCATGCATTAAGGCACAGGTGTCAAACACAAGGCCTGCAGGCCGAATCCAGCCCTCCAGGCCATTTCATGTGGCCTCGCACCTTTCCCGCAGCTGTAGGAGAGCTGCAGCCCTCCTCTGGTCCTCCTCCAGACCCCTACGCTCTGCTTTCAAGCAATGCATCCGGCTTTTTCCCAGCAGCAGCATAAGGCAAGGGGGTGCACTGTGATGTAAGGGAGGGTGGGGGACTCAACTTCTGATGGTGGAGCAGCTCTTGACATCTAATGTAAGAGGATGAGATGCGCTGGACATCTAATCTTACAGATACAACGGCCCTTTTGAGGACAATCATAATACTGATGCGGCCCATGATAGAATTGAGTCTGACACCCCTGCATTAAGGTAAACAAGTTTAAGTTTTAGAACCACTTTAATATTGAAAATGTAATCAATCAGATTCAGTGTAAAAATCTAAATGTAAATCTGAAAAACATAATTCTGCAGATGATATGCAGCATAAAATTGGACAGCATCAGAACATTTTTAATGAGGGAGAATTGGCTGAAATAGAAACAAAGGGTACAAGCAGGTAAATTATAATTATACCACACATGATGGAACAATGCCACATTAGCAAGCGGCAGTTTTAGTTGAGATATTGGTGAGCATTTATCTATGGGAATATGGGGTGCAATGAATGTGAGCAGCATAATGCAAGGTGGTTTTGGTGCACATTGCTCTAGCACTTTCTTTTAAATGATTGAGTGGCATGGAGAAAACAAAGGGCAGCTCCAAGAACATATGCTCAATAACAAGTAGATACTGTAATAAATGCTGTGTCTGAACACCCCAAACCATAATAAGACCTAACCAAATACAATAATCACTAAGATATCCTCAAAAAAACTAAAATAAAAATAAAATACCACCCCCAAATATTTTTTTTTTTTACAATGGATGGAACAGCAACTAAAAGTAACCTCTGACCTCAAATTAACCATAAAAAAAGTCAAAAAGACTTACCCCAATAATGAGAATAAAAAAGAAGTTGATTGTCCTACTAGCCAGCAATCAGAATTAAATTTGATCAGTTTCTTAGCTGATCCTTGTTGCATCCTGTGCATTTTCTCAGCTTTTATTCTCCTTTCCCTGCAGCAGCTTCCAATAAACTGACACTATGGTGCCACCCTTATAACAAGGCAGCTGGTTTTTCCAAAAGTTCCCTTATTGGCCATTGTAAGCTTTCTGTTCATGGCTTTCCCAGGTGAATATACACATGAAGCCACAGGGACCATCTCAAACCCACGGAATTTACTTTGAACCCATGGTAGCAGTGAATCCAAACTATATCCCTCTCGGTCTTTTGCTCTTTAGGAAGATGCTGACTTTTTGTTGTTTATTTTGCAATGGAAGTATTTTTACACGGTCAGCTTCATGGTTCCTGTCTCAGAACAATGTATCTATTAAACTGAATTTGTGTGGCTACTCCGAACATGCACTAGCTTGTTTGTCATGTGAAATACAAGCTCCCAATGCACAATATCAGATGTAAAGTCTGTAACATCTTAAATTATGGAAAGCCTGCTAAATAGAGAGATAGCATGCTTCATTGCACTGCCATTTTGGTAGTGCTATAATATACTGTACTGTGCATAGCTTGGGCAGTAGGTGTACCACCTGTGTACTACCCTCTATCGATATTATAATTTTAAAGCATTTAGAAAAAAAAATGAACACGTAGGAAGACTCTGTAGGTATGAAATGAGAGATGAAATTGATTTTAGTCCCTGAGAAAAGCAATTTTCAATATTTTATCAAAGCATAAATATGTATGTGTGTAAGCCAATTTGTCCTGGCCTGTATATTGGACATATGTTGCTCACATGTCATAAACGTTGAGATAATTAATTCAGAGGCCATGTGTATTCTGGAATTCCATATAAGGCTTAGATTGATTTTGTGCTTTTGCAGCATGTTTACTATTAATATTTTTCATATTTGAAACAGAGTTAATATAGCTTTACCTAGGGAATATATTTTATAAATTAAGCATCTTTATCTGTATTGACATCAACTTCATTCTGTTTTTTTGAGACTTTATAGTTCAACCTATGTATAAATACAATATATATATATATATATATATATATATATATATATATATATATATATATATATATATATATATATAGTAGGAAAGGAAATAAGGAAAGTGACATCTCTGGAGTATTTGACATTTATGGCTGTTCATTTTTTGGATCCCCTTGCATTTGGTGGTCAGTGGGAGGAAGAATACACACTTACGTTTGTGGTCAATGGGAATAATGCCACTCCTTTAAGCCCCGTACACACGGCCGAGGTTCTCGGCAGAAACCAGCGAGAACCTCGCTGGCATCCTGATTCTGCCGAGAACCTCGGCCGTGTGTACGGATTCGGCGAGCATCCCGTCGGGAATGCCGTTGAGTCAAAATAGAGAGCAGGTTTTCTATTTGCTCGATGGCCCGTCGGGATGAATGGCTGGTCGCCTTTCCCGACGGGCTGGTCACCGAATCTGACGGCTGGCCGAGAACCTCGACGGGCGGAACGATGTGTTCAGCCCGTCGAGGTTCTCTGCCGTGTGTACGCGGCCTTAAAGACAGCTAGAAGATCATTTGTGTCTGTTTTCACTAATTTGAGAGAAATAAAGAGGAACTCCACTGTTCCCAGGAACTCCTCTGACTCTACTCACAGGTGCTGTCCTATAATTACAGTGGGGATCAAAAGTTTGGGCACCCCAGGTAAAAATTTGTATTAATGTGCATAACAAAGCCAAGGAAAGATGGAAAAATATCCAAAAGGCATCAAATTACAGATTAGACATTCTTATAATGTCAAAAAAGTTAGATTTTATTTCCATCATTTACACTTTCAAAATGACAGAAAACAAAAAAATGGTGTCTGCAAAAGTTTGGGCACCCTGCAGAGTTAATATCTTGTACTGCCCCCTTTGGCAAGTATCACAGCTTGTAAACGCTTTTTGTAGCCAGCCAAGAGTCTTTCAATTCTTGTTTGAGGTATCTTTGCCCATTCTTCCTTACAAAAGTCTTCCAGTTCTTTGAGATTTTTGGGCTGTCTGTAACGCACTGCTCTTTTAAGGTCTATCCATAGATTTTCAATTATGTTGAGGTCAGGAGATTGTGAAGGCCATGGCAAAACCTTCAGTTTACGCCTCTTGATGTAATCCCCCGTGGATTATGAGGTGTGTTTAGGATCATTATCCATTTGTAGAAGCCATCCTCTCTTTAACTTCAGCTTTTTCACAGATACCATCCAAAATGTTCTGAAAATGTATTAAATCCATTTTTCCTTCTACTCGTGAAATGTTCCCTGTGCCACTGGCTGCAATACAACCCCAGAGCATGATTGATCCATCCCCATGCTTAACAGTTGGACAGAGGTTCTTTTCATTAAATTATGTGCCCTTTCTTCTCCAAACGTACCTTTGCACATTCTGGCCAAAATGTTCTATTTTAACCTCATCGGTCCACAAAACTTGTTTCCAAAATGCATCAGGCTTGTCTATATGTTCATTTGCAAAGTTCAAATGCTGATTTTTGTGGTGAATATGGAGAAAAGGCTTTCTTCTAATGACTTTTCCATGAAGACCATATTTGTACAAGTATCTCTTTATAGTGGAATAGTGTACCACAACTCCAGTGTCTACCAGATCTTTCTGAAGGGATCGTGCAGTCAAATGTGGGTTTTGAATTGCTTTTCTCACAATCCTGCAAGCTGTTCTGTCTGATATGTTTCTTGGTCTTCCAGATCTTGCTTTAACTTCCACTGTTCCTGATGACTGCCATTTCTTAATTACATTCCGAACAGAGGATATTGACATCTAAAAAAGCTTTGCTATTTTCTTATAGCCTTCTCCAGCTTTGTGAGGGTCAACTAGTTTCAGTTTTCTGGGCATTTAAAACCTTTGATATTGACATCACCTGGTCTTCCCAGATGACGATTGAGAACAATCCATGACATGCTATAAATTCTGCAGGGTGCCCAAACCTTTGCAGACACCATTTTTTTTTGTTTTCTGTAATTTTGAAAGTATAAATGATGGAAATAAAATCTAACTTTTTTGACATATTATAAGAATGTCTAATCTGTAATTTGATGCCTTTTGGAGATTTTTCCATCTTTCCTTGGCTTTTTTATGCACATTTTTATGCCCAAACTTTGGATCCCCACTGTATACAGGCATCATCAGGAGCAAAGTCAAGGAACCCCTATAATTTAATGGTAGACTACATTTTGAATTAATGATGCAAACTGTTATGCACAATATTTGGTGTGTGTGTGTGTGTGAGAGAGAGTGCTGGAGCATTAGCCTGTAGCACTATTTTAAAAATGTAACCCTCTCTTGTAGTACACCATTAGCGTGATGGCAAGGACAAGGCTCACAATAGCTCCAATAATACAACAGACAAAGTCCTATGCACCACACCTCACTGCAAGACCAAGAGCATATGTGAAATGACAGCTAAGCCCAAGCTCCAGCCAAGCCAGGCCCCCAGCGTGTTTCACTCCACCCCAGAGCTTAATCATAGTTTTGTCTATTGTACTATTTTAAAAATGTTATGCATTTATTAAATAATGTAACATAAAGGGCAATAACAAAGTTTAGTGAACAGCTACAAAAGTGCCAATCATCTTTATGTTTGTTTAACATTACAGGCATACCCCACTTTTAAGTACACAATTGGGTTTATTTACCATCGCTGGGGAGTGCAAAATCAGGCTCACTTCTGCATAGAAAACAATTAGCTTTAAGGTTTTATTACCAGTCTTAATTAAACAAGCTGGGGTTAGAAGCTCATTGATTTCTATGCAGAAGTGAGCCTTATTTTTGCACTCTCCAGCGATAGTAAATAAACCCTATTGTGTACTTAAAAGTGGGGTAGGCCTGTACTTAGAGAGTTCTGTTTTGTTTTAATAGGTTACTGTACTTCACTTTACTCTCCACTTTTTTCAGATTTCAGATTTTGTGCTATACATGCCTCAGTTTTGTATGTCACAATACACTGATATATTAAGTGCATTCTGAAAGTCGCCTGTCCTTGATACTCAAAATTCTACTGTGTTTCGTTTTACAGTAGCATTAAAATCTATCAGAACACAGTCCTATTCCTATCTTTTCTTGCTTCTGCCAGCTCTCCAGAAAGCCATAATTGCCAAAGTGTGAGAAATGCAAATACATATATTTTACTGATTAGTCTAATTTGACATGAGCACTAGACATCTTCCTTCCAAGTTATGCGCCAGTAGCACTTAAAAGGTTCAATAGGGACAAAATAAGTTGAATGTACTTAACCATTTAACACTGCTGACATGCTTTCAAATTTTCTAATAGTGTTCAATATTCATGCATAGAATTAGGGTTAGCAGAGGATACATTAACATTTTTTTGCTAATGCAATGTGATGACCTCTGCCTGTTTATTTGTTTGAATTTGAACAAGGAAATAAGAAGTGAGTATACAAAGGCAAGTTAAAAGCAGAAGTATAGTTGTGTATGCATTTAGAGTGTCTCCATGCTGCTTATTGCTGGATATATGTGCACATATTTGAATTTTCCATCCTGTCTATCACCTTATTTTCAAATATTTCAGATACTGTTTTTTATATACAATATGTTACAGGCAATGTGTGAAATTATTCATACTAATTTGATTGTTATATGAAATTCAGCACGTGTTTGTGAAGAATGCTCGTGGTTGTGGTTAGGTTTGTACAAGGGAATTCCATCATCTGAAAGTTCAGAAAATTATTTTGTCCATAGAGTTAATGAATAAAACTAGATTTGACCACAGCACAAAATGGAAGCATATCTGTATCTGCAAATTGCAAGGCGTACACTTTGGCTGGGTATTTAAAATGGACACATTTTTATTAATTTTTTTGCTTTGTGGTAGGAGAAGAAGAGGAAGTACCGTCAGTGCTATTATGGAACACTGTAAAACGTTTACAGAATACATATTTTTCTATTTATTACTGTGTGAATGGGGGTTTGCACAAATGCAGATCTAGACTCCACAGCTGACTGCACTCTTGTATGATAGTCCAGTTAGGCCTAGCATACAAGGTTTAATCATCAAACACACAGACAAGCTAGCCACCTTTTTATCAACTTATGATGTCATTGTCATTCCCCTACCACAGGTCATTTTGGATGTACAGGGGGTCCCCGGGTTAGAAACAAGATAGAGTCTGTAGGTTTGTTCTTAAGGTAAATCTGTTTGTAAGTCAGAACAGGTACAATTTTTAAGTGTAGCTCCAGACCAAAAAACTATATTAAAGCTTTTTGGATAGCATAGAGAAGGGTTAACACCCCTGTAAAATGTGTTTTGCTGTCTGTGCCCCTGTTCAGAAGAGTTCACCTCACTTTCTGTCCCAATGACAATTGGATTTTGAAAATGTTGGGTTGCTGTGGAAACACGCCTTGGTGATAAAGCATCAGTAGAGACATCTTTTTCCCAAAATAACTTTTACAGGAGAGAATTTCCCTTCCTTGGAGAAGATTTCCTCTCACTTCCTGTTGTCTCCCTCAGTTTGTAAGTAGGAGTCGTTTGTAAGTCGGATGTTTGTAACTAGGGGACCCCCTGTGGAAAAATAAAATATGGACAGCCGCACTCCAAAAAACCTTGATGGTTGTCTTTATTTAAAAAAAGGAAAACTGCACTACAAGTCACAGCACACACCACAGGAGTAAAACAGCTGACACGTTTCGCACTATAAATTAGTGCTTAATCATAGCTAGGAGAGAATTTTCCTTCCTAGGTGAAGATTTCCTCTCACTTCCCTTTGTCTCCCTCAGTTTGTAAGTAGAAGTCGTTTGCAAGTCCGAGGTTTGTAACTAGAGGACCCCCTGTACTAGAGGACTCTCTGTTGGGTAAAGCTGCACAGAAAACTGTTTTGCCACCTCTTAAAGAGTAACTCCACTTTTGTTGGAATAAAAAACATCCCCCTGTGTGTGATCTATGTACATTGCAAGAATTTTAATCAGAATTATATGTCATTTTAAGCAGAGAAAATTATTGAATAATACTTACACTTATCTATAGCAACACTCCCAAGATATATGAATCCATGTTTGTCCTACAAAATAAAAAATACATAAGATATACAGTATGTATTTAAGTAATGTCACAGTTATTTCCAAATGAACAAGCCTATAGCCAAAATATAAAAAAATTGCTTGAGTCCATATGGGGTGTGTAGGTTTGAGAGCTGAAATGGTTAAAAGGTTTTCCACTCTTCCCTAGAAAATGGAAAAGATATGTGCATCCCTCTACAGATGACTGGCAGAGATTGCACTGCTGCTACTCCCACCGATCAGCTGCTTGAAAGACACTGCTAAGCTCTCAAGCTAATAATGACATCTGTTACTTAAGTTTTGTTGAGCCTTTTTGTGTTGTTATACATTCAAATATTCCTTGTTCTATATTTTTTAGATCATTGGTTTAGCTGACCACATCAATTGGTACACTCATTTGTTCACATCATGTGTGCACTACAGCTCTTTGTTGTAGCTTATTTCTACTCTGTTGGCTCAGTTCAGATTCAAATGACTGGATGTGAGGGCCAGGGGGTAGGTGTTTCACTTTGAACTAAGGCTGGATTCACACCTATGCAGTTTTGGAGCTTTTTGCATTTTGCAGATTTGCAGTACAGTCAATTTTTTTTTTGTTTACAAACAATTTTTATTGCAGAAAAGGTCAAGGTATAGTAAAATTTCAATGATGGTACAGGTATGTATACAAATATCATTAACAGTGAGCTTAGTACAGAAAAAAAAGTATTGTGTTAAGTCAGGTGAAAAATGCATAGGGTTCGAATTAGGCCAACCCAGAGTATTGTAGTGGGAAGAAGAAAAAAACGACAATTACATTTATGTTACGAAGAAGGGGTAAAATATTGTAAACCAGAGAGGCAGAATCCATTTCTTTTGATAAAGGGGCATAAAATCATATAACATGTGGTGAAGTTTTATGTTCGTCATGCTGTTGAGAATTTGCGGCCAGGGTATCGTAGTTGAGCGCCAGTTAACCACTTCAATTCCGGCCTATAGGGGAATCACGTCATGGTGATCCCCTTGCCGATGAGACAGGACGTTGCACAACGTCCTGTCTTCACGGCGTTCTAGGGCGCGCGCGCGCGCGCGCCCGCGGCACCACCCGCTATCCCGCGCGCGTGCCCGACGGCCGTGATTGCCACCGGGCACCCGCGATTTCCAGAAATCACGGCAGGAGTGTGGATCTGTATGTGTAAACACACAGATCCACCTCCTGTCAGCGGTGAGGAGACTGATGTGTGTTCCCAGTACAGAGGAACACACATCGATCTCCTCCCCCTGTGAGTCCCCCTCCCCCTACAGTTAGAACATACTTTAGGACACATTTTAACCCCTTCAGCGCCCCCTAGTGTTAACCCCTTCCCTGCCAGTCACATTTACACAGTAATTAGTGCAGTTTTATAGCAATAATCGCTGTGTAAATGTGAACGGTCCCAAAAACGTGTCAAAAGTGTCCGATATGTCCGCCGCAACGTCACGGTCACAAAAAAAAACGCAGATCCCCGCCATTACTAGTAAAAAAAATTAAATAAAAATGCCATAAATCTATCACCTATTTTGTAGACGCTATAACTTTTGCGCAAACCAATCAATATACGATTATTGCGTTTTTTTTTTTACCAAAAATACGTAAAATACGTATCGGTCTAAACTGAGGGGAAAAAAAGTTTTTTTTAAAAAAAATATTGTGAGATGTATTAAATAAAAAGGAAAAAATATTGTGTTTTTTTAAAAATTGTCCCTCTTCTTTTGTTTATAGCGCAAAAAATAAAAACCGCAGAGATGATCAAATACCACCAAACGAAAGCTCTATTTGTGTGGGGAAAAAAACATAATGATTTAATTTGGGTACAGTATTGCCTGACCGCGCAATTGTCATTCAAAGTGCAACAGCGCTGAAAACTAAAAATTGGTCTGGGCAGGAAGGGGGTGAAAATGCCCTGTATGGAAGGGGTTAAACGCTATGGCGCAGTGAATGGAGCTGAGGAATGTGTGGATTAGCCTAGTGCTAGTCATTGGGATATCCTGTATAGGGAAGAATAGAAGACATATCTGGGGTGTAAGAGAAACCTTTCTACTGGATATTTTATCTATTATAATGCTAGCCTTATCCCAGGTGTTTTTTACATGAGCACAATCCCCAAAAATATGTAAAAGTGTTCCCTGGGAGGGACAACCCCTAAAGCAGAGTGGGGATAGTGAGGGATAAAATAAATTAAGTTTAGCAGGTGTGAGATACCATCTATAAAGCAATATGATTCTCTGATTGAGGTTGTTTTGGTACATTTATGGAGATTTGAAAAAATAGTATCCCATTGGTTAAGAGTAAATTAGGTATTTAAATCTGATTGCCATTGTAGCATGGGATGTGATTTCTCAGGCATGTTGGTCTCATTTAGGCTTTTATATATTCTAGAGATTAGACCCCTGTCCCGAGGGGAAGAGATACAAATTTGTTCAAATTGTGTATAGGGTGGGTGGAGTGTAAGTGAGTAGTATTTTTGATAGAATTGTCTTATTTTTGTAAAGTTCTCTAGTTTAGTAGGTGAGAGATCCTATTTTGTTTGTCTGGTGAAAGTGAGGAATAAATTGTTGTGGCAGAGCGATTTTAAATGTGTTAGGTTATATGACTTACAATTCGTTAGTAAGTTGTGATGATATTGAGCCATATCTAGGGGGGAAAAACGAGGGTCACCTAGAAAGGAAGCCAGGGGGGGGGTGCCAGAGGATAACTTAAAATTAGAGACTTGTCTGTTCCATAGTTAAAGGGTGTGAGTAACGATAAGGTTTAAGGATCTATTTCTTTGTGGTGGGATGGTCTTGGACCAGAGAAGTCCAAGTAAATTGTAGGGTAGAATAGAATCTTCTTCAAACCGGAGCCAAGAGATTTGGCTTGAGGGGCATACCATTGGGCTAATTGGGTAAATCTGGCAGATAAATAATAAAGCCAAAGGTTTGAAATGCTAAGGCCTCCTTTTATTTGGGGTCTGAACATAACAAAGTAACTAAATCTGGGTTTCTTGTTTTGCCAAATGAATTTATTGGTCTCTCTCTGTAAAGATTCTAATGTTTGTTTTTTTTTATGTAGGAACAGTGGAAGAGCTCTAAAAAAGAACCAAACCAGAAATAAACTCCCTGGCCCTTTCTATGAAATGCACAGATGTGAACTATATCCATAGGAAACCATGTTAAATGGACTGTAGTGTGTTTTTTGCAAATCTGAAAATGCACTAAAAAATGCATAGGTGTGAAACAGGCCTGAGTCAGGTTGATGTTTTCTACATGCAGGTAGGCCTGATTCACACCTATGCATTTTTAGTACTTTTTGCAGATTTGTATTACAGGCCATTTAATAGTTTAGTTTTCTATGCAACACGATCTGTAGTGCAAATCTGCAAAATGCAAAAAGCAGAAAAAATGCATAGGTGTGAATTATACAAGAGAATACACACATGCATCTCTTTGGTTGCTGTCTTTTTACCTTTATTCATGTATTAGTCGTGTTGTGTAAGGCCTCGTACACACAATCAAATCTGTCTGCTGGAAACGGTCTGCTAGACCGTTTCAGCAGACAGATTCGATCGTGTGTACGGGCAAACAGACGGATTTGGCCACCCAACAGATTTCAAAGCATGCTTTGAAATCTGTCGGCTGGGAACCCGTCCGCCCGACATGTCTGCTGGTTAGTATGCTAACCAGCAGACGTGTCTTCTCGCACACGCGCCGAATGATTTTCGACGCATGCGCGGAAGTGTTTTACTTCCTGGTGCGGTGACGTGGTGGCGTCAACGTCACCGCCACGTCACCGACACGTCAGCTGCTGTCTGCTGGCGGGGATTTTGGTTTGCTCGTGTGTACACGCAAGCAAATCAAAATGCCAGCAGACAGATCTGTTCAAATCGGTCGGTCCGACCGATTTGAACAGATAGATTTACTCGTGTGTATGAGGCCTAAAGTTTCTGATGTACTCCTGTCCTTGCCTAAGGCTCCATTCACACTAATGCGTTTTTTGATGCATTTTACAGAAATGCAGGGACATTTTTTAACATGGTTTCCTATGGAACATGTTCACATCAATGCTTTTTTGTGCCTTTGGAAAGGGTGGGTGACTTTTTTCCCGCAAAAAGCAGCATTTTGCATGTAATAGAAATCAATGGACCAAAACACAAGTACCACGTTTAAAAAAAAAATTATAATAAAAAAAAACACAAATCGCGGTAAAAACATATGTCGAAAAACGCGGCAAGCACTGAAAATAAGCACTGCAGAAACGCAGAAAAGCAACATACATAGGTGTAAATCGAGCCTTACTTCTCACCAGACTTTTTATTCAGTAATCATTTCACCCACTAACTGACACTATTACTGTGTGTATTTCTATAATTTAGAGCAAATTTCACATATTGTTCTTGTTGTTTTCAAGTTCTCCTCTGTATATAGACCAATATCTCATATGTGTCACTGTAACCCTTTTATTGTCAATAGACAGATTAATACATAAGCTCATCCAAATGCTGTGAAAGAAAAGAAAGTAAATATATTTGCCCATAATTCAAGATAAACAGGACCAGGAATCATGAGACTTAACAGGGTCAGTGAGTTTGCATTTCTCCTAACAACTCACAAAATGTCAGCGCCTTTGGGATTTACTGTCTAGGCACTAGAAGAGAATGGTTTCTGGGATGGCCATGTATGACATTAATAATGAAAGTTAGCAGAGTAGATGCTTTGTAGAACTAGCTTTGTATAGAGCAGTCTGCCTGATAGAACATTCACGGACCATCTAGTCAAAGCATCTTGCACAATGTCTCTCAATTATGCTTTATGTGCAGTATGTAATTCAAGATTTGTAATTAGGAGAACTTATCTTTTTTTAGAGTACAATAAATGCTTGGGGTTCGATCAGCAGATTTGAATGGCCTTTCATAATGACTCCGCTAACATTCTTCTCGTTGATTATGAAGCCCAACTGTGCTGCTTAAATGATCGACTAAGCCAGTCACATTCCATTATACAGTCAGATTAAGAAAGCATGATAGCTTTCTTGAACAAGTTAGTTATTGGATGCAATAAACTTAAGCTTATGTAAAACCTCTTGGGGAGCATTGCTTGGTTAAAGGCCCAGCAAACCAGGATTCAATATAGTAATTATTTGTGAGCTCTCAATAAGTGATCAACATAGTCTGATATAACCAAAATATAATGCTGACTGATCAACTACTCATTGTGAACTGGAATCAAGGGTCTTTGCACAGCTCGCCTGTGAGGCCGCGTACACACGATCAAATGTATCTGCTGAAACTGGTACGGACCGTTTTAGCAGACATCTCCGATCGTGTGTACGGGCTAGGGGACATCTTTTCCCAGCGGACAAATTTCAAAGCATGCTTTGAAATTTGTCCGCCGGAGACATGTCCCTCGGATATGTCCGCTGGTTAGTACACTAACCAGCGGACAGAAATCTCCGCGCATGCGTCGAATGGATTAGACGCATGCGTGGAAGTATTTTACTTCCTGAAGTGGTGACGTGGTGGCGTCAACGTCACCAGCACGTCACCGCGTCCTCAGCCCGAGGGGATTTTCGTCCGATGGTGTGTACACGCCATCGGACGAAAATCCGATGAGACATGTCCGCTGCAAATAGTCCGAGCAGACATGTCTCATGGTGTGTACGCGGCCTGAGACTCAGGAACATACAAGTGTCAAGAATATTGATGCACTCCTTGATGACTTTATTGAAACATTAAATCGTATCATGGGTATGACATATCAAACTCATATCAAAGTCATCAAGAAGTGCTGCAATATTTTGGATTTGTGTATGTTCCATAGTCTGATTTAGGTTCCCTTAGATCTGTACTGGAAAAGATCTGATTATGTAGGCCCTCTAAAAAGTTAAAACATTGGGTTAATCAATTTAGGTGTACATATTATGTTAAGAAACAACTGTGGTGCGTAACATTTGCACAAAGCTATGTAGTGTAAAACATATGAAAAATGTCTTCGGATTACAATTTAACCTGGACACTGTAGTTATTTGCTCAGCTCCATGGAAAATTATAGCTAAACACCAGCAGAGATGTGCTGAACCCAGGCACCAAATCTACCATGATCTAAAATGTAGCTTTTATTTGACAACTATATAAAAAGTAAGTCATAGAAAAAAACTAATAGGTGTGTTACCTTATAGGGCTAGTGGATAGGTACGATATGATAATCATAGAACATATATACAATTACCTTCATTATAGGGTAAACAGGATTTTGCGGTTGATTAATCCTATTGTCTGAGCAGAGGTGTGTATAGGGTAGGGATGATATCCTGGCTACATCCCAATGCTGTGGGAGGATTAAGGGCCCTTTCACACGTGCGGACCATTTTTTAGATACGTTTTTATCGTCAGTTCATCCTTTTTTTCATCCGTTTTTTATCCGTATTTCGTCCGTTTACATACGTTTATTATCCGTTTTTTGTCTGTTCACATCCGTTTTCCATCTGTTTTCCGTCCATTTACGTCCGTTTTCTGTCCATTTACGTCCGTTTTCCGTCCATTTACGTCCGTTTCTGTCTGTTTACGTCCGTTTTATGTCCGTTTTACGTCCGTTTTACATCCGTTTCCCGTCCGTTTTTCACCCTTTTTTTTTTGGTTAGAACTTTATTTAATCAGATTTTCAAGAAATTTCCCATCATTCTTTGTTTTCCCCAGTGTGCTTTCTATCTTGCTTTGTGGTTACAGCACGATTTGAGCTTCCTGATACCTTGCTGTAGTGTGCTTATTGTAATGGATTTGGGGAGATATTTTGAGCATGTGACATTATTTGTCATGCTTTTCTACATGAGGAGACAAAAAAGCAGGACCAGGAAGATGTCTGCGAGGAGACGCAGGTACTGGACACATCCCGTGCTGCTCAAGAGGCCAACTGATGGGTTTTTTGCTCTACACTACGTAGATCTGCGACGTTTCCCTCAAAAAAAATTTTTGGTTGGGAACCTCAACAATTTCTGGAATTGTGCATGACACCTGTCAAGCTATATGGGAGGAGCTTCGGTCTACTGCAATGCCTGTTCCTGATACATGCATGTGGCAGGAAATTACAAAAGATTTTTGGAATAAAACTCAATTTCCTAATTGTGTTGGAGCCCTGGATGGGAAACACATCCGAATTCAGATGCCACCTGGATCAGGCTCACAATATTATAATTACAAGAAATACTTTCCCCTTGTGCTTATGGCAATCTGTGACAGTAATTACAAGTTTGTAGCTGTAGATATTGGCGCGTATGGCTCAAATGCAGACTCAAGAGTCTTCTCAGCATCGCAAATGGGGAGAAGACTACTAGAGGGCCACCTTAATTTGCCATCAGACAAACCTCTTCCAGGAACTTTAGGGCCAGATATGCCACATGTGCTTGTAGCTGATGAGGCATTTGCACTTTCCCAACATCTTCTAAGGCCTTATGCCAGGCACAATCTAACCCCCCCCAAAAAGATTTTTAAATATCGCTTGAGTCGTGCAAGGCGCCTTATTAAATGCACCTTTGGCATTTTGAGCAGCAAGTGGCGCATATTTCACACTACAATACAACTGAGCCTGGAGAATGCCCAACTAGCAATCCAAGCATGCTGTGTCCTCCATAATATAATACGTGAGAAAGAGGGAATTACTGTTGAGGAAAAGGACAAGATCGACTTACCTTCTGTACGCTTTTCCGGACTGCGACCCAACAATTCTGCTGTTACCATGTGTGATAATTTTGCAAATTTTCCCCAGAAGGAGAGGTCCCGTGGCAGTATCAGTATGTTTAAAAACACTCACGAGGCACTTTATTATGTGCACCTTGCTAGTACCATGTTTGACCCCTTTGCTAACCTGCATGATCTTTGTTGTTGCAATGGAATTGGAAATACAATAGTTTTAATAAATTATACTTATCTGGTTAGTATAGCAGTCCTGTGACTTCTATCAGTGTATGCTTAAAGCTGATACTTTTCATTCTCCCAGTGTCTTTATCATTGACCCTATGACCATCACATTCTTTTGTATCAGTTGCATTTTGTTTATATAGAGTACAATAAAAAAATCTGTTTTTCAAGCAGTCAATTTCCTTTATTTTAAAAGCATAGAAGTGACCGCAACATACTAAAGAAAATGTAATGTAAAAAAAGGAGGATATACATCAAACAAACAAGTGAGGAAATGGCAAAGTAAACAACATTTTAAAACGGGGCAACTGAAACTGGGGATTCAAACTGGACAACTTAAATGTGTGATTAATTAAAGGTCCTGAAAATAAGGTCTGGGGGAAGTTGAATAGGGATAGGTATAAGATTGGGATGAAGTGGACTGGGAAGTGGAGGAGTCATAGCTGGGTGCTTGCGGTGGGGGTACTACATTTTGGGAGGTGGTGGCTGGGGCACGGTGGTGATGGGGGATAAAGCCTGGGTGGTATGGTGGATGAGGTGGTGGAGCATGCTCAATTTGGTATGGGCGTTGGGGAGGGCTACTAAATGTTGGCATGGCTTCACCAGCATGAGCAGCTCTAATACATGCCCCAATATAACTACCAATTGCCAGATGTACATCCATTCTTCTGGAATTGGGTGTGGTTTCAAGATAATTATATGTACTCCGAAGGAAGGTTGCATCTGCATTGGTGGGATCAGCCCTGCGCATCCCCTTCTTCTCCTCCATGAAGGCCAACATGGCTGCGTCCATATCCTTCTTTTTCTTGTTTTTACGTTTTCCTTTCGCAGGACTCAAAGAACGTATCTGAGGGGTTTAACATTTTATTAGTATATTTTATTTAGTCCAGATTTCAACATTAGTGATTTGATATAGCATACTTACAGGCACTCGTTGGGATTGTATGTTCTTGTGAGACATCTTTTGCCATTCTCTTCTCTCCAGTTCTTCAGTAAAAAAACTTATCTTCTCTCTGGGCGCTAGCCAGCATGTGTTTAAACACTTCCTGGGTCAAGGGTTATTGTAAATGTATGCATATTGAATGCATATTAAAGTTTGTTGAATTCTGTTATTTTATTTATTTTACATATTTTGATGAAAAACGGATGTCAGCGGATCGGATGTTAAACGGATCGTCCGCTAACATCCAGTGGCCAGTCCACAACTTCTGGCAGGTGACGTGGCAGGTGACGTGGCAGGTGATGTGGCAGGTAATGTAGCAAGTGACGTCGCAGGTGACGTGGCAAGTGACGTGGCAGGTGACAGGGCCAGTGGCCAGTCCACAACTTCTGGCAGGTGACGTGGCAGGTGACGTGGCAAGTAACGTGGCAGGTGACGTGGCCAGTGGCCAGTCCACAACTTCTGGCAGGTGACGTGGCAGGTGACGTGGCAAGTGACGCGGCAAGTGACGTGGCAGGTGACGTGGCCAGTGGCCAGTCCCCAACTAGTGGCAGGTGACGTGGCAAGTGACGTGGCAGGTGACGTGGCAGGTGACGTGGCAGGTGATGTGGCAAGTGACGTGGCAGGTGATGTGGCAAGTGACGTGGCAGGTGACGTGGCAGATGATGTGGTAGGTGACGTGGCAAGTGACGTGGCAGGTGACGTGGCAAGTGACGTGGCAGGTGAAATGGCCAGTGGCCAGTCCACAACTTCTGGCAGGTGACATGGCAGGTGACGTGGCAAGTGACGTGGCAAAAAAATGGACAAACGGTCCGCACGTGTGAAAGGGCCCTAAGGGAGATCTTTATGTATTGGTGGAAATAGTGGTGGCTGTAGAAGGATTCTCATTATCAGGGCTTGCCTGGTTTTCGGTAGCTCCCATCTCTCCCTCAGGGACTGGGTGTTCATCTTCTGTATCCGCCTGCTCTTCTTCTGTAACAGACAGATTGCTTGCAGTACTGTAAAACATTTGTTGAAAGATGGATAAAAGATCAATACAGATTAGTTAGTACAATACATAGATCCATGTGGCAGGTGACGTGGCAGGTGACGTGGCAAGTGACGTGGCAGGTGATGTGGCAAGTGACGTGGTAGGTGACGTGGCAGGTGACGTGGCAGGTGATGTGGCAAGTGACGTGGCAGGTGACGTGGGAAGTGACGTGGCAGGTGAAATGGCCAGTGGCCAGTCCACAACTTCTGGCAGGTGACATGGCAGGTGATGTGGCAAGTGACGTGGCAGGTGACGTGGCAAGTGGCCAGTCCACAACTTCTGGCAGGTGACGTGGCAGGTGACGTGCCAAGTGACGTGGCAGGTGACGTGGCAGGTGACGTGGCAGGTGATGTGGCAAGTGACGTAGCAGGTGACGTGGCCAGTGGCCAGTCCTCAACTTGTGGCAAGTGACGTGGCAGGTGAAATGGCCAGTGGCCAGTCCACAACTTCTGGCAGGTGACATGGCAGGTGACGTGGCAAGTGACGTGGCAGGTGACGTGGCCAGTGGCCAGTCCACAACTTCTGGCAGGTGACGTGGCAGGTGACGTGCCAAGTGACGTGGCAGGTGACGTGGCAGGTGACGTGGCAAGTGACGTAGCAGGTGACGTGGCCAGTGGCCAGTCCTCAACTTGTGGCAGGTGACGTGGCAAGTGATGTGGCAGGTGATGTGGCAGGTGACATGGCAAGTGACGTGGCAGGTGACGTGGCAAGTGACGTGGCAGGTGACGTGGCAGGTGACGTGGCAAGTGACGTGGCAGGTGACATGGCTAATGACGTGGCAGGTGACATGGACAGTGGCCAGTCCACAACTTCTGGCAGGTGATGTGGCAGGTGACGTGGCAAGTGACGTGGCAGGTGACGTGGCCAGTGGCCAGTCCACAACTTCTGGCAGGTGACGTGGCAGGTGACGTGGCAAGTGACGTGGCAGGTGACGTGGCCAGTGGCCAGTCCACAACTTCTGGCAGGTGACGTGGCAAGTGACGTGACAGGTGACGTGGCAAGTGACGTAGCAGGTGACGTGGCCAGTCCCCAACTTGTGGCAGGTGACGTGGCAAGTGACGTGGCAGGTGACGTGGCAGGTGACGTGGCAAGTGACGTGGCCAGTGGACAGTTCACAAATTGTGGCAGGCATATGGATGCTGACATATGGATGGATTACAAGTTTTATCATGCCAACCCACCCCCATCCCACATACTGCTTACCACGTTGTCTACGTCTCTTGGTGCTCAGTGATAGCCAGTTTGGGGTCACTGCTTCAAATATCTCTTCCCATTTAACAGTGGTAAGGTTTCAATCACTGTATTCTGGACATCTCTTGTCCCACAATGCAGGCCTCTCATGCACAAGTTTTATGATTTGTTCTTGTGAGACATCTTTTGCCATTCTCTTCTCTCCAGTTCTTCAGTAAAAAAAAACTTCTCTTCTCTCTGGGCGCTAGCCAGCATGTGCTTAAACACTTCCTGGGTCAAGGGTTATTGTAATGTATGCATATTGAATGCATATTAAAGTTTGTTGAATTCTGTTATTTTATTTATTTTACATATTTTGATGAAAAACGGACGTCAGCGGATCGGATGTTAAACGGATCGTCCGCTAACATCCGTTTTTCGTCCGTTCCGTTTTTTGGACGGAAGAAAAATAGGGTTTTCTTCCGTTCAAAAAAGCGGAGCTTAACGGAGACGGACGTTAGTGGATGCTCATCCGCTAATGTCCGCTAGCCCATAGGGAATCATTGCGGCCTGTTTTTCTTCCATAAAAAAACGGACAAACGGTCCGCACGTGTGAAAGGGCCCTAAGGGAGATCTTTATGTATTGGTGGAAATAGTGGATCAACAGGAGAGTTTTTCTACCAGGCAGAAACAGGCACTGTGGCATGTTTGGCTTTAGATAGGCAGTCAAGTGTCTTGGTAGCCACAGTGGCCCTTACCGCTACTTCATGCCTGGAGGTAGTGGGAAGCTGTGATGTGGCAAGTGACGTGGCAGGTGACATGGCAGGTGACGTGGCAGGTGACGTGGCAAGTGACGTGGCAGGTGACGTGGGAAGTGACGTGGCAGGTGAAATGGCCAGTGGCCAGTCCACAACTTCTGGCAGGTGACATGGCAGGTGACGTGGCAAGTGACGTGGCAGGTGACGTGGCCAGTGGCCAGTCCACAACTTCTGGCAGGTGACGTGGCAGGTGACGTGCCAAGTGACGTGGCAGGTGACGTGGCAGGTGACGTGGCAGGTGACGTGGCAAGTGACGTAGCAGGTGACGTGGCCAGTGGCCAGTCCTCAACTTGTGGCAAGTGACGTGGCAGGTGAAATGGCCAGTGGCCAGTCCACAACTTCTGGCAGGTGACATGGCAGGTGACGTGGCAAGTGACGTGGCAGGTGACGTGGCCAGTGGCCAGTCCACAACTTCTGGCAGGTGACGTGGCAGGTGATGTGCCAAGTGACGTGGCAGGTGACGTGGCAGGTGACGTGGCAGGTGACGTGGCAAGTGACGTAGCAGGTGACGTGGCCAGTGGCCAGTCCTCAACTTGTGGCAGGTGACGTGGCAAGTGATGTGGCAGGTGATGTGGCAGGTGACATGGCAAGTGACGTGGCAGGTGACGTGGTAAGTGACGTGGCAGGTGACGTGGCAGGTGACGTGGCAAGTGACGTGGCAGGTGACATGGCTAATGACGTGGCAGGTGACATGGGACAGTGGCCAGTCCACAACTTCTGGCAGGTGATGTGGCAGGTGACGTGGCAAGTGACGTGGCAGGTGACGTGGCCAGTGGCCAGTCCACAACTTCTGGCAGGTGACGTGGCAGGTGACGTGGCAAGTGACGTGGCAGGTGACGTGGCCAGTGGCCAGTCCACAACTTCTGGCAGGTGACGTGGCAAGTGACGTGACAGGTGACGTGGCAAGTGACGTAGCAGGTGACGTGGCCAGTCCCCAACTTGTGGCAGGTGACGTGGCAAGTGACGTGGCAGGTGACGTGGCAGGTGACGTGGCAAGTGACGTGGCCAGTGGACAGTTCACAAATTGTGGCAGGCATATGGATGCTGACATATGGATGGATTACAAGTTTTATCATGCCAACCCACCCCCATCCCACATACTGCTTACCACGTTGTCTACGTCTCTTGGTGCTCAGTGATAGCCAGTTTGGGGTCACTGCTTCAAATATCTCTTCCCATTTAACAGTGGTAAGGTTTCAATCACTGTATTCTGGACATCTCTTGTCCCACAATGCAGGCCTCTCATGCACAAGTTTTATGATTTGTTCTTGTGAGACATCTTTTGCCATTCTCTTCTCTCCAGTTCTTCAGTAAAAAAAAACTTCTCTTCTCTCTGGGCGCTAGCCAGCATGTGCTTAAACACTTCCTGGGTCAAGGGTTATTGTAATGTATGCATATTGAATGCATATTAAAGTTTGTTGAATTCTGTTATTTTATTTATTTTACATATTTTGATGAAAAACGGATGTCAGCGGATCGGATGTTAAACGGATCGTCCGCTAACATCCGTTTTTCGTCCGTTCCGTTTTTTGGACGGAAGAAAAATAGGGTTTTCTTCCGTTCAAAAAAGCGGAGCTTAACGGAGACGGACGTTAGTGGATGCTCATCCGCTAATGTCCGCTAGCCCATAGGGAATCATTGCGGCCTGTTTTTCTTCCGTAAAAAAACGGACAAACGGTCCGCACGTGTGAAAGGGCCCTAAGGGAGATCTTTATGTATTGGTGGAAATAGTGGATCAACAGGAGAGTTTTTCTACCAGGCAGAAACAGGCACTGTGGCATGTTTGGCTTTAGATAGGCAGTCAAGTGTCTTGGTAGCCACAGTGGCCCTTACCGCTACTTCATGCCTGGAGGTAGTGGGAAGCTGTGAAGAGGCAAGTGGCGTGGCAGGTGACGTGGCAAGTGACGTAGCAGGTGACGTGGCCAGTGGCCAGTCCTCAACTTGTGGCAGGTGACGTGGCAAGTGATGTGGCAGGTGATGTGGCAGGTGACATGGCAAGTGACGTGGCAGGTGACGTGGTAAGTGACGTGGCAGGTGACGTGGCAGGTGACGTGGCAAGTGACGTGGCAGGTGACATGGCTAATGACGTGGCAGGTGACATGGACAGTGGCCAGTCCACAACTTCTGGCAGGTGATGTGGCAGGTGACGTGGCAAGTGACGTGGCAGGTGACGTGGCCAGTGGCCAGTCCACAACTTCTGGCAGGTGACGTGGCAGGTGACGTGGCAAGTGACGTGGCAGGTGATGTGGCCAGTGGCCAGTCCACAACTTCTGGCAGGTGACGTGGCAAGTGACGTGACAGGTGACGTGGCAAGTGACGTAGCAGGTGACGTGGCCAGTCCCCAACTTGTGGCAGGTGACGTGGCAAGTGACGTGGCAGGTGACGTGGCAGGTGACGTGGCAAGTGACGTGGCCAATGGACAGTTCACAAATTGTGGCAGGCATATGGATGCTGACATATGGATGGATTACAAGTTTTATCATGCCAACCCACCCCCATCCCACATACTGCTTACCACGTTGTCTACGTCTCTTGGTGCTCAGTGATAGCCAGTTTGGGGTCACTGCTTCAAATATCTCTTCCCATTTAACAGTGGTAAGGTTTCAATCACTGTATTCTGGACATCTCTTGTCCCACAATGCAGGCCTCTCATGCGCAAGTTTTATGATTTGTTCTTGTGAGACATCTTTTGCCATTCTCTTCTCTCCAGTTCTTCAGTAAAAAAAAAACTTCTCTTCTCTCTGGGCGCTAGCCAGCATGTGCTTAAACACTTCCTGGGTCAAGGGTTATTGTAATGTATGCATATTGAATGCATATTAAAGTTTGTTGAATTCTGTTATTTTATTTATTTTACATATTTTGATGAAAAACGGATGTCAGCGGATCGGATGTTAAACGGATCGTCCGCTAACATCCGTTTTTCGTCCGTTCCGTTTTTTGGACGGAAGAAAAATAGGGTTTTCTTCCGTTCAAAAAAGCGGAGCTTAACGGAGACGGACGTTAGTGGATGCTCATCCGCTAATGTCCGCTAGCCCATAGGGAATCATTGCGGCCTGTTTTTCTTCCGTAAAAAAACGGACAAACGGTCCGCACGTGTGAAAGGGCCCTAAGGGAGATCTTTATGTATTGGTGGAAATAGTGGATCAACAGGAGAGTTTTTCTACCAGGCAGAAACAGGCACTGTGGCATGTTTGGCTTTAGATAGGCAGTCAAGTGTCTTGGTAGCCACAGTGGCCCTTACCGCTACTTCATGCCTGGAGGTAGTGGGAAGCTGTGAAGAGGCAAGTGGCGTGGCAGGTGACGTGGCAAGTGACGTAGCAGGTGACGTGGCCAGTGGCCAGTCCTCAACTTGTGGCAGGTGACGTGGCAAGTGATGTGGCAGGTGATGTGGCAGGTGACATGGCAAGTGACGTGGCAGGTGACGTGGTAAGTGACGTGGCAGGTGACGTGGCAGGTGACGTGGCAAGTGACGTGGCAGGTGACATGGCTAATGACGTGGCAGGTGACATGGACAGTGGCCAGTCCACAACTTCTGGCAGGTGATGTGGCAGGTGACGTGGCAAGTGACGTGGCAGGTGACGTGGCCAGTGGCCAGTCCACAACTTCTGGCAGGTGACGTGGCAGGTGACGTGGCAAGTGACGTGGCAGGTGATGTGGCCAGTGGCCAGTCCACAACTTCTGGCAGGTGACGTGGCAAGTGACGTGACAGGTGACGTGGCAAGTGACGTAGCAGGTGACGTGGCCAGTCCCCAACTTCTGGCAGGTGACGTGGCAAGTGACGTGGCAGGTGACGTGGCAGGTGACGTGGCAAGTGACGTGGCCAGTGGACAGTTCACAAATTGTGGCAGGCATATGGATGCTGACATATGGATGGATTACAAGTTTTATCATGCCAACCCACCCCCATCCCACATACTGCTTACCACGTTGTCTACGTCTCTTGGTGCTCAGTGATAGCCAGTTTGGGGTCACTGCTTCAAATATCTCTTCCCATTTAACAGTGGTAAGGTTTCAATCACTGTATTCTGGACATCTCTTGTCCCACAATGCAGGCCTCTCATGCACAAGTTTTATGATTTGTTCTTGTGAGACATCTTTTGCCATTCTCTTCTCTCCAGTTCTTCAGTAAAAAAAAACTTCTCTTCTCTCTGGGCGCTAGCCAGCATGTGCTTAAACACTTCCTGGGTCAAGGGTTATTGTAATGTATGCATATTGAATGCATATTAAAGTTTGTTGAATTCTGTTATTTTATTTATTTTACATATTTTGATGAAAAACGGATGTCAGCGGATCGGATGTTAAACGGATCGTCCGCTAACATCCGTTTTTCGTCCGTTCCGTTTTTTGGACGGAAGAAAAATAGGGTTTTCTTCCGTTCAAAAAAGCGGAGCTTAACGGAGACGGACGTTAGTGGATGCTCATCCGCTAATGTCCGCTAGCCCATAGGGAATCATTGCGGCCTGTTTTTCTTCCGTAAAAAAACGGACAAACGGTCCGCACGTGTGAAAGGGCCCTAAGGGAGATCTTTATGTATTGGTGGAAATAGTGGATCAACAGGAGAGTTTTTCTACCAGGCAGAAACAGGCACTGTGGCATGTTTGGCTTTAGATAGGCAGTCAAGTGTCTTGGTAGCCACAGTGGCCCTTACTGCTACTTCATGCCTGGAGGTAGTGGGAAGCTGTGAAGAGGAGGTTGGCGAATCAATGTTGCGAATCAGTGTTACCTTACCTTCTAGATCATAGGTCTTCAAACTATGTCCCTCCAGTTGTTCAGGAACTACAATTCCCATCATGCCTAGTCATGTCTGTGAATGTCAGTGTGTCACAGTGGCTCATGAGACATGTAGTTCTACAACAGCTGGAGGGCCATAGTTTTAAGGATCCCTGTTCTAGATAATAAGCTTAAATTTTAAGAAAAATCGACCTGTTCCTAAAAATCCCCCCCCCCAACAGTACTGCAGCTCCAGCTTAGGGAGGGTTCTATCACGGCTATGAATTGCAGGGTCTGTTTCAGCACACATAGGCTGTTGTCATTGCTCCATACTCTCCCCTGCAGTAGCTGATCAGACAAACAGCCAGATTAAAAAATAGGTAAGTATACAGATCTTTTTATAAAAGGTTAGACAAAACAAGGTATAAAGAGGGGAAACTGAACATTTTAAGAACTGATAGTGTAAGGCTTTTCTTTACATTTTCAACAAACAGATCCCCTTGAAATATAATGATTTACCCTGGCCTTCAACGCTTCTGAGAGGTGGAATAGATGCTTGTAATCCCATAATAATTGGATAATGATTTTGCAATAGGCTTCTTATGGGTTTTGAGCTCCCAGATTCTCAAGAAGCCATGATGATGGTATTTTCATTGGGGGCAGGGGGCTTGCAAAAATAAGACCCTCCAATTGGCATTTGGGTATGCAAAGAAAAGTGACATTTATGTGTTTTAACACCACGACGTGCTGAAAAAAAATGAAGTTTAATGCTTCCAAGCATGCGTCGACTTGATTCTGAGAATGCGCAGCCTTTTAACCAATGCTTTTGCATACTAACGATCGATTTTGACCCATCAGGATAACTGACCACACACGATCGGTTTGGACCGATGAAACGGTCCTTCAGTCCATTTTCATCGGTTTTGAACGATCGTGTGTATGAGGCTTTAGACGTCAGCTCACAACAAAAAATTAGGGCATTCTGGGAAAGCTACATCACCATTGCCTATGACCTTTCAAATGTTCCTGGAGGCAGAGCTCCAAAAAGTAAAAAAGTGATGGATTCATATACCCTTATGACCACTGTGAAAAGAATGAAAAGGCATACAAAGAATAAAAAGCCTGTAATTATTTATAAGTAACTGTTTGTCGATTGTCATTACTAAACGTTTCTAATGTGTCTGTGTTTTTGTTAGATAAGTTCCTCTTTAAATTACCTATACATAGAATTCAGTCATTCAATTTAAAGATTTAAAGTAAACGATTTGAGGGTAGACAATGTACCTGAGAGCAAAGAGGATGGGCTTTCCCCAATGCAGAGGGCTCTTTAATGTAGGTGTGGTTAAACACTGAAAACAAGGATTAGTGAGATCCCTCTACTAATTGGACATAACTGTCCAGTATCACATCCTAATGCATATATATCATGCACAAAAGAACCCTAGCCAATAATTGGAGGACTTTGACGGCACTATTGAAAAAAAATACTAAGAATTTTATTGTACAAAGTTTAAAGTGATCTCAATGACATAGAAAAACATGTTAATACATCAGGAGTCATCCTCACTGCAAGATGGAGGCAGTGACACGTGGCTCTCTTTCCTTCATCGCTCCTTACTGCTCAACCATCCTTTTCACCCAGTGAACCACTTTTAATATACCAGCTTCTAAGAGACTTGAGATTATTGATCATTTTGATGCATACTGTGACTATATTTGGTTATGCCAGACTGAGTAAACCCATGTGGACTACTCCATAGACTGGGGAGATGGTGATAGCTGATTGTAAAATGACTATTGTTAAAATAGTTCAGTGGTCGCGTTGTAGCCCTGCTCTCTTGAAGAAGTGGGCTTTCTGTACGTGCCTGGGTTAAAGGGAAGTCACTGTGAGCTAATCATCACCTAGCTGCAGTAGGGTGATGATAAATTTACAACATTATCACAGGAATTTTTCCTATAATTGTGCTATGTATTACATGTTTTTCTATGTCATTGAGATGATTTTAAGCTTTGTATAATAAAATTCTTGATATTTTTTTTCAATAGTACCATCACAGTCCTTCAACTAGTGGTTAGGGTTCATTTATGCAGGTGTGGTTAAACAAGTAGCACTGGTCCTAGAAGATTTGATATTTTGTTGAAAAAAAGGGTTAAATGTCTTTTTGAAGGAACAAAATAAAATGTCTGTAAAAAAAAAAGGAATTTAATTCAGGAGATAAGAAGATTTTATTTTCCTGTACAGCGTACTGAACCTTTTTTCATATGGGGTTTTGTTTCTCAGGATCACTAGGGTTTAGGAGTTGCTTTTCCTCGGTGGTCTATGAAACAAAAAGACAGAAAATTGTCACATGCTAACGAAGAGGGATACACAGGAAATGAAGGGTGGAGTGGCACAGATTAAGGGAAGAGAGCACTTCCCCTCCTCCTACTGATGAACTGTCAAGCTTTGTTGATTAATAGTAGAGGGGAGAATGTGAGGATACACAGCAGCAATTCCTGGTGAAAAAGTGGTGAATGATGGTGATGACGTTAGTAAGTATTGAACATTGAGTCATAGAAAACCAACAGTAACATGGTCAAGATGGCAAGCTGTTTATAAAGAGAGTTTATCCAAAGCATTTCAAAGCTTAACCACTTCCCGCCCGGCCAATTCTCAAACGTCCAGCACGATTTCATGCCGCGCGCACGGCGATCACTGATGCGGGGGGTGTCAATCTGACACCTTGCATCACCGATCTCGTTAACGAGTCTCCGGCGGAGGCTCGCTACCACGTGATCAGCCGTGTCCAATCACGGCTGATCACGATGTAAACAGGAAGAGCCGCCGACGGCTCTTCCTCACTCGCGTCTGACAGACACGAGTACAGGAGAGCCGATCGGCGGCTCTCCTGACAGGGGGGTTTGCGCTGATTGTTTATCAGCGCAGCCCCCCCTCGTATGCCCACACTAGACCACCAGGGATGCCCACACTGGCAGGGCAAAGAAAAAAAAAACGTAAAAAAAAAAAACACAGGATAAAAAAAATAAAAAAAATACAGGTTAAAAAAAAAGAAAGATGCCAGTCAGTGCCCACACATGGGCACTGACTGGCAACATATACATCAGTGCCACCCCTCAAAGTACATCAGTGCCACCCCACAGTGTCCTTCAGTGCCACCCCTCTGTGCCAATCCATGCCCAGTGCCCACCTATCAGTGCCCATCTGTGCCACCCATAAGTACCCATCATTGCCACTCATAAGTGCCACCCATAAGTGCCTTTTTGTGCTGCCTATGAGTTTCCAGTGCTGCCCATGAGTGCCCATCAGTGCCGCCTATGATTGCCCATCAGTGCCGCCTATGAGTGCCCATCAGTGCCACCTATGAGTGCCCATCAGTGCCGCATACCAGCGCCGCCTATCAGTGCACATCAGTGCCACCTCATCGGTGCCCATCAGTACTACCTCATCAGTGCCCATCAGTGTCGCCATATAAGTGCCCGTAATTGAAAGATAAAACATACTTATTTACAAAAAAGTTTAACAGAAAAAAATAAAAATGATTTTTTTTTTCTAAATTTTCAGTCTTTTATTAGTTGTTGCGCAAAAAATAAAAACCACAGAGGCGATCAAATGCCACCAAAAGAAAGCTCTATTTGTGGGGAAAAAAGGACGCCAATTTTGTTTGGGTACAGTGTAGCATGACCGCGCAATTGTCATTCAAAGTGCGACAGCGATGAAAGCTGAAAATTGGCTTGGGCGGGAAGGTGCGTAAGTGCCTGGTATGGAAGTGGTTAAAGAACACATAGAAAACGGTAGTGCCCTGACCAGCGAATGTTGAGCAAGACCATATTAAATAAAAATGTTTTTTTTTTTTCAGTTTGTCTAGCAATGGGTTTCTTTATAGGAATATGTTTCAGAGCAGATAAAGCACACTGCTGCCAGTGTATCTTGTTTTCTGAATGCAGTTAGAAGCACCCTAGTGATCAGAAATAGTGGGGTGGAGGAGATATGCCAGACTCCAGTAATGGTAGCTTAGAAAGTTCTAATTTTTCTTTTAAAGCCCTGACTGACTGCTTTTTTCGAACAATTTTCAAAGCTTGTTTTTCAGTAACATTAACTGATGCCTGACCTGATCGGTGGTTAATGTTTTGAATCATCTCTTACAAGTTAGCATTTTATGTTATAGCAGAAAACAGAGATTTGTAAAATATGAAAGCAATAGCTAATTATTTAGCAATTTCTGTAAATATCTGTAAACATTAATGTTTCCCTTTCATTTAATATATATCAAACAAAACCAATTTTCTTAGTATTTGCATTTTTGCAGTTGTAGCAGAGTTTGAACACAAGAATTTTGCAATGAATTATCGGATTACTTCATTAATAAAATCGAGGGAATCCGGCAAAGCATTCAGCAGAACAATTCCCCCCGTAGCCCCCCCTGTAATAATTTACACAACACCTGTAGTAATTCACCCCAACCAGGTAAGTTCACGCTGGAACCTATCACTATCCAAGCCACAAAACATATCATCGGTACTCTGCGTAACAGCACTGCACCAAATGATATCATCCCCACCAAACTGTTGAAGGAGTGCGCCGACATCCTGGCACCTCCTATCACACAGCTTATTAACCAATCTTTCATGGAGGGCATAGTGCCCTCCCAGTTAAAGGAGGGTATAATTAGACCCATCTTGAAGAAATCTACCCTGGACCCCAAGGATCCACTCCACCGCCGCCCTATAACAAGCTTAAACACTTTTTCCAAGATTATGGAGAAAGCAGTGGTGCAACAGCTGCAACAGCATCTAGACACCCACAACCTACTCGACCCATTTCAATCAGGTTTCCGCCCTGGACACGGGACGGAAACAGCATTGCTCAAGATATGGGACGACGCTCTCGAGGCCGCAGACGAAGGAGAATCTTGTCTTCTGGTTCTGTTAGACCTGAGTGCAGCTTTCGACACAGTAGACCATAAGCTTTTATTGACCCGGCTAGCTGAAGTAGCCAGAGTCGCAGAAGGCGATTTATCTTGGTTCTCCTCCTTTTTGGAAAACAGATCGCAAATAGTGAAGTTAGGACCTTTCTTTTTGGAAAAACGCACGGTATCATATGGAGTCCCTCAGGGATCCCCGCTGTCGCCGGTGTTATTCAACATTTATCTCCGTCCGCTTTTTGAGATCATCAGCAGTCAAAAACTGCTCTATCACTCATATGCAGACGACACGCAACTGTATTTCCGCATTTGCAATAAAAAGGATCACCACCTCAATCTAGAGACATGTCTCTCTTTGATAGAGGACTGGATGACAAAGAGTTATCTAAAACTCAACGGAGCGAAAACAGAACTCCTTCTGTTTCATGCCAAACGTAAGAATCTACCTGCAACTACTTGGACACCCCCGCCCATTCTGGGCAAAATCATCACCCCTAGCGCCAAAGTCAAAAGCCTCTGGGTCATTTTCGACTCCTACATGACTATGGACGCACAAATAGGGTCAGTAGTCAGCGGATCTCACCATCTACTGCGCCTACTACGCAGGCTTATCACTTTTATCCCCAAAGAAGACATAGCGGTCGTGGTGGGAGCAATTGTTAACTCCAGATTGGACTATGCAAATGCCCTTTACCTCGGACTCCCAAAGTACCAAATCGCTCGTCTGCAAGTCGCTCAAAATACGGCCGCTAGACTTATGACTGGGAAAAAACCCTGGGAATCAATCTCACCTTCACTGAGAACCCTTCACTGGTTATCAGTAAAAGACAGAATCACTTTTAAAGCACTCTGTCTAACGCATAGATGTATCCATGGGAATGCTCCCCATTATCTACGCGAAAAAATAAAAGCCCACAACCCCAATCGCGTGCTGCGATCCACTGATCAAAATCTCCTGCAGATACCGAAAGCCGGATACAAATCTAAAGGAGATAGAAGATTCGCGGTCCAAGGTCCCAGACTATGGAACGCTTTGCCAACCAGTATTCGGTTGGAGGAGAACTACTTAGCATTCAGGAGAAAGATCAAGACTCATCTCTTTTGATACCAAAGGAGACAGGAACAACAAGCGCCCAGAGGCGATTCAGTTTGCATGTGCCGCGCTATACAAGTTTTTCATTCATTCATTCATTCATTTATGGTTTATTGCAGCCAATCGACAATTGCTAAAGGAACAGCCCTGACACTGAATTATTTGTTATAATGGCAAACAGCATTGTAGAAAAAAATAACACTGTATATATGTTACTATTGCTAATGTCATTTGAACTTGTAATGGTTATAATTCTGGTAATGTCTGAGGACAAGTTTAAATGCTGCCATTAAAAAGATCAAAACAAGTCTTATCTTACTACAACATTCTAGACTGCCTATCTATAGAGCAAGATGAAGAGGAGCCATGCTGTCAACTGATTGGACCTAGGTGGCAGGAAAAATGCAATTTTTTAATGAATCAAGAGAAAAATATCAGAGTTGGAGTGCCCAGCTAAGAGTCAGGCTTTACCAGACTAACCCCTGATAGTTCATGAATTGTAGTGTAGAAATCCCTCAAAATCCCACACTATGATTATATTTTAGTGAGATCATTTTTTAAGATATTGGTTAAAAAGCTTTGGGTCAATAAAAGAGACAAGCATCAAATTATTCTATAAACAAGGTTCATATTTTCTGAGTGCATGGAAATGGGAGCATAAACTTTAAATTAATTGCCTTTTAGTATTGCTTTTGGAATCATTGGAACAGTTTTGTGAACTAGATGTTGACACTGAAAAGGGGACATGTGGCCTAGATGCCCTGTCACAGTCTGAACCCATTTGGGGTTCCAGCTCTTGAATTCAGTGGTCACTGTGCCTTACGCCACTATTACAAGTATAGTTCCCTAGGCACTATTCTCTGCACTTGTGGAAAAACCGTCCATATGATGTCTATAAGATAAAGGGAAAATCGCCGCTCCAGACGACACTCTTCAGTGGTGAGTAAAGTTCAAAAACCCAAATGGGTGCAGGCAATGCGTGGTGCAATATAAGGAAAGAAAAATGGACAGCCGCACTCCAATGGATGAAAAGACTTAAAAATAGTGCCTGTTTATTCCAGTCAAAAAACTAAAACAGCAAAAACAGCAAACAGTGGGGTAACAAAAGCTGACGCGTTTCACATCGACAAACGATGCTTAGGCTATGACTGGAATAAACAGGCACTATTTTTAAGTCTTTTCATCCATTGGAGTGCGGCTGTCCATTTTTCTTTCCTTATATTGCCCATATGATGTCTGTTCCCGATAATCCTCTTTGATATCAGCTAAGTTTATATGTTTGTTACTTTATATTTTTCTGACTCCTCTGCGCGGTAGTATTTTTGTTACATAATTTTTTTATCTTTCAATTAAAAAATGTAAAACGAAAAAAAGAAAAAAGGACATGTAAGGTGTTACAATGCTAGTGGTGGACTTTGCAGTCCTTGATGAATCAGTCTCTTTAATGCATTGATCTTTAAGCCCTGAAGCCCACAAGGTACTGAAATTGCAGAGGTTGTTCGACCTAAGTAAAGTTGCTTAAGTAGACTGGGTCATATGGGTAAATATTTAAATCTGGGCAGAATTTTACCCCATGTCAAGTCCTCTTCTGGAAGATGTTTTAAAGTGGATGTAAACCCAAAAATGTTGATGCCACAATGTAGAGTATAAGATTTCCTATCATCTGTGCCCAGTCTTGCCACACGGAGTTAATCCAGCGCTGAGCAATCCTCTTTTTATTGTTCAGTGAAATAAAACAGACTTCCCTATAAAGACCAAAGTCCTTGCTTGAGTGACAGGTTATTTACATATCTTGTGCACTAGCTTGCAGACATGCACAGCTTCTTGTCTATGTATATTCTGATGGCTGTTCACACTGAACTGTGGATCACCCCATATTTTGAAAACATTTAATCAAAACACAAGAAAGACAGCCAATCCTGCGAGAGTTTAAGGGGAAAGGAGAGGAGGAGAGGGGAGGGGGATGTGAATTGTGCACTTTACAGAAGCTGTGCAAGTCTGTTTTATTTCACTGAACAATAAAAAGAGGATTGCTCAGCGCTGGATTAACTCTGTGTGGCAAGACTGGGCACAGATGATAGGAAATCGTATTCTCTACATTGTGACATCAATGGTTTACATCCACTTTAAGTATAAAAAAGTATTGATATATATTTATATTCTTTTATTGTTTGCAATTTGCACTATATCACAGAAGCATCTGGATGGGAGCAAATGTTTGGAACATTAATTGCACTGTGACAACTGCAGTACTTTGCTTTCTTTATTGTTGGCTAGCCCAGCTGCATTTACATAGTTGTGATGGCAGTCAAGAGAGAAAAAAGCAGATTGGTAGTGGAAATCGAATAAAGAATTTGCTATTTGCTATTTTCTATTTGCTATTAATTCCTAAAGCAATGAATGACAGGACATGCTCTGCAGGTAAGTGTTGAGTTAAGCAACTAAAATTAGTTTGTTTGAGGAAGAAACACAGTGTCTTTTGGGTTTCTGAATGAAAAACAAAGCTTTTAAAATTCTTAAAATGCAATCTTGAAAAATTGGCTTAACCTTCCCTGTCTCTTGGAATCCTGGAATGCATGCAAACAAGAGTCTGATTGATCTTTTTAATGGCGGCATTTAAACTTGTCCTCAGACATTACCTGCTAGCAAACACTTACTTGTGCAGATGGAATTGCAAAAACTTTATGCTGGTGTCTTAGGGGAACAGCTCTAGTGAAACTCTGTAGATTAATACTCTGGCGTAAGTATTTATTTCAGCAAAACATTTTGAGAAAGTGCAGTTTCAAGGTCGTTTACTGCTTAAAGCAGAATTGTCAGTCTGTGAATTTCTTGGCAATTTTTTTTGCTTTAACACAAACGCACAATGTCACAGTAAACAACAGCGGTTTGTAGCAACACTTCTGCCCTTCTGTTGCCTAATATAAATCCCCATTTCCTGTTTATAATATTTCACTCTATATATTTTGGCTATTTTGCATTGTGCTTTTTTTAATTGTCTATCTAACTGATCCGTACCAGTTCTGCTACAAGACTACACCATTAATCCTTTATTATTCTAATCCACCTTTTAGTTTAAGAGCATGACCTCTCCCTGTATGATTTACTTTTGGACTGCAGAGATTAGAAAGAACCTAGTACAATTATAAGCTGTGGGGGGCAGTATACTTGCATCTAACTGTTATGGTATCTCTGTCATATTTCCAATCCTTATGCAGTATACCTGAAAGCATTTGATGATGTGTATGGTGAATAGAGGTATAGGAATGTTGAGTTTGTGTAGTTCTATGAATGCAGAACTGCCCTGGGCTTGCCCATAGATACCATTAAAGTCCACCCAGAGGATGTTTCCTTTAAAGTTGTGTAATTACCATTACTGACCCATAAGGATGCTATAGGTGTGTAAGAAACTAGGCCTGGTGCAAGATTATATCTGTCTTTTGCTTCTCATCCATCTTCAGTGTTGAGGAATTACTGAAAGTAAGACGTTTTCTGAATCTTTTGTTTGTTTGCACGTATTGTTATTTTGGAAATTGAGCTCATTGGTCTAGGAAAAGAGCAGCATGGAACAAAGTAAAACATAACTGGAAACATTCACATGGTGCTGAACTAGAGCTGAATTGAGCATAGCCTTTTGACTTGTGTCCGGAAAACACTGGGCTTCTAATGCATTTTTATTGGGTGTTTCACAGATTTAGGGCACACAAAGTTTCACTGTTGAATATTATACTTTGAATAGAGAGCAAAATTATACCACCAACTCACACTAACCATCTAAGTGTGATGCATGACTCTCACTGAAATGCCATTTTTTTTAATCTACTGTGTTTATTGCAATGTGTTATGAGGATAAGTTTGTCTTTCATGGGGGCCGGCCTTCCCTGTTTTAAATATAGTTGGTGCATATGAACAGTCTGTGAACAACCCTGCCATTCTACAAGTATTTTAGCTTTCAGTTGCTGCAATGACAGGTTATTCCACAAAAGGATGTTGTGGTCTGTGGACAGTATGTGCCAGAAACACAGATGTTCAATTTTAATTGCCTAACAGACGCAAGTAAAACCTTAGACATAACCCAGCATCTTATATTAGGTTTGTGCCCAGATTAACACTGGATGCATGTGGTCAGCAAGTGTTAATCTGTGCCATATTTATTAAAATGGCCTTGGAAACTATAACCACAATTTTAATTACTACATTTTCTCTTTGAATAACTTTAGAACATATAAGTGTTGATTAAAGCCTGTTTTTGGGCAAAACATATATTTTTGGTTTAGGTTAGAATAGAAAGGCTTATAAATTCTACCAATTTTTTTATTAACACCTGTGTGGGGAGATTTTATCTAATTTCCTGTTTTTGGTGTGCACACAAAATGTGACATCTCCTTAAAAGGGTCACAGGCAGAAAAAAAACCTCAACAAACCTTATTCATTCTACTTTGCAGAAATGCATTATTATTGTCTATTCCCTCTATGGGGAGAGTTTATTCACTACCTGTCTAGGTAAATCATACTTCAAGAGAGACAAAAATTCACATAGGCAATGGAAACATCCAAAATTTAACAGAGGTTTTCACCATTCACCATTTAAAACAACAACAAAAGTTTTGGCTGTAGACATACTTTAAATCAGGCCTTACAGTACAATGCAAGACCCCCCTTTAAAAATCACCCAGTGTTGATAAAAGTTAGATTTGTACTTACTGTACCCATGTCTTTTACATTGTTGTATGCAAAATCCCACTCTTTTGATCAGGAGAAGACACTCCAGTTCATTGCAAGGTTGTCTTTTCATGGGATTTCATTGGCTCTGTATTCCCCATGGTCTTGCCAGAAAGTGTGTGACATTACCCTCGCCTAGTCACTTAGTTATGTTGAATCTGTTTTATTAAGTTTTAAACAGTACATAGCATACCCATGAGATTCCAATAAATGTATACATATACATTAATACCACAGTAATAAGAAAACAAACATCACAGGGTTATAAAAAAAAGGTGAGACATTGTCAAATTTGTCTGCTACAAAGACTTCAAAATCAGAGGAAAACTGGAAGTGTAACCACATAATGGTAGGTAATTCAGTCTTATCAGCATCCCAGGCTATCATACGTTTTATGTGTTCAATCTTGACCATTTCACAAGCTTAGTCATCTGATAAGGGAATCACCTGTCGGCGCCAAAATCTAACGATAATGGAAAGTACATCTACGCGAGGTTCATTTGGGAGTTTGTCCCCAACAAGTTTATCATATAGGTGTAGTATTTTATCCTAAAAAGGGATAATGTAGATGTAGATCAAGTACTGTATTTGACTTAAAAATATCCAATATAATGCTTGTCAATGCTGTAAGCATTCACAAAACAAAGATACATATGTGCTTAGGTAAGTATTTAACTTTTTTTAATGAAAATAATCCATAGTTCCCCTACTGCAGGATTAAAAAAAAAAAATTAACTGACCATGAGTCAACAGTGAATGCAGTATTACTGCCCCCCCCCCTCGGCTTTTACTTGAGTCCCATGCCTCACTGTGTCCATCTTCAGCCTTATGATCTCTGGCGCTGTGATATGCAGTCTAGTCGGCAGGCTTGCAGTGTAACAAAGCCCCGCCTTCTCCTCGTCCTCGTCCGTGATAGGCTGAACACTGACTCACTGCTGGGAAACTGAGTCAGTGTTCCATCATGGACGAGGACAAGGAGGAGGCGGGGCTTTGTTACACTACACGGCTATCGACTAGATTTCATGTCACAATTCCGGAGATCATAAGGCTGCAGATGGACACAGCACCGGTACATGAGGCACAGATCAGGTAGGGAGATTGGTACAGTGAGTGAATATGGACACAGTGAGGCATTCAGATTGACACAGTGAGGCACAGTGAGGCATGCAGATGGACACAGTGAGGCTGCAAATGGGCACAGTGGGGCTGAGACATGCAGATGGACACAGTGAGGCTGCAAATGGGCACAGTGGAGCTGCAAATGGGCACAGTAAGGCTGCAGATGGGCATTGTTGACCCTCTTTTCCACTTAAGTAGCTGCTGCATTTCTCACTCTAGGCTTATACTCGAGTCAATACGTTTTCCCAGTTTTTTTGTGGTAAAATCAGGTGCATCGGCTTATATTCTGGTTGGCTTATACTCGAGTATATACGGTAATTGATTGTATGTTACACATTTCACATTAAATGCATGTATACAAAGTCAAGACGATTTGGTACAAAAACAATTTGGCATCTAGGAATTGGTACAGGTAGCAGATAAGTAGTGAAAGTCAGCTTTATTACAGGCTTTTGGTGCTACTGTGCAATAGCACAATATTACAAATGAACAAATTAGTTGGTGTATTGGATGAACTAAGCACATTCTGTGATTCATATCTTTTTTTGTACTTCATGTATACAGTTTGTGCATATGACACAAGCAATATTTCATCATGACAGGATGTGATCAGAAATCACCCCAACAAAACCAATTACAGCTAAAAAACCTTAAAGCCGCATACACACAATCGGTCAAACTGATGAGAACGGTCTGATGGATTTTTCCATCGGTTAGTCGATGAAGCTAAAAGATGGTCAGTCGTGCCTACACACCATTGGTTAAAAAAACGATTGTGTCAGAACGCGGTGACACAACAACGTGCTGAAAAAAATTAAGTTCAATGCTTCCAAGCATGCATTGACTTGATTCTGAGCATGCGTGAATTTTTAACCGATGGTCGTGCCTACAAATGATCAATTTTTTGCTATCGGTTAGGTATCCATCGGTTAAATTTAAAACAAGTTTGCTTTTTTTTAACCGATGAATAAATAACCGATGGCGCCCACACACGATCGGTTTGGTCTGATAAAAATGGTCCATCAGACCGTTCTCATCGGTTTGACCGATCGTGTGTACGCGGCTTAACAGAGCTTCTGAAACTCTCCCACCTTATGCAAAACTAAAGAAGATGTGGATAGAGATACACTTTCCAGGGTCTATTTAAAAGAAATGTCACTCAGGATTCACATATTTTTTCCAATTGAACCTAATTAGTAAGTGTGTGAGTCTTTGGAAAAAGCTGTGTAAATCATATGTGAAAATACTGATAAATAATGCTGTAAACACTTGGTTATGTTTATAAATGATTTATTTTACTGATAGTAGAAATGGAGACAGGAGAAAAAAAATGAGGCAATAGAGCTTGACTGTTTTCTATTCAAACACATTCTTAGAAAGTTCAGACAAGGTGAAATCGGAACGTGAAATGTTAGAAAACCTATTCATTCTAAAATAAATTCTATTTTGCTGATGTAAACTTTATAAAGTAAAAAAAAAGAGCTAGCTTGAGAAATAGTATTTTTATGTTTTTTAGTCTCTAAAGGCCCGTACACACGGTAGGACATCCAACAAAATGTCCCTTGAATTTTTGTCCTAATTGATTTGTCCGGTCACACCCATAGCATACACACAGTCAGACTTTTCTGCAAACCTTTTTAAAACTTTCCCATCATCATGTGGTTTTTCTGCTCTGTTCTGCTCTTTACCGCCACCCTTTGGTTAACTTCTGCTATTGTTGGTTGATTTTAACATTGGTTCTGAGCATGCGCATTTGTACTTTGTCCAAAAGTCCGATGGTTTGCTGTACACACGGTCGGACAAGGCACCATCTGACTTTTGTTGCCGGAAAGTTGGTCTGTTCGCAGACCCAACTTTTTGTCCGATGAAATCCAAAAAAGTTGGTCCGATGGAACGTACACACGATCGGACAAAATCGAAAAGTTGCAAATTGAAGTTGGTTGGCCAAAAGTTCGACCGTGTGTACGGGGCTTTAGACCTTCATTCATTAAATGTAATAATTCTTATCTCCCAAGTTCTTTTATCAGTACTCTTGGGTAAATGTATTTACAAAAATGTACCCTAGCTTTAGACTATTCATATGTTATGAGTCCATTGCAATGGATTTCAACAGACCCTTGGCTTTCTGTCTCTGGGCAATCACTTTGGATCCCATGGGAATGAGACCCATATTGCCCATCACTGGTATCATAACATTTGCTAAGTATTATACATGTGCATCAAGAGAACACAGTGATTAACTTTGAGAACGAAGCTACCCTACTCCATCTGGCAAGACAAATGTGTTGCAACAATGAGGCCTAGCTTTCCATGCACCTGACATTTTATTACACAATGTGATCACATGATCCAGGTCACAAGGGAATACATGTCCTACTTTCCAGGAGTGAACAGCAGTTATCATAGTGATCTTATTCTAGGAAGGTTTGTTGCAGAAAATCTTTATCTATAACAGGAAATACAGAAGCGTATTTAGTGACGGGCAATTGATGAGATTTTTCATGTCAAAGCCAAAAAAGAGCTTTAAAACTAGATGGTTTTACACCATCCTAAATCGGAAAAGGATGGACAGCATGGCCCGAAGGTGTGGTAATATGAAGAATCCACCCAAATATAACAGTATATGTCTCATTGATTAAGAGACACATTTTATCCCACTGCAGGGCTTGTTCTATGGAAAAAAACAGATTTCTTTTTCCCTGACAGGCAAAGCTAAACTTCCTTTCACTCTGGCACATTCAGATAAATCTACATCACATTCCTTCAGGGGATTCTACATTTGACATTTGCAACTTTATTGCTTTAGCGTGAACAGATTATATTACTGTTTCTTTTCACCTAATAGAATATAAAATATGTAATGGCAGGAACAGAGGCACTTCCAAATTCACTGGAAACTAATTCTATTTTCCTTCCTGGACTCAGCAGCCTTTCTAATAGGTTGATGATTGTGTGTGCTATTCCTCCAGTACCTAACTCTATTTCCTTCACTTTGTGGAAAATGAAATCCTGTTAATTAATCTGATTTCTCCTTTGTATATTGGTCTCAAAAGATCCGCTTTAAGTGTCAGTTTCCATAAATGCGAAATACATTTTTTAAAACTGGATCTTTTTTCCCAGCAGTTCATTTTCTTATATGCTAGAGTTGTGTGTGTTTGTGTGTTGAGAAAGTTTGTTAGCAGGACCAATCACAAACTTTGTGCCATTAGATCTTCTTCCCGAAAAAGCAAAGAAAAAAATTCTGGTACATTACACTCTACTTCACACATCAACTGCAGAACCTGTAAAATGTACTGTTTACAGTCAAGTTAGAAGAAAGCTTTCTTCATCAATCCATCCATCTTAAAAAAACAAAAATGTTGGTCTTTTAAAAGTTTTTTTTAAAAAGGAATTAGATATTGGGCATTTCTGACAGATTACATTCACTAAGTCACCTAATAGACATCTGAGTAATGTATGAGTTAGTTAATTACTGTTTCAAGTGAACCGTAACTCAAAAACAGAAGACTTGTATTATTTTTTTTTAAGGCAGTGGCCTGACAAATTACCTCTTTTATTGGATTTCTCCTGAAAATGAACAGTGCACTTCTGAAATTATGTAGTACTGTACCTAAAGCCTCATAGTTGTATATCTGCAATGTGAGATCATCTAAGATACTGCTGTTTCTGACCGTTACTCTAACTAAGGTCAATATTGTTCTGCTCACTGTTCTACTTATTTGAGAGAAAGCTGTACCTGAGCACCTGCAGTGCAAGGCTCTTCCTACTTCTGTCTATTCTGTGGATCTGTGCTTCATCTATCTTTTCTGCTATTTCTTGATTGATACCCCATCAGTCATTGACCACTAGAGCAACAGTTAGAAAATAATTGAATTAAAAATAAATAATTGAAAAGAAGCAATCTCATTACCAGCACAGTAAGATGTAATGGGTTCAATGTATTTTTTTATTTTTTTGCCCTTACTTGATCAACATTATTAAAACAATATTGAAAGTAATTGAAACCGATGGACTTTTTATTTACCTTAATCTCTTGACCATTTTTAACTAAAGAGGTTGCTATGGTGCTTGCTGCAAACTTTTGGAATCAAATTGGAATTTGTTATTTATGCATGATATTTTGAACCTATATTCTACATGGCTGCATAAGTGTAAATAATTGTAATTATTCTATAAAAAAGATGGTGACTGTGCTGAGAAATGGGAAGGGGAAAGGAAAAGTGATGGAATAATAAACCAAAAACTGAAGTCTTGACCCAAAAGCCAAGACAAGTAAAGTGTCACAGTGCCAGAACCAGTTCTGGCACTGTGACACTTTACTTGTCTTGGCTTTTGGGTCAAGACTTCAATTTTTGATTTATTCTCCCATTACCTTTTCTTTCCCCTTTCTATTTCACAGAGCAGTCACCATCTTTTTTTTATACATTTGTCACTTGTCTTTTAGGATTAGATCCACAGGTTTCTGCAACAGTGCCCCCTTAGATTAGCACAGACAGTGCAGGAGTTTTATATATATATATATATATATATATATATATATATATATATATATATATATATATATATATATATATATATATACATTTTAATTATTATTCCTTCTTAAGGCTTTTTTGACCCTTGCATTTAATCCCTAAATAAAATCACAGACCTCAGATGCTGACATTTTGATCTGGATTGTCATGACCTAGCACCTGCTGGGAAGTGTTTGCAGCATCCATATTGTCAGAGACCTGTTCACTATGGCATATGTGAATGGACTACCCTCCTCCCTCTTGGTGCAAGGAGCATTTTTACAAACCTAAATTGTAAATGTTTGCGATAATGTAATTTCTCCTCATAATTAGCATTGTCTTTAGAGGTTTAGGTGTTGTAGTCCAATGTGAAGAATTTTGAGAACAGCAGTCCTAGAGAGTGGTTTGTGGACACTGGTTCCTTGCACTGGAACTTTTAATAGTCTAATCAAACCAGACAATGGGATTGATTTACTGAAAGAAAATAGACTATTTGCAATGGAAATTTTACCTTAGCTTATTGAACGTGGTGAAAATTCACATTGCAAAAAATACCCAAGGAAATTAAAGGGGGAAAAAAGCAACCATATTTTTCCTTGCATGTGATTGGATAATAGACGTTGATAGAGCTTCATCTTTTTACTGAGCTAACAGAAAAATTCCCCTACAAAATACAAATTGCCTTGCAAAGTGAACAGCCCACTGGCCTTTAGTAAATAAGCCCCTTATTGATAGGATAGACTTCATAGTCTGTATTTACAATTGTGTTTTAAAGTTGTTAAATCTAGCAGAAACTAGAAATCTATTTTCTAAGTACGCTTTGGATCGTTCATATCCAAAGCATTCTCTTAGGCCTCATACACACGAGGCAATCTATCTGTTCAAATCGGTCTGACCGACCGATTTGAACAGATCTGTCTGCTTGGATTTTGGTTTGCTCGCGCGTACACACGAGAAAACCAAAATCCCCGCCAGCAGACAGCGCGCTGACGTGGCGGTGACGTTGACGCCGCCACGTCACCGCACCAGGAAGTAAAACACTTCCGGGAATGCGTCAAAATCATTTGGCGCGTGTGTGAGAAGACATGTCTGCTGGTTAGCATACTAACCAGCAGACATGTCGGGCGGACGGGTTCCCAGCCGACAGATTTCAAAGCATGCTTTGAAATCTGTCGGGTGGCCAAATCCGTCTGTTTGCCCGTACACACGATCGAATCTGTCTGCTGAAACGGTCTAGCAGACCGTTTCCAGCAGACAGATTTACTCGTGTGTACGAGGCCTTACAAGTTAAATTCCTGTCACACTGCTAGTGTGTGCAGTTTCCTAGCCTGAATTCAGAATTCAGAGTTCAACAAAGTATATAGTTAGGTGCTCCAAACAAAAAAAAAGGATCTGGAGTCAGAAAATAGACCAGTTATTAAAACTTTGTTGGATTTGGAAAGTAATACCCTGTGCCTACACAAGCTCTTTTTCTAATCAACAGTTTCTATGTCAATCGATTCCACAAACTTTCTGTTTTGGATGTGCAGCAGTATTCGGTTTCTCCATTGGGTGATGTAACTTAAGGCACTTATGAAGGTAAAATGATTTAATAACATAGAGAAGGAAAATTTCTCTTTTGTGAAACTCACAAAATACTGTAACTTTGGTAGTGAGAATTTGAGAAACGGGTTATCTTACAGAATTTTTAGGAAGTATATGATTCCTGAGAGAAAGAAAATTATATTGATTGCATTAAAAACATTTATTTGTAGGCAAGAAATGGCTCCAAACAGCCTTGGATAGCTTAGTGCTGCCTCTGGGCACATATTATCATCACAAAGAATAATCAGAAAAAAGAGATTCAAGCTGGAGAAAATGCTGTTTTTTCTTTTAGTACCCACTAAAGTGTAAAGGTCCATTTATTTTTGCTGTACTGCAGATATGTCGTAATAGAATGAATCTTATTTTTGGATAAGAGTATGAATATGATATGCAGTTATTATACCACTGTAGTAGTGATTGCATTATATTAATGATCATAGATTTTAATGGTATTAAAGTGGAGCTCCAGCAGCAAAAATTGCTGCCCTTGAAACTTTTGTAGCGAGTCACTGCAAAAATTGCAAGAAAATAGTTGTCACCAGAACAGTAGTAGAGTAGAAATGTCCCAATGGGAACACACAGAATGGTGATGTCTGTAAAGGTTAGAATTTCCCCTTCTTATGTAACTATAACCTCTCACTTTCTGTGTGATCCTAGTGCAAGAACATACAAGAAATCTCTCCAGTTGGAGCACAAGCAGCAATACACCGTGACAGAGATTCTACCTCTCTTCACTCCACCCTAAACCAGAAAAAAATTGTATTTTGACTGTCCCATTTTAATAGAAGTAGGTTCTTTAGCTAACAACTGTCTTATAGTTAAAATAGCCGAAAATGTGAAAAATTGCCCAAATTTGCCAAAATACTTGCATTTGCAGTTTATAATATGCAAGGGCAGTGAAATGATGTCATATTTTATCTTTATTTGGTAGTTGTCCAATTTAAGCATATCTGTGAAATACAGCTCCATATTTCTATTATATCGGTCAATAAAGTACAAACACAGCCTGGAAAGAATACATCTAGCTACTGCCAAAGCACTCCGGAATTTAGGATGGATAACCTCAAAAATAGATAGCTCTCCTATGCAGTATAGCCTTCCCCGATCACTTTTTCCTGCAGTCTCATTCCCTCTGCAGATGTTCAACCTGCAACCAGATCAACAAAACTGTGATAGTGTACTTTCTTGAAGCTGAGTTTGTGACATATTTTCAGAAGTTAGCTGAATAGATTGTTTTCTAGTGCATTTCAAAAGTTGGATGGTAGCTTTTTGTTTTCTTGCTACATTCCATCAACCTGTTCTTTCTTCCTGCTGTGCACTATCAAGGTTGGGATGGTAGTTTTGTGTCCCTTTGACACATCACATCAACCTATCCTGTCCTCTTGTTAAACCCTGAAGAAGGTTGGATGATAGTTTTCTGTCAGTTTGCTGAATCTTACCAACGTATTGTGTCTTCTTGCTACACCCTATCAAAGGTTGAGATGGTAGTTTCCTGTCCCCTAGACATATTCTGTCAACCTAACCTGTCCTCTTGGTGCACTATGGCAAAGAATGGGATGGTTGTTTTCTGTTCTCTTGCTACATCCCTTCAACCTATTCTGTCTATCTGCTGCACCCTGTCAAAGGTTGTTGAAGATGGTAGTTTTCTGTCATGTTGACACATCCCATTGACTTATTCTATTTTCTTGCAGCACCCTGTCAAAATGTTGGATGGTAGTTTTCTGTCCTGTCGTCACATCTCATCAATAACATATTATTTATGTCATGGTCAGCCTTTCTACCCAATATTCAAGGTTAAAGTGCCATGACAATTTCCTGTGATTTCAATGCTTCCTGTCAATACATTTTTTTCAGTTACTGTTATTACTTTATATATATATATATATATATATATATTGTACCTCTTAGACGGTGTAATTTCTGATTCTAAAGGCTCGTACACACGATCGGTTCAAACCGATGAAAACAGACTGAGGTTTGTTTTCATCGTTCCAAACTGATCGTGTGTAGGCCCCATCGGTCCATTATCCTTCGGTCAAAAAACAGATGGCTTGCTTTAAAATTTAACCGATGGACGGTTAACCGATAGGTCAAAACCGATTGTTAGTACGCATGAGCATCGGTTAAAAATCCACGCATGCTCAGAATCAAGTTGACGCATTCTTGGAAGAATTCAACTACTTTTTTCAGCACGTCATTGTGTTTTACGTCACCGCATTCTGACACGATCGGTTCATGAACCGATGGTGTGTAGGCACATCAGTCCATCAGTCAGCTTCATCGGTGAACCGATGAAAACGGTCCGTCGGACCGTTCTCATCGGATGGACCGATCGTGTGTACATGGCTTAAGAATTCCTGGACAGTGTCTTATTCCCCACACAGACAGCAAACCCCCATTAATATACAATGCAGGAAGGTGGTTTCTAAATTTGTAATCCTTTGTTAGGGCAGACAGTGTTCAAATCTAGTAGACAGGGTTCCTTATGTAAACCATTGCTCCAGAACCCCTTCCTAAACATCACCAAGCAGGTTGAGCATATAAGGATTTTTAGGCAAATATAAAAAGGTAACTAGCATTTTTTTTAAAGGGGTTGTAAAGGGGTTGTAAAGGTAAACATTAAGGTGAAAAAACATCTGCTGATTATAGGCCCCCCTAACCTCCCCTTTACTTATCTGACCCCTCGAAAGTCCCATGCCGTGCTGTCAATCACATCCAATGGCACGGCGTGCTGTGGGCAGGGCCGAGGGATACAGTCGGCAGCTATGACCGGCGGCTGTATCAAGGGAGCACACCCGCAAAGGCTCAACACCATGCGAGCTCGCATGAAGGTGTTGAGTCCTTGCGGGGGGAGCCGAGACAGCCGCTGAGGGACCCCAGAAGACCGCGTTCAGGGCCACTCTCTGCAAAACTAGCTGCACAGTGGAGGTAAGTATAACATGTTTGTTATTTAAAAAAAAATAACTTTAGTGATTCTTTAAGGCTTGACTCCATTTTTTTGTGATGGAGCTAACCTTAGTAAGCTTCCGATTTTCATGCAGGTATAGCTGTTGTGCACCCAAACACAACATCTTTATTCAGTTTGCTGTCTCATACATTTAGAAATCCCTATGCAAAAAAAATATAATTACAAAAAAGTTTCTTTCATCTACCAATCTCAATCAACCTGTTTCAAACTGGTCATTAATAAATCAAACACAAAGAACGATTACAATACATAGTCCTCAAGAAAAGGAAATCGTTCCATGTAATTAGTTCTTTAGAATTGGTCATAGTGGATTACATAGGACAGTTTAACATAAATTAGGTGGTCGTACTGAGATTTAGCACATATCTGCCATTGTTGACCAAGCCCAAATGAGTAGAAGCCTGCCATGCCAGGGATTTGAAAAGGCTTGCCTACTCTGATGTCTCTAGACTATATTATTTACTTAAGAACATTATTTCTAGATGTATATTCCAGTCACAAACGACTGATTGATTATAGTTTTAGACATTCTATCATCACTGCCTTATTTTATCATTTTGGTTGTGCCTGTGTATGGTGAACTTTTGGCAGCATGCCATTAAAATAATTAAATGAATCAAAATATAAATTAAAAAGTCAGCACTTAAAATGGATTGTGGGTACTCATGGGTACTTGCATGCTAGGGTTATACAAATAATATTACTATTCTGGAATTAAAATGATCTATTTATTGATATAACTTTGAAAGCAAGCATATAGCCTTTTTGTTATATATATTGTTCTATCTTGGTTCTAATACAGAGAATGTACCACGGTTTTCTTGCAAGACTTCATTCTCATTATAATTATATTCATTGTTCTGAATCCAGGTTATCAATTTGTATAATATTTACAACCCATTCAGAAGCATAACATGACAAGCTTGGGCAGTACAAAATTCACTAAGAGCAATCATTTCATAACAGGAATAGTTATTTTGCAATAAAAATGCTGAAGCAAGTAGTCATTGGGGATGTAATAACTCAGTAGAAGCGCTAAAATAATAGGTAATTAAAATAAAGAAGCTATTTTATTCATAGTGTTTTGGTTTTGAATGAGGCTAGGGCAGAATAATATACACTGAAGCATTCAAAAAGATGCAGCTAATAATTGACATTTGCTACATTTCTTATGTTATGCATGTTTCCCTACTTGTGTTCAAATATTAGATATTTATAAAAACACTATCCCTACAGTGTAGTAATCTCTCATAAAACAGATGCTAACTGACAGGTTTTTATGATGGATGACACATTTCTTTCTTGAGAACATTGGATCTTCTCTTAAAAGTGGAACTAAACGCAAGTTCACAAAATAAGTGCTATCTGCCTGCCGGCAATGTTTTTTGTGAATGTACACTGAGCAGCGCATGCACCGTTCAGTGTACAATCCCAGTATATGCTGGGATTCAGCATCATTTTACTCCAGTGTGTGTGTGTTGGATCCTGGCCCAGCAGATTAGGATGGCTAAGGATGCCAAACTGAAAGATGACCGGATGATGTCAATAGCAGTGATGGAGAGTTGAGGAACAATGTGGGTGGCCGCAGTTCTGAAGTAAGGTGCTTTGGCAGCTAAGGCTTTGTTTCTATATGTCACACTTAATGAATGCAGGTAAAGGTTAGAGACCATCGTTTTCTATGTGTCCTGTTCATGTTGCAATGAGATGCGATGCAGTAAGCTGTGATTAGATGCAGACACCCCATGCCAACTGACTGCAGCTAAAAGGGAAACTTGCCCACACACTAAACTTCTGCCATAGCCAGATATAATGTGCAAATATGCTGTGAATACTTGTACATTACTTGTACATTACAACAGAAACCATGGACAATTTCAGGCAGGGCTGAAACTAGGGGGATGGGATGGGGGCACCTGCCCGGGCGCCACGATAAAGGGAAAACCGCCGCTCCAGACGACACTCTTCAGTGGTGAGTAAAGTTCAAAAACCCAAATGTGTTCAGGCAATGCGTGGTGCAATATAAGGAAAGAAAAATGGACAGCCGCACTCCAATGGATGAAAAGACTTAAAAATAGTGCCTGTTTATTCCAGTCAAAAAACTAAAACAGCAAAAACAGCAAACAGTGGGGTAACAAAAGCTGACGCGTTTCACATCGACAACCGATGCTTAGTCATAGCTAAACATAATGATAAAACTGAGAGGGGTGCTGTGGCTGACAGGAGTAAAGAGCGCAACATCACTGCTCCAGTCAGCCCAGTGCTGGGAGGGAGGAGGAGAGAGCTGTGAGTAGGCAATGTGTTCTTTTTTCCCCTCCTCCCTTCTGATTACACAGAAACTATCAAAAACAGGTGTTCTCTCCAACCAGCTACTTCTCTTGGCTCCCCTTGTCTGTCTTCTGTGCAGGGCGCCTGAATGACAGCTGATGTGCTCAGAGAGGGATACAGATGCATACAGGATGCATACAGGATAGAGATGCATACAGTATAGAGTATGGCCAACATGCGTGCCCCCTCCCCCTCCTTCCCCTTCAGCTCCTGGTGCGGGTTCACAGCACCAGTGACCTGTTCGAAGAATCTCTGGAGAGGCAGAGGGATGTGAGAAGTACAAACCTGATGCAGGAGACTTCCACAACGGGAATCATCCTAGGTTCCAAATGGTCTTGCAACAAGTCTCCACAGCTGCTGTCATGAAAGTATTTTAGTTAAAACTGAATATCCCGCTGCAATCGAAGGAGTACTATTCCTGAATTGAACCACAGGAGGATCATATCCCTGCCGGCAGGCTGATGAACAGGCGTCTCTGATCTCTATAATTTGAAATCCTGGTAAGCGGCATTGATATTATTTTCCTGGCTTCAAAGTATGGGAGTATTGAAAGATCTACGGGGTTCCATATCGTGGCCACTTTATTTTATTTATATGGACTTTTTATTTGGTAGTTTTGAATATAGACAGTCACTTTATGATTATTTCATATATATGTTGATCAGTTTTTCAACTGTTTTTCACATTGGTATTTTTATGATTATCTTGTTTAAGTTACTCACTAGCCAGAGAACCACTGAGGGAATATAGGATGGAGAAGGTTACGGGTGTCTTAGTAGATCACAGGCTATGCAACATAAAGCTGCAGACTACTAGCATGTTTTGAAAAGAGTATTTACTCAGGAGATAACTCTATAATTCTATCACTTTACAAAGTTCAGGTTTAGACACATTGTGAGTCCAGATAAGGGTAACAATCTAATAAGGAGACAGGGGTACCTCAGTTATGAAGAAAAAACTATGAACATTAAACGTATTATCCCTGGGTAAGAGTTGCTTAAGAGGAGATAGGATCACAATATACAAGTATCTAAATGGTGATTCTAGCATAGGAATTAAACTACTCAGTCTTAGGTCAAAGAAGACACCCAGCAACTCGCTTCCACAATTGGTGGTGTCAGTGGAGACTTTAAGATGGGCATCTTAGTGAATGCAATATACAGGAATATGGGAGATGGTAGTGCCATAAACACATACACACACATTGAGCTGGAAAGACTGGTGTCTTTATTCAACCTTACCAACTAGGTAACTCATTTAAATGTTAATTTTTTGTATACGTTTCCTCATATGCTGCCTCCAAGTTGCTTCACTGAAGTAGATATCTTTTTTCCCGCTTTTTCTGTCTGCACGAAGCGTGAGAGTTGTACACAATCTCCTACTTACTTCTGTTCTTCAGTGGCTTATAATGTCACTATATTACAGAAGTGTCTGCATTGTAGAGACAACACCCATAGGTGTAGCTGCAAGGATCTATTTCGTTTTAGACCAAGCTGGGCATTTGTCATAGCTCGGAATACTGTACTAGGTTTCTATGTTTTGTCATGCTTGAAAAGCTAAGGACTTTATCCATTTCATTTGATTTAATGCTGTATCTTGCAGGCTGCCATATAGCTTCAGTTGTATTATGTGAAAGTACTGAGACAGAACAGATTATAGTAGACTAATGGAATCCTTTCTTTGTACTACACCATACCTTTCTTTTATAGGGACACTGTCTCCTTCTTTGTCCAAAATCCCCTTGCCCTACTTTCTGTTTATTCTCTTTCTCTATATTTTTTTAGTAACAAAGATTTAAAACTGAACTCAAGGCAGATTAAAAAAAATAATAATGCAGTTCTGTATGCATTAAACAATAGGTTAATGCAGTTTTTAAATGCAACTAGAGTACCTACTTTTAGTTTGTATTCACCTTTTGCATTCCCCTATACATAAACACTAAAGCTGATCATACATTATATAATTTACTTCTTCAATTTATTTAGACTGCAAATAAAAGTGTTTAGGTTTGATCTCATATTATATGGTTTTGGTAAATCTAAAGGAAAGTTGTACAAGAAATTTGTATAGCGTATGGCCAATGGGATAAAGAGCAGAAGCACTAGGAGCCAATCAGATGTTAAAAAAGGAACATGCTATAGGATGAGCATAGTGACTACATGGATAGGCTGCTGCTCCTCTTCCTTCAGTGTCCAATCATAGCCATGGGGCAGGGAGGTGACTTCATAATAAGCCAGGTCACTAGCCTAGCTATAAAATCTAGCATCGCTTTTTAAACCTCAAATTCAAATTCTTTGGTAGCTAAAACAGTTCCTATAAATGCATTTTAGGTATGAAGTTCAACTTTATATCTGATCTCCAGATATAAATGACAGACATTATTGCAGCCCTCCAGTCATTAATACATATTTTTGAATTCAAGCAGAGCCCAGAGAGGGAGAAGGGAAAAAGCAGCACATGATGCCAAACAGGCAGTGCCAAGACAAGGTCACCTGGTGCCCAGGGCGAAAATTAAAAACTGGTTCTTAGGAATGAATCAGTGTCATTTCAAAACTGCCATTGGTTCAACAATAACCCCCAGCACTAATGGCTGTTTATGCAATAATAACCTCCAGCATCAGTGCCAGTTTCTGCACCAATAACCCAGTGGTCAGTGGTGTTATGCTATTTAAACCCCTCTTAAAGTATAATTTAAGCTTACACCTAACTAGCCTTAAAAATCCCCCCCACAATACCTATGTTGACTAGCCTTTGTAAAAAAAAAAGAGATATGTACATACCTATTTTCACACCACTTTGCTCTGGTCAGGTGAAATTAACCCCTGTGTTAGCCAGTGCCAGCTGCAGGGAGAACAGAGAATGCTGACAATGACTGGTATAGCTTGAAGTGGCGATATCACCCATAGTGTCCCATGTCTCAGTCATAGTCAGCTCTCCCTCCTCTCCCATGCAAAGGCTGCTGGTTCACACAGGGGAGATCAAGTGACCAGATCAGAGTGGGCTAAAAATAGGTCAGTCAACAAAAGTGTTAGGAGGAGGCATTTTTACTTTAAAGCAGATTTTCACCCTACAAATTTAATTTCTCTGCTCCACCTCTCCTCTGGTCCTCTACGTGTATTGTGAGATTGTTTTCCTCTTAGCTGCTTTTTTTAAGAACATTTTGCACCCCCCCCCCAATGATGTGCACTATGCTCCCTTTGCCTTCTGGGATATGTGACATGAGCCTTTCATTCAGTAAAGGAGGAGGGGCGGGCCTATTGGTAGATCATTGGGAGGCGTGCCAGCTGAAATCGGAGCAGATGGCAGCCTCTCGATGCTCTCATCGTAAAACATTGCAGCGTGACACCGAGCGCTGTCAGAGGAGAAGAGTTTCTCAGCTGCTCAGAACTGGACCCGCTGGGTGGGTGAGAATCTGAAATGCTCTAACACATAATGCAGTAAGCAGCGTTAGCGTAAAAAAACAATATAGGGGGTCAGTGTAAATATGCTTTAATCTTTCTGCATCAATGCAGGTGGGCATAAGTTGCACCAGTGTCAGGGTTATTAACCCCTTCACGCTGCAGCATAAATGAGTTAATTAACACTGATACTGGTGCAACTGATGCGGGAAAAAGGGTTTGATTAGCTGTAACTGGTCACTACTGCATCAGTGACCAGTGACAGCACGTGAACTCTTTCATGCAGGGATGGACTGAGACCAAAATTTGGCCCTGGACTTTATCCAGACCGGCCCACTTTATGTTTGCAAACAAGAACAAAAACAGTATACAAACTATACGCAATTGTGCAAAAAAAAACATGAGTAGCATAACAAAAGGAGTCCTCACTCACCTCTTTTATTATTTCACTTATTCTCCTCTGTATTTTCCTCATTCCTCTCACATCACTGCATGAAGTGGAGGGCGAGCTGCGCAGCCATTACTTTGACAGGCTGTCACTGAAACCGGCCCACTGAGCCATCGGCCCACCGGGAAACTCCCTGTAGTCCCTATGGCCAGTCCATGCCTGCTTTCATGCAGCATATCACTAATAGCATTGATAATTATTGAAACCCCCACCTCCAGCCAGCCTCTAATCACTTGAGCCAGTTCCTACTGACACACAACCTTACACTGTCAATGTAGACAGGATATCAGGAAGGAGAATCTGCTAGTGGCAGCCCAGTGCCTTAGGTTATTGCTGACTTGCACACTGTACCTCACAGTGCCAGCAGAACTCCCTTTTCCTCTCTTATCCTGCCTCCTGGCCTCTCAATGAAGTCAGGCCCAGATTAGAATCCATCTGCCGGGTGGAGATCACTCTGCCTGACAAGGAAGCAAGCGTGTTCATACTAGACTTGTGCACTCTGCACACCGCTGCAGTGCTGCAATATATTATTGTGTACTGTAGCAGCGATGACCTGTATACTACTGGTCCAGGTTAAACAAAAACACTACCTGCACTGTGTGTTGGCACTTCATGCAGTTTAGTAATTTAAAGATTTAAACATGTTGTGTGAAAACATCATTCTGATTGATAGTCTAAATTTTTGTTGCAGAGGATGCCAAAAATCTGACGTGTATCTTAGTGTAGACCTCTGGGGAAATCAGTGAGCCAATCACACAAGCAGGACATGATGTCTCTGGGGGACGTTCTGTACACATTTTGTAAACAGAACACTTTCAGGAAGCCATATTGCATTGCACTTTACAGAAAATTAGAGAGCTTCAAGATCAAATGGAAAGCAAATTTTTAAAAACATTCAATAACAATATGACTTGTGTCACAATTGCATATGCTGTATTATTTTTATTAATTTACTACTTTTTTTCTCCATGAAAGTAGAGTTACCTTTTAAGTATGAAAAGCTCCTATTGCATTATAGTACCTAAAGTGTAGGTTAATTTATTAGTAAAACTCAATAAACAATCCCCTCCCTGTCCTGAGCAATTGCCTAAATAAAAGGACAAACCTCAGGTACAGATATGTATATCATTTACTGCTATGGCCTGCCCAAAGCAAATAACCAAATTCAAACTGAAGACCTATATATTTATTGTAGGTCATTGACTTTATAAATTCCTATTAGTCATCACATCACTCTAACAGTCAGGCAAATAGTATTTTTAAAAGGAAAGTTCAGCAATGGCTTTCTCCTTTTTTCTCCCTTTTAACCTGATGTTGCTATGCCATGGGTTACTGCATTTTTCTATTTGTCTTATTAAACAAGTCAATTGCTTTATAAAGAAACTAAGGCCCCTTTTACACTGGGGTGTTTTTCAGGCGTTTTGGTGTTACAAATAGCATCTGTAAAGCGCCTGAAAAGCGCCTCTCAAGCCACCCCAGTGTTTAAGCCCAAGTTCTTTCACACTGGAGCAGTGCGCTTGCAGGACGGGAAAAAAAGTCCTTCAAGCAGCATCTTTTGAGTGGTGCGGGAGCGGTGTATACACTGCTCCCAAAGCGCCCTGCCCATTGAAATTTATAGGGAGCGCTGCCGAAGTGCCTGCAAAGCAGTTCGGCAGCACCGCAACACGGCACTATTGACCCTTTCCTTGGCCGCTAGCAGGGGTTAAAAGTGCCCCACTAGCACCTTAAAAACGCCATTTTAGTGGCACTTTCCGGTTAACGTTCGCACTGCTCCAGTGTAAAAGGGGTCTAAGAGAAACATATAAGCTACTGGCGGGTGGCCAACCTTATTCAATATTTTCTTGTTCACTGACTTTAAAGAAGTTTTGACTTCACTGAATTCATGCGTGTTCCATGCATTGAAGCATTGGATTATGATGACAATGGCAGTTTGTGAAGATAGAAATATATGAGCCTCCATAACTGACTTGTTTTGAAGGTTTAAGCTATGGGCTGTTCTCCTTATATTTGCTCACAACTTATTGAGTAACTGGCTTGGAACAAGTACATCAGATTTGAGGACAGCAGGTCCAGCATTTACAGCTCCAAAACACATGTCCGTTATAGCTCTCACTTGTCTATCCTGAGGGTTTTCCTTTAAATTGGATTTGGAAATAAAGCATTGCTGTCCGTGGTGCTGAACCCTCACGCATCTGCTCACAGTGGCTTGCCTCATACAGAAAGTGATGTAGCTACTCTTGCCAGCTTATACTATTCAGATTAATGCAAAGTGCATGGACACTTAGAAACTAATTACAATTTACTAAACTTAAACCATTGGAAAACTCTGAGTCTGATTGCATGCTATAGATGTTGCTCTTTGTTCTTTGCACTGCCTTACTGAAATAGATGTGCGTCTTGTTTTGAAGATAATAGTCATCATTAACATTTTATGAGAAAATTCACTTACTATAGCAAACATTTCTGAAAATAATTTCATTTTACACACAATATAGAGTTTTTAAACTTACAGTAAAATGTACTATTTATTTATCCGTTATAAATATATAATGCTGGCAGATTACACAAAGTACATAGAACAATCCATACGCATAGTTTGCAAATCATCCCACGGACCCATCTGATTTTAGTAGGGCGGGTAGGGGATAGGATATTTAAAGCATAGGAATATGAATATGCTGTTTATTTATATATGAAAAATTTTGATTTTATGTGATGTTTTTGTACCATGGGAGCCATGCAATAGTAGACATTTATTATTTACACAAATATGGCATGGCTATTATTTAATTAATTTCCAATTGATAGAATATAACTTTGTTAATTTCCAATTGATAGAATATAACTTTGTTAATACAAAGGTGGAATAATGGCTCGTTGTGCAGAGTGATATTCACACATTATACATTGTATTAGTCAGCGCAATCTGTACAATTGCTAAATGATCATTATGTTACATATTTTGGATATTTTGTAACATTTTGTTTTGTGAAAGGTTTAGGCTAAGTTCACACTTCCATAATCAGTTTTTCAGTGCAATCACATGGTGCTACTTGGATGCTATTTACAGGTGAAACTCCAAAAATGTGATTATCATGCAAAAGTTAATTTATTTCACTAATGCAACTTAAAAGGTGAAACTAATATATGAGACTCATTACAAACAAAGCAAGATAGTTTAAGCTGTGATTTGTTATAATTGTGATAATTATGGCTTATAGCTCACAGGTGTCAAATACAAGGTCGCGGGTCGAATCTGGCCCTCCAGGCCATTCCATGTGGCCCTCATACCTCTTCTACAGCTGCCGAAGAGCTCCAGCCCTCCTCTGGTCCTCCTCCAGGCCCTTACTTTCTGCTTTCAAGCAATGCATCCAGCTTCGATAGAGAGAAAGGAGTCACCGCTCCAGGTGGGATCACTAAATGGTTACAGGTGGTGCAGGATACCAAGGGTGCTGGCGGTGCACTAAGCAAAATGAAGACAAAAAAAAATGGATAGCCGCACTCCAAAACCTGATGGGTGGTCTTTTATTCAATAGAAAGCATGTACAAAAATAGGGTCACAGCAGTGGAAACAAGGAACAGCCGACGCGTTTCGCACTGGATCAGTGCTTATTCATGGCCATGAATAAGCACTGATCCAGTGCGAAACGCGTCGGCTGTTCCTTGTTTCCACTGCTGTGACCCTATTTTTGTACATGCTGTCTATTGAATAAAAGACCACCCGTCAGGTTTTGGAGTGCGGCTATCCATTTTTCTTTGTCTTCATAATGCATCCAGCTTCTTCCCAGCAGCAGCATAAGGAAAGGGGGGTGCACTGTGATGTAAGGGAGAGTGGGGGACTCAACGGCTGATAGTGGGGTGGCTCTTGACATGTAATGTAAGGGGAGAGAATGCACTGGACATCCAATCTTACAGATACAACGGGCCCTTTTGAGGGCAATCATAATGCTGATGCGGCCCACGATTTGAGTTTGACACCCTTGTTATAGCTCATGAAACTGAGCTGCATTGATGTGAATAAACACTGTGATTTCAATTGTCATGTGATACTGTGTGATTTAAGTTGCATCTGCAAGCATACTAGTGTTAACCAGGCTTTAGTGTGTACTCTTTTTGCATTTGATTAATTAGCCTAAGCCTGGTTCCCCTGGTGCAAATCCCACACGTTTGTAATTTGGCTGCAATAAAAAATGTTTTCTATCCAGCAATTCTCACTATATGACTAATGCCCTGTACACACGATCGGTTCGTCTGATGAAAACGGACCGATGGACCGTTTTCATCGGACGAACTGATCGTGTGTCACCCATGTTTTTTTTTTCCCATCTGTAAAAAAAAAATAGAACCTGTTTAAAAATGTTCTTATGGTTAAAAAAACGATCGTCTGAGGAGAAATCCATCGGTCAAAAATCCATGCATGCTCAGAATCAAGTCAACGCATGCTCGGAAGCACTGAACTTCATTTTTCTCAGCACGTCATAGTGTTTTACGTCACCGTGTTGGACACAATTGGATTTTTAACCAATGGTGTGTAGGCAAGACTGATGAAAGTCAGCTTCATCGGATATCTGATGAAAAAATCCATCGGTCTGTTTTCATCAGACGAACCGATCGTGTGCAGGGCATAAGCTTCAGCTGAAGTAAAAAAACTTAAGAGGAGCAGGTATATTTTCCCTGTATCGGATAATATTAATACCTGTGCAGTTTTTTGTCCTTTGCTGCAGGCTTTCACTAATAGGACATACTTCCTTCTGCCTGCAGCACAGTGAAATCATTTTAACTTAGGCATAGCCACTTTCCTTGAGATTAAGAATAGTGTTGCTCACGAATATTCGCATTGCGAATATTGGCTACGAATATTGCATATTCGAGTATTCGCGAATAAATCGAATATTGCGGCGAATATTCGTATTTTTTCAAATTTATTTTTAAAACAGATCACATCCTAGTGATCTCCATCGACGTCCAAAAGCATTGCTGGTATGATTAGAGAGAGACCCTGGGCCGAGTAGCTGATGTGATTCTTTTATGTTGCCAACATAAAAGAATCGCATCAGCTACTCGGCCCTTCTTTTGCATCAGAGCCAATCAGAATAACTTGAATATTCTGCAAAAGGAATATTGCGCGATATTCCTTTTGCCGAATATTCAAGTTATTCTGATTGGCTCTGATGCAAAAGAAGGGCGGAGAAAATAATTGCGCAATATTCCTTTTGCCGAATATTCGAGTTATTCTGATTGGCTCTGATGCGCCCTTCTTTTGCATCAGAGCCAATCAGAATAACTCGAATATTCGGCAAAAGGAATATTGCGCGATTATCTTCTCCGCCCTTCTTTTGCATCAGAGCCAATCAGAATAACTCGAATATTCGGCAAAAGGAATATTGAGCGATATTCCTTTTGGCGAATATTCGAGTTATTCTGATTGGCTCTGATGCAAAAGAAGGGCGGAGAAGATAATCGCGCAATAGGAATATTGCGCGATTATCTTCTCCGCCCTTCTTTTGCCCCCTTATTCTCCTTTCTTTTAAGTAGAGTTAGTGTAGAGTTAGTGTTTAGTGCATATTAGTTTAGTAATACAGGAAATGATCTCCGTTTATGAGAATTTCGCAAAATTAGCGAAATTTCGCAAAATTTATTTGGATAAAATATCACGAATATTCGATATTAGCGAATATTCGCGAATATTCTTCTATATATTCACGCAATATCGCAAAATCGAATATGGCGTATTCCGCTCAACACTAATTAAGAACTGCTTTTAATTGATAAATGGTAGAGCTCTTTTGAAAAATCACACTGTTGCTTTAAAATTGTAAAATGTCAGGAATACATTCATACAGACTAGTTTACTCCTGGAAAGGTTCGCTTTAAATGTTGAGTTGCACTTATCAATTTCTAGACATTTGATTTTATTGTTTAAACGGCTGTGGGCAGCTTGTTACTCAGCTTGTACTGTTGTTCAGTGCAAAAGTGCTGCATGTAGTGTTAGCACACATACCTGGATGAATAAATAAACTTTTGTAGCTTGAGAAACCAAGCTGCTAGTAGGAAAACCTAAACACTTTCCTATTGCCGTTTGCTCCATTGTGTTGTTTATTCAGTTGCAAATTTTACCAGTCTGCTGTGTACATCCTGCAGTGTTTCACAATTCAATATAACACCAGACAAAGCACTTCACTGCAGTGCCCTCTGGCATGCAACGCTTTGTAGTTCATCTTACATCTGATCTCTATCCTTCTTTGTCCATGGAGCTCAGCCAGCTACTGTCATCAGTTAGGCAGCTGAAGAGTCATTTCAGCTGGTGTGCCCCCAGGAAAACCCTTTATATTTACCGTCCATCCGTCTTTATGCTCTTCGCTGCTTTTGCTTGGATGGTCCAGTGTATTGACAAGATGATCTGAGCCCTGCCAACGGCTGTCACCGCACATTCTTAAGAGCTGTTGTGGCATCCCAGAAAAGGCCCAGCCTCAGTGTAATAATAAGCTGTATTTATGAAAAATGATCTGTCTCAAGATTATTGCCATGATACTAAATCTCTCCATCAGAGTATAGTTTTAAAAGCAAGATGATATCACTGTGTGTGTATAACATCCAAGAGTGACCTGCTTCACATAAACGTCATTCCGTTTGCTAAAAAGATTGACTCAGCATGTACTGCAATCACCCCTTCAGAGCTAAAGATCAAGCCACAGCTTTGTAATGAAAGATTTCTCTCTTTGCCCAAAAGCATGGCATTGGTATGTCAGTGTTTACTGCCAAGCAATCTCTGACTTATTGGAAATTGGCTGAAGATATGAATGACACATTTGTGCTACACTTCCAGGTAACAGAAGTGCCAGAATTGATTCCATTTTGTATTTGACAGAGCCAGATAAGAGCGAGATTAAGAGAATGTATGCCAGCACACTGACAGCATGAAATAATTTGGGAGGCTTTTATGACACACATCTCTTTTTAGGCTTGTTCTATATATGTGTATATGTATATATATATATATATATATATATATATAATGAAACAGGGTGGTTATGAATGATTGAACTGACGGTATCCAGGACAACGCCAATGATGAGATCATAAAATTCGAATGTGTGAGTAACAAATAGCTTTGGTGGTATCGGTAATTAGAATGTTCAGCTTCAAATGTAGTTAAAATAAATGATCAATTTGGGTGTGACTTGGAGTAAAGGCCAACTGTCTGTTGAAGTGAACACTGCTCATTTTACAGCAGATGAAAACGTTTTTGTTGCTACTTGACTGCAGGTTGGCTGTGCCCTGAATCTTCCAGCTCATTTCATGGTCCATTGTCCACAACTGGTACAGCAGTTTCTTTTAGATTATTGTTGCCACGTGCAAGGGAGTTTTGAAAAGCAGCAAGAATTGAGCAGCAGGGGCCTATGAGGTAATGTGAGTAGGTGTGAACTCTCTAGCAACTGAGATGTTTGTTGTTGAACCCCTGCAACCAAGAGAGATACGAAACATATGTCGGCGGCGAGATCTGGCTCTTCTCTACAGCTGATCATCCAGTGCCTCGTACTTCCACGGCACCCAGTCTGACACAGCAATCATCTGGCTGCACTTTGTGCACCTAGCGGGTTCCTCACACCAGAGACAATCCCATATGCTGCAAATCCCAGTGCCAGACAGGCACACTTAAAAGTAAGAGGCCAATTGGCTGTTTTGTGATTTTATTATTTTAATAAAGGTAACGCACTATGGGTTTCCCCCAACATTTCTCTGTTTTATTGTGAGTTCCACAGACATATTCCATTGTTCCACCTGGATCCAGTATATGCCCCCAGTGAAACAGGCACCTATCCTGTCCAGCTCATACGACCTACTTTTAATTAAGAGGTCTCATCTTGTGGTAAGCGCACAAATAGCTCTACAGCACTTTGGGTGAAGTCCTAATCTAAATGGTGAAGGCTAATTAAGCACATCTGCGATCCAACGTCCAGCATTTCCATTTTGAAAATTGGTTCTCGGCTTTATTGGACTGGTTCACTTACTTTCTATTACACTCTATCCAACAAACTATCCCTATCATAGTGGATGGTCATTAGACATTTGTCACTGGCACTAAGTGTGTTTTTACTGTGCACATAGTTATCATTAGATATTTATATAATTTATAATGTATTATCTTTTTGTTGCTTATTAAGGTACCCACCTGTTTTTCATGTTTATATCACACCCAATATTGGGTCATACATATTTAGCCCATCTACGTTTTGGGCCCCAACACTTTATAGGGCCCTCAACCATCCTCTTTCGTAACCAAGAGTTATGCCTGGTAAACACTAGCAGTTTTTTCTTTCATTCAACAAAGCAGGCTGAACAAAAAAATAACATTCGGGAGGAGATCCTGTACTGTCTGATGTTAGTATGGGGATCTTCCTGCTGAGCTATTATGTTCTGACCGGGGAACGACACCAGTCAGTGCTCTCAGCCATTGGCTAAGAGCACTGATTGGATGAGGATGGGCAGATTTTTTTTTTCTGGTCATGCCCCTTAGACAGAAGTCAGACATTTGACCCGCTTCTGTAGGACCGGCTGTTGTACACACAGGCCAAATGTGGGCTAGTTTCTATTGCACATACTGCAATTATACTGCCCAGTATTCAGTACATGTAGCATTGTGCAGCATTAGCTTTATTGTTTGTAAATGCTGCTCATAACTGAGGTCCTCCAGCCCCCTTATTAGCTTTGTTGCCTGTCTCTGGACTATCTCCAGTTGAAAGAGACTTATTCCAGACCAAGAACATCCTTCCTGTGGACTGGTGACCAAAACTAGATGGTATACCTACCTGATATATCTCATATATTGCCATGAATGCAGCCTTAGCATTGCCATGAATGCAGCCTCAAATGTAGCCTCACCATTGACATGAATGCAACCTCGAATGCAGCCTCATTATTGCATGGATGCAGCCTCACCATTGACATGAAGGCAGCCTCACCATTGCATGAATGAAGCCCAACCATTGACATGAATGCAGCCTCACCATTGACATGAATGCAGCCTTACCATTGTCATCAGTGCAGCCTGATTGATGCCCATCTGCAGCCTAGGAGGGGAGAGGGAGGAGGTGGGATGAGTGCCAACAGATTACTTACAGAAAAATCTCCTGCTTTCTCAGAGGCCTCTTTGATACAAAGTCCCACCTCCTATGATAGACAGAACAGTCATCCAATGGCAGTCCAGGGGATGGGACTTCCTATTACAGAGGCCGCTGTGTAAACAGGAAATTCTCCCTGTCCCCTCCTAGGTACCTATATATAAATAAATATGGGTATATATCTTTTGTGGCCCCCACAGTGCTCTGGGATTTGTTGGGGGGCTCAAAAGATATATATAGCAACATTACCAGTGGGACTATACAACTAGGTGTGTATGTATGTATATCTAAAAGCAGCAGGCTTTTATATTAGAATAGTCTTAACTTTACGTTATCTGTTCCTATGTGTAATCTGTATTTTACTATTTTGAAGACTCAGGATTTCTTATAGCATTTTAATTAAAAAGAACTCCAAAGCAAGTGAGAAAACAAAGGCAAAACATCTGGAGCTTTTGCGGGTGAGAAGGCTGTGCACCTCTCAGAAGCAGATGTAGACAGTCCCCAAAACCCCAAGATCTCCAATCAGATCTGCTATAGTAAAAGGGCACTTGTTTGAGGAAAATTACGCACTTTGTGTAGCTTTCCTTTCAGTGCTAATTGAATAGATTCATGATTTACAGCTTTGTGCCATTATCCTCTGTCTTTTCAGCACATCCAGTTCTGTGGACTGAAACAATTATTAAACAGAGCTACTTGTAAAGTTTGGCAAATCAAGGCTTTATAGCAGCTGCTCTTTAATATCTTCCACATCCTCAGGGTCACTGAATATATGCCTCTAAAGGTAACCCCTGCTCATGCATTTTCTCATCATATGCTTAGTTTAGGTTGCCTGGGTTTTTGACCAGTTTACTTAATGCTTAGAACCCTAAAGAGAGCCTGCACTTTATTTATTTAGGACAGAACAGTAAGTTTGCTTTAAAGCCCTTTCCGTTTTCCACAGATGCTCACCTTCCTTTTGTGTTCCTGCGAGGAGCATACACACAGCTGGGATTCCCGGCCAAAAGCTCTCCTCACAGTTTTCCCTTCCAGGAAAACTGCTCATGTGTACAAGGCTTTATACTTGCTGCAATGACATATGTGCTGGCAGTAGGAAACACAGCATGTTGCAGGGCAGTTTGTATTTCATACAACTGTAAGTGTAAAATACACATATACAGTGGCTAGGGAACAGTGAAGCAGCAGATGTTCAACAAAGGAGCATCCAGCAAGGAAATTAGATTCACATAGGTGGGTGTAAAAGTAATAAAACACATTTAGGCTTCCTATTCTGTCTGGGGGGGTTTTGATTCTCTGATTGTCCTGGTGGACAACCAGTACAGATAGCATGCAAAATCCAATAGTTTACAAACTGGAATAGAGGGAAAATCTTTCATTGAGGAGATTTGTATCAGTGACAATGGTCAAAAGGGGAATTTCCCCTCACTTTGAAGAGATTTTCTCTTGCTCTCTTGTTTTTAAGTAATTCTGACTACCCCAACTAAGAATAAAGTTTTGACATATACTGTACTCAGGGCCGTCTTTAACATTGATTGGACCCTGAGCAAAAATTGTATTGCCCCACCCCCATGCAATTTTGCTCTATACCTACTCTGATGCCGCGTACACACGATCATTTTTCGGCATGAAAAAACATAGTTTTTCAAAAACTTCATTTAAAATGATCGTGTGTGGGCTACACATAATTTTTCTGGTTCTGGAAAACAACAATTTTTTTTTCCGAACATGCATTTTTTAACGTCGTTTTAAACAATGTCGTTTTTCGGGTTGTAAAAAATGATCGTGTGTGGGCTAAAACAACGTAAAAAACCTGCGCATGCTCAGAAGTAAGTTATGATACGGGAGTGCTCGTTCATAATGGAGTAAGCACATTCATCACGCTGTAACAGACAGAAAAGCGCAAATTGTCTTTTACTAAAACGGAATCAGCTAAAGCAGCCCAAAGCCGAATGGAACTTTCCCTTTATAGTGCCACCATACGTGTTGTACATCATCGCGCTTTGCTAGATCATTTTTTTAAAACTATGGTGTGTAGGCAACATCGTTTTAATGATGAAGTTGGGAAAACGTCGTTTTTTGGACATGCTGAAAAATGATCGTGTGTACGCGGCATGAGACAAACAATAAATATCAGCTAGACTTAAAATCAGTTTACTGTATCAGATCAGGCAGTGATTGCGATTGGTTGCTAAAGGTTACATCATATCATTGAAATATAGAAAAAAGGAATATAGAAAAAAATTGTGCATACCGTGTGAAAAAAATAAAATGAAAGCTGCGTCTCAAAGTGTTATACAACACAAAAACACATAATACAAAAAGGGAGTCGCGCTAAATAACAAACCTATGAATTAACAGATTGTCCATATGTGACATGGACACAATAACAAGTGGATATATAACGTGCAAAATAAATATATATATATAATTTGAGTTCATAAATAGAGAAAGTCCCAAGTGCAAAATGAATCCACACACGGTGTAGCTGATGATGGACAAGGACCTCCACCAACACAGAACACACTGACCCTTACCAGAGCCAACGATCTCACAGAGATCAAATACAGCATGTAAGAATAGACATCCACCTTCAGCAATGGGAATATGATAGTGTCATCCGTCCGGTATAGTTAGTGAATCAAACCTCTTGAATGGATGCCAATTGTAATGATCCCGGATATAAAAACAATCAGAGAACTCACATAGCGTAAAACTGTATGGTATTTAATGTATAAAAAATATTGTAGGCACTTACAACAATCACAGGATAAAAGAGCATGTAAAAATCAGCCGGCCAGCTTATGGAAGCGTGTACCCGAATCTTCCGGGTTCTCACTCGTGAATGCGGTGACGTCAGAACACCGCCTCCCAACGTTTCGTCTCAATGGGACTTGGTCACGGGATGACACTATCATATTCCCATTGCTGAAGGTGGATGTCTATTCTTACATGCTGTATTTGATCTATGTGAGATCGTTGGCTCTGGTAAGGGTCAGTGTGTTCTGTGTTAGCGGAGGTCCTTGTCCGTCATCAGCTACACCGTGTGTGGATTCATTTTGCACTTGGGACTTTCTCTATTTATGAACTCAAATTATATATAATATATATATATATATATATATATATATATATATATATATATATATATTGCACGTTATATATCCACTTGATATTGTGTCCATGTCACATATGGACAATCTGTTAATTCATTGGTGTGTTATTAAGCGTGACTCCCTTTTTGTATTATACATCATATCATTACCACTTACTGACTGGTTGCTAGAGGTTACAGCACACATTACAAAACACAGATTAGTTGCTAGAGGTTACAGCACATGATTGATGATTTCTTCTAGTTGATTGGTTGCTAGAGATTACTGTACAGTAAGGCCGCGTCCACACGATCAAATCTATCTGCTGGAAACGGTCTGCCCGACCGTCCCAGCAGACAGATTCGATCGTGTGTACGGGCGAGCAGACGGATTTGGCCAGCCGACAGATTTTAAAGCATGCTTTAAAATCTGTCGGCTGGGAATCCGTCCGCCCGATATGTCTGCTGGTTAGTACGCTAACCAGCAGACATATCTTCTCGCACATGCGTCAAATGGATTCGACGCATGCGCGGAAGTAATTTACTTCCTGGTGCAGTGACGTGGCGGCGTCAACGTCACCGCCACGTCACCGCGCTGTTTGCTAGCGGGGATTTTGGTTTGATCGTGTGTACAGCGATCAAACCAAAACGGCCAGCACACAGATTTGTTCAAATCGGTCGGTCCAACCGATTTGAACATATCTATTTGCTCGTGTGTACGGGGCCTAATACTACTCACTGATCAGTTGCTAGAGGTTACAGCACATCATCTCCTCACTGCAGAGGGTCTTGATTTACATATGAATGCCCCCTTTATTTACATATGAATGCTGCTGGCCTCAGCTATTTATGTATGAATCTGCCACTATTTACATATGAATGACGGTTATTTACATGTAAACACAGGGTCTGCAAGTGAGTCATCTGTTCACAACAACAGGGCAGAGCTGTGTAGCATTAGTAGCGACACTTCACATTGAGATATCAGGACACAGCATAGGACTAAAACTTTAAGGGACAAGGGAATTTAAACTGGGATAGTTGGCAAGCATTAGGCAGCTGCTTTGGGCCCCTCAACAATGACAGGGCCCAGGGCAGCTGACCCTTTTGCCCTGCCTTAAAGACGGCCCTAACTGTACTCAGGCCCGTCAAATTTTTTATATTCCTAAACCAATGAGGGCAGAAAAGAAGGAGCAAGAGTGTGACCCATAAAACACTAATCTGACATGCCTGCTTTAATAGACTACATACTCAAAATAATCCTGTAACTTCTGTATACTTATAACATATTTGTATTGCAGCCAATATCTGCTTCAGCTTTTCTTCTTTGTCAAATCCTTTGTTCTTGGCACCAATGCATTAAACTTCTCTAATCTCCTGTGCTTTCATTCTAAAGTTAAATTAGTTGCAGTCTTTCTTGGATATGTATGGGCTTCTGTCATAAATTCTCCCGAATGGAGGTCGTTTAAGTGTGTTCCCCTGAGAGTGCTGATAAGAGCAGCTCATTGTATGTTCGTGTAATTACAGGTCTACACCACTAATGATATTTAAGAGACGCTCAGGATAAGGGTATTTTCTGTAATTGAGTGAGAAGCTCTCCACCTACTACCTCTTGTTCACCAGCAGCTTTTCCTTCTCGCACAGAGTCTAGTATATAAAGCAGGGCTTTTTTTCAGGGGGAACTTGGGGGAACTCAGTTCCACCACCTTTGGCTCAGACCCGTTGGTGCCTGCTCACCACAATCACTTGTAAACACAGAAGTCCGGTTTCTGTGTTTACAAGTGACAGCTTTGTAACCCCCTGAACTCTGCACTCTGTATGTAATGCAATTCTGGTATTTAATGCCCCTTTAAGACCCTTCTACTGTTTGTGAAATCTGAACGGGTCGTGGTTGAGTTCCTGTACCTATTTTCTGAGAAAAAAAGCTCTGATATAAAATAGTATCGAGACTCAGTGTCAGCCATGTTATACTGTGCACTTGGCACAGCTGTCAGTTGTATTTTTTACATACTTTCCTCCCATTGATGTGCTGTGAAATATACTAATGCATAAAATCACAGAACAACAGTAAAAGGTTAATCAAGTTGAACATAAGCTTTGAAGACCACAATTTAGCTAATGTCCACAGTTTAGTGTAGAACATGCCTGTGAAGTTTACTGCACGACGTGTTGTTTTGTCCCCTCATTAATGCAGATTGCTAGCTTTGCTATTTTATAGAATATAACTGAAGGTTTACAACATAAAACGTGTTGGTGAATAAAGTATAGTAATATTTATTTTTTAACTGCCCTCTTCATTACATGCCCATTTTTCAGTATTCAGTGGTGTGATAGTTTGATTGAAAGTTACACAGTCATGCAACACTGTACCCAAATGCATTTTATATATATATATATATATATATATATATATATATATATATATATATATATATATATATATAAAATAGCCGTATAGATCTTTTTTATATTTAATAACCACTGTGTTTTTATAAAAAAAAGTCTAAACTTTTTGAAAAACTAAATTCTTTCCCTTTTTTGTCATAAAAACAAAACAAAAAACAAAACATTTTTAATAATAATGTCAGGACAGTATAATCACCCCCAAAATGACCCTTTGTTTTTAAAGTGGACACTCTGAGGTGTGAAGTTGCATTGCGCTGAAATAGCATTGTGTTCAATGGCCAAATGTCATGGATAAACAGAAAACACTTAAACCCCCTAACACAATCCCTCATTAAAGGATGCACTTTGAGCCTTTCAAAACAATCCCACAAATCAGTAGTAGTCAGTGCTATTTTAAAATCTCCCATCCCCCCGTCAGTTGCACTTTAACCCCCCTTTACCCAAACAATCCCACAATCATTTATGGTCACTGATACTTAACCCTCCCTCCCCTTACTTCAGCCACCACCACAACCACCACCTTGAATGAAGCATCCCTCTGCTATAACTTCTCTTTCTTCTTCATTGATCCTGCACCAATGCTGCATAGTCCATTGTAAATGGAAAGGGGTGACGCCTGTTTACATTTGTGGTCACTGTGATTGGCCATTACAGTAATGATCACAAGAAGCAAAGCGACTCTGATTAGCTCTGTGCCTTCAGCCTATGTTCTCCACTGTCTAATAGCCCACACACCAGGGCTGTCTTAATGAGAGGGCACACCTGGGCACTTCCCAGGGGCCCCAGCTGTATGGGGGGCCCTGCACATTCCCCAAAGCAAAAATTGGGGGCCCCATGAAGGCACTGAGAGTGATAGATACGCAGGGGAGGCAGTCTGCCTCCTACCTACTTGATGTTTACATGCACTGTCATCATTGTAGGGGCCCCAGATAATTACTTTGCCCAGGGGCCCATGATGCTATTTAGACGGCCCTGCCACACACAACAGTCTGAATAACAGTCCTCCTAACAGCATTTGCTTTAATGCTTTGACTCACTGACCTGGAACAAGTATGGCAATAAGGAATATCGACACTTTTCTGATACATATAGTAAAATCAGTCTGTATATGAAGTAAAGCATATTCGTTACACCTGCTGTGAAACCTAAGGGATTAATCCTCCACATTGTGTAAAAATGCTGTTTAATCCTGTATTCTCTGATCCTTCCCTTCTTCCACTTTCCCCAATCCATTTCCTGATAAGACAGAACCTTTGGAATCACTTGGCACATGCTCAGTTTGGTGGGAATCCTGTATTTTTTTTTTTCTTGGTGCATGTGAGCAGCACAGGGCCAATCAGCACTATCCAGACAGAGGGCCTGGGGTCCTGCAGCCTCATAGGACAGTCAGAGTAGAATGAAAACTCCTCCTACAAGCTTTAACCAGAAGTTACAAGACTTCTATATACTGCTGATAATAAAAGGTGTATATTGAATATTAAATGAATTGCATTTCCATGTTCTGTGTACTGTGGAAGACCAGATATAATGAATACAGGGTCCTGGATTTAGTCACACTTTAGGGCAGGTATAGTTTAAATCTAGACAGCTTTACTGAAAATGTAATTTCCAGCCAGGGCTTTACTAGTTAAAACCAGCAACTAAATACATCTTAGATTAGAATCATTTAATGTCTTAGGCCGCGTACACACGATCACATTTATCTGCTGAAACTGGTCTGATGGACCAATTCAGCAGACATCTCCGGTCGTGTGTACGGCTATCGGACATGTTTTCCCAGTGGACAAATTTCAAAGCATGCTTTGAAATTTGTCAGCCGGAGACATGTCCGTCGGATATGTCCGCTGATTAGTACACTCACCAGCGGACATAACTGTCCACGCATGCGTCAAATGAATTTGACGCATGTGTGGAAGTATTTTACTTCCTGGAGTGGTGACGTGGCGGCGTCAACATCACCGTCACGTCACTGCATCCTCAGCCAGAGGGGATTTTCATCTGATGGTGTGTACACGCCATCGGAACAAAATCCGATGAGACATGTCCGCTGCAAACGGTCCGTCGGACATGTTTGAGCAGACATGTCTCATCGTTTGTTTACGCGGCCTTAGTATTCACGTTTTCCAGAAAATTAAATTTTATTTTTAGAGGATAATTCCACACTATAAATGTGTTACACTGTAAAATATGTATCATACAGTAATCATGACTATACTTTATTTCTGTAATATGTTTTAAGGGACCTATAAAGTTAATAAAGAAAAATGAGTTCATTAGAAAAGGTAGTAATTAGCAACGTTATAATAATAACATAGTACTGACAGTATATAATGCTACTCATACCAAGCAATTTTGTTTGCTGCTTGGTGTAGTTAAGTACAAAATGCCTTCACATTACTTGCTATGCGCCACTGCACTTTTCCTTGTCAAATAAAGACTTATGTGTGTTTTGCTTGTAAACACCGATGTATGAACATAGAGTCTGGAAACACACTGAAATTGCTGTGGTATCTTACAAAAATAACAGTGAATGGCCGTAAATGGGGAATATCTCTACTGAGAGTTTTTCTGGCCATACAAACTGAAAATTTCCTCCACCCTCCAGTATTATTACTAAGTGAGCCGCTGAGGCACAAAAACTATTTAGCAAGTGATTTTAGAATTTCTGATACTTGTATCGGGTCAGTGCTTCTTTGGTTCGCAATGTTAAAAAATAAGCAATGCAGCCAAGGAACTAACAGCTTCTAAAAGATACTGGTAATGAAAGAAGTATGTGCAAGCTTTGTGGTTGCTGGGTATCCTCACCTTACACATGAGCGAGGGCTAAATTGGAGATCCCTGCACAAAAAGTGTGTTTGTGGCCTAGTCTGCAGCTCTGACAGTCTGTGTCTCTGTATCTGTTCTGCAGAAGAGACTTTTACACATTTACTGCGACAGGAGAGACTCATGTTGCGGAACATGGAGCAGCCAGTGTTAAGCCACCCTCCATCCACTAGGGGGTGCACTGAGAATGTGGAATGCTAGAGATTCTTGACAGAAGTGTGGAGGATTGTGGGAGGTGTTGTTTTTACACACTGAATTGGCTTTACATTCTAAGAAGAAACACTTAATTCCCAGTAGCAGTGTGATGGAGAAGAAGGAGAGTGTTGTAACTTATTAAACAATCAAGCATATGTAGAGTCAATTCAAAAATGTCAGCAAAATAGTTCCATGGGGGCATCATCCCAGTCAAAACCATTGTGGAGAAACATAGTATGTAAAGGACTTTGAATATGCATTCCAGGACTTATTCATTGATCATATACAACTATTGTTTAAAAAAGGATCTCTCCTTATTGGTTATAATAGATATGTGTTTGAAAGCCAAAGATAGCTTGATACTATATATTTAAGTTTATTTACTTTTTTTAGTCGATCTGCTTTTCAGGACTGAACGTGTGCTTCATGCAACTTCCGATAGTAAGTTAATATCCATCTACAAAGGGTAAATTTACATAACTAAGCGCTGCGCAAACTGTTGGCGCTATTTTAAATAATGTATAATAATAATAACTAACTGCAAAATCAAAAATCAACTGTTCACCGCCACATAATAGGAGGGAGGGATAAGAGAAGAGGGAGAGGCAAAAAATAAATAAATATATAAACCTGCCACTAATATTACATGACAGCCAAACTCTTACCAAAACAAAACACAACTGCAAACAACCACACATTCAATGGTTGGACTTATGGCTGGTCACATCCTTCCCCAGGCTGTGGGGGAGCACAGGGAACCAAAGAATGGTACATATGGACCGAATTCGAGTAAATATGAATAGGGACATACCTGTATAAATACCCCATCTCTCACACAAGGTTTAGACCATATTCAAAAAAAGCATATATAAAGACTTACTTAAAAACTAAAGTCCAAGAAGAAGATATAGGTTGGGCCCCCAGTAAGAGATATAAGGAGCTAAATGGATAAACTTCAGCACATGGATGTATCCAAACAGAAAGGAAGCTCCTAAATGCTCCAAATCCACTAGGAATATGTACATCAAATATTGCCCTTAATCAGGCAATGAATTAAAAAATGATATAAGAACCATTTAGAAAAAAGGGAACAAATCAATAGGGATCATAACAAACTGACCTTACTAATTCCAGTAACCTAAATGATCAGAAAAGTCATACTGATGATGACTAGACCTCCTTTTATGTCTACAGCACCCCATATTTAATTAATGTTAAGAAAAAGCCTATTCACCTCAGGGCAGTCTTCTGGAATGGATTTAATTCAAGTGCATTGGGAAGGTTGCCTGGTATGCTATTCACAGTGAGTTGCACCTGAGTGCAGCAATGCATGTAATGTGTATGGTACCATAATGCACTGGTGTGAGTAAGCCCTGAGTGTTAGGACATATGTTAATTGCTAAAGGCCAAACTTTTTTTTTTTTAAGGGAGAGGGGTTTGAACACCTGACAGGTTTTTAATTGTGGTTGTACACAATTTGTCATATTTACCATTATCAGTGAAAATAAAAGCAAAAGAAAAACTAGAATTTAGGGTAGTTCCCAGAACATAATAAAGGGGCAATTTTCCAATGGAAACCATAGTTCTTGGTGACCAGTTTGGAGGGTTTGCCTCACAATTCTATGCGACAGGATGTCAAAAATATTTCAACGTGTCCAAAAAATTCAATGGGACACAGATGGCAAAAATAAGTCTGACAGGGGTTATATCCCTTTAAATTCATATTTTTGCTTTAATAAGCTAAGTTTTCTAAAACTAAAGTACTGTGTTTGGTCACCCTCAGTTACCCTTTCTATCTGAACTGACCAATAACAATTCTGGGTGTATTCTTTTTTCATGTATGTATTTTTTTTATCACTTCAGTAGCACTTTTAAACATAATTCTCTTGATCTGTGAGTCCGTGCTGTACAATACAAGCATTGTCAGATGGGCGATTTATTCACACCAGGCCTGTTTTTTTTTTTTTTTTCCTTAAAGCAATTTATTGCTTTGAAAATCATGGTAATTTTCTGTGGAATTGTTAGCTGACTAATTTTACAGTGGTTTGTAGTTTAGTGGCATAGCTATTGAGTTTGTGCAGCGTTTCATGTCAGCGAACAGCACACCAGCGACAATCACTCTGCATTCACCTCTATGGCTTAGCTACAAATCACTGAAGGAAAACGATTTGTAGCAGAGCACACTAGCACAAAGCTGTAGCAAAACCTAAGCTTGTAGCAGTTACAAATTGCTTCCTAGTGACAAATTGCCAGTGACTTTAGCAATTAAATCGCTACAAATCCCTGTTAATCGCTGCCATTGGCGATTTGTAGCAGCGATTTAGCGCTGCTACAGAATAACCTGTCTGACATAGCCTCAACACTTTTCTAGGTCTGAAATATTTTCCCTGAAACTGCATCATATAAACAATGATTTCCTTCTGATTTTATGAGCCTACTTCCCAGTATTAAATTGCTGTCTTCAAAGTGAAATATAAAATACACTTTTAGGAATCACTGAAGTGTATGAATCTCCTGCTGTGTGTGAGCAGCTAAATCTGGTCTTTTCAGTTCCTGAAACCAGTGTTTCACTTTCTTTTCTGGTTTGCAATGCTAGATGGGATTGCATAGGCTGATTGCACACAAATACTCCAGCAGCAAACTCCAGCAAATCTTACATTTATGTTTCCACAAAAAAAAAAAAAACACTTTAAATGTATTTTTAAATGCAATTAGTGAAAGTGCCGGAATCTGTATTAATAATAGCTTCCTGTAATTGTTGGCACAGTAGCATTAAGATTTGGCATTAAGATCTGGTTTGAGGTTGGTTCAGTGAACTTTACTGACGTTTGAGTGTTGCATCTGTACTGACTTAGGCTCCATTCACACCTAGGCATTTTTACACCTGAAGCGCGATGCTACAATACGCCGGAGGGTCGAAATTGCATTGTTCTCTATGGAGACTGTTCACATCTCCTAACGCAGAACGCTGTATGTCGATAGAACGCCGAACGACGACTTTCAAACAAGTCCCGGACCCTTTTTCAACGCATGTATCGGGTGGCTTCGGCGTTCGGCATAGCCAACAATGAATGTAAAAAAAAAACGCGGTTAAATACGACGCGTTTTGTCGCCGCAAAACGCGGGACAAAACGCCTATTTTTTGACGCCGGAAATCGCCTACGCAAAGGTGTGAATGGAGCCTTAAGGTCAATTGGAACCAAACATTGTACTGCCCATTTTCTTGGCCAATAAGCAAAGGACTGTAATACAAATGCCATATGGCACGAGGGGGGGGGGGGGTTTCCGGAGGACAGGTGCTGGTCACTGCCCTGGGAAATATGTACAAAAAAATAGACAAGAACAAGGTACACCAGACTCAGTGTGGTATTTTAGCACTCTTTTAATAGAACAAGAACAAGCCAAATGGCTACTCACAGGGAGAAGATAATAATTGGGCATATAGGAATTAAGAGTCCGGGGTCACTCTGCAGTCCACAATGTAAGGAGCTGAGACCAACGATCACAGTAACCAGCCGCAGGAAGGTGGAACAGCGGTAGTACCTCTATGGGTATCCGGAAGGCTAGATGGGCTGACCATAGAGGTACTACCGCTGTTCCACCTTCCTGCGGCTGGTTACTGTGATCGTTGGTCTCAGCTCCTTACATTGTGGACTGCAGAGTGACCCCGTACCCTTAATTCCTATATGCTGATTATTATTTTTTCCCGGTGAGTAGCCATGTGTCTTGTTCTTGTTCTATTAAAAGAGTGCTAAAATACTACACTGAGTCTGGCACACCTTGTTTTTGTTTATTTGTCTTTCAGAGTTGTGTTTCAACTCCCAAGGCTGCTGCCACCAGTGTATATTTAAACTGACTTACCTTCCCCTCTACACGCATTGTTGTTAACCTACTTTTGGGATTTATTACAGACTTTACTTAGTTGATTCTTGTGCCATCTCCCATTTTCAAATATGTACAAAAGCCCAATTTTTTTTTTAATTGCACTTGGTAGTGATGATCAATTTCAAGAATGCTTTAAGGGAAACATTAGAATAGCATATAATGCAAATAACACGTGCCCTTATGCTGCATACACACAACCGTTTTTAAAGGGGGGTTCCAGGCTTTTTTTATGTCCATTAAAAGTCAGCAGCTACAAAAAGTGTAGCTGTTGGCTTTTAATAAACAGACACTTACCTACTCCACGTTCCAGCGATGCGCCACCAGGAGCTCCGCTCCTCTCCCCCCTCTCTGGCCAGCGCCTCCATTCCTAGTGTGGGCACCTGGCCGTGACAGCTTTCGGCTTCATGGCCAGGCACTCACTGCGCATGCACGAGCGATGCTGCGCTCTATGAGTGGTCAGGCGATTGCCTGAGACCTGTCACGTGTCCCAGGCGATCGCCTACAGATAGGGGCTGCCGTAGGCCATATGATGTATCGCCTAAGCGGTCCTTGGGCAGAAGGACGAAGTGGGACAGGAAGTCCCACTCCTACTTAAGCCCCCACTCCCCTCCCTAAAATTTTTTAATTCCGAATGGCAATGAGTGGTTTAAGCGGAAGTTCCACTTTTGGGTGAAACTCTGCTTTAATGTCATGGAAAAAACAAAGTTTTTCTCGACGTGATTCTTGCCAAGCCTGCCTTGCATACACACGATCGTGAAGCAAAGCGCGGTGATGTACAACACGTACGACTGCTCTATAAAGGGGAAGTTCCATTCAGATGGCGCCACCCTTTGGGCTGCTTTTGCTGATTTTGTGTTAGTAAAAGTTTGGTGAGAGACGATTCACGATTTTCAGTCTTTGTGCTTTTCGGTCTGTTAAAGCATGACAAATGTGCCATCTCTATTACGAATGCTAGTTTTACCAGAACGAGTGCTCCCGTCTCAAGTTTACTTCTGAGCATGCACGTTTTTTTCCCGTCGTTAAAGCCTACACATGACAGTTTTTTAAAAAAAGTAGAGAAAAATTAGAGCATGTTCTAAATTTTTAATGCCCATTTTTCACATCGAGAAAAATGCTCTGGAACCTACACACGATCGTTTTTAATGACCAATTTAAAAAATTGCATTTTTCACATCATGAAAAACGGTTGTGTGTATGCGGCATTAACATAGGGTTGCCATCTTATCCCTTAAACCCAAACATATATAAATTCCACAGGTTCTGCGGCTGATTAAGGTGGTAATTAAACTCGCTTGGTGCCTTAACTGCATTGAATTAACATCAGAACCTGTGTAATTCATATGTGTTTGGGTTTAAAGGGATGAGGCGGCAACCCTACCTTAACCTGCCTGTGAAGTGGCACATCTGTACGATGTATACAATCTAATGCAGCAAAAATTACATTTACAAACAATAAAATGTTGTTTAGATTGTAAGCAAAAGACAACTTATGTCTGTAAAAAAAAAACATCTAGGGGCTCCCTTCATCAATACCACACTTTTATCTCTGATATAGATGTTAATGGGGAACCACACACAAACAAATTGTGAGGTTCACTTTAAAAATATATACTAGCCTTTACTCTTAATCAGGGTCTAGTATGGATGCAAAAGGGGACCCACAGAAAAAAAATAGCATTGGGGTTTTGATCTGGTATGGCTTTTGAGGGGGAACTCCACGCAAAAAAAAAAGAAAGAAAAGTGAGCCCTCCCTCAAAGTATAATCCAGACTCTAATCAATGCATACTGCCTGGCAACCAACCCCCCCCCCCCCACACACACACACCCTAAACTATTTCAGGCCTCCTGCCCTCAAAATGGGTCAGAGTCACCTTACCTCTTTGTTTATATGGCTGAGTGATGTCCCTAGTTGCTAAGGACAGCACCTGCTGCAACCATAGACAGGAAGCTGTCATACTTTATATAGTAGTGGTAAAAATACTACTATTGTACATGGTTTTTTTCCCCCACAGAGTAAGAAAAAATTCAGATATTCTGAAGAGTGCCCAAACAGGCTAAGTTCAATCAAACCTGTGTTCATACCAAACCTTGAGCTCATCTCAAGTGAGCGCTAGAAGCCAATTAAGGCTTACATGGGGACAAGTAACAGCTGTCAGAAGTAAACTAAGCTGATTAATGACTCATCAGTCTGCTGCTTTCATTTACTCTCTTGCAATTGGAGTGAAGTAACGAGTAATGCTGTCTGCAGGGGTAGCTGTATATTCAGCTGCTTGCCTGGAATTCATTTTCAAGCCTAGAAGTTCTTTATAGTTAAAAGCTTAAAGTGCATGCATAGTAAAAATATCCCCCCCCCCTAGTTTTGGAGAACGGGAGGCAATAGTAAATCTTCTAATGGGGACATTCAAGTGACAACTTTCTGGGAGAGGAATTCTCCTCACTTTAGACAGATTACTTTATTTTGTCTTTACCCAAATTACCCAAAAGGGGTACAGGCAGGAACAAAAATAAATTGAGCCAACCAGTACTCCATAAAGCCTGGTTTACACAATGAGATTATTAGACAAATGATCGTCCGTTTTCTTTTATTTTGCATACTATCGAAAATGAAGAGGTTTTTTCCAGACTATTTTCAGACAAAAAACGTTACTGATTAAACAAAAATTGAATGTTCTGGTATCACACAAGGAAAATATTCATGTTTGTCTCTTCGGATAAAGTCTGACGAAAGCTGTGTACTAAACGATCATTGTGTAATCGATTCGAAAGCAGTATTTTTTGTACTATTTTCTGATCACGTGTTGACTGTAAACTTGCTTACAGAAGAAAGATCTCATTGGAGTGCATTTGGGTCTTTATTGTCAAGTCATAGCCTGGGGTGGATCCTGGACCATGTTTTATTTCCCAAGTTTGGGGGATCATATCCTATGCACTAATGACCCATTCACACTCATTGATAACTGGAATGTTTACAGACGTAACCAAATGTTTGTATTATATATATTTTTTTTATAATAGGGTTGAAAGAGTTTAAGCAGCTTTCTTTTGCTTACAGCTGCCCTCTGTGATAATAACCGTTTGCATCTTTAGAACATAGATTGGAAACTGCGTGGATTTTGGCTGTAATTCTTTTTTTGAGGATTTCTGTTCAGTGGGTGTACATAAAAAATATCACTGTATGAGCTCTATTGCTAAACAAAAGTTTATATCTTCTATCTCTAATGTGACTAATTAATAGTAAAGACTTTTCTTTTTGTGTTAGATTCTGTTAATGAAGCTCTATTTAACTGGAATTGATATAAAAATAATCACATTCATTACTTAGATGCTCTGTTTGTACTAATTATTATCAGAGCTTTAATTGAATTTCCCAATAGTGAAGTTAAAGTACTTTATGTTGAACTTACAGACTTTGTAAATACAATAGAAATTGACCACTTAGCAAAGAGACCCGTGCTTTTTCTATTGTATTGTTAATGTGGTGCTAGTCTTTAGTTGTTTTAGTTGGTCTGCAGTTGCCTTAATTTGTCTGGCATGAAGCGCAAAATGCAAATGACTCATGACTGAAGTTAGTTGGGTAGTGTAGGAGGCAGAGAGTCTATTGATCAGGTAGTATTTTAAATATCTTTAGTTCCCATAAGATATTTCTGTTCATGGAACATTGGATTGTACACCCTATTAACACTAATCATGTCATAACAACACAATAGCACATACATTTTAATTATGAAATACATTTGAACCTTTATCACTAAACAACCACTGTTAACCATTAACAGACCAACAGGTTTAGTCAATAAAACTGGCCATACACGGGTCAGATTTTTTCGTTCAGTGGGTTGAATGAAAAACATCTGACCTGATTTCCCCATCCACACACTCAATGTGAATGTGGGTATCCTCCCCCTAAGTCATTTTATTCTAACAGAAAGGATACTTCCCCACTGTCAGAATACACAGGTCAATGCTATAGTCTATAGCCTGCAGTGCTGATCAAAAGAAAAGATAATTACAGGGTGGTTAAACAGAAGTCGTTTTTTAGATGGCAGGCCCATGTCCTGCTGGGGAGATTTTATTTCACTTCCTGTTCTAAAGTCATAACAGGAAGTGAGAAATATCTATCCAAAGTAAGAGAAATTCCCCTCCAAGACAGCTGTCTCTGGTACAAGTGTCCTCAACTCAAGATTTATTCTCACTTCTCAAGCCCCATACACACTATGGGGCCGATTTACTAATGAATCTGCGCCGCGCCGGTACATGCCTTAATTAGTGCGCTGGATGAAGCCCTAATTAGGCGCATGAACCGGCGGCAGCAGCAGCGCGATGTGATTGATAAGTAAAGCCGCCGCCGAACTCCCTGTATAAGTCTATGGGGGGAAATCTTAATAGTGAATTTTAAAGGCTAATCTGCAAGTTTTGTCCTAAAAAGTGTTTGGGGACCTCAGTCCTGCCCCAGGGGACATGTACCAATGCTTTTTTTATTTTTTAAAACGGCCGTTTTTTCGGGAGCAGTGATTTTAATAATGCTAAAAGTGCAATAATAAAAGTGTAATTTTCCTTTAAATTTCGTACTATGGGGGGCTCTAATGTCAGCATGTGAAAAAGCGCATGTTTCCCGTGGTTAGAACTGTCTCTGCACAAAATGTCATTTTTCAAAGTAAAAAAGCCATTTAAAACTGACTCGCGGCAATAATGAATTGTCGGCTCCCGGCAATTGCAGGAGAATTCATTCATTAAAAAAAGGGAAAAAAAAGCGTGGGGGTCCCCCCAAATTCAATAACCAGACCCTTTAGGTCTGGTATGGATATTAAGGGGAACCCCGCCGTCAATTTTAAAAAAAAAATGACGTGGGGTTCCCCCCAAATATCCATAACCAGACCCTTCGGGTCTGGTGTGGAATTTAAGGGGAACTCCACTCCAAATTTTTAAAAAAATGGCGTGGAGTCCCCCCTAAAATCCACACCAGACCCCTTATCCGAGCACGTTGACCTGGCCGGCCGCAGAAAAGAGGGGGGGACAGAGCGCGGCCCCCCCCCTCTCCTGAACCGCACCAGGCCACATGCCCTCAACATTGGGAGGGTGTTTTGGGGTGCCCCCCAAAACACCTTGTCCCCATGTTGATGAGGACAAGGGTCTCTTCCCCACAACCCTTGCCCGGTGGTTGTGGGGGTCTGCGGGCAGGAGGCTTATCGAAATCTGAAAGACCCCTTTAACAAAGGGGCCCCCCAGATCCCGGCCCCCCCCCTGTGTGAAATGGTAATGGGGTACCTTGTACCTCTACCATTTCACGAGTAAAAAAAATGTAAAGGGTTAAAAAAGACAAGAGCCGGTTTTGGACAAGTCCTTTATTATCTTCTTTCTTCTTTCCTTCGGGTTTCTTCTTCCTCCTCCTCCTTCTTCCTCTGCTTCTGTCTTGGGTCTTCTATTCCCGCATCTTGCCCGGCGTGTTCTTCCATCTTCTGTTCCTCCCGCTGTCCTTCTCGTCCGCATCTTCTCCTTCTTGTTCTTCTTCGCCGGAGCGGCCGCTTCCAATTGAAATCCCCGCTGTCTGCCGGACCACGCCCCCCTCTGACGCCTCGGGCAAGCTCTTAGGAGTGTGCTGCCAGTGCGTCAGAGGGGGGCGTGGTCACATGTCAGAGGGCGGCCAATTCAATTTGAAGCTCGTGCGCGGCTTTTTCTTTGCCAGAGTCGCCGCTTCCAATTGAATTGCCCGCTTTCTGGAACATGTGACCACGCCCCCCTCTGACGCACTGGCACCACACGGGGACTTTCCTAAGAGCTCGCCCGTGGCGTCAGAGGGGGGCGTGGTCCGGCAGACAGCGGGGATTTCAATTGGAAGCGGCCGCTCCGGCGAAGAAGAAGAAGGAGAAGATGCGGACGAGAAGGACAGCGGAAGAAGATGGAAGAACACGCCGGGCAAGATGCGGGAATAGAAGACCCAAGACAGAAGCAGAGGAAGAAGAAGGAGGAGGAAGAAGAAACCCGAAGGAAAGAAGAAAGAAGATAATAAAGGACTTGTCAAAAACCGGCTCTTGTCTTTTTTTACACTGACACTTTTTTTTTACTGGTGAAATGGTAGAGGTACAAGGTACCCCATTACCATTTCACACAGGGGGGGGGCCGGGATCTGGGGGGCCCCTTTGTTAAAGGGGTCTTCCAGATTTCGATAAGCCTCCTGCCCGCAGACCCCCACAACCACCAGGCAAGGGTTGTGGGGAAGAGACCCTTGTCCTCATCAACATGGGGACAAGGTGTTTTGGGGGGCACCCCAAAACACCCTCCCAATGTTGAGGGCATGTGGCCTGGTGCGGTTCAGGAGAGGGGGGGGGCCGCGCTCTGTCCCCCCCTCTTTTCTGCGGCCGGCCAGGTCAACGTGCTCGGATAAGGGGTCTGGTGTGGATTTTAGGGGGGACTCCACGCCATTTTTTTTTTATTTGGGGTGGAGTTCCCCTTAAATTCCACACCAGACCTGAAGGGTCTGGTTATGGATATTTGGGGGGAACCCCACGTCATTTTTTTTAACAATTGATGGCGGGGTTCCCCTTAATATCCATATCAGACCTGAAGGGTCTGGTTATTGAATTTGGGGGGACCCCCACGTCATTTGAATAATTATTTTAAAATTCGTACCATGGGGGGGGGGGGGGAATGTCAGCAGGTGAATAAAGTGCACTTTTCCCGTGGTTAGAAATATGTCTTTGCACAAAATGACATTCTGAAAAAAAAAAAAAAAATAGCCATTTAATTGCAGGAGAATTCATTCATTAAAAAAACGAAAAAATAAAGCGTGGGGGTCCCCCCAAATTCAATAACCAGACCCTTTAGGTCTGGTGTGGAATTTAAGGGGAACTCCACCCCAAATAAAAAAAAAATGGTGTGGAGTCCCCCCTAAAATCCACACCAGACCCCTTATCCGAGCACGTTGACCTGGCCGGCCGCAGAAAAGAGGGGGGGACAGAGCGCGGCCCCCCCCCCTCTCCTGAACCGCACCAGGCCACATGCCCTCAACATTGGGAGGGTGTTTTGGGGTGCCCCCCAAAACACCTTGTCCCCATGTTGATGAGGACAAGGGTCTCTTCCCCACAACCCTTGCCCGGTGGTTGTGGGGGTCTGCGGGCAGGAGGCTTATCGAAATCTGGAAGACCCCTTTAACAAAGGGGCCCCCCAGATCCCGGCCCCCCCCCTGTGTGAAATGGTAATGGGGTACCTTGTACCTCTACCATTTCACGAGAAAAAAAATGTAAAGGGTTAAAAAAGACAAGAGCCGGTTTTTGACAAGTCCTTTATTATCTTCTTTCTTCTTTCCTTCGGGTTTCTTCTTCCTCCTCTTCTTCTTCCTCTGCTTCTGTCTTGGGTCTTCTATTCCCGCATCTTGCCCGGCGTGTTCTTCCATCTTTTTCCGCTGTCCTTCTCGTCCGCATCTTCTTCTCCTTCTTCTTCTTCGCCGGAGGCGCCGCTTCCAATTGAAATCCCCGCTGTCTGCCGGACCACGCCCCCCCCCCCTCTGACGCCACGGGCAAGCTCTTAGGAAAGTCCCCGTGTGGTGCCAGTGCGTCAGAGGGGGGCGTGGTCACATGTTCCAGAAAGCGGGCAATTCAATTGGAAGCGGCGACTCTGGCAAAGAAAAAGCCGCGCACGAGCTTCAAATTGAATTGGCCGCCCTCTGACATGTGACCACGCCCCCCTCTGACGCACTGGCAGCACACTCCTAAGAGCTTGCCCGAGGCGTCAGAGGGGGGGCGTGGTCCGGCAGACAGCGGGGATTTCAATTGGAAGCGGCGCCTCCGGCGAAGAAGAAGAAGGGGAGAAGATGCGGACGAGAAGGACAGCGGAAGGAGAAGAAGATGGAAGAACACGCCGGGCAAGATGCGGGAATAGAAGACCCAAGACAGAAGCAGAGGAAGAAGAAGGAGGAGGAAGAAGAAACCCGAAGGAAAGAAGAAAGAAGATAATAAAGGACTTGTCCAAAACCGGCTCTTGTCTTTTTTTACACTGACACTTTTTTTTTCTCGTGAAATGGTAGAGGTACAAGGTACCCCATTACCATTTCACACAGGGGGGGGGCCGGGATCTGGGGGGCCCCTTTGTTAAAGGGGTCTTCCAGATTTCGATAAGCCTCCTGCCCGCAGACCCCCACAACCACCGGGCAAGGGTTGTGGGGAAGAGACCCTTGTCCTCATCAACATGGGGACAAGGTGTTTTGGGGGGCACCCCAAAACACCCTCCCAATGTTGAGGGCATGTGGCCTGGTGCGGTTCAGGAGAGGGGGGGGCCGCGCTCTGTCCCCCCCTCTTTTCTGCGGCCGGCCAGGTCAACGTGCTCGGATAAGGGGTCTGGTGTGGATTTTAGGGGGGACTCCACGCCTTTTTTTTTTAAATTGACGGTGGGGTTCCCCTTAATATCCACACCAGACCTAAAGGGTCTGGTTATTGAATTTGGGGGGACCCCCACGCTTTATTTTTTCGTTTTTTTAATGAATGAATTCTCCTGCAATTTCCAGGAGCTGACAATTCATTATAGCCGCGAGTCAGTTTTAAATGGCTTTTTTTTTTTTTTTTTTCAGAATGTCATTTTGTGCAAAGACATATTTCTAACCACGGGAAAAGTGCACTTTATTCACCTGCTGACATTCCCCCCCCCCATGGTACGAATTTTAAAAAAAATATTCAAATGACGTGGGGGTCCCCCCAAATTCAATAACCAGACCCTTCAGGTCTGATATGGATATTAAGGGGAACCCCGCCGTCAATTTTAAAAAAAAATGACGTGGGGTTCCCCCCAAATATCCATAACCAGACCCTTCAGGTCTGGTGTGGAATTTAAGGGGAACTCCACCCCAAATTAAAAAAAAAATGGCGTGGAGTCCCCCCTAAAATCCACACCAGACCCCTTATCCGAGCACGTTGACCTGGCCGGCCGCAGAAAAGAGGGGGGGACAGAGCGCGGCCCCCCCCCTCTCCTGAACCGCACCAGGCCACATGCCCTCAACATTGGGAGGGTGTTTTGGGGTGCCCCCCAAAACACCTTGTCCCCATGTTGATGAGGACAAGGGTCTCTTCCCCACAACCCTTGCCCGGTGGTTGTGGGGGTCTGCGGGCAGGAGGCTTATCGAAATCTGGAAGACCCCTTTAACAAAGGGGCCCCCCAGATCCCGGCCCCCCCCCTGTGTGAAATGGTAATGGGGTACCTTGTACCTCTACCATTTCACGAGTAAAAAAAAAGTGTCAGTGTAAAAAAAGACAAGAGCCGGTTTTTGACAAGTCCTTTATTATCTTCTTTCTTCTTTCCTTCGGGTTTCTTCTTCCTCCTCCTTCTTCTTCCTCTGCTTCTGTCTTGGGTCTTCTATTCCCGCATCTTGCCCGGCGTGTTCTTCCATCTTCTTCCGCTGTCCTTCTCGTCCGCATCTTCTCCTTCTTCTTCTTCGCCGGAGCGGCCGCTTCCAATTGAAATCCCCGCTGTCTGCCGGACCACGCCCCCCCCCTCTGACGCCACGGGCAAGCTCTTAGGAAAGTCCCCGTGTGGTGCCAGTGCGTCAGAGGGGGGCGTGGTCACATGTTCCAGAAAGCGGGCAATTCAATTGGAAGCGGCGACTCTGGCAAAGAAAAAGCCGCGCACGAGCTTCAAATTGAATTGCCCGCCCTCTGACATGTGACCACGCCCCCCTCTGACGCACTTGCAGCACACTCCTAAGAGCTTGCCCGAGGCGTCAGAGGGGGGGGCGTGGTCCGGCAGACAGCGGGGATTTCAATTGGAAGCGGCCGCTCCGGCGAAGAAGAACAAGAAGGAGAAGATGCGGACGAGAAGGACAGCGGAAGAAGATGGAAGAACACGCCGGGCAAGATGCGGGAATAGAAGACCCAAGACAGAAGCAGAGGAAGAAGAAGGAGGAGGAAGAAGAAACCCGAAGAAAAGAAGAAAGAAGATAATAAAGGACTTGTCAAAAACCGGCTCTTGTCTTTTTTAACCCTTTACATTTTTTTTCTCGTGAAATGGTAGAGGTACAAGGTACCCCATTACCATTTCACACAGGGGGGGGGCCGGGATCTGGGGGGCCCCTTTGTTAAAGGGGTCTTCCAGATTTCGATAAGCCTCCTGCCCGCAGACCCCCACAACCACCGGGCAAGGGTTGTGGGGAAGAGACCCTTGTCCTCATCAACATGGGGACAAGGTGTTTTGGGGGGCACCCCAAAACACCCTCCCAATGTTGAGGGCATGTGGCCTGGTGCGGTTCAGGAGAGGGGGGGGGCCGCGCTCTGTCCCCCCCTCTTTTCTGCGGCCGGCCAGGTCAACGTGCTCGGATAAGGGGTCTGGTGTGGATTTTAGGGGGGACTCCACGCCATTTTTTTTTTAATTTGGAGTGGAGTTCCCCTTAAATTCCACACCAGACCCGAAGGGTCTGGTTATGGATATTTGGGGGGAACCCCACGTCATTTTTTTTTTAAATTGATGGCGGGGTTCCCCTTAATATCCATACCAGACCTAAAGGGTCTGGTTATTGAATTTGGGGGGACCCCCACGCTTTTTTTTTGGTGTTTTTAATGAATGAATTCTCCTGCAATTTCCAGGAGCTGACAATTCATTATTGCCGCGAGTCAGTTTTAAATGGCTTTTTTCCTTCAGAATGTCATTTTTCACATGCTGACATTACACCCAGGGCCGCCATCAGGGGGGTACAGGCAGTACACCTGCAGGGCCGCCATTAGGGGGGTACAGGCATTACACCGCCCGGGGGTCCCCAGGGGCCCCCAGGGGCCCGGATGGGAACCACCCTAAAACAAAAAAAAATATTTTTTATTTTTTATTTTTTTTAAGGGCTCCGAAGGTCCCCAGGGGCCCGGAGGCCACTAAGGGCCCCAGATGGCAAGCCCTTTTTTTAAAACAAAAGATATATATTTAAAAAAATATATATAATTTTTTAATATATTTGTTTTTTTTTTTTTAAGGAAAGGGCCCAGAGGTCCCCAGGGCCCTGGAAGGCTACCCCCTTGTTTTTTTACTTTTTTTCGATAAATGTTATATTTAAAAAATATATATATATGTATTTTCTCTCTTTTTTATTTTTATTTTATAAAGAGCACAGAGGTCCCCAGGGCCCCGGATGGCTACCCCCCTTTTTTATATATATTTTTCTTTATTTCTTATTTCTGTCAAAATTTTTGTAAAGGGCCCCCCCGCTCCTCAATTTGTGGCACCACCCCCCCCCCGCTTCTCAATTTCATGCGGCAGCACCCCCCCCCCCCGGTTCTCTGCTCCAGGGGGCCCATGCCTGAAGCTGTGTAAGGGGCCCCAAAATTCATGATGGCGGCCCTGTACACCTGTAAGGGGCCCGGGGGTCCGGAGGTGCCCAGATGCCTGGAGGCCCCCCAGCGCCCCAGATGGTAACCCCCCTCTTTTTTTTTTTGTATATATATTTGTTAGTTGGTTTTTGTAGGATTTTTTATTAAAGGGCCAATTTTTGGAATTTAATATTTTTTAGCAGTCTGGAGGTCCCCAGGGCCCCGGGTGGCAACCCCCCAAATTTTTTGTTATTAAAGGGCCAATGTTTTGTTTTAGGGGTCTGGAGGTCCCCAGTGGCCCGGAGATCCCCAGGGCTCCAGATGACAACCCCCCACCTGTTGGTTAGAAAGCTCCCAGAGGGCCCCAGATGACAACCCCCCACCTTTACAAAAAAATCCAAAAAAAAAAAAATTATATATTTTTTGGTTATTTTTTAAACATATATATATATATAATATAATTTGGAAAGCTCCCAGAGGGCCCCAGATGACAACCTTTTTGCTTCTAAAAATGTTATAAACATTTTCCCCAGGTTTGTTACTTTTTACTTTAATTTTTTTTTTAAAGTGTATTTTGTACGTGAAGTCGAGAGAGAGGAGCTGGACTTGCAATCGCCATCCTTCTCCATGCCCCCGGTGGCAATGGTGGGTGTGAGGCGGGCCTGTCCCCGATGGGACAGAGGGACTCCCCCTATGAAGGAGTGTAGCCCACCCAGCCAGCCCTGTAGGTCCTTCGCCTCCCTTTATTTTAGGAGACCTCATGGCCAAAGTGTGTGCAAGTGTGGTGTTTTTTTTTGGGGGGGGGGGGGGGCGTACTAAGCACAGGCGTACCTTGCATAGCACACCCACCGGGAGCCGGGCTGACACCACCAAACTCAATTCATATGTAGCCGAGACCGGGATCCGAACCCTTGGCTGCAGAGGTGAACGGCTTGTCAGCGCAGTGCCATTCACGTTGAGCCACCACAGCTCCCATCCAATGTTATTTTTTTTTTTGATTTTTGGTAGTTATTTTTTATTAAAGGGCCCAGAGCTCCCAAGGCAACCCCCTTTTTTATTATTTTATATATGTAGATATTGTAATTTATTTTTCATTAAAGAGCCCAGAAGTTTCTTTTTATTAAAGGGCCCAGTGGTCCCCAGGGCCCCCGGATGGCTACCACCCTTTTTAATATATATTTTTCTATATGTATTTTTTAGTAAAGGAACCCCCCGCTTATCAAATTGCGGCAGCCCCCCCCCCTTCTTAATATCAGGCGGCACCCCCCCCCCTATTCTCTGCTCCAGGGGGCCCATGCCTGAAGCTGTGTAAGGGGCCCCATAATTCCTGATGGCGCCCCTAATTGCCTCCCCCCCCCCCATGGTACGAAATTTCAAGGAATTTTTCACTTTTATTGGTGCACTTTAACCACTTCCATACCGCGCCTATTCTGGCACTTCTCTCCTTCATGTAACAATTATATTTTCTTCCTTGAAACTTACTCAGGACCCCCAAACATTATATATATTTTATTAACAAACACCCTAGGGAATAAAGTGGCGGCCATTTTTTCGGACACATTTCCAACAGTATTTGTGCCAAAAATTTTCAAACGTTTTTTTTTTTTTTTGGCTTTCAAAAAAAAAACCTGTTTCATGAATGACAAAATAAGAAAGCAGTAAAGCTAGCCCAATTTTTAGGGATAAGGTAAAAGATGATGTTCCCCGAGTAAATAGATACCTAACTTGTCACGCTTTCATATTGCGCACACTCATGGAATGGCGCTAAACTTCGTTATTAAAAATCTCCATAGGCAACGCTTGACTTTTTTTCTCAGGTTACCACTTTTGAGTTACAGAGGAGGTCTAGTGCTAAAATTATTGCTCTCGCTCTAACGCACGCTATGATACCTCACATGTGGGGTTTGAAGGATGTTTACATATGTGGGTGGGACTTGCATGCGTGTTCGCTTCTGAGTGCGAGCTACTAGGGACAGGAGCATTTAAATTCCTTTGTTATTTTATTTTTTTACTTAATATTTTAATTTTTGCACTTGTTTGTCCCTTTGTTTGTATTATTTTTCACTTTTCTTCCTATTACAAGGAATGTAAACATCCCTTGTAATAGGACTAGTGTGTGACAGGTCCTCTTTATAGAGAAAGGCGGGGTCAATTAGACCCCACATCTGTCCTCCAGGCTGGAAAGCATGGAATTGGTTTAAAAAAAAAACATCTCATGCTTTCAGCTGCAATCATGTTCGTTCAGCACAGTAGCGTAGTGTGTAGCATGTTCACCTAGCAGCAAAAGGGTTGCTGGTTCGAATCCCGCCCGTGACACTATCTGCCTGGAGTTTGCATGTTCTCCCTGTGCGGGTTTCCTCCCACAATCTAAAAACATGCTGTAAATTGGATCCTGTCTAAATAAGCCCTAATATGCAGTAGGATATTTAGGTTTTGTGCTTCCCTAGGCCTGACCAAATTTTGGCACCCCCCTAATAGAAAAATGACCCACCCTTCCTGTCAAGGCCACACCCTGTTTTTTTATGACCCACCCAGGAATTTTCAGGGGACACACACAAGTTCTGTGGGGGGGGGGGGGGGGGGAGACCCTTAATTTGCCTAGTTTTTCGATCACTTCCTGTTTGGCTATGGGGCAGGAAGTGAAGGCCAATCTCCCCAAACGGACAGGGATAATACAAAATAAACTGACAGAGCTTCTAACCCCCCCCCCCCCAACTCTATCCAAAATGAAAGAAATCCAAAAAATAAAAGTGATGATTATTGTTCCAGTTTAACCCCAAATTTCAGATCATTTTATTGAGAGGCTTAAGAAAATATAACCATGCCAATAGGCCAGGATCCAGCGTTGCTAATATGTATGAATGTGTGTTAGGGACCCCCACAAACACCACCCAATGTTAAATCAACTATTTTCTTGTTTGTTTTGGGGATGCCTGCACCCCTGATAGGGTAAAGACACCTCACAAATGTTGTCACTTTCTACTTAATTCATTCACTTCCTGCCACACAGCCAAACAGGAAGTGAGGGAAACACCTGAGTAATGTTTTGTTGGGGACACACAGATCAATATAAATAGTTTCCCATTTTGGAAATGGCATTTTGCTGTGTACACCCCAAATTAGTAGGAATCTTGGACTTTGGGGTCCATTTACTAAAGGCAAATCCACTTTGCACTACAAGTGGACAAGCAAGGAAGAAAACTCAAAACTTGGCGGGATTGGAAGTAAAAACCATCAGTGCTTCCCTTCTGATTTTCATTGCCTACGCTTCTACTGCAGAGCGGCTTTGCCTTTACTAAACCCCAAAATAACTAATCATTTGGGGTGTACACTGCAGTGCAATTTGCTTAATGGTGACACTAGTTAGATTGACCTGTGTCCCAAAGAAAAGACCATTGGTAGGGTTTTAACCTCACTTCCTGTTCAGCTGTGTGACAGGAAGTGAAGCCAATTTTAGGAAAAGGGACACAAAGCCCAACCTAAAAACACTAGCAGGGGTTCTAACACTCAATTGGCTTCCCTCAAACAACCCACAATTAGAATAGGATTGTCTTGTGCTAGTTTCAAGCACAGCGCTGTAAATCAGCACTTCAAGCCTGTCCACCAATACACCACCCCCCCCCCCCCCCCCCCCTCCAACAGGCCCTGTATGCAGCTTTTCCTACATCTTGCACATGTGCTTTAAAAAGTCAGTCTGGACATCAGTTCTAGGAAACAATACTTACCGCTTTGTCCTTCCTTTTCTGGTGACTAAACATTTCATGCATACACACCAGGAAAGAGCTTAGAGACAAATCACACTTGATGGTTTAGGCCCAAACTAGTTCAGCTGCAGCGGTTGAAATCCATAGCAGGAAAAAAATATCACAAAACAAACTTCAAAATTTGAAAGTAATTTTATTGGTCCACAAAACAAGGAAAGCAAAACAAAAAATTACAAATAAACACACCAAAAATATATAAAAACACCTAAAAACAAAAAAGACCAACGTTTATTTCACAGTCATTGGAAAAAAAATCATGCTTTTGAAATAACAGGATAGACCCACAGGATTAAAACATTAGTCATTAACATCTTGAGAAACATTTAGCAAAATTATGTAGCAGAGAAAACATCAAAAAATACAAAACTTGCTCCAAAACATCTCTGTTTCACTCCGCCATTACTTCCAGCCAGCAAATCTGCCCCCTCTGAGGGGCAGCTGACACGTGCAGTATCCACGCTTTTTATAACATGTGTGCTAATGAACCAATTGGAAACACATGAAGAAATGTCAGCCTCTAGTTTGTGTGCACTTGTAACTGCTTACACCTGTTAAGGATGTCCTTAAATTACTAAGCCAAAAAAAAGCTTTCTGAGCATGCTCAGAAAGATGCAAGTCATTTTCAGGATGAAACTTCCAACTTCTTTTTCTAACTGTTCGAGCATGCCCAGTTCACTCGAAATGCAGTACCAGAATCAAATCTGCAATGGCGGATGAAAGCATTAGAGGTGTTAAATTTTTTTTGGTCCCCATGAAGTGATGCTTTACAAGCTGAACGGGAGGTCTTATAGAATTTTTACGTAACAAACCTAAATAGTAATAATTTAAAAGCCCCTGTCCCTAGTAGCTCGCAGTCAGAAGCGAACAAGCAGCATTTTTATTGTTTCCGGTTACCAGTTTAGATTTACAGATGAGGTCTAGTGCTATAAATATTCCTCTTGCTGTTACGCACGCTATGATACCTCACATGTGTGGTTTGAAGAATGTTTCCATATATGGGGGCGGGCCTTAAATGTGTAAGCCCCGCCCACATATTGAACCCCCGTTCAAACCCCACATGTGAGGTATCATAGCGTACGTTAGAGCGAGAGCAATACTTTTAGCACTAGACCTCCTCTGTAAATCTAAACTGGTAACCTGAAACACATAAAAAAGCGTTGCCTATGGGTATTTTCAAGTACTGAAGTTTGGCCCCATTCCATGAGTGTGTGCAATATTAAAGTGTAACATGTTGGGTATCTATTTACTCGGTGTAACATCATCTTTCACATTATGGCCATAAATTGGGCTAACTTTAGTGTATTCTTAATTTGTAACCACTTGAGCCCCAGAGCATATTACTGGTCACTGACGGGGCCATTTTTTGCATTTCAACACTGCGTCATTTTGACTGACAATTGCGTGGTTGTGCGACGTGGCCCCCAAAAAAATTGGGCGTCCTCATCCTCCCCCCCCCCCCCCTAAAAATTTTTTTTTTTTTTTTTTGTTGGTGGTATTTGATCACCTCTGCGTTTTTTCTTATTTTTGCTTGACCCAAAAATATAGCGACAATTTGGTAACTAAAAAAACATCTTTTTTACGGTTTGCTATAATAAATCTCCCCCAAAATATATTCAAAAAATGTTTGCCCTCAGTTTAGGCCGATAAGTATTCTTGGACATCTTTTTGGTTGCAAAAAATCACAATAAGCGTTTGATTGGTTTGGGCAAAAGTTCTAAGTAGGGGTTGGTCTTATGGGTTTTTTTGGAATAATTTTTTGTTTTACTAGTAATGGTGGCTATCATTGTTTTTTCTGTCTAATGCGACATTGTGGCGGACACATTTTTGTGAGATTTGGCATTTTTGTAGCGAGCAATGGTATATAAATGCATTGCTTACTATAAAAATGACACTGGCAGGGAAGGGGTTAACACTAGGGGCGCGGAAGGGGTTGAATATGTTACCTGGGTGTGTTCTAACTGTAAAGGGGGTGGGACTGTGTAGGGGAAATGACAGATCGCTGTTCATACATTGTAGGGACAGACGAGCAGGCATTCCCCCCCCCCCCTGACAGGACCGGGATAAAGGGGAACTCCACCCCAAATTAGAAAAAAAAACGGCGTGGGGGTCCCCCTTCAGGTGCACAACAGGCTCTTAGATTTGATCTGGAACATAAGGGGTTAAACCCACGCCAAAAAACGGCGTGGGGTTCCCCCTCAGATCCAGACCAAACCCTTCTCCCAGGCACGCAGTCTGGCCGGACAGGAATGGGGGTGGGGACGAGCGAGCGCCCCCCCCCTCCTGAGCCGTACCAGACCACATGCCCTCGACATGGGGGAGTGTGTGCTGTGGGGGAGGGGGGCACTGCCCCCCCACCCCAAAGCACTCTTGTCCCCATGTCGATCGGGACAAGAGCCTCTTCCCGACAACCCTGGCCGTTGGTTGTCGGGGTATGCGGGCGGGGGGCTTATCAGAATCTGAGAGCCCCCTATATTAAGGGGGCCCCCAGATTCTGGCCACCCACCCTATGTGAATGAGTATGGGGTACATCGTACCCCTACCCATTCACCGGGTGGAAAAGTGTAAACACCAAAAAAAACACACAGAAAAAAATAATTTATTAGTCAGCTCCGGGGGTCTTCTGCCGGGACCCCCCACCACCAGCCCATTGGGCCCCGGGCTTCGCCGTCTTCTGCCGGGGGGGGACACCCACCGATGATCTCCGCCATGTCCAGCCAGGCCCCCACCCCAAAATAAGCTCTTTCACATTCGGGGGGGGCCGGCCGAAAAAAGCAGAGAACAACGGGGGCGGAGCCCCTCGGTCTTCCAGACGTTTTCTGCCGGGGGGGCTCCAGCCCCGCACCGGTCTTCGCCGCCGCCTTCCGCCGGGGGGGGACACCCACCGATGCTCTCGGCCATGTTCGGCCAGGCCCCCTACCCCAAATCAAGCTCTTTTACATCCGGGGGGGGGGCGGCGGAAATGGCGGAGAACAACGGGGGCGAAACCCCTCCTCGGTCTTCGCCTTCCGCCGGGGGGGTACACCTACCCCCCCCCCGGTCTTCGCCGCCGCCTTCCGCCGGGGAGAGAGACACCCACCGATGCTCTCCGCCATGTTCGGCCAGGCCCCCTACCCCAAATCAAGCTCTTTTACATCCGGGGGGGGCCGGCGGAAATGGCGGAGAACAACGGGGGCATCGCCACTCCTCGGTCTTCTAGCCGTCTTCTGCCGGGGGGGGGAAACACCCACCCATGCTCTCCGCCATGCTCGACTGTGCCCCCACCCCAAAATGAAGCTCTTTTACATCCGGGGGGGGCCGGCCGAAAACAGCGGAGAACAACGGGGGTGTCGCCCCACCTCGGGCTCCTCCGCTTCTGCCTGGCTCCTCCCAGGGCTTCTTTCGCCGTCTTCCGCCGGAGGGCGCCACTCTCCGGGCTTCTCGACGTTGTCTTCCGCCGCGGGGGCCAGGCCTTCTTCTTTGCCGCCCCCCTCGATTTTTTCGGCCTGGACGGGGGTCGCACATCCCATCCAGGACTTGGACGTGGCGGGCTTCTCGTCGCCGTCTTCTGCCGCTGCCCCCTTCACCACGAAGCTCCGTGCTTGTTTGATGAGGGCAGCGGGCTTCCGTCGTCTTCTCCGGGGCGAGGGTCGTACATCCCACCCCGGATTTCGTCGCCGTCTTCTGCCGCTGCCCCCTTCACCACGAAGCTCCGTGCTTGTTTGATGAGGGCAGCGGGCTTCCGTCGCAGTCTTCCGCCGTGGGGTGACACTCGCGGGCTTCTTCTTCCATTCGATGTTGACACGGCGAGGTCCGGCGCTGAAATGCCTTCTGAGCGGCGGGCAAGGACTTATATTGGCATTGGGCGTGGGCGTGGTTATGCCAACATGTGACCTTAACCCATGTGACAGTGATGTGACGTCACATCACTGTCACATGGGTTAAGGTCACATGTTGGCATAACCACGCCCACGCCCAATGCCAATATAAGTCCTTGCCCGCCGCTCAGAAGGCATTTCAGCGCCGGACCTCGCCGTGTCAACATCGAATGGAAGAAGAAGCCCGCGAGTGTCACCCCGCGGCGGAAGACTGCGACGGAAGCCCGCTGCCCTCATCAAACAAGCACGGAGCTTCGTGGTGAAGGGGGCAGCGGCAGAAGACGGCGACGAAATCCGGGGTGGGATGTACGACCCTCGCCCCGGAGAAGACGACGGAAGCCCGCTGCCCTCATCAAACAAGCACGGAGCTTCGTGGTGAAGGGGGCAGCGGCAGAAGACGGCGACGAGAAGCCCGCCACGTCCAAGTCCTGGATGGGATGTGCGACCCCCGTCCAGGCCGAAAAAATCGAGGGGGGCGGCAAAGAAGAAGGCCTGGCCCCCGCGGCGGAAGACAACGTCGAGAAGCCCGGAGAGTGGCGCCCTCCGGCGGAAGACGGCAAAAGAAGCCCTGGCCCCTAGTAGGAGCCAGGCAGAACCCGGCGACGAAATCCGGGGTGGGATGTACGACCCTCGCCCCGGAGAAGACGACGGAAGCCCGCTGACCTCATCAAACAAGCACGGAGCTTCGTGGTGAAGGGGGCAGCGGCAGAAGACAGCGACGAGAAGCCCGCCACGTCCAAGTCCTGGATGGGATGTACGACCCCCGTCCAGGCAGAAGAATTTGAAGGGGGCGGCGGAAGACCCTCAAAAGTGAAAACGTTCACCAGGTGAATGGGTAGGGGTACGATGTACCCCATACTCATTCACATAGGGTGGGGGCCCGAAATCTGGGGGCCACCTTATTTAACGGGGCTCCCAGATTCTGATTGGCTCCCGCCCGCATACCCCGACAACCAATGGCTAGGGTTGTCGGGAAGAGACTCTTGTCCCGATCGACATGGGGACAAGAGTGCTTTGGGGTGGGGGGGCAGCGCCCCCCTCCCCCAAAGCACACACTCCCCCATGTCGAGGGCATGTGGTCTGGTACGGCTCAGGAGGGGGGGGGGGCGCTCGCTCGTCCCCACCCCCATTCCTGTCCGGCCAGACTGCATGCCTGGGATGAGGGCTTGGTACGGATCTGGGGGGGAACCCCACGCCGATTTTGGCGTGGGTTAACCCCTCACGTTCCGGACCAAGCCGGAGAGCCTATTGTACCCCTGGGGGGGAAGCCGCGCCGGTTTCACATTTGAAATTTGGCGCGGAGTTCCCCTTCAGTGTCAGCGCAGCCCGAGAACAGCTCGGAGCTTGCCGTGCGCCGCTCCAGGCAGTGCAAACACTGCTACGCCGCCTGGTATTTACCAAGGATTTCCCGGCGTACTGAAGAGGCGCGCGGTGAGCTCCGATTTTTCCCTCTGCGCATGCCCAGTATGCAAGTGAACCTTCCGAGGTTCTAGCGTACTTTGCAAGGGCACGGGGATCGGGTCCCAAAAGTCACTTTCCCTTTCAAATCGGCCCGCCACACAAGTTTAAACACATGTCACTACACTTCCCCTGCATCACCCCCCTCCCTCCCCTCATAAACTCCCGCCCGAATCCCCGATGTTTACATTACTAAATGCCGCACGCCAGCTCTGTACTGGCGTGCTGTGCGCCCTCTTCTGGGCGCATTAGGCACTTTAGTAAATGAGGAAACACGCTGCACTGGCAGCGTGTTTCTTTTGTAAATGTCAAAAACAGGTTTACTCCTGCTTGTGCACCATGAGTCTTGGCGCACAGGCTTGGTAAATCAGCCCATATGAGTTTTCCTGACGGTTTTCTCATCAGGTTTACAAAAACCATGTAGTGCAAGGGCCTGCCTGATTGCATACTAATTGAAACTCTAGAGGTTTGACCTCATATTAGATGGTTTTGGTAAACCTGAAGAGAAAACCGTCAGGAAAACTGATAGTGTGTATGGGGCTTTATTGTGGTGACAATTTTAAAGTTACATCTTTCCCTTCACTTTCTATTTTGGTGACAACTGTGAATCTCCTGGAAAAAAAAATACACTTTATTATGATATTTTTGGGATTCTTGTTAGTCCTAAATGTATGTTAATGATCAATTATCCACTCTGAAACACATCATTTGTAACAGTAATGTCCTCACCATTTGATACATTTGATAGCTTTACTGTTAGGCCTAGTACACATGACCTAAATGTCGGGCAACATCAGCTGGTTCAATAAAAAACATCCAACATTCAGCCTGTGTGTATGGCAGCCAGTCCGATAGAAACCAGCCATTAAGACATGCATGCTGGAAAACCAGCAGCCGAACAAATCCTGATCAGCGATCTTAGCCAATGACTGAAAGCGCTGACCGGAGTGTTCTGGTGGGGTCTGTCCCCCTGTCAGAACACAGAAGCTCATCAGGAGAATTGCTGTACTAACATTGGATTGTTAGTACACCGGCTCTGACCAGAGCTGTCAGTTTTGTTTCATTCAACCTGCTGGGTTAAATAAAAAAACTAAGTAAAAAACAAATGGTGTGTACTAGGCTTTGCTTTGTGTTCTCTGTAAAGTCATAAGATTGTATCTGCTGCAAAATCAGCCCATTGTTACAAGAGGCAAGGATTTCAGAGAAAGGACTATAACGGATACTCTTGATTTCACCAACTGTTTAGTGTCATGCAATGTCATTTGATACAGATGGTTGTGTGTCACATTTCTCAACCTTTTATGAAAGACATTTGTAAATGAGACAGTATGTTTTATTCAGTAGATGGGCTTTAACATTAAGCTTTTTCTTACAGTAGTTAATTGTCTTTTAATCATTTATTCATTTTTAGCATGCAATAAAACTATGTATAATTCCCAACTTCATATATTACTTTTACTGGTGACCAACCTCCTTATGAAAATACTAGTAACCAGTAACCTTGCTGTCACTGTCAAATCCATGGTAACACTCCTAGGTTATATTTGTTGCTGAACCAGCCATGGGTGTGCCAAAGATAAAGCCCTACATCCTGACAAAATGTATCAGGGAGGAGCTGGTTTTCTGGCCAAATTGTTTACTAAAAAACAAATAACGGTTGCATAGTCTGTCGGAATCACTTAAGTGCTCCTGCTCCTGATTCCAGAATCCAGGGTTTGGCTATATTGCATTCTCCCTGTCTGAGTCCACCTGCAAGATGATTGATGTGGTCAGTCACCTGTTATAAGCAAGCTAAACTCTCAGGCCGCGTACACACAATCAAATCTATCTGCTGGAAACGGTCTGACAGACGTCTCAGCAGACAGATTCAATCGTGTGTACGGGCGAGCAGACGGATTTGTCCAGCAGACAGATTTTAAAGCCTGCTTTAAAATCTGTCTGCTGGGAACCCGTCGGACCGATATATCTGCTGGTTAGTATGCTAACCAGCAGACATATCTGCCCGCACATGCGTCGAATGGATTTGACGCATGCGCGGAAGTGTTTTACTTCCTGTTGCGGTGACGTGGCGGCATCAACGTCACCGCCACGTCACCGCGCTGTCTGCTGGCGGGGATTTTGGTTTGATCGTGTGTACATCGATCAAATCAAAACAGCCAGCAGACATATCTGTTCAAATCGGTCTGTCAGACCGATTTGAACAGATATATTTGGTCGTGTGTACGGGGCCTCAGTCCCTCGCTTGCCATAGTGAGTGATACCTGTGTTGTTCCCAATCAAGCGCCTTGTCTGTCTGCCCAGCTTTGCTAGTTTGGATTTCCCTGTGTATGACTTTGGACTGGATTATTGAACCATTCCTTGAATTCAGCCTGCCTTTTTACCTGGACTGTCATAGAACCACGCTATCTGTATGCTAACTGCAAGTATCTATTTGCTTTGCTCAGTTTGCATCTGCCCTGGTGTGGTGGCCAGGCACTATAGCATTGTGTATAAGTCTTGGGGCAACCAAGTATCAGTAGGCCTGCTTGTCTTAAGTCAAAGTGGGTTGCTATAGGTGAAGCACACAGTAGCCAGCTATAATGTCTGACCACCTGCATTGGGGTAGACTTGACATAGCCACATTGTTTTCTATGTACAGTATTGTTACTTCAGTCACCAATGAGAGGCAAGGAGTTTTTGAGTCAGGGAAGTTTTTGGATTAGCATGACAGCAAGAAATCTATAATTTTTAGAAGTATAGGTCAGCAGGTGGGAAGCTTATTATTTCTCTCATCACAGGTTTCCTTATCATATGCAGTGTCTGAATGTGTAGTATCCTGAGTAATTCTAGTTTAAAACAGCTCAAGTTTATTTACAAGGTTTGTACATATTCTTCACAGATGCCAGGTGTAGTCTCTGAATTAATCCTTCAAACACAGGCTTTTGTGTTCTACCAGCCTTAACTGTTGCTTTGAAATAAAAGCAAAGTCCAGGTGGGTGGGTGAGAGCCATGTATAGAAGTCATTTTCTGCATATATAGAAGAACATACCACTTAAGTCGTTTTCACCTGAAGAGATCCATTCATCCACCAGAATTGTAAATTGCCAGCTTAGGTATACGTCCCTGTTATTTACGGAATCATTTTACTTTAAAAAGAACCATAATTTTATGACTGGTACACACTTCACAAGTAATTCCTTGAGTAATTTCCATCTATTTGTATTGTGTTTTTATGCAGATGAATAGAAAATGAGTTGTGTACCTATGCATATAGTACATGTCTGTTCTCTCTTAGAGTACCCAGACAAGTGTTCCCCGTGTTTAAAACTGATTATTCTTCCAGCTTTCCACAACAATTACACTTTAAACATACTTTATCAGCATAGATCCAGACTTTCTACATACCAACGAGCAGGATTAGTATTTTCTGAACACAAAGTGGCTTGTTAATGAAATTTCGGACTACAGAGAACATTGTTTAACCTCTATTACTGCATACTAATTTGAATGATTAGTAAAATAATAGCCTTAAAGGATGCTCAGTAGTGTATATCACTATCTAATAAACTACTACATTGACTTTTTTTAAGTGGCAGTCTACCACCTTATAATGGCTGACTGTTGTCAATGAGTTTATTGCAGAAAGGAATACTTAGGCACTCTGTCATAAAAGGTTATGGGGGCTGCCATTGCTGAACTTTCTTTTTGACCATGTTAATTCCCTTGCTGCCATGCTGATGCTTTGGTTCCAATGCTGTCCTTGCTGCTGAGAATGGGAATAAAGATAAGGAATTCTGACACCCATTGACATTTTTTTTAGTCTTAACCATAAGAAATATCCTCTAAAAATATTTTAAAAAAATAGCCAGTTTAACCACTTAAGACCGGGACCTAAAGGACCTGGCCAGTTTTTGCGATTCAGCACTGTGTCGCTTTAACTGACAATTGCGCGATCTTGCGGCGTGGCCCCCAAAAAAAATCTGCGTCCTTTTTTTCCCCACAAATAGAGCTTTCTTTTGGTGGTATTTGATCACCTCTGCGTTTTTCATTTTTTGCGCTATAAAAAAAAATAGAGCGACAATTTTGAAATAAATGCAATATGTTTTACTTTTTGCTATAATAAATATCCCCCAAAAATATACTTTAGGCCGATACGTATTGTTCTACCTATTTTTGGTAAAAAAAATTGCAATAAGCGTTTATCGATTGGTTTGCGCAAAATTTATAGCGTTTACGAAATAGGGGATAGTTTTATTGCATTTTTACTAATGGCGGCGATCAGCGTTTTTTTTCGTGACTGCGACATTGTGGAGGGGACACTTCAACCAATTTTGACACATTTTTGGGACCATTGTAATTTTCACAGCAAAAAATGCATTAAAAATGCATTGTTTACTGTGAAATTGACAATTGCAGTTTGGGAGTTAACCACAAGGGGGCACTAAGGGGGTTAAGTGTGACCTCATCTGTGTTTCTAACTGTAGGGGGGTGTGGCTGTAGGTGTGACGTCATTGATTGTGTTTCCCTATATAAGGGAACACACGATCAATGACGGCGCCACAGTGAAGAACGGGGAAGCTGTGTTTACACACAGCTCTCCCCGTTCTTCAGCTCCGGGGACCGATCATGGGATCAGTGGCGATCGTGTTCGCGGGTCCCACGGCCGCAGTCACAGAGCTTCGGACCCGGTCACGGGCGTGTGCCCGCAACCCACGGCTGGGCACTTAAAGAGGACGTACCTGTACATGCTTGTGCCCAGCCAGGCCATTCTGCCATAGTATATGTGTAGGAGGCCGTCCTTAAGTGGTTAATATAAAATATTTCATATTAAAGAGGTTGTGAAGGTAAAAAAAATGTTTTTACTAAATAGCTTCCTTTACCTTAGTGCAGTCCTCCTTCACTTCCATTGATTTTGCCTTTAAATGTCCTTATTTCTTCTGAGAAATCCTCACTTCCTATTCTTCTGTATGTAACTCCACACAGTAATGCAAGGCTTTCTCCCTGGTGTGGAGAAAGCCTCTTGAGGGGGTGAGCAGAAGGGTCAGGACCCTGCTGCTCGCCCCCTCCCCCTACCATCTACCAGGACATATAGCTAATTGATTCACACACCATATAAATAAATAAAGATTCTGCTAAGAAAGATCACCAAAGTCACTTTATTAGATACACCTTGATGGTACCGGGTCGGACCCCCTTTTTCTTTTGATACTGCCTGTATTCTTTAGATTGTTGGAAAGATATTGTTAGATATTGACATGATAGAATAATGCAGTTGCTGCAGATTTTTTTGGCTGCACATCCATGATGCGAATCTCCCGCATCCACCACATCCCAAAGATGCGCTTTGGATCGAGATCTGGTGACTATGGAGGCCATAATGAGTACAGTGAACTCATTGGCCCAGATTCAGAGAGAATTGGATTCTCGTAGCGTATCAGAAATACACTACGCCGCCGTTTCTTACCTGACTCTACGTGGAATCCAGGTAGATTTTGTCCAGTAAACGACGGCGGCGTAGTGTATTTCTCCCGTCGCAATCCATATAGACGAGTAGGGGGCGTGAAGGATTTAAAATAGGCGCGTTCCCGCGGCGATCGAACTGTGCATGCTCCGTTCGCAAATTTCCCGCCGTGCATTGCGCGAAATCACGTCGTTACGTCATTCGTTGTTTGAGTAGCGTCGTTTACGGACATTTCTATTCCCGAACGAGTTACGTAAAAAAAAAATTTTTTTATTAAAATCGACGCGGGAACGACGGCCATACTTAACATGGGTTACGCACCGTTAGACCAGCAAAAAGCTGGTCTAACAGTACGTAAAAAAAAACAGACGTAAGCGATTGCGAAGACCGCTCGTATCTTCGTGGATCGCCGTAAAAACACATTTGCATATCCCGACGCATCAAAACGACGCAAACTCCTCCCAGCGGCCGCAAATATATCGCAGCGTAGATCCGAAGGTTTACGAAGACGTAAGCCTCTCGGATCGAAGCCCGAAGCCGCCGTATCATGGTTTGAGGATTCAAACTAGTGATACGGCGCGCAAAATTTGAAATTACTCCTGTCTAACACCAGTTAGACAGGCGTAATTGCTTTATGAATCTGGGCCATTATTTTTAAGAAACCAGTTTGACATGATTTGATCTTTGTGGTATGGTGCATTATCCTGCTGGAAGTAGCCATCAGAAGATGGGTACACTGTAGTCATAAAGGGATGGACATGGTCAGGAACAATACTCAGATAGGCCATGGCGATTTAAACAATGATCAATTTGTACTAAGGGGCCAAAAGTGTGCCAAGAAAATATCCCCCACACCATTACACTACCAGCCTGAACTGTTGATACAAGGCAGGATGGATCCATGCGTTCATGTTGTTTAGGGCAAATTTTGACCCTACCCATCAGAATGAGAATCATCAGACCAGGAAAACATTTTTCCAGTCTTCTATTATCCAATTTTGGTCAGTCTGTGTGAATTGTAGCCTCAGTTTCCTGTTCTTAGCTGATAGAAGAGGCACAGGGTCTGATCTTCTGCTGCCCATCTGCTTCAAGGTTCAATGTGTTGTGCATTCAAAGATGGTATTCTTCATACCTTGGTTGTAACGAGTAGATATTTGAGTTACTGTTACATTTCTATCATCTCAAACTAGTCTGCCCGATTTCCTTTGACCTCTGAAATCAACAAGGCATTTTTGTCCGCACAACTGCCACTCACTGGATATTTTCTCTTTTTTGGACCATTCTCTGTAAACCCTAGAGATTTGTGTGCATGAAAATCATAGCAGATCAGCAATTTTTGAAATACCAGCCCATCTGGCACCAACAACCATGCCACATTCAAAGTCACTTAAATCCCCTTTCTTCCCCCTTCTGATACTTGGCTTGAACTTCAGCAAGTCATCTTCACCACATCTAGATGCCTAAATGTATTGGCTGATTGGCAATTTGTGTTGTTAACCACTTAAGGACCGCCTACTGCACATTTACGTTGGCAGAATGGCACGGCTGGGCACATCAACTTATATATACGTTGATTTTAGTACCCAGCCGTGAAGCTGGATCGCCGCTGCAGTGCGGCGATCCATCCCTGGAGCGGAAGAACGGGGAGAGCCGTGTGTACACACGGCTTCCCCGTGCTTCTCTGTGGCGGTAGCATCGATCGCGTCATCCCTGTAATAGGGGGACGCGATCGATGACGTCACACCTACAGCCACACCCCCCTACAGTTGTAAACACAACGCATAGGCACACATCCCCTACAGCGCCACCTGTGGTTAACTCCCAAACTGCAACTGTCATTTCCACAGTAAACAATGCAAATTTAAATGCATTTTTTGCTGTGAAAATGACAATTGTCCCAAAAATGTGTCAAAATTGTCCAAAGTGTCCGCCATATTGTCGCAGTCACGAAAAAATCGCTGATCGCCGCTATTAGTAGTAAAAAAAAAAAAATTAATAAAAATGCAATAAAACTATCCCTTATTTTGTAAACGCTATAAATTTTGCGAAAACCAACCGATAAACGCTTATTGCGATTTTTTTTACCAAAAATAGGTAGAAGAATACGTATCGGCCTAAACTGAGGAAAAAAAATGTTTTTTTATATATTTTTGGGGGATATTTATTATAGCAAAAAGTTAAAAATATTGCATTTTTTTTTAAATTGTCGCTCTATTTTTGTTTATAGCGCAAAAAATAAAAACCGCAGAGGTGATCAAATACCACCAAAAGAAAGCTCTATTTGTGGGGAAACAAGGACGCCAATTTTGTTTGGGAGCCACGTCGCACGACCGCGCAATTGTCAGTTAAAGCGACACAGTGCCGAATCGCAAAAAGGGGCAAGGTCCTTTACCTGCATTTTGGTCCGGGTCTTAAGTGGTTAAGCAATTGAACAAGGTGTACTAGTGAGTGTATATGACCCCCTAATTAAAGAGAAGTCATAAAGTCATATTTATTGGCAATGGCAACAATGCTATATTTCTTCACTCCTCTGTAGCTTCATCTGGCACTCGATGTAGTCCAGATTACACATGGATTATCACCTCCAGTCACCAACCACATGTACTCAAAGAGAATATAGTGAAAATTCTTCAGGATCCCCTTTATTGCACTTACATGTAATAAGTAATAATAATAATAATGACAGATTAAAAACAGGGATCCAGCCAACACAACTAAAAACACCCGGGTCACTTCCGGTTTCGCAATAAAGTTTTTTTTATCATATATGACAGAGGACGTCTAAACATGTAGGGCCGAGGAATTTTGCATCCAGTCATGACAGCTCTGGACCTTTCTTGGCACAATCTCAAGAGCTTTTTTGGTGTTTAATCTTTTTTTTCACCACTTTTACAATTATCGGGCTAACTCTAATTTATTGATTCACTCATTTTGGCATATGGTGTTGGACCGTTTTCTGTTCTGGGCACCTAGTATACCCACAGTGTGGACTTTAGTTTATTTGATTCACATATTTGGCACATTGTATGTGATTTTTATTTGTATATATGCAATCAATTGTATTTATTTGTTTTGGTAGTTTAGTCACTAATTAAGGTTTAATATAAGATTTTTTATTTTTGCAACACGTTATTTATAATTTTTAACACTTCTTTTCTGATTTGAATTATTTATTAAATAATAATTTATTATATTGCCTAGTGTGTTGCAGCTTTATCACTTATTTTTACCTGTTTTTTCTGTGTTGCTAGAATGATTTTCTTTTTATTTACCACTTAAGCTCCAGAAGGTTTTACCCCCTCCAGGACAAGGCTATTTTTTTCTATTTGGCATTGTGATAGCCGGTAACTACACGATTATGCAACGCTGTACCTAAATAAAAATTGGTATAATTTTTTTTCACACAAATAGATCTGTCTTTTGGTGGTATTATATCACCACTGGGTTTTTTATTTATTTTTGCGCTATAAAACGAAAAAAGGCCCAACATTTTGAAAAAAAGTAAGATTTTTTGACTTTTTGCTAAAAAACATATCCAATAAATGAATAAAAAAAAAAAATCCAATTTCATCATAGATTTAGGCTACACGTCTTTGGAAAAAATTATCCCAACAAGCGTGTATTAATTGGTTTTCGTGAAAATTATAACAACTACAATGTATTATATATACTATATACTGAAACATTTTTTTATACTATTAATGGCAGTGATCAGTGACTTTTAGTGGGATTGTGATAGGGTGGCGGGCATTCTGACACTAACTGACACTTGGGGGAACTGATTAACTGCCACTGACATCACCAGTGACACTAATACAGTGATCAATACTAATGACGCTGGCTAGAAAGGGGTTAACATTTAGGACAATCAAAGGGTTAACAGTGTGCCTAACAATGTTTACTGTGTTTGCTGTACTAAGCAATATTGTGTTTTTTACTTCCTGCTTTGCTGGAAATAAAATACAGCACATGTAGGTGATCTGGCACAGCAGAGCTACCCTCACACAGTACATCTGTGGTAGGCTGTCTTTGAGTGATTAAATAGCTCAAAACTGTCCCTCATTTGAGGAGGCTGTCCCTCTTTGAGAGTACACCCCCTGTCCCTCATGCAGCCTCAATTGGCACTCATTTTGATCTGATACAAAATGTATTATTTCACTACCAAGTGTTTTGCTGCACCAAATATTACTACATTCTTTATTTGAAAAGACAATATAAAAGAAAAATTGAGATAAAAAAAGCACTTGTGTTGTTAAAGCAATAATTTTTTACATATTAGAACTTTGTACTCCATGCAATTGGGGCCATGGCAGGGATATGTCCTTTGCATACATAGTGTATGCTAAAAGGTGTCATTCCTCATCACTTCAGAAAGTTGTAAGGTATGATAATCCTATAAAACACATGTGTCAAACACAATGGGGAAACATACTGAATTCTGCCCACCGAGACATTAACCACTTCCCCACCGCGCCATAAGCATTTTACTGCTACGGCGCGGTGGAGTTACTTTGACACGACGTCCCTGGGACGTCGTCGTGCACTTCCGCGATTGCGCGTCCCCTGGGACGCGCTCGCGAAAGTGTCCGTGCTCGCCGGGTCTAAAAGACCCGGCGCATCACGGATCACGGTAAATTGCCGCTGATAGCGGCCGTTTACCACGTGATCGCGCCGTCGAATGACGGCGCGATCACTTCTAAACAAACCGGCGTCATTTGATGACGCCGGTTCCTCCCTCTCCTCCCTCTGCTCTCTGTACCGTTCGGTACAGTGTGCGAGGAGAGGGGGGGGGAGCGGGGTGTCAGCAGCTGAGCTGTGGCTGGATCTGTGACAAATGCAGTCACAGATCCAGCCATCCCTCAATCCATCCCAGCTCTGCAATCCCCTAGTACCCTGCAATCCCCCAGTACCCAGCAATCCCCCAGTACCCAGCAATCCCCCAGTACCCCACAATACCCCAGTACCCAACAATACCCAACAATACCCCAGTACCCAACAATACCCCACAATACCCCAGTACCCAACAATACCCAACAATACCCCAGTACCCAACAATACCCCAGTACCCAACAATACCCCACAATACCCCAGTACCCAACAATACCCCAGTACCCAACAATGCCCCAGTACCCAACAATACCCCAGTACCCAACAATACCCCAGTACCCAACAATACCCCACAATACCCCAGTACCCAACAATACCCCACAATACCCCAGTACCCAACAATACCCAACAATACCCCAGTACCCAACAATACCCCAGTACCCAACAATACCCCACAATACCCCAGTACCCAACAATACCCCAGTACCCAACAATGCCCCAGTACCCAACAATACCCCAGTACCCAACAATACCCCAGTACCCAACAATACCCCACAATACCCCAGTACCCAACAATACCCCACAATACCCCAGTACCCAACAATACCCCAGTACCCAACAATACCCCAGTACCCAACAACACCCCAGTACCCAACAACACCCCAGTACCCAACAATACCCCAGTACCCAACAATACCCCACAATACCCCAGTACCCAACAATACCCCACAATAGCCCAGTACCCAACAATACCCCACAATACCCCAGTACCCAACAATACCCCAGTAACCAACAATACCCCAGTACCCAACAACACCCCAGTACCCAACAATACCCAGTACCCAACAATACCCCAGTACCCAACAATACCCCACAATACCCCAGTACCCAACAATACCCAACAACACCCCAGTACCCAACAATACCCCAGTACCCAACAATACCCCAGTACCCAACAATACCCCACAATACCCCAGTACCCAACAATACCCCACAATACCCCAGTACCCAACAATACCCCACAATACCCCCGTACCCAACAATACCCCAGTACCCAACAATACCCCAGTACCCAACAACACCCCAGTACCCAACAACACCCCAGTACCCAACAATACCCCAGTACCCCACAATACCCCAGTACCCAACAATACCCAACAATACCCCAGTACCCAACAATACCCCAGTACCCAACAATACCCCAGTACCCAACAATACCCCACAATACCCCAGTACCCAACAATACCCCAGTACCCAACAATACCCCACAATACCCCAGTACCCAACAATACCCCAGTACCCAACAATACCCCAGTACCCAACAATACCCCAGTACCCGGCAATACCCCAATACTCGGCAATACCCCAATACTCGGCAATACCCCAGTACTCGGCAATACCCCAATACTCGGCAATACCCCAGTACTCGGCAATACCCCAGTACTCGGCAATACCCCAGTACTCGGCAATGCCCCAGTACCCAACAATACCCCAGTACCCAACAATACCCCAGTACCCAACAGTACCCCACAATACCCCAGTACCCAACAATACCCCAGTACCCAACAATACCCCAATACTCACCAATGCCCCAATACTCGGCAATACCCCAATACTCGGCAATACCCCAATACTCGGCAATACCCCAATACTCGGCAATACCCTGCATGATACTTTGCAATACCCCAATACTCTGCAATACCGCCTATGGGGATTTTTAAGTAGCGAAGTTTGGCGCCATTCCACGAGTGTGCGCAATTTTGAAGTGTGACATGTTGGATATCTATTTACTCGGCGTAACTTCATCTTTCACATTTTGAAAAAAAATTGGGCTAACTTTACTGTTTTGTTTTGTTTTAAGCACAAAACAGTTTTTTTTTAAAAACACGCGTTCAATAAATTTCTGCGAAAATACCGTGCGAGATAAATAGTTGTAACGGCCGCCATTGTAATCTCTAGGGTCTTTGCTAAAAAAGCATATATAATGTTTTGTGGTTCTATGTAATTTTCTAGCAAATAAATGATGATTTTTCCATGTAGGAGAGAAATGTCAGAATTGGTCTGGGTGTTCCAGAACGCCTGGTGGCGTTCCCTGCATGTTGGGCCTCTGTATGTGGCCCCGCTGTGTAAAAGTCTCACACATGGGGTATCGCCATACTCGGGAGGAATAGCAGAATGTGTTTTGGGGTGTAATTTGTGGTATGCATATGCTGTGTGTGAGAAATAACCCACTAATATGACAGAAACAAGTTTTTTTTTTTTTTTTTTTACAGAATTTTCAGTCGTTTTTCTTTTATAGCGCAAAAAATAAAAAGCCCAGAGGTGATCAAATACCACCAAAAGAAAGCTCTATTTGTGTGAAAAAAAGGACAAAAATTTCAAATGGGTAGAATGTTGTATGACTGAGTAATTGTCATTCAAATTGTGAGAGCACCGAAAGCTGAAAATTGGTCTGGTTAGGAAGGGGGTTTAAGTGCCCAGTGGTCAAGTGGTTAAAGAGGACTTGAAGTGAGATGTGGACAGCCTGTGAAAGGGAGCTGAACCCTGCAAACTTTGCATATTACTCACCTGTATGTAGAGCTCTCATCAACTCTGCACTCTGTACACAAAGCACCCCTGAACTTTGCACTCTGTACACAGTGCACCCCTGAACTCTGCACTCTGTACATAGCACAACCCTGAACTCCGTATTCTGTGTACAGTATAGAGCACTCCTAAGAACCCCTGAATCCTGCATTTGGCACATAGAGCACCCCCTGAACTCTGCACTCTCTGCATAGGGTACCCCTGAAACTGCTCTCTGTACATAGCACACCCCTGAACTTCGTATATAGCGCCCTTCTGTTATTTTTGCCCCTATAAGATCCTACCACTGTTTGGCCACACCCATCATTCAGTGTTGTTCGGCAGAGGAGGCATGGTTGAGATCCTGTACCTATTCCCTAAAAAACAAGTCCTAGGTACATTTATATAGTCTTACAGATACAAATGGCCCTTTATTGCAACCATAATGCTGATGCGGCCCACAATAAAATTGAGTTTGACACCCCTGCCCTAAAAGGTCATTTATATTTAACTTTTACTTTAGGCATAGATTTTTGTTATATAATTACATTGGTCCAGCTTGGACTAATGAAAGTATGCATATGCCATACCTGTGGGATTATTGTGGAAGCCAAGAACTAATGTGGTAGGCATCATTGCTACAGTGATCTCTGTTGTCTTTCAGGTCCAGTGCCCTGCAGCAAAGTAACCACATAGGGTCATTCCCTTGGCATGGGTGCCATTCACAGAAACAAATTGTTTTCTCAATGAATGCAAAGCGTTCAATGATTGGATGAGGTGGAGATTGTGACATCACTGTCCTGTCTCTCCACCTTGACCAATCTGTTACTAAAAGCAACCAAAATGATGGCCACTCACATCATTGTTTAGTGAACATCCAAGGTTCTGTGGAGGAATAAGTACACAGGAAATACTATACTGTCCTCTAGATAGATAGATTAATTACATATACTATCTTATATTTTTAAGTATATTGTGAACGAGTCTCCAGTTTTGATATTTGTTTAAACATATAATAGCATTACTAATATTACATCATGTTTTTATTTTTCAGGTTTACTGGAACAAATTTACCACCACCAGTCATCAGCAGTAAAAACTGGTTGCGAATTCACTTTACATCAGATGGCAATCACAGGCAGAAAGGCTTCAGCGCACAGTATCAAGGTTAGTGCAATCAGCCTAGACAGTTACCATATTACAGAGGGGGTGAGATGGTAGCTCATTTTCTTCTAGACAAGTTTCTATTTTAGAATAATCCATGAATCGTTGTAAGAAAGAATGCATATCTTTTTTAAGAATGTAGTAGAAATCATCGTACATTTTTTTCACTATCTATTAAATGTTATTTTTTGTTATGGTATTTCCTATTTGTAACAAGTATCTTACTTCTTCTGTGCAACTAATAATGTATAAGTTATCTACACTGGCTCTTTAAAAGTCCTCTTCAGTTTAAATTAGCCTTAAATTGATTGTAAACTTGCTACAATGTTATACTTACCTCCTCTGTGCAGTTGGTTCTGTGCAGGGCAGCCCAGATCCTCCTTTTCTTGGCTCTCTTCACTTCTCTTTTCCCCTCCCCTGCCACCCGAGCCGAGCTGCAGCCCTGTGTATCCATTCATACATGCAGCTGCTGTTCAGCCCTGCCCCCTCTCCCTCTCCCTCTCTCCTGATTGGCTAACTGACTTTGATGTCAGTGGCGCCACGGCTGTGCCCCAGCCAATCAGGATGAGAGTCCCAGATGGCCGATCGACTTGTGGACATCGCTGGAGAGAAACAGGGCTCCGGGTAAGTATTAGGGGGTGCTGGTGAGGCTCCTACACACAGAAGATTTTTTTTGTTTTTTTTTATCTTAATCTCCTTTAAAATTAATACGTGGAATACAGCTTACTTGCTCATTCTAACTTCCACCATTTCACTTATCCGTTTTACTGGCTTTTGTCAGTTATCTGGTGATCTGAGAATGCATGCTTGTGAACGACACAGGCGAGGAATTCCCATATGCGCCCACTACAGTTCTTTTGCCCAACCCAGCTTGGACTAATGTAAATATGCATGCGTTATGCCTGGCCAATTCCCGTAAAACTAGAAATCACTGTATTGGACTCAGATAACAGAGATCACTATAGTAATGGTGCCCACTACAGTGATTTCAAGCTTTAACAGGGAACCCACAGGTTGAAACTTCCAAGATGGGTCATGTTACTATGCAAAAACAGCTATACTTGGGATTCAGCTTTAAGGTCTGTGTCAAACTAGTCTTCCTGTTGTTAGAGACAAATTGCAAAAGGAACGCTAAATAGAACACTTGCCTCGTTCTTCAGCATCTCTACCTTGCTGCCTATAATGCTACATAATCTTGTTTGCTAGCCAAGGAATAACAACGACACCCTGCTGGTCTGACCAGTAAGGGACAATGGTGTAGAAACCGGCAAGTAGCTTCTTTCTTCTCCCAGACATCTTGTTGATGGAAAGTTGCTGCCATTGACAGGATTGTTAGTGTGACATGTGCCATAAAGTGGTTGTAAACCCCATTCATGAAATCTGACCCATGCACATATAACTGTAGTATTTACTTCTCTCTCCAAAGCTCTGAGTGCTGTGTCTTTCTGCTGCTTCGTTGCTCTGTTATCAGCAAGATAACTTCTGAAAAGTTCTTTAACACTGACACCCTGTCACTGGAATCAGGCTGTAGTGAATACCAGATGGATTAAAATATAACTAAGTGGAGAGGGATTAGAACACCTGTCAGTTTTTATTGCTGTCTATTCCCTCATTAAGGAGATTTACCTGCTCTATTGTCCTGTTTACCATTATTATTGAAAGAAAATAAAAAAACCAATTCATGGGTTTTTCCCAGAAAATTAATAGAGGGGAAATCTTTCAATGGGGACACTAGTTCTGGTGACCTGGGGGTCCCCAAGAAATTCACCTAATTTGTAGGTATTTGCTTTCACTTCCTGTTTGGCTTTGGGACAAGGGAAGGGAAATCTCTGCAATGGGACACAGATGGTTAAACAATTCTGATGGAGGTTATAACCATCAGTGGCGTCACTAGGGTTGGTGTCACCTGGTGCAGTAAGACATGGTGTCAACCCCCCTCCCACACATATTTTTTGGAACCTGCAGGAGAGAGGGGGAAGAAAGGGTAGAGAGAGGCCAGAGAAAGAAAAGGGGGCAGGGGGAGAGAGGGGGCAAGGAGAGAGAAATAGGGGAGGCAGGGAGAGAGAAAGAAAGGGATCAGGGAGAGAGAAAAATAGGGGACAGAGAGAGTGAGGGGGCAGGAAGAGATAGGGGGCAGGGGGAGGGGGGCACAGAGAGAGATGGGGCAGGGGGAGAGAGGTCAGTAAGGGAGAGTGAGGGAGGGAGAGAGGGGTTAGAGAAAGAGGGGGCAGAGAGAGAGGGGACATAGAGAAAGAGTGAGTGTAGGAAGAGAGGACAGAGAGAGGGGCAGAGAGAGAGAGGGGGGCAGGGAGAGAGAGTGAGGGGGCAGGAAGAGAGGGTGAGAGAGAAGGAAGAGAAAGAGGGGACAGAGAGAGAAAGAGGGGGCAGAGAGAGGAGACAAGGAGAAAGAGAGGGCAGGAAGAGAGAGAGAGGGCAGAGAAAGAGAGAGATGAGAGGGGGCAAGGAGAGAGAGAGAGGCAGGGAGAGAGCGAGATGGCAAGGAGAGATAGCGAGATGGCAAGGAGAGATAGCGACATGGCAAGGAGAGATAGCAAGATGGCAAGGAGAGAGCGAGGGGGCAGGGAGAGAGTGAGGGGCAGGGAGAGAGTGAGGGGCAGGGAGAGAGTGAGGAAGCAGGGAGAAAGAAAGGGGGCAGGGAGAGGGAAGGGGGCAGGGTCTGGTCAGTGTTTACTCACTTGGATGGTCCCCGGAGGCTCATTGGCTGAGACAGCAGCTTCTCTTTCAAAATGGCTGTCAGCTTGTTTAATCTTCCCGCCCCCACATCCCCTTCACAAATGAGCACACGGGCAGGGAGAGAGGGGCAGGAGAAAGGATGAGTGTCGTGCTGCTCAGGCATGCTGGAGATGAATGGAGCATTTTTTCCTAGAACTACTGCAGCTCCCAAGCCAGCTGTCACCCGCGCCTCAGAGGACAGACCAATCATCGAAGGAGGGGGAGGAGAGGAGCAGATGGTTAGAGCCACCAGCCCTGCATGTTTGCAGCACTAGCTGCAAGCGGGTCATCAAAGCAGCCCGGCTCAGTCCACCCCTGGTGTCACCCCCCTGGCAGATGACACCCAGGTGTAATCAGCACACACCGCACCCCCCTAATGATGCCACTGATAACCATCCCCCTACTCTATCCAAAATGGAAAAAAAAGTTTTGCCTGTAGTTCTACTTTAAAGTATCTAACAATGAACTTCTCTCATTTGGACTATTTTGGTCTGTTACATGCTATTAAAAGGTCTATCTGTTTGACAAGTTCAAAATTACCTGTTGATTCTGCCAGAAATCTAGTGAGCTGATATCCTTCTGTGCCCGCTGCTGTCTCTTACCAGTTATTGTTCCAAGCTTTTGCTGTAAACTATGAAGCACCATCCTCTCTGTTATGGAGAAGAGGAACATGGAGGTGTTCTGTAGTCCTATTTTTAGTGTCAGGTAAAAGTTTTTAATGAAAAACACTTACTTTTTTTTTTTTATCTTAAGGCATTCTATGCATTAACCATTTAAGGACCGCCTACCGCCGATATACATCGGCAGAATGGCACGGCGGGGCAAACACCAACGTATATGTACGTTGCCCTTTAAGCCCAGCCGTGGGTCATGGGCGCACGCCCGCGGGCTCGCTCCCGCGACCCGGTCCGAAGCTCCGGGACCTGAAGAACTGGGAGAGCCTTGACTTCACTGTGGCGGCGTCATCGATCGCGTCATCCCTTTTATAGTGGGGACATAATCGATGACGTCACACCTACAGCCACACCCCCCTACAGTTGTAAACACACGTTAGGGAACCATAACCTCTACAGCTCCCCCTGTGGTTAACTCCCAAACTGCAACTGTCATTTCCACAATAAACAATGCAATTTAAATGTATTTTTTGCTGTGAAAATGACCCAAAAATTAATTGTCCCAAAAATGTGTCAAAATTGTCCGAAGTGTCCGCCATAATGTCGCAGTCACGAAAAAAATCACTGATCGCCGCCATTAGTAGTAAAAAAAACAAAATTAATAAAAATGCAATAAAACTATCCCCTATTTTGAAAACGCTATAAATTTTGCGCAAACCAACCGATAAACGCTTATTGCGTTTTTTTTACCAAAAATAGGTAGAATACGTATCGGCCTAAACTGAGGGAAAAAAATGTTTTACATATATTTTACATATTTTACATATATTTTTGAGGGATATTTATTATAGCAAAAAGTAAAAAACATTGCATTTTTTTCAAAATAGTCGCTCTATTTTTGTTTATAGGGAAAAAAATAAAAAAACGCAGATGTGATCAAATACCACCAAAAGAAAGCTCTATTTGTGGGAAAAAAAGGATGACAATTTTGTAAGGGATCCACGTTGCACGACCGCGCAATTGTCAGTTAAAGCGATGCAGTGCCCATTCGCAAAAAGGGACCTGGTCCTTTAGCTGCATTTTAGTCCGGGGCTTAAGTGGTTAAGATAAAAAAAAACAGCTGTGTGCAGCCACCCTCCATCACTCCTAATACTTACCTAAGCCCCATATCCCTCCAGCGATGCCCACGTGTTGTTCGTCTGCCTGAGACTCTCTTCCTGAATGGCTGAGACACAGCAGTGATGCCATTGGCTCCCGTTGCTGTCAATCAAAGTCAGTAAGCCCATCAGGGGAGAGATGGGGTGGGACCGAATCTGTGCTCTGTGTCCGAATGGACACACGGAGCTGTGACTCGGCTTGTGTGCCCCTATAGCAAGCTGCTTGCTGTGGGGGCACTTGACAGGAGGGGGGGGACTAGGATCACAGAAGAGGGACCCAAGAAGAGGAGGATCCGGGCTGCCCTGTGAAAAACTAACTCCATAGAGCAGGTAAGTATAACATGTTTGTTATTTTTAGAGAAAAAAAAAGACTTTATATTCTCTTTAAAGCACCGGGTTCACATTTGTGCAATTTGTAAAAAGAGTACAGTGCGATTTCATTCAGGACTGAAAATCGTACCTCTCTCTTTTAATAATTTGTACTGCAGTAGGCCTGCACATATGTGCACACGTACAAGTACAATTCTTATGTAGACTTTACTAAAGCACAATGCGGTGTGTTGCGTATGTACAATGCTATTTATATTTTTAGGCACAAAAACACACAACTGTGCTTGGGGCCCAATCAAAATGAATGGTCTGACGTAATTCAGCATACGGCAATGTACAATAAAGCCTTTTAGAGCATGCATTACCACATTGTTATATAGTGTGGACAAGGTCTAATTTGTACAGATGGGCAAAATAAGTGCTTGCCGTTTCATCTACTTTTACTGCTAAAATGATAAATGTTCAAAATAGATAGTTGTGATGTGGAATTGAGGAGCCCAAAAAATATGAACATTTTAAAAGTAATGTCAAAATGAAAAAAAAAGGTAAAAATAATAACATGGGAAATAAAAAATGATGGTTCCTTGAGGGAAGCACCTTCCCTATGTTAAAAATAATAGGTTATGCCTACTGTGGGGTGACATTACGTAGTGGCAGCAAAGAAAAAAAGGGTAACAGTCTTTATCAATTAGCAAAGTTATCTTCAAAATGGCGAATGCTGGGTTATTTTAACCTTAGTCAAAATGTGGTACAAATAAGTAAAGTTTGCCTTGTATAAATAGGCAAAGGAGGCAGGAACTGTATTACATGTTGATAAAATGTTTCACCTTTTTAAAGCTGAGCTCCAGGCAACCATTTAAATAAACTGTTGAAATCCATAAATTTGACAGTTCATACCAGCCAAAGAATTGTTATTCTCCACACTAGTATTATGATCAAGACACTCCTGCCAGGCAGCACGGCCAGGTCCTTAAAGAGGCTGTAAACCTCCCAAAAAAATAGCAAAAAAAACTGCAAGACAAAAGAAAAATAAGCTAGTATGCATCGTATACTAACTCATAATGAAATACTTACCTTAGAACAATGTCCTGCAGTGCTGAACACACTCCGCTCCCACTGCCAACATCTTTGCCGGAGTTACTTCTAGGTTTGCGGGTTCCGGCGCTGTGATTGGCTGGAGTCGCAATGATGTCACTTCTGCGCATGTGCGCGCGTGCCGCCATTCACAACACGCGTCCTGAAGGAACGGCTCAAGCGGGTCGTTCCTTCAGTGCGCATGTGCCCATGACATCAGTGGCAGCATATATAGTAAATATCTCCTGTGCAGGTTTAGGAGATATTTACAGTACCTACAGGTAAGCCTTATTATAGACTTACCTGTAGGTACAATTAAAGGGGAAGACTTTACTTCCTCTTTAAGCCTATAGCAGAAAGAACCCATACTCCAGCCTCTTAGTGAACTATGAGGTCATCTCTATGCTCACTATGCTCTTCCTATCTGGGTGTTCACAGTCGGCAAACATTTATTTTTGCAGAGCTTGATTAACTTGAGTTTGAGTACTTACACTAGTAGCATTTAAAAAACATGTTTAATACACAGCTGCATTAGGATGTATGTTTTACCTTAATATATCTGAAGTCTTTATGTGAAAGACTTCTCTTAGTGGTGGCTTGCTTCATGAGGTGACGATTTTGATTTACCACTAGAGATGGACCAAACACCCCTCTGTTTGGTTTGCAGCAGAACTCCCGAACAAGGGAAATGTTCTGACCCGAAGGGCAAACCCCATTGAAGTCAATGGAAGCCGTACAGAAAAAAACAAAAGTGTCCATTTTGAAGGCGTATATGCAAGTATTTGGCCATACAAGGGGTATGGGGGTCTAGGTGCTGCCCTGGGGGACGTGTACCAATGCATTTTTTTTAAACAACGGTAACTTTTAAAAGAGCAGTGATTTTAATGATGCCTAAAGTTCAACAATAAAAATAAAAATTCCTTCACATTTACTACCTGGGGGGTCCCCTTAGTCTGCCTATAAAGTGACACATCTGTAGCATGTATAAAACATGCTGCAGCAAAAAATTACATTTCTAAAGAAATAAAATCACATTTAAATTGACTCACGGATGCAATTGCTGCCGTTTGTTAAAAAACAAATAAGGGAAAAAAACTGTGTAAATCCCCCCCCCCCCCCCCAGTCCATACCAGACCCTTAGGGCCATTTGACAGTTCTTATATAGGTAAGGTCGGCTACCTGCCGTTTGACCCACAGTACTGTCTTCTGATTTGCATTTTACCTGCTTCTAGCAGATTTTGCATTCTGCAGACTTGTATATGAATGTAAAACACAACTGAAGAGAACCAAAGCCCATCCACACAGCCATTAAGCCCTTGAATACCAAGGAACATCTGCAGCCATGATCTTGCTATTGGATTGCAGTAAATAGCTGGCAAAGGGCTTTCAAGTAAAACTGACACAGGAAGCTCTAGAGTCACCCAATCACTTTTATGTGGCTCTGATAGTGCAACCCCTGGTCCCTTTCTATTTGAGCTATTGGAAGCACTCATGGTGAGCTGCATTTTACCATGTATGCTAGTGTGAACATAACCTAGCCTTTATCTGAAGATAGTTTTTGTGGTAACTGTCAACAGTTTACATACCTAATAAACCATATTTTCTTGATTTTATGTTCGTACTCTAGTAACAATTGCTACAGTATATCAGTTGGCAAGGCAGTGCGCCTTCAATGACTGATATAGAAAAATACAGGATAGCATATAGAATAGTGAGCCTAATAAACCTATTACATCTGGGCAGACACAAAAGATTTGTTTCAGTGCAGGAGTAGGGGCCGTTTACTTAGCAAAATGAATGTTCATTTAGCTTAGTGAATACAGTGAAATTGTCTGCTTTCAAGAACTAAAAGGCATATATTTTTTACTACACGAAAATTCATTTAAAGCAGAAATCCCATTCATTGCTATGTGACAAAATGACATGTATACAACTCAGAGGGCTTTGTTAAGAAATAAGCACTTTAAACAGACCCACTGAAATGAATGGCAGATACACGACAACACGTTTAATGCATTTTAGCAAATGTGTAGTGTTTCTGTAGTACCGTAAATCTATGTTTTGAACATTACTCTCATGTTTGCACAACACGTAAACATAATAAGCACATAAAAATGTATGTTTAAAACCCACAAAAACATACACATAGGTTTGAAATGTACAGAAGCTTAGGCAGTTTAGTGTCAAATTCATGGAATTAACTGTGAAAGTACCCAAAGTGCCTGCCCTCAAATCCTTGACCTCCGAACTTACCCAAACACTAAGGCTGTGTACACACGATAGGTTAACCAGAGGACAACGGTCTGATGGACCGTTTTCATCGGTCAAAACCGATCATGTGTAGACCCCATAGGGAACCTTCGGTTAAAAAAAAGCCAACTTGCTTTAAAAATTTTAAATAATTAACGCCTAACCGATAGGTCAAAACCGATTGTTAGTAGGCACCACCATCGGTTAAAAATCCACGCATGCTCAAAATCAAGTCGACACATGCTTGGAAGCATTGAACTTCATTTTTTTTCAGCACGTCGTTGTGTTTTACGTCACCGCGTTCTAGGCACATCAGACCATCAGTCAGCTTCATCGGTTAACCTATGACAACGGTCTGAAGGACTGTTCTCATCAGATGGACTGATCATGTGTACGAAACTTTAATCTGAACCTAACACTTAACCCTACCTTCATTGAGGCCATAACATGTAATCTAACACTCAAATTAACCCATAGCCTCCACCACCTTTAAAACCTACCCCTTTAAAGTGTATGTGAAACCTTACCTTGTGAAACAACCTATTTTGTTTGAATTAGACATGAAAGGCAAAACATTTGCATATATATATATATATATATATATATATATATATATATAAAATATTTAATTTCTTTTTTTTTTATAAGTGATCGCATAATCTCTGTTCTCAGCTGCATAAGTTACTTAGAAAGGTTGGGGTGGAGAAACACCAGGTCACTGCTATTCCCCCTTGATGGCTGTTCAGGGGGGTCATGTCAGCCCCAGTATAGGACAGGCAAACGAAAACTGACCCCACTGGCATGGATGTGTTTATCGCCTACCGTGGTCAGCTTGCAATTGGAAAACAGAGGGACTGGCAGGATCACTAGGTATTTCACACAAAGGAAGTAATATAAAGAGGACAGAATACTTTTCTTTAACACAAGTACATGGTACAGTAGACACAAATCAGGAATATGAAATGTTGGGATAACATATTTCTTAAAGTGTATTATAAAATTTGCTGTCAAATTTGAGAAAGCTCCATTACATGTTTGTTATGCTTTCTCATTGAGTCTTGGTTCACACTGGTGCAGTGCAGGAACCAGCATGATTCCTGTGCTGGTTCCCACATTGTATCTGACTCACAGGCAAAAGTTAACGCTGCGCTAGAAATAAATACAGAACAAAAGATCAATAAAGTAAAATATAAGCTACCAGCACCAAGAAGTCTTAAATACAAAACTCAAATAAGTAGAAAAAAATTGTGGGTGCAGCGCCATTATACATTTTCCCTAAAATCTTAAAGGAAGTGCAAAAAATGTATTCAGATAAAAAGCGAAAAAAATCTAAAGACTAAAACACTGAAATAAAGTTCCAAAAAGTGAAAGTGGAAAATACAATCGTATAAGATGGCACGCACATTTGTCAATAGAAAGTTAAGCAAACCCCCAAATCGGTTCGCAGAATGCAGTGAAAATTGTGTAATCAGATTATCCATGCAATCCGATTCCAGTGCGGACCAAAGAACGGTCCTGCACTATTTTGGTGCAATCAGCCATACAAAGTGTATGGCTGAATTTGCATCGTCCAGTCATTGCATGTGATGCACACAACAACTCAATGCAAATCACATGTGATGTTTAGATCGCATTGTGGGAACCCAGCCTTTCATAGCATACTAAAAATAGATAAATAAATAAATAAAACATATGTACCTTTATGTTCTTTCTTAGAAGAAGGTTTCATGGCATTTCTTAACAAGTTCAGAGTCAGTTTGTTTTAATAGAAAGGCTTAGAAATGCCTTGGTTTCCCTACAATTACATACAATGGAGAAGCACAGCTTCACACGCTTTAACCCTTTGTTAGGACAGACAGTGTTCAAATCTAGTTTACAGCTGATAACAAGATCTACCAGCACAGTACAGACAGGGTTATTTGTGGTAAGCACAGCTCACCATTCCTATCATAGACATTTTTTTAGCAGTGGGTTTTCCAGAAAAGAGCATCTTATAAAAGGTAAGCTGCATTTTTTTTATAATTTATTAAATGTGTTATGCTATGTGAATTGGAACATGTTACTAATTTAAGGTAGGTGTTATCCTAATTTATCTGAACAATAAGAAATACATTTTAGCTAACCCTGAAAATCACCACATAACCTAACCCTAAGGCCTCGTACACACGACCGTTTTCCTAGACAGAATTCATCAAGAAACTTGGTGGCAGAACTTTTTTCCCAAGGAAAACAGTCATGTGTATGTTTTTCATCGAGAAAACTGTTGAAGAACTCGACGAGGAAAAAAGAGAACAAGTTCTCTTTTTCCTCATCGGGAGTCTCAATTCCCTCGTCGCGTTCCTCGTCGGGCTGGTTTTCGACGAGAAACACGTTCATGTGTATGCTTAGAAAGCCGCGCATGCTCAGAATAAAGTATGAGACGGGAGCGCACCTTCGGTAAAAGTAGCATTCGTAATGGAGATAGCACATTCGTCACGCTGTAACAGACTGAAAAGTGCAAATCGTCTCTCACCAAACTTTTACTTAACACGCAGTAATATGAGATTAGCAAAAGCAGCCCCAAGGGTTGTGCCAGTGGAATCGAACTTCCCCTGCCGTCTATGTGTTGTACGTCACCGCGTTTGAGAATGAGGAGATTTGATCTTGACAGTGTGTACGCAAAGACAGCTTGACAAGTTTCTCGATAAGCCTAACAAGGAACTCGTCAAGGAAAACGATGTGTCTTTTCCGACGATTTCCTTGGTTGTTTGTACGAGGCCCAACACCTAACTTTTAACATCACCATAAGCCCTGTTTCACACTAGTGCAATGCGGGAACCAGCGTGATTCCAGTGGAGGTTCCCACATTGCATCTCCCTCGCAGGCAGTTCACACTGCCCTCTGCGAATCACTGCCGGGGTCAATACAAAGTTAATGACACCCCAAGATTGGTTTGCAGATCGCGGTGCAAACTGTGAATTTGGCCAGGAATAAGATCGCATGGGTGTGAACAAAAAACATTTTCCTGCAGCATTTTTGTGCAAATCCAATGCAAGTTCAGCCATATATAGTTACATAGTAATATAATCAGGTTGAAAAAAGACACAAGTCCATCCAGTTCAACCAAAAAAAAAATATATATATACAATCCCATATACACAATTCTTCACCCACAGTTGATCCAGAGGAATGCGTAAAACCCCAGCAAATCATGATCCAATTTGCTACAGCAGGGGAAAAATTCCTTTCTTATCCCCTGAGAGGCAATCGTATTTTCCCCGGATCAACTTTACCTATAAATGTTAGTACCCAGTTATTTTATGTACTGTATATATAGGAAAAAATCCAGGCCTTTCTTAAAGCAATCTACTAAGCTGGAGGTAGTCTATTCCACGCTTTCACAGCTCTTACTGTGAAGAAACCTTTCCATATTTAGGCCTCGTACACACGACTGAGAAACTTGACAAAATCCATCAAGGATACACGGTCGTGTGTATGCATTTCATCGAGAAAACTGTTCTCTTTTTCCTCGATGGGAGTCTCAATTTCCTCGTCGTGTTCCTCGTCGGGCTGGTTTTCGATGAGAAACACGTTGGTGTGTATGCTTAGAAACTCGCGCACCTTCGGTAAAAGTAGCGTTCATAATGGAAATAGCACATTTGTCACGCTGTAACAGACTGACAAGTGCAAATCGTCTCTTACCAAACTTTTACTTACCACGCAGTAACATGAGATTAGCAAAAGCAGCCCCAAGGGTTGTGCCAGTGGAATCGAATTTCCCCTGCCGTCTATGTGTTGTACGTCACCGCGTTTGAGAACGAGGAGTGTGTACGAAAAGACAGCTTGTCAAGTTTCTCGACAAGCCTGACAAGGAACTCGTCGAGGAAAACGATGTGTCTTTTTCGACGAGTTCCTCGGTGGTGTGTACGAGGCCTTAGAGATGAAATCTTTTTTCCTCTAGACATAAATAGTGCCCCCTTCTCCTCTGTGATGACCTTAAAGTGACTAACTCAACAACAAGTTCACTTTATGGAACACTTATGTATTTGTACATGTTGATCATACCCCCCCCCCCCTAATCTCCTCTTCTCAAGAGGGACTAGATTCAGTTCCTCTAATCTTTGCTCATAGCTGAGCTCCTCCATGCCTCCCATCAGTTTGATTGCCCTTCTCTTCACTTTCTCCAGCAATATTGTTTACTTTCTGCTATAATACTTATCCCAAAAAATATATATAAAAAGACAAATGTATTCAATCTTTTAGGCCAATATATATTCTTCTATTTATTTTTGGTGAACAAAAAATCCCAATAAGAGTATATTTATTGGTTTGCACAAAAGTTATAGGCCCGGATTCACAAAGCACTTACGCCGACGTTTCTCCAGATACGCCGTGTAAGTACAAATATGCGCCATCGTATCTGTGCGCTGAACCCACAAACTTAGATACGCCTAAAAACTGACTTCATCCCACCGACGTAACTTGCCTACGCCAGCATAGAGTGGCACTCCCATTGATTTTTGATTCAAATATGCAAATGAGGGAAATACGCCGATTCACGAACGTACTTGCGCCCGGCGCATTATTTACGTGGTTTGCGTAAGTTTTACGTTCGGCGTAAAGTTATTCCCCATAGATGAGGCACAACCCATGCAAAGGTATGACCAGGCAACACAAGCCTACGTATTTTACGTTGGATGTCTGTGAATATGGGCCGACGTGGGTCTGGCTGGGCGTAGGTTACATTCACAGCGTACACAGTGATCCGGCGTATCTTAGGCAGTTGTTCCGACGTGGTTGTATGCATGTGCACGGGGATACATCCATGTCCCGACACATGTGCAGTTCATTTTAAGTACTTGTCTGGCGCCCGGCACATCATTTGCATTGGGTCACGCTTCATTACCATGGATCACGCCCACTTCCAGCCCACTTCCACCTACTTCCACTTATGCCGGCTTACGCCTACAAAATATACGCTACGCCGGCACAGAGTTGGGAGCATATGTTTTGTGAATTCCATGCTTGCCTCTATCCGTGCTTCGCTGGCGTAGATACGCTACGACGGCATAAATATGCGCCAATGTACGTGAATCCGGGCCATAGTGTCTACAAAATAGGGGATAGATTTATGGTATTTTTTTTACTAGTAATGGTGGCGATCAGTGATTGACATTGACTGACATTGTTGACACTTTTTTGGGAACCAATGATATTATTACAGTGATCAGTGCTAAAAATATGCGCTGACATTGTACTAATGACACTGGCAGGGAGGGGGTTAACATCAGGGGCGAGTAAGTAGTTAAATGTGTTCCCTGTTTGTGATTAATAACCGTATGGGGGACTGTGTGACTGGGGAAAAACACAGATCTGTCTTCCTACTTAGCAGGAAGACAGATCTCAGTGTCATCCCCTGACAGAACGTAGATCTGCATTGTTGACTTTGGCAGATCCACGTTCTTTCTCTGCGGAGAACGATCTTGTGGCAGCCGGCAGACATCAAGTCCACTGGACCCGCTGATTGGCTCCCCCCGCTGGCCAATCGGAGCTAGAATACACGAAAGCTAGTGCACAAATCGCCGTAACAGTACGGCGATTTGCGCAGCCAAGCCACCTTGCCTCAGTACATCTCCGGATGGGGGACGGCAAGTGGTTAATACAAGAAATTACTTTTCTCGCGTTGGTAACCGCAGCTTGGCATTGCATGCTATTATTAAGCTTATGATCTTCCAAACCCCCCAGAACTATGGATTCCTCCAGTTGTACTCTCCCTAGTATGTATGCAAACTGTATGGCTGCATTTGCATTGCACAGACATTGCTTGTGATCTGCACAGCAATGCGGTGTGAATCGGGTGCGATGTCTGTGTTTGCAATAGTGTGAACCCAGGCTAAAGCAGAACTTTAGGCAGATATAAAAACTCACCAATTGAAACTGTGCATCCCTCTAAAATAATTTTAAAGGCGTTTTCATTTATACTTAGCCAAAGCATGTGAATCTATCTTGATATAAGCAACTTGTTATCCTTTGCAAAGCAACAGATATGACAGGGAGCATGCTTACAGAGCAGGACTGAGGTTTAATCAGCATGTTGTTGCTCCTTGTTATTTAATCTGCAGAGTGGTGTCACCTTTTCTGGCTGTTTTGTCTAGCCAAAGTGCATGAGTAAAAAAATAGCTAAATCCTTTGGTAGATACTGTATGCAAATTTCAACTTAACATATCATCTAACCCCCCAAATTATAATGCCCACTATACTCCTAAAGAGTTGTATTTACCTGTGTCAAACATCAAAACTGTTGTAACCTATAACTGCCTTCCCTGTGCTGAAATCAACAGCGCTAAGATCTGATCAATGAAAAGAAGTGGTTCAGACAAATTGTAACTAGTCTTCTTCTCCCTCCTTTTATCAATGTCCTTTAAAGCCCCCATGGGCTTGTCTGCACATGTGCAACATCTACAGCTGATCTATATTGACATTTAAGCATAAGCCTTGAAACACTAGGGAAAAGTACCCTTTTCCATTTGCTAAAGAAAAGCAAAAGAGGTATAAATCAACTCTGTTGAGCTTATGGCACACTAAGAGCAGCGAAGCAAGATATGTAGCTTAAACAGATCCATTGTCAGGCCAATGTGAATAGTGGAAAAATGGACATGTACACACGTTTCTTATCTTTAGGGCAGGAGCCACAGGAAAAGATATTATGTACTAAGTCTCGGAGCAGAGTGGTTCATTAAGCTTCATAAAACAGGTTGTAGTGCCCCAAGAAACATAAAGACAGGGTTCAAACATTTCAATTGAAATCAATGTAAATGCCTTTTCTGCTTAGGCCGACTCAACAGATTAACGTTCAACTAGAACCAGTGCATGTAATCCCATATTAACCACTTAAGCCCTGGGCCATTTAGCTGGCCAAAGACCAGGCCACTTTTTGCGATTTGGCATTGCGTCACTTTAACTGACAATTGCGCGGTCGTGTGTCTTGGCTGCCAAACAAAATAGACGTCCTTTTTTATACACAAATAGAGCTTTCTTTTGGTGGTATTTGATCACCCGCGTGTTTTATTTTTTGCGCTATAAACAAAATAGAGCGACAACTTTAAAAAAAAATGCAATATTTTTTACTTTTTGCTATAATAAATATCCCCAGAAAATATATAAAAAAAACTAATTATTCCTCAGTTTAGGCTGAAATGTATATGGTTTGGTAAAACAAATCATGATTTATTGATTGGTTTGTGCAAAAGTTATAGCGTCTACAAAATAGGGGATAGTTTATGGCATTTTTATTAATATTTTTTTTTTTTACTAGCAATGGCGATGATCAGCGAATTTTATCATGGCTGTGACATTATGGCGGACACATCGGACCCTTTTGACACCATTTTGGGACCATGAAGGGGTTAAGTGTGTCCTAGGGAGTTATTCTAACTGTTAGGGGGCATGGTTACGAGTGACACGTCACTGATCGCTGCTCCCCATGAGAGGCAGCATTCGATCAGTGACATGTCACTAGGTAGAACGGGGAGATGTTGTGTACACTGGCAACTCCTCGTTTACATTTCTTTTTTGATCACTTTTATTCCTATCACAAGGAATGTAAACATCCCTTGTGATAGGGATAGTGTGTGACAGGTCCTCTTTGTGGAGAGATGTGGGGTCAATAAGACCCTACATCTCTCCTCCAGGCTGGAAAGCATGAGATCGGGAAAAAAATTCACCGATCTCATGCTTTCAGCCGCAATTGTGGCTTTATTTATTCCGGGTACCCGAGCGTAACATAATAATGTCGCGCCCGGGCCTCCGACGGTCATAGGGATGACCATCTAGTCACTGGAAATCTCTATGCTCTTCATTCGATGGCGGCCAATTCATTTTCCGGGCCTCCAATGGCACGGGAGAGCCTGTAGAAGCACCGGATGGCGGAGGGAGCGGGGGATGTCCCCTCCCGCCGCCTGTAAGAACGATCAAAAATAAGATATCTGAATGATGCCTGTAGCTGCAGGCATCAATCAGATATCCCCCACTGAAGTCCAGGATGTCATATGATGTACAGTACGGAAGTGGTTAAAGGGGATGTACATGTACTCCCATTTGCCTGTCCGTGCCATTCTGTCAACGTAAATCTGTGTGCGGCGGTCCTTAAGCGGTTAAAACACAAATCCTATGTGTTACAACCTGCTTGAAATGCATCCTAATAAATAAAAATGCCCATGGGCCATCAGATTTTGGAATGGTTTATAATATGTCTTGCATGAGATTAACAAAGGTACAGTATCTTCTGGAGGCAGAGCCTAATGTCATGGCAGAGTGAGATTTAGATAAAGGACGCTGACTGTGCCTCTATACAAGCAAATAATTTTGGTTTAAAGACCACTAAAACACCAGAGGCTCAGAAAATTCTCACCTAATATGTGTATGTGTTTAGGGAATAGGTGAACATAATGTGATATTATTTATTTGTTTTGGTCCTGCTTTTGTTTAATTAGATATAAAAAGCTGGCCATATAAATTACAGATGAAGGATTTCATTTATGTGAATTAGTAGGGTATTTTAGCTAAATTTTTCTTTTTTTTTTCTTCCTTATTGCCGCTGGTGGAACAATCTGCACAGAAACACTTAGAATATCCCCAGTGTGTCCTTTACATCAGTAATGATTCAGATTTTAATATATTTTTCAGCCCTTGTTATGCTTTCAAGGTATTAAATCCTCCTGCAGGGAGTCTCCCAGCACTGTACATTTGTGCAACTCGCAGCAAACTCATTACAAAATCTTATTGGTTGATCAACAGGGTAGATGCTTTATTGGTCTGTGCTCTTTTTTCGTGTGGCCACTTTTGGGAAACCGGTTGGCTAAACACAATAAGAGTCCTTGTTTGGTTCCTCTAGTGTGTTTGGAAGACTAACAGAGTGACAGAGCGCTACAAAGGATACAATTCTAGCCACTTCAGCTATTCACTGCATTGTGAATGTGTAATAGCAGAGAATTTGCTGCCAAAGTGATTGCAGTGTTTTGTTGGCAGCTGCTTAAAAAATGGATTAGAAGGCAATGCTTTTAATAAGAAAATATGCTAGTATAGTCACTGAGACTGACTATGTGCAAGGGTCAGCTTAAAACCTACGACCGGTTGATTTTCCTATAAAGTGGTGTTAAATGAATTAGTTCCACTATTCCTGTCATGATAATAGTAAATTATTATGGATACATACCAAGAGATGAAACTTAATTAAACAGGGGATCATTATAGTCCTCACTTAAGTAAAAGTAACAGTACAAATGCAATATCCTTCTTTGATTTGACTGCATGGAAATGCTGGTTTAATTGCTATGGGTAACTGCTTGTCTTCGTACTGTCATAGCCAAGACATGTACCTATGCCATGGGATACCTTAATAGGTCATTAAAATTGTAAAAACGAACGTTTCTAGAGCACACTCCTCAGTGATTTTACACAGTATGATTAAAACTATGGTTAGGTACACAGAAAATTATCATTATAATTGTAAATGTTCTGCATACTATTTAGGAGCTGTAGCTTACACCCCCGGAGGGACTGCTGTAGATTACCCCAGGTTTACCTAGCTAGTACAGAGGCTGCCAGTCACAAGCACAATTCTATGCACTGACAATACAGGTTCGATCTAAGGAAAGTCTTTTTAGGCCATTGTTGCTGAAAACCTTGAAGCAGGATAGGGGTTAAGCAGGATACTCCAAAACAGTAAATAGGAGGACAAACTTCTAGCACAAATCCTTATAGTTGCAGACATGCATACAAGTCCTACAGTAGGTGACAATGTCTCAGGAGCTGACTGTCAGAAGAGTGCCCTCCAGAAAATCCTTTTAGTAATCTGTACCAGACCCTCAGCCCAGCATCTGCTAAGGCCCAAACTGCAATTATTTAGCCCACTCTAGCTGCCTCTCTAGGCAGCAGCCCCAGGAGAATAGGAACCCTCATTTCAAGGGAAGAACACTCTGCCCAGGCCTTCCAAACTGTTTTCACCTCCCTAGACACCTTCTGAATGCCCCTTTCCAGGGATTGACTGAGGCATGACTGGATATTTGACTCGTCTAGACAAACAATAAAGAAATCTTTTTGAGCTGCTATGTACATCTAATACGTTTTGTGAGCTGCCGGCACTTAACACAATCCCATATGTTCTGTGGGATAAACATATAAATAATATTTTTGCCACGTGTTTCTTTCTGGTCAGTTATTCCTAAGTTGGGTGTTTGATTTCTCCTATCTGCTTCTGGGAAAAGCTTCAAGAATATAGGGCAAGGAGAGTCAAATATCAAACAAATAATATGTGTGCCATACTGTGTCCCATGAATACTATGTCAAATAAAAATACAAATACAAATAATTAAAAAAAAAATGAATCTAAAGTGACTCTCCTAGTTAAAAGGTGCTAGGAGTAAACACAATCAACAGGTTTCTAATTAACAATCACAAACAATCTCACCAATCCTCATAGTATAATTTCCATATGAATATAGTCCTTAAAATATACAGTGGCTTGAAAAAGTACTCATACCCCTTGAAAATGTTCCACATTTTGTCATGTTACAACCAAAAATGTAAATGTATTTTATTGAGATGTTATGTGATAAACCAACCCAAAGTGGTGCATAATTGTGAAGTGGAAGGAAAATGCTAAATGGTTTTTTTAAATAAATGCCAAAAGTGTGTCATGCATTTGTATTCAGCCCCCTTGAGTCAATATTTTGTAGAACCACCTTTTGCTGCAATTACAGCTGCAAGTCATTTTGGGGATGTCGCCAACAGATTTTTACATCTAGAGTGACATTTCTGTCCATTCTTTTTTGCAAAATAGCTCAAGCTATGTCAGATTGGATGGAGAGCGTCTGTGAAAATCAATTTTCAAGTCTTGCCACAGATTTTCAATTGAATTTAGGTCTGGACTTTGACTGGGCCATTCTAACACATGAATATGCTCTGATCTAAACCATTCCACTGTAGCTCTGGCTGTTTAGAGTCGTTGTCCTGCTCACAGGTAAACCTTTGCCCCAGTCTCAAGTCTTTTACAGACCCTAACACGTTGTCTTTTAAGATTGCCCTTTATTTGGCCCCATCCATCTTCTTATCAACTCTGACCAGCTTCACTGTCCCTGCTGAAGAAAAGCATCCCCACGACATGATGCTGCCAGCACCATGTTTCACAGTGGGGATGGTGTGTTCAGTGTAATATGCAGTGTTAGTTTTCTGCCAAACATAACGTTTTGCTTTTAGGTCAAAAAGTTCAATTTTGGTCTCATCTGATCAGAGTACCTTCTTCCACATGTTTGCTGTGTCCCCCACATGGCTTCTCGCAAACTACAAATGGAACTTCTCATTACTTTCTTTTAACAATGGCCTTCTTCTTGCCACGCTTCCATAAAGGCCTGTCAGTTTAGGTGGACGGCCATGTCTTGGTAGGTTTGCAGTCGTGCCATACTCTTTCCATTTTCTGATGATGGATTGAACAGTGCTCCATGAGCTGTAAAAAAGCTTGGGGTATTTTTTTAAAACCTAACCCTGCTTTAAACTTCTCCACAACTTTATTTCTGACCTGTCTGGTGTGTTCCTTGGCCTTCACGATGCTGTTTGTTCACTAAGATTATCTAACAAACCACTGAGAGCTTCACAGAACAGCTGTATTTATACTGAGATAAAATTACACACAGATGGACTCTATTTACTAATTATGTGACTTCTGAGGGCAATTGGTTCCACTAGATTTTAGTTAGGGGTATCAGAGTAAAGGCAGCTGAATACAAATGCTTACTACACTTTTCAGATATTTTGTAAAAAATTTGGAAAGCCACTTTTTAGATCAAAGCATATTCACGTGTTAGAATGGCCCAGTCAAAGTCCAGATCTAAATCCAATTGAGAATCTGTGACAAGACTCGAAAATGGCTGTTCACAGATGCTGTCCATCTAATATGACAGAGCTTGAGCTATTTTGAAAAGAATAATGGGCAATAATTTCACCCTCTAGATGTACAAAGCTGGTAGAGACATACCGCAAAAGACTTGCAGCAAATGGGGGTTCTACAAATTATTGACTCGGGGGCTGAATACAAATGCATGGCACATATTTATTTGTAAAACATTTGGATAACCATTTATCATTTTCCTTCCACTTCCCAAATATGTGCCACTTTGTGTTGGTCTATCACAAAAAATCCCAATAAAAAACATTTACGTTTTTGGTTGTAACATGACAAAATTAGAAAATGTCAAGGGGTAATAATACTTTTTCAAGGCACTGTATCTATATATATGTGTGTATATATAGATATATATAATAATATATCTAGATAGATAGATAGGGCCAGATTCACAGAGCGATTACTCCTGTCTATCTCACGTTAGACTGGAGTACTTTCGAATTACGCGCGTTTTTTCACTACTCTGAAACCTCAAACCATGAAATTACGGCTGCGGGCTTCAATCCGACTAGTTTACGTGTTCGAACGCCTTCGGATCTACGCTGCAATAAAATTGCGGCCGCTGGGTGGAGTTCCCGTCGTTTTCCGCGTCGGGGTATGCAAATGAGCTTTTGCCGACTATCCACGAAATTACGAACGTTTATCGCAATCTCTTACGGCATCTTTAGTCATCTTTTTGCTGCGTAAAACTATACCAGCTTTTTGCTGGTCTAATATTAGACAGCCCATGTTAAGTATGGCCGTCGTTCCCGCGTCGAATATCAACGTTTTCCGACGTCTTTTTTTATTTTTGACGTAAAACGTCCGGGAATAGGAATGTCCGTAAACGACGCTACTCAAACAACGAATGACGTATCGACGTTATTTCGCGCAATGCACGGCGGGAAATTTCTGGGACGCGCCTAATTTAAATGCTTCACGCCCCCTAATCGCATATTTCGATTACGTGGCGAGAAATACGCTACGCCACCGTACCGTAAGGGACAAAGTCTACCAGGAAATACGGCAGCGTAGTGTATCTCTGATACTCTGCGCCAATGTAATTGTATCTGAATCTGGCCCATAGTCTTTAGCATCACAGGAACCAGCATGTGGGTTGTACAGCAGTGCAGATTCGGCAATCAAACTTTCAGATACCAGCATCAAGAAAGTGTAACGTTCCAAGCTTAGCACATAGAGACTCATCGGCTCCACCAATCAACAGGAATGAGTCATACAGGAAAAAAAAGATTGTCACATGGCTAAAAATGTGTTAAATAAAGTATTGCACTTACATGAATTAATGGTGAATTTGTTTTCCTGCTGAATCAAGTACATACCTCTGTTGGTCATCTTTGGCTGAAAGTCTGAATATTTACTTATCTTGCACCGTTTGAAAAAAAAAAAAGTTTCACTTTGGACTCATCCAAGTGTCTTTTGAAACAGTTTAATGGACATTATGGTTCGCAACATGTTTATACATATGTTGTCCTACTCTTTTGCAAACTAGTTTTGCTTTATAGGCAATTCCATTCATGGATGTACGTTGTGGACTGTCATTCTTATGTTTGTATTATTGCACATGTCACTAGTTACTTAGCGCTGCACTTAAATCCGTATTACTCTCTTTACACAATTTGTCAAATTGCAGTGTCAGCAGCTCATTTTTCTTCACTATTTTTACTCTATATATATAATCGATTCTTACAGTCCAGTGTGCAAAAATAAATTGTGCTTGAAACATCTTCACGGTGATATCTTCTTATGATTAATCCATGCCGAGTTTCTAATTTTGCATTCTAAGGAGCTCCCCCTCCACCAGGTGTGTTCTCACCTGAATTCCTGTGACCTTACATTTAAGTTTGGTCAAATAGTGCCTGTGTCCCTTTTTGTGTCCCTTATTCCTGTCTTATGGTATCCTTAATTCAGAAGTCATACTTCCATATTCATAAAGGGAGGAGCATGGCGAAACAATAGTGCTTATACCGTATGATTAAAATAACTAATACTTTATCTACACTCCGCCAAATGCACACTTACATTAAAAAGGTGCTTGTAATGCAGCAGTCTACAAAAGCATGAAAGTAAAAAATCACTAGCGTGGATCGACAGTATGCTATGGCTGTAAAGTTACCTCTCTCGGTCGATCACGTCCACAAACAGAGGGTCGTGACAACATTTGCCCCTCAATGTTCTGTTTGTGGATGTAATCGACTGAGAGTGGTAACTTTACAGCAATAGCATACTGCCGATCCACGCTAGTGGTTTTTTACTCCTGTGTATCACATGAGTGCAGTTCGTTCTGCACTCCTGTGATCAATTTTCATCAGACAGCAGACTGAAGCCCACTGTCAGCTGATGATGCACAGGCCCGTTTCAGGCTCAGGCAAAATTGTGACCATATGGTATGAATGATCTGAAAAAAAAATGATTCTCATACATCTCTTTTAATAAACTGCAGATTGTAAACAATAATAGCATACTACAATGGCGAATGTTGACTAGGTTATAGAGCATGATCCCTTTTCTTCTTGTATACCAATTAAATTCAATTATAGAATCTTTTTTCTTTTCATAAAAGGTTTCTGTTTAGAGATCTAAATCTACTTGCATACAGTAAATTACATTAGGTCCCATCACAGCTTGTATTCATCATAATTTTAGTAAGAAAAAATGACTGTGTGTATACCATATTTACAGAATGGTAACAATATAGTAATTTATTATACAAGTTTCTGGACAAGTGATCCCATACCTATACCTAAATCAACAACCTATGAATATAGTCTAAAATGTATTGTATACATTAATGTGCTTTGCTGTTATTTTTTTAATTGATCATTATTTTCATTTAACATCTAGCATATATTAAGAAAGGTTAATACAGCAATAAGATAAAGATTCCTTTGTATGTATTATTATTTACTGTAGTTGTACATTGGAGGTTATAGACCTCTCTTGCGCTCTTCTCTCACTTCATAATGAGCTTCACTGGGGCAACTTAATTCACATTTGAGGTTTTAAGATTATGGACTATGACTGTCAGAAATGTAGAATGAAAATCATTTTTAAATGCCAAATCTACACATATAAATGTGTTTTAACCTGTGCTTTAGTTTATGCATCAAACCTAATTTATGGAGCGTGGAATCCCACGGATGTGGGAATCTGGATCTGTATAGAAAGACATGCCTAATATATATATTTGTCCCTGGACACAAACCAAATATTTGTCTTTTCTTTTTTTTTTCACAAAAGATCTTTATTGGGTGAACAATAAGGCATAATACATTGTATTGTCTTTTCATCAAACAGTGTGAATTTAGGAAATTATATATGAGTTATATTATGTTATATTTTGCATTAATGTACCATTGTTTTTTTGAAAAAGTATGTTTTGTTCAATAATATACAATGGCCCGGATTCACAAAGCACTTACGCCAACGTATCTCCAGATACGCCGACGTAAGTACAAATGTGCGCTGTCGTATCTATGCGCCGACCCACAAAGCTAGATAAGTTGAAAAATAGGCTTCATCCGACCGACGTAACTTGCCTACGCCGGTGTATAATGGGCGCATAGTTACGCTGGACGCATTTGGCACTCCCATTGATTTTCGATGCAAATATGCAAATGAGGGAGATACGCCGATTCACAAACGTATTTGCGCCCGGCGCATGTTTTAAGCGTTTAACGTTAACGTAAGGTTTACGTTCAGCGTAAAGCAATTCCCCATATTGGAGGCACAACTCATGCAAAGGTATGGACCAGGGAACGAACGCTGTCAAATTTTACGTAGTTTACGTAGTTTTACGACGTATCTTAGCCAGTTGTTTCGACGTTATTGTGAGCATGCGCACTGGGATGCGTCCAAGGTACGACACATGCGCAGTTCATTTTAAGTACTTGTCTGAAGCTCAGCCCATCATTTGCATGGGGTCACGCTTCATTTAAATGTATCACGCCCACTTCCAGCCCACTTCCAGCCCACTTCCACCTACTTTGACTTACGCTGCCTTACGCCTATGACTATACACTACGCAGGCGCAACGTTGGGAACATTTGCTTTGTGAATTCCGTGCTTCCCTCTCTGCGTTGCGCCGGTGTAGCGTAAAGAAGATACTCTATGGCGGGATAAATATGCGCCGAGGTATGTGAATCCGGGCCAATAGGTTTAATGAAAATGAAGAAAAGTGAGGCAACTGCTTATTTCTTTTAAAATATATGTACATTTGTTTTGGGGCTTAAAGAACAGGTAATGTGTATATTTAGAGGAGTTAGTTATAAAGCTAACACTCACATTGTCAAAATTCTTCCAGTGAAAAAGCAAATGGAGATGAAATCTAGAGGAGTCAAGCTTCTCCCCAACAAAGACAGCAACCAGAAGACTTCAGTGTGTAAGTGTTTAAAATCAATTTCTACACCTTCATGCATTGCCATTATCCCACCATACATCCTGCATACTCAACAGTGGTTTGATGGCTCTCCTTTCACTGCTCATAGGCACCTAACTGAGGGTGGGCGGGGGATGCTTTAACACGTCCTTGTTTTCCCAGAACTAAAACAAATAGGACTATGTATACCATGTAACACAGCATGCAAGAACAGAGAAGAACATAGATGTTAAATAGAAATACGTTAAGTAAAAGTTACAGTACCAGCATTCATGGAAGCTACAAAGACTTATATCCACATGTTGTCCTGTATTGGTGGATATAAAAATTATGGAACTGGAGCTCAGTATGTGAGGTCCAAATGATACCAGCCATTTCTGAGGGCTCCCAGCCTGGAGCACAAGTAGAGGGATGCTCTACTGAGTTCATTTATTCATACTGCAGCTGTAAACGTTGGTTTACAGTTTATTCAGTTCTTTGTAAATGTGGATGATTTTAAAGATTCTGCATGCAATGCCTAACATGCAATGCCTCAAAAAAAAGTTTATATACGGCTGTATTCAGAAAGACAATAAAAAGAGCATCAAGTGATGTGCAGCTACCTAAAGCTATCAATAAGCTTATTATAATAATCCGATCAATGAGATCCAGTTGGCTGCTCTAGGTTTCTGCACTTTGCATATCATAACTGCTCTTGTCATTCTTTATTGAATACATCTGATAGATATGTAGATAGGTAGAAGATTGTTATGTTTGTAGTACAATAAACAGCGTGTAAATAATAGCTGTAAGAAACATACTTATATTGTAGCCACAGATGCATGTTTTTTTTTTACTTTATATCTTGTTTACACAAGCTTTTAGTTTGTTCTAGTGCACCTGCTCACTTGGAGCTAATCATTTCTGTCCTGGGCATCAGAAAGGATATTGTTGGCTGGAATAGAATCAGCAATATCCCTGTGTAAAGGACACTGCACATTATTCACATGTCTTATCTGGGAAAGGTCAACAGCAAATCCCTCAGATTTTCCATTTGCTCCAGTCGTTGTTGAGATGCTGAGTGAGGACAGCTTAAAAGTTTGAAGTTTGGAAACTGAAGAGCAAGAAGACACGTGAGGTTACGGAGACACATCGCAAATGGAGTGAATCTTGTCACACTTGAAAATGTTTCAATGTGAGAACTAATTAGCCTTCTCTTTAATAGAGGGAATGCAAGGAAATGTAAGTATAAAAAAGTGAGGGCGTTATCTAAAGCAATCACTATTTATAGGAATAACTCACACGAAAGGAGTGACAGAAGCGCTATATTTGCTACAGGCATTGTAAATTATTTTCACTGTCTTCTAAAGGCTGATTTGCATAAACACATTGCGGTGCACGTCATTTTGAATGGCACCACAATGCACTAAGACAACGTACATGTGTTTTAGACTGCTACAATGCACTATACTGCATTATGTCAAATTTTGTGGCACGTCCAATTTTTGGATCAGTTTAGCATGTTGGCAGCCCGTTATTTTTATTGGGCTGTCTTAATACAATGCACATGCATTAAACCACTGCACAAACGTAAATGGCTCTTTAATGTTTCTATTGCTGGCCCAAATTAAAAAAAAAAAAATCATTTCAAATAACAGTGATGATGATGCTTAAAGTGCAGTAACCCATAACAACATTTTTAACTGATGAATAAAAATAGTTTTGAGTAATTGCTATGAGTTACTGCAATTGTGCATAAAGTCACATGCATATACTGATAAATGTATCATGTCTTCTGTTTCCTAGAAAGCTCTCTCCTATAATTATAGAACAGCCTTGGTGAAACATATATGGGAGTGTATAAGCCTGGATAATGTCTGGAAGCCACAGGTTTAACAATACTTGCACTGTAGGGAAAAGATTTAAGGCTTTTTTTTTTTTGCATAAAAGAGGCCACATCCGTTGCTTGATTTCTCCTACCAGATACAAATAATTGCCCAGAGCGTTGCCATCCTCACAGGCACCACTTGTTCCTAATGAATGGTTTGGGAGCCGACTAGTTAAGGGTTAACCCTTTGAGTGATGGATGGAAGAAAGATGCCAGAGAGGCTCACCCCCGTGAATACACGCCACTGTATCCTGGACTAGTTGCCTTGGCAACACAGCAGCACCTGACGGATGTTTTCAGCTTCTCTCTTCCCTCTTCCTTCAATCTTTCAGATGCTCAAAGCTGCCCCTTTTCCTTCATCTATGTAGCTTTAGTGATTGATAGCAAATACATTAATGTAGTAATTAAGCCTAGGCTGTTTGGCTCCCCTGTATTATTTAGATGTAGGGCCTGTTAGTATTGTAGTTTTTTTTTTTTTTTATAAAGGTTTTCAGCACACTAGAATGCCACAAACTGTAACAAGCTGAATCGTTGTCATCTTTTTAAACACATTACATTACACATGACCAAAATGTTAAAACCTCTTGTTTTACTTTTTAAATGTTATTTATATTTCGATAGCACTTTCCCCCCTGGAGACTAAAGTGCTTAAACATTGAGGCAGCCATCTTGGGAGCACTTAGTTGAGCCTATTAACCTACCAGCATATCACTGATGTAAAGAAACCCACACAAGCACAGGGGTAACATGCAAACTTTATGCATGCATGCAGTGTCTGGTGGGATTCAAACGAAGGACAATAGTGCTGCAAGGCTGAGGTGTCATGCCCCTTTCACACCAGTGGATGGATTGGATACAATGTGTCTGCTGATCCGATCTGGTCGACTAAAAACAGATGGATAGGGATCTGTTCCCCATCCGTCTGGTGAATCAGATGACAGTTGGATGGAAATGGACATGTAGTTTGTTTCCATCTGACCACCCCATAGAGAATAGCAGGCTGTGTCTGTGCCTGCTTATTATAGCAAAGTGGACACGGACCTGTCATCCGTCTGCTCCACTTGATGCATTCTACTTCACCCTAACCACTATGGTTAATGAAAAACCAATGATGATTATGTTGTGCGCAAGTGAGAGCAAACAATCTCCATAATGTCCAACATTTACCAACATTGGGTAAAGGGGACCAGGGTTCAGTAGCTCATAGGAACCAGTTTCAGCTTTTAGTAGATTAGAAATAGTCTAGTGAAAGATGCTGTTTGATTGCTTGCAGTGGCTTTCCACACATTATTGCTTTTGCTATTAATTAAACACCTTTGTGCACTTGGTCAAAATATCAGGTGGTGTAATTAATAACAAAACATTTAATTCCCTTTTTTTAATATTCCCTTATATTTTTCTTGGCCCATTTTCTAAGGCCCTGAAGTACAGGCACAGCTTAATTGAAGCTAGTCCGTTTTAATCTGGAGGTATCAGGAAGCATATAAACAACATTTCAAAGCTTCAACCAACATTCTACGGAAACCTGTGCTGAGCAAAATGTAGGGGCAGCCATAGCTAGCCTCTTATTCTCAAAGTATTAATTGCAGGGGTGTCATGTATATCAGTACTTTCTGAGGCACTGACCCAGAACATGTAAACCTAAGTTCCTACACAAGATTAAAAAAACACAAGATGCGTGTTACCCATGGTAGTGGATTTCCTGAATTCAGAGTCTACCTTTGCTATCCACTTAGGCATTGTCTTTGGACTCAGAGATGGTAAGTGTCAGTCTTGAAGGGAGGGGCAAAGGGGAATACTTTCTGGCTGCCAAATGCAAAAGCATTTGTGATATCTGCTTTTAAGCAGGACCTCCTAAGTTTTTGCAATGATTTGCGTGGTCTTGTTAACCAAACTTTTAACAGGCTTTATTGGCCTTTAGCAAAACTTTGCTGTTATTGAAGTTTTTCAAATAATAGTAAAGTTTGCAAAAAGCTTGTTTAATATCTATAATTAATACTTACAGGGCTGAATGGCAACTTAAGGGGTTAAAGAAATCTGATGAAAGTTTGTTCAATGCTTTGTAAATGCTCACTGAAGCAGATGCTGTTTAGACAAGCATTTATAGTCAGTCAAACTTATTTACTTAGATATGCTTCATGGCCTTTGGTTACTTATAAGATGTTTAAATTCAATTTTCAATCAATTTTCTGACACAGTTTCCATAATACCAGAATTGTATTTAATTTTATTAGCACTATTTTTGTCAATTGAAATCTGTAAGACTTAGGAAGTATTTACCAAAGATTGGTAATTTAACTACAGTTGATGGAACCATTTTTTTAAAAAAAAACTTCTACTTAAATTACAACATATCACATTACAACATATCAGACAAGCAACCAGCAATTTCCCAAAAAGAGTCTGGTTGCTTCCATATTTCTCTTGTTTTTTATTTTATAAAGTGTACTTCAATTTTAATCTAGAATTGTTTAATCTAGATGTTCATGGAAGTGCAAGATTAACTTACAATAAATGTGAATATGTTAACCATTTTAATCATGTAAACCTAAGTTCCTACACAAGATAAAACCCCCCAAGATACTTGCTGTTACCCATGGTAGCCAGAGAACCTCTTCTGCTCACATATTCAAATCTATTTTTCCTTGTTTTGTTTTTTTTGGGCTGGATTTCCTGAATTCCCTTGCTATCCACTTAGGCATTTTTTTTGGACTCAGGGATGGTAAGTGTCAGTCTTTAAGAGAGGGGCAAGGAATATTTTCTGTCCGCCAAATGCAAAAACATTTGTGATATCTGCTTCTTTTTTTTTTTGTAAAATCTTTATTTGTGGACGGCATAGTAATACATCACAACTCATGTTGTCAGAAGCGTCTTACATCAAACAATAAGCCATCCGTTTTTGTTTTATCAACATAACACAGAAAGAAGAACAAAATAGACTTGGAAAAAGAGGGAGCACATAAACACATTGGGACCTAGTACTCATGGTAGTATCACAGGTGGTCTAAGGGCCAGGTAGCGGGCAGAAAAAGAAGATCGCCCAATACATAAACTGAGGCTTAAAATATAGGGGCGACACACCTCCAACATCTCACCAGGTAATAAAAGGGATTTTTCGGTACTCAAAGGAGGGGCAGGGGATTGGAGGCCAGCCGGCCAGTACAACGGACAACAAGTGAAACCATATATGTTGTACAAAATGAAAGGGTAAACTGGCCAAGTGCGCATGAAGGAAGGGGGGCCACCATGGACCTCCATCTTACCTTCCTCCCTGCAGCAACCCCCACCGACCTCCACAGCGGTCGACAGGCCTGCCCTGGGGTGGCAAACAAGTGCCCAAACCCTCAAGGGGCCAGGCTGCCCCCTGGCAGAAGGCCGCTGGGTCAGTTCAACCAGCCAGGGTCCCCAGTGCCCACCCTCCCCCCAGCACACCAGCCACCAGGGCCCTCAGTGTCAGCACAGTGCCAGTAGGTCTCAAGGGGAAAAGCAGAGAAGAATAGGGAGAGGGAGACAAGAGGGAAAGAGGGAGAGAGAGAGAGAAATAAAGAAGAGATAGAGAGGAATTAGAATCAGAAGGAACGTACCTGAGGTCAGACATCCAGCTCCTCCCCCGCACCACTTGCCACCACCCTCTCGCAATGTTAGCAGCTGAGAGAGAACGACACCCAAGAAGGTTAAATCAGCTCAACCAAGGGTACAGCAGCAGGCTATTGGGCCCGAGGTCTTTGCTTAAGGGAGGGGTCTGCTAGTTCCAACAATGCCACATCCAGTGATATCTGCTTTTAAGCAGGACCTTTTAAGTGTTAACAATGATTGGTGGGGTCTCGTTAAACAAACTTTTATCAGATGTTATTGGCCCTTAGCAAAACTTCACTGGTATTGAAGTTTTCCAAATAATAGTGAAGTCTGCAAAAAGCTTGTTTAATGTCTATATTTAATACTTACAGGGCTAAATAGAAACTTAAGGGGTTAAATAAATCTGTTAAAAGCTTGTTCAATGCTTTCTAAATGCTCACTGAAGCTGATGATGTTTAGACAAGCATTTATAGTCTCATGCCTAGTACACATGATCGCTTTTCCCGTCGGTTTTCGTGTGTATGCAGACAGGAAAACTGCAGTAAAAAATGAGAACATGTACTCCTTTTTCTCACCTATGGGAAACACTGTGAGGGAGCATAAACACGGCCAGTTTTCCCGACCAAATTTTTACTGGCAGTTTTCCTGTCGGGAAAACTGGCCGTGTGTACAGGGAAAAAGGGACCGAGCCAGTTCCCTGTTTTCCCCTCAGTTTTCCCGGCGGTCTTTTGACTGTTGGGAAAACCGATCGTGTGTACTAGGCATAAGATTACGTCAGTCAAACTTATTTACTTAGCTATGCTTCATGGCCTTTGGTTACTGATAAGATGTTTACATTCAATTTTCAATCAAATTTCTGACATAGTTTTCTAGAATATCAGAATTGTATTTAATTTTATTAGCATTATTTTTATCAAGTAAATTTAAATCTGTAATCCTTAGGAAGTATTTACCAAAGGTTGTTTATTTAACTACAATTAATGGTACTTTTTTTTTTTTTTAACTTCTCCTTAAATTAGGAGGAAACTAGAGGAAAAAAATGATTTTTAAGTGACTTTTTTCTAATTTAGTAAGGAGCGTGCTGTAAATAGTAAGATATTTTAACATTTACTAGTCATTTAAGCATACTTTTTATTAAAGATCGACTGACCCCTATCTAGCAGCTCTCCACATAAGACTGCAAACCCAAACTTAAACAAGAAAAATTCTTACCTTGGATGTTGATTTCCAATCTGTTCACCTAGGTAAAGTTGATACCACTTAAGCCGCATACACACGATCGGTCAAACCGATGAGAACGGTCTGATGGACCGTTTTCATCAGACCAAACCGATCATATGTGGGCGCCATCGGTTATTTATCCATCGGTTAAAAAAAGCAAACTTGTTTTAAATGTAACCAATGGATACCTAACCGATAGCAAAAAAACGATCGTTTGTAGGCACGACCATCGGTTAAAAATCCACGCATGCTCAGAATCAAGTCGGAAGCTTGGAAGCATTGAACTTTTACGTCACCGCGTTCTGACACAATCGTTTTTTTTTAACCGATGGTGTGTAGGCACGACTGACCATCAGTCAGCTTCATCGGTTAACCGATGGAAAAATCCATCGGTTTGACCGATCGTGTGCACAGGACTTAAGTGTACTCTAAGATCCTAAGAAATCTGAGGATTCCAAAACTCATTCTAACAGGATTTGAAATCCTCGGCTTTACTATGATCCCACAGAAATGCAAAGTGATGTTGCTGGGGCCTTAGCTACCAGAGCAGAAACTAAGGTACAATGTGTAAATACTTTTGATTTTTTTTTCTTATTAGGTATATGTTAGCATTTTATATGGGATAAGAAGTAGGGGCTACTACAGTATATGTATATGAGGTTAAGTAGAGTTCCCTAAAGATATTCTGTGATTAGGCACGCACTTTTGTAATAAGGCTCTGACAGATGCAGCACAAAACACGTTCACGTGCCACATACGAGTGCTAGGTTAGTGACTCAATGAATAGGTTCATCCTAACCATTTCATCTCTATTGTGTAGCACATGTGCATACTTATAAGTCACATGCTAGTTCATGAAAAAAAATTCTGTGACAAATTTCCTTTTAAACCAATGGGCCCATTTATTCATGAATGGGAATATTTTTTTTTTTTTCAAGAAAAAAGTTTATTGAGGTAAAGTAAACAAACACACATTACAATGACAACAGTGCGTATCAATAAAACAAGAGTACAATAAGTAAAATGCGTACATCATAAAGATCTTTAAGCAACGAGATAGAGCAAGCTCCCTCCCTGTATTCCAGGTAGTTCGAACGCTCTAGGATTCTTGTTGAATATTTATTATTTATTTACTCCCCGGACATATGGTCCAGTCAGACTCCACATCTGTCTCCCACTATACTACTTAAACCATTACGTGTCTATATGGAACATAGTTAGCTTATCATACCACTGCACCATGGTCCTGAGCCCACAACCATATCACCTTGTATTATATAGTACTCTGCCGATGTTTCTGGCCTATCTCCCCGATCCCCTTCAACCATTATTACTGTAGTAGCCTATCCATAATCAGCTCCGCCGGTCCCAGCCCTGGAACATCCAGCCAAGGTTGCCACATAGAGTAAAATTTTTTGGGTACATTCCTGTGTTGATAAGTAATTTTTTCGCGTATCAACATGGTGTTCACTAGCTTTATCCACAGTTTCTCTGTTGGCACCCTGGGAGTGATCCAGAATCTAGCAATGGCTCTCCGGGCTGCGTAGAGCAGTCGGATCACCGCTGTGTGGCCTTGCGGGGAGAGTGAAGGCATCTCGAGAGCCCCAAGGAGGCAAACTATTGGGTCATGTGGTACCGGAAAGCCATAAGCCTGTGATATGGTGTCGGTGACATAGTGCCAGTAACGGAAGAGCTTTGGGCACTTCCACATCATGTGCAACAGGTCTCCCTCCTGGGTTTTACATTTTGGGCATAGCGGAGAATCCCTCAGACCCCACTTGAATAGGCGAGACGGTGTCCTATAGGTTCTATGAAATAGATATAAGTGTGACAGTCTATGTTGCGTTGATACTGATACTAAGGGGGTAGTGGATAAGCATAATTCCCACGTATCACCGTCTATGGGACCCAGGTCTTTTTCCCAGCCCTTTCTGCAAGGTAGTGTCGATGCATCATGCGTGATACTAATCAGTTTGGAGTAGGCCTGTGAAATCATTCCCTTCTTGTCACTGTTCATTAAGGCTATACTGTGTAGCGGGTGTTTTACAGCCGTGACAGGGGACAGCCTACTCTCACTCTGTATTGCGTGGCGCAACTGCAGATACTTGTAGAATTGTGTTCTTTCGAGTGGGAACTCACTTTCTAGATCTGTGAAGGATTTTAGGACAGAGCCCTCAAACAGTTGAGCAATGTACTGGATTCCTATATCTGACCACTGTCTAAAGCCTTCCAATTTAAAAAGTTCCTTGTAATTGGAATTATTCCATATGGGAGTAAAGTGGCATATCCCCTTAATATTGAAAATGGACCTAATGTATTTCCATAGGGTATTCAGTAAGATGACGGTGGGAAGTGATTGTTCTAGGTGCGGGAGTCCTGCCTCCAGATGTGATATAGCCGGGAGGGTAGATCCCGGTGGTATCAGTGGTGATCGGACCGGGTCTCCTCTATCTATCTCACCCCAGTTCCCCAGGTGTTGTATCTGCGATGCTACGTAATAGTACCGTGCGTGTGGAACCGCCATACCCCCTTGCTCTTTAGCTAATTGCAAAGTTTTGAGACTAATCCTTGCTGTCTTCCCGCCCCATATCAGATCCCTGAACTGAGCATCAATCTTGGTGAACCATTTATGCGGTATCCAGATTGGGGAGTTGTGAAAGACGTATAACAGTTGGGGGGCCCACACCATTTTTATGAGATTCGCTCTACCCGTGGCCGATAGGGGGAGTTTATTCCAGATCGCGCACTTCTGCCTAAGTTTGAGTAGCAACGGGGTCAGATTCAGTGTGAGATACTGGGTGGGGTCTGGTGTCACCTGGATACCTAGATACTTAAATTCTTTCACTATTAATATGTCTTTGGCACATTCAGGGAGTGGTTTTGGCAACGGGTCTAAGGGCATGATAACTGATTTATGCCAATTAATGCTGAAACCCGACAGGTCCCCGAAGTCTGCAATTAAGGACATTGCATTCCTCAGGGACTCGTCCGTATCTCCCAAGTATATGAGTGTGTCATCTGCGAATAATGAAACTACATCCTGCCCGGCATTCCTGGAGAAACCAGTTATGCCGGGCGAGGCTCGCATATGAATAGCCAAGGGTTCCAGCGCCAGGGCGAACAGCAGGGGAGACAATGGACACCCCTGTCGTGTCCCCCTATATAGCTGGAAGGGGTCTGAGACTTCACCATTGATTCTCATTCGGGCCTTTGGAGCACTATATAGCAGTTGAACCCACTTCAGGAAGGAAGAGCCGACTCCAAATCTATTCAGCACTTCCCATAAATATGGCCACTCCACGCTGTCAAATGCCTTGGCCGCGTCCAAGGAGAAGATGGCCCTATTACCCGGATTATCCACTGGTATTTGTAAATTAAGAAATAATCTACGTAGGTTCTGGGCAGTCGACCTAGTAGGGATAAATCCCGACTGGTCTCTATGTATTACATGATGAATACACTTAGAAAGCCTAGTAGCTAGGACCCTGGCCAATAGTTTTACATCGAATGTTAACAGAGATATAGGCCTATAAGAGTCCGGGGACAATGGATCTTTCCCCGGTTTCAGCAGAACCACAATGAGGGCTTCATCCATGGAGGGGGGGAGCCTGCCAGTCTCAAAGGCTGTATTGTAAACTTTCAATAGAACGGGGATGAGTTGTTCAGAGTATTTACTATAGACCTCGGATGGAAGACCATCCGCCCCTGGTGCCTTCCCATTATGTGACAGCTTCAAAGCCTCGAGGATCTCCTCCCTAGTAAGGGGGGCATTAAGTAGGGTCGTCTCTGAAGCAGGAAGGCACGGCATTTGGTATTTATCCAGAAATGTATGTAATTGTTCGGTAGTGGGGTTAACCTTCGATGTATAGACATCCTGAAAGAAGCTTTTAAAGCAGTGAATAATGGATTGTGTGGAGTTGCACGTCTCCCCCCCGGTGTCTGTAATCGCATTGATATGTGAGGGTGGTTGTTGGGACTTTGCCAGGATCGCCAGTAGGTGACCTGTATTTTCCCCCTCTTCAAAATGCCTTTGTTGTAGAAAGAACCGTTTGTTTTCTGCAAGCTGTAGGGAAAGATCCTTAAGCATGGTTTGAGAGGCTAGCCATCTCCTTTTGTTATCATCGGATGGGTCTGTTACAAAATCTATTTCAGACTGGTGGGCGTCTGCTAGGACTTGGGTTTCCCATTCTTTAGTGTTAGTTTTAATATCATTAATCACTCTAATAAGTTGGCCACGTATAAATGCCTTTGCAGCATCCCAAACAACCTGTATATCAGTAGACCCTATGTTAACTCTAAAGAAATCGGTAAGTAGCAGGGGCATCGGGTCAGAGTCTGGCAGGAGTGACAGCCAGAAAGGATTAAGTTTCCAGAGGCTACGTCCCCTCCCCATCCCCAGACCCAGGTCCACCGTAAATGGAGAGTGGTCAGACGTGTGTCTTGGGTGGTATTGGGAGGATCTCACCAAGGGTAGAAGGGGGACATTTCCCAAACCCAGGTCGATTCTTGACAACCCCTCTGCGGAGGCTGATTGACAAGAAAACACCTTTGCATCCGGGTGATGCATTCTCCATACATCAGTTAGGCCTAGCTCAGCAACCAATCGAGCAAATGGCGTAGGGCCCTGCCTCCCATGCACCCCCCCTCCCATATTTGCTTTGAATTTGTCTTTCCCATAGTCCAGGAAATTATTAAAGTCCCCGAGTACCAGCACCGGGATACCAGGAAGACAAGAGACAAACTCGGCCAGCATCCTCATAACATTGGATGAGAATGGTGGCGGAATATACACTCCCGCTATTATGCATTTCACCCCTAAGAGAGAACAATATAAGAAGACATATCTTCCATCAGGGTCTATCTTAGCATTTATACATGTATACTGAGTGCCTCGCCTAATCATGATACTCACTCCTCTCGAGTACACTGTATGAGTAGAGTGGTATTGGTGACAAAATTGTCTGGGAGCTAGTTCTGGAGTGGACCCCGGTGAGAAGTGGGTCTCCTGCAAACATATCACCTCTGCACCCAGCCTCTTGGTGGTTCGCAATACCTCCACTCTCTTCACCGGGGTACCCAGGCCACGGACATTCCATGATAGGCATCTCGTTACCTTAGACATTGCATAACATACATTAGAGATGTAGGATAATAGTGTAACAGTATGCATATAGTATATAGGCACAGGTGGGAATAGTAGACAAACCAGACAGTGACTATCGGGACTGGGGTAGTCAGTGTTCCTTGGGATCTGGATAAGCATAGGTCAAGGGTTAGGGTTATTAGATCTCCGGTGTAATGGTTATGGATCGGGGCAAGTAGTAGAGACATCACAACATAAAAAAGAAAAAAAGGCCAACAAAGGCCAAAAAAGAGGATGGCAGAAATGGAACAGGGCACTGTGTTATTTCCTGTGGAATGAAACAGAAGTAATTCGGCCAACATGGCCCTGGCAACTTCAATCAATGGAACTATGTAGGGTCCGGTTCGACCCTTCCGGGGGCAACAGTGGAAGCGCACCATAGTGTCTTAAAACTTCTCAACAGCCAACTTCCAACTCACAGCAACCAAAGTGAACATAGTTCCCGCCTAGCAACAGGCAACACGGAAGCTGTAAAAATGATCCAGCACGTTTGGGGTGCATCTCCTCAGTCTGCGGGGCGCCTTCCCCTAGCTTCCCTGAGTGATTGCTCCTCTCGATCCAGCCACTGTACTGCAGTGTTTGGGGAATCAAAAAACTGCACTGAGCCAAACGCCTCTACTCGCAGTCTGGCAGGGTATAACATGGCATATTTCACTTCAAGGCCTCTCAGGCGGCGTTTAATGTCCAGAAACTTGGCCCTCTTCTTCTGGAGTTCCGCTGAGAAGTCTGGGAACAGGGAAATTTTGGCATTGTCCATTTTTAGAGCAGACGGGTTGATTCTGGCATTGTACAGGATGGCATCTCTGTCTCGATAATGCAGGAGTTTAAACAAAAAAGGTCTTGGTGGTGCACCTGGCTGCGGGGGCCTTGACGGCACCCTGTGGGCTCGTTCAACCGAGAACATGGGGGAGAATGCTTCTTTCCCAAATGCGGTGACCAACCACCTCTCTATAAACTCGACAGGGTTCTTCCCCTCTATTTTTTCAGGCAAACCTATGGCTCTTACATTATTTCTTCTCATTCTGTTCTCCAATTCTTCCAAACGAGCAGAATGTTGGTCTATCAAGTGGTTATTATAGGAGAGATCCCTCTGCATAGGCCCCAGGTCATCTTCAATGGTGCTCACCCTCTCCTCCAATGCAGAGGTTCTCTCTCTCATCTTTTGGGCATCCTGTCTGAGGAAAGAGATCTCAGACTTCATCCCCTTTATTTCTGTGGTGAGGGCCCCGATAGACATGTTACATGAGGTCACTGCAGCAAATATGTCCCGCAAGGTGGGCTCCCCTTCTATCACAGGGCTCACCGGGGTCTGGGGCCTAGCAGAATCAGGGTTGGGAGTACTCACTGTGTCCCACAGTAAACCAGTCTGCACCGAGTCTTCCAGGGGTACTGTATCGTCCGCTTCGGAGCCCCCGCCAGGAGAGTCTTCCGGGGTGCTAGCAGAGGCCACCGATTCCTTCAGAGGTGGTTTGGAAAACAGTTTCTCTGCCGCTTCACGCTGCGTCTCCTTGGCCGCGCGGCTTGTATACGCGCCATTTTGGAACATGTGCTCCGCGGATTTGTTCACCAGCTGCCGCTTTGCGGACGACATCGTTGGGCAGGAGTGTCGGGAGAGGTATGTACGTGATCCCGATCTTGTGAGGGGGACACCGGTGTGCTTGGAATCGGTATTTGACGTCTTCCACAGGAGATTAGTAAGGATTCTCGGCGGAGCTCACCTTAGCTGCGTCCGACTACATCCGCTGCCTGGCCACGCCCCCAAGTTTCCATGAATGGGAATATTAGCGAACAAGTATTATCTAACACTTAAGAATCGCTGCATCAAGGTCTTTGTAGACCTGTTTTTTATTCAACTCAAAATCTTTCAAATATTGAAAGCTTATCTTCCATACATCATCCAAAATTTTTAGTGTGTGACACACTTAGACCAGTTCTGATGCATACATAGCACATTCATGCCTTCTAGAGTGCTGCACCATCAGCAAAATAAGTAGTGAAATTGGAAAACTGGATTAGCTATATCAGAATATATATAGTAAGAGAATTCAGCACTCAGAAAGCAATGTGAGTGGGATATGGTGAATATTTAAAAAGGCACATCTAATTTATTGTAAATCACTGGCAACATAGTAAAAAATATGTTCCAACAGATGTGATAAAAGTTAGCAGAACACAGCCTGGCATACATATTTAGTTAGCCAGTATCTACTTTGTGTTTAGCTTTGGTCTTTGTAATATGTCAGATACCCTAAAGGCTAATTGTACTGTTACCAGTCACAAAAGTCCTCTGAAAGCTAAGATTAGACCTCTTAGTGAAGCATTCATGTTTTGCAGTAGATTTTTTCCTGGAATTTGATAAACAACACTTCAACAGGTCAAAGGGCACTTTGTCATTTATATTCTAGGATTGGAAGCCACCAAGGTCAAAGGATAACAGTAAATTGGATCTTAAGTTCTGTTTGCTTTGGCTCCCTGAGGTAATAAGCGTTGCTTCTTTATACACGTACATTACCTCAGTGACACTCTCAATCCACTCTTATCCTCCAGTAGCTGCAACACTAGTCCCTTCTGTGTTTGGTTGACCATGAAGCTGACCTTCTGTATGTTTAGTTACGTCAGGTGTTTTTTTTCCCCCCATTTTCTGTAAATATGTTTAAGCTGTAACTAAAGCCCATTATAAATACTTATGGCCAATACTGCCCTAATATTACCAAGTCATGTTAGAACATAAGGCCTCTCTAGTGATAGTGATTTTTTTTCCTTCAACTTTAACCAATTTCTGTAAAAATACCATAAAAATAGAATTTTTCTTTCCATAGATGTTTTTTCAGATTTTTATTTGTATGTTAGTTTTTAATTTCAGATTTGGCATTCCATTTCTGTAATCTGGGAGGGATACCCTATAATGCACTTAAACTGCAAAAACTATTATAATGCCATTAGATTTTTTTTGAGAAAAAAAATCGAAACTCTTAGTAAGATAGTTTTGAAATGTTTAATTTGTTTTTCTTCTAATTTAAATAGAAAGGAATCCAGCCATACAAACATGCTCAAATTTGTATTAGATCTAACAAACTGCAGTAACATTCTATGCATCTATTATGCATGCAAGAAGAAAAATGAATACAATTTGAAGTATGGTTTGAGGCTTCTTTGCAGATAATTAATGTAAACATAACAAAATGTACTTTCTTTCATGGGCAAATGTGAAAATGGGTTTTCATATACAGCTCAGGTGTGTTGGGGAACAGCTGAAATAAAAGTAGGCCCCTATTATATAGAAGTGTGAAGTATATCCAAGGTATTGGATATTTATCCTGTTATTGCAGTCAAAACCTTTAGCTGCATGTACCCCGAGGTACCATTACATGCATTAAGATCAAAGGCTGGACTCTAGAGCCACTAAATCCTACCTTAGATTACTCTGCTTTAGAAACCCTAGTGCTGTACCACTGATGCATGCATGCATAACCATATTTCTGCTCTATTTTACAGTTCCTTTTAATTTCAACTCAGTACATTGCTGTGATTTGTTTGGTCCTTTAACTAAATCTGTTAAGCCCTATGTAAATCTTTAACCACTCTACCTCCATTCCTTTATTATTGTTGCATTGTCGCCATGGCCAGACCTTTCTATATTCTATATTCTATCCTCTTAGTTTAGATTCATACCTATTTTTCTGCTCTTTCTGTGATCCTTCCATGGTATTTATTTCCCCATCTTCCTCCCATGCCTCACTGCTAAATGCCCTCTCACCTAATTCTATTCACTGGCCTCTATCCTTTCGTCATTTGCTTATCTTTCCTGGCAGTCCTTTTCTTTTAATTTTCATGTACAGAATAAGATTATGTAGTGTTTCGTCACATTTTATAAATAACATCTTTCTCATTTTATCAAATAAAAAAAAAAAAAAAATCCTCTTTTAAAAAGCACGTTGTCTTCCTTATTATATTTTCTGCACCTATTTATATGCTGTAATAACCATGCATATGCACAGAGTACATACATATGTATGTGCCTTCATGAATGACAATTCAGTCTCATGCCTGCATTCAGTGTTTGGTATTAACCACGCAAGAAAGAGAAATTGTCATAAGATTTTCTCGGATGATTGTTTTTATGTTTTATTGATGCTGCTATAAAACCAAGGGTGTTCAAATTCATTAGTGTTGTGACATACTGAGGATTTCTTGGGGAGGGCAGTAGACATAATGTCATCTTCTACACATGATCTGGTGATTGTGATGCATGTAACAACATCCTGGTTGGTGTTCCTGAACACAGGTTTTATGTGTCCTGAGAATACTTTTTTTTTCCAATGGGTGTTCCAAGAAATACACCATGATCAAGTACTAAATGGTTTACAGTATTTTTACTCAGTTCTGGAAAACAGGCCTGTGATAGTGAGGGCATGTTGTAGTTTTACTGAGGATAGCACAAGAGCTCAGGAAAGTAATAGCATTTTAGTGTAAGTCCTGTTGCTTATCCCCCATTTTTCAGTGTGGGTCATACCACATGTTCATGCAGCTGTTAGTAAATATTCCCAGTAATGTTTCCAAACAATGGAAACATACAGAACCCATATCCACATGCTGTAACCTCCCACTGCGCTGGTGGTGTTTGTATGTGTGTGCGTAGGTGTGACTGTTGATGCCCAAGGGTCTGCAGAGTAACTGGTATCTGATCATTTTTTTACTCTTCAGTGACTGTGGCACACCATCTTTACAAGATCATCCCTAACCGCTTTAAGGAATTACATCACAATCCCATATCAAGTGATTCCTTAATCAAAATTGAATCAAAGACTCTGAAGAAATGGCCCATTTCCTTAGGAGAAGATCTTTGATACTTACCCGTGTCCCATCTCTGTGAGAAGCACATACACCCATCCAGCTGTGAAAGACCAAGACCTCTCCTTAACTCCACTTTGGTATCTCATAAGCTGAAAGGGTGATTTACATTATGTGTTAATCACTAAGATGTTTCTTAATTGAGTTACCCAGTGATCTGTATTTTTTAATGTGTGCTTGTGTCGAGGGGGGGGGGGGGTAGGAGAAGATTTTTGGTTTGGAGAGCAAATCATGTTCATTCAGTTGCCTTATTTGTAAGCAACACATGTCAACTCCTAACTGTATTAAAATGGCAGTTCTTGTATACTTCTGTGTTTGCACATTATCCAGCAGTGTCACTTTTCCAATTGCCTGTGTGTGGAGTGATTCCTCTCTGTGTATGCTCTCTTTTTTGCATTTTAGTAACTCAGGTGGGTGTTTACCAAGGACACCACTTGTGTCCCGACCCAGGAACACCGGAACATGGAAAAAGAATAGGTTCTGACTTCAGGTGAGAGGCCCCTTTTCATGCTTCCTTATTGCCTGTGTTTCTTTTGCACAGCTCAAAATGTATGCATAATGTCAACTTGGGTGTAACAAGCTTTTATTATGAAAAATGTCCATTAGATATAGGTTTCCTTTCAACTCTGTTGGTTATAACAATAACAATTTTTTTGTAATTGTATTGTATCATATGGCTTATCTAACAGGCCAGGTACTCCAGACACCCAGAAAGGAGCTCAGTCATGTTCATTTGTAAAGGAAGCATACTAATTAGTTTGTTAGTTATTCTGTAAAGAGAACAGGCGAGCATGTACTTTTTTAAAGCTCGGAGGATTTATGTTGAAGAAAATGGTAAGCACAATAATCGCTACTAGCAAATGTTGCCCTCTTTAGTGTCTAATAAAAAGCACTTAGTATGTGTTTTTTTTTTCTTCAACAAGGGACATCGTTGGAACAAATTTCTTTCAATTTGTTCTGTTAAAAATCTATTGCCAAATATATGGATTATTATAGTTGGCCCAGTAATTCATATGCATATTCATATGGCAACTTATGGTTCACTGCAGCATTCATGATGCTTAACTCATTATTACTGCAACTTCCATGATGTTTAGCCTACCTGTACGTTTAGAAACCTATTTTGCATCTCCCTGTTACAAATCTACTACAGCCTTTGTTCCCAGTTGAACTAGTTTTATTATTTGGAGACCTACTGTAATGCTATGTGTGACAGTAATTTAATAAGATGGGTAAACAATTCAGTCAAGCCTGCAATATAATTGTATGGTGGTAAAGTGTACAATAGGGATGTTCTTTTTGCTTTGTGTATTTTCACCTTTTTTTACCAACCAGTAACAAATTATAAACATTGTGCTGCTGTATTTAAATGGCTAAAAAAAAGGCATGCACAGTATTATATTTATTGTTTTACTAATATTACCAGAGGTATAAAAAGTAATTTTCACAGTTATTTAATTTCATTGGAACAGTGTTTTTTTATTCTGAAATAAATTTCCCAGTTTCTTATGTATTCCTAAATCACTGCATTCTGCTGAAAGACTGTGCCAGTCTATCAGCATAAATACTGAATTTATTGTGTCCAGCATATACTTTTGTAAAACACTGCTAGAGACTTCTATTGGTCAGTACACACATCTATTTTAGATAACCTAATTGCCATTTTACTGTTTTTACTTTTCAGTCTTTTTATGATTTCATAATGAGTAGAAACTTACATAAAGGGCTCATGTATGGAAATGTATCAAACAGTGCTGATTCTGTGTTCTACATGCAACCATTAACGCTGTAACCTTTAACCTGTAACTACAATGTAAATGAACACATTCCACCGACAGTTGGGGCTAGAAATACACTACAATGCTATAGTCAGTTCTCTGGCTACAGAAACATCTAGAAGATTTGTAATGACAGTGATAATACGATAAATCATGGAGCTTCTGGGAAATACGGGATATCAATATTGTACATTATGCTGTTTTTATAGAAAGCGAGCAGGAGCAGTCGATATTTATCAAACATCTCTTCAGCATAGAAGATTGGTTTCTGAAATGTTATCAGGCTGAACAGAAAATCTATATTTTGCAAATGCAGGGCTTAATCCACAGAATAGCCTCCCATCAGAGGTGGTAGAAGCTAATACTCTCAGGAAATTGGAAAGGGAATATATCATGAAAAATTCTCACTGCTCCTTAGTAAGAATATAAATAAAAATTTGGTTGGAAAGGCATTACTTGTTTAAATCATCATATTTCATCCATCATCATGTGAGAGCCTACTGGTCCATGTGTATGAGATGACAACACCTGTACAATCATGAAAATGGGTAAAGCTTTCAACAAAACAGGGAGAATATTAAAGGGAAAAAATGCATGCTCTCTGCTCCAGATGCAGAGCCACATAGATCGTGCAAGTCATGCAAGTAACAGCAAACCATTTTTGGGAAATAATGCGTAGAGTGTGTATCTGTTATGTGTGGATCCCTTGTATGTGTGCGTTCAAACCTTTCTTCCACCATCTCTTTACATCTTGCATTATTCCTCCATAGGCTAGGCTCCAGTATTCAGTTTTTATGTGATGATGGCTATGACCTACAAGGTTCTAAAAGCATCACCTGCATGAAAGTAAGCGACATGTTTGCAGCATGGAGCGACCACCGACCTATCTGCAGAGGTAATATTAAGAAATTAGAGTAAAAGTTTTTAGCAAATATGAATATGTACATGTTTGTTCTGTATTTAGTGTACCAAAGACTTTGATAGTGAGAATAGAACATAAGTACATGTTGCATACGATTCCAGTTCTGTTGGTAATAGAAGAGTAAACAAAACTGTTGCAGCATAACTAGAAGACAATAGACTTGTTTTTCTTTTCAGGCAAAAAAGCAGTGAAATGTAGTGCAGCACCTCCAATCATGACCAAGGGAATTAAAAAAAGAACCCCTACTCATGATTTGATGCTTGACGTGAACACAGGCTCAGCTTCACCTGCCACCATACTTTATTAAATCATATGTCAACTATGGTACTCCTCGTACTCAGCAATTACCCTTCCCCATCCTTATTTTGATTGTTATATATTGATGAACAGCATTTTCATGAATGCTCTTCGTGTAGTGCATTAGGATGGATTGTTCTTATTAAGCTTCCAGTATTACTTAGTTCTGTACATGTTACGGTGCATTGCTAATTTGTGTGAATTGTTTTTCACTCTATTTTATAAAGTAGATGGAGTAAAACGTTGTATGATACATGTTGCTACTTACCCTAATATCTTTATCTTCATTAGATTGAGAGTGCACATACTACTTGATGCTACGACATGGCTGCCTTTTCCATGCACTGCTTCTAATTGTGAACTGCATTTAATTGATCTTTTTGACTATAGTACATCGTGTTTATACATTTGAGTATACATAATTCTCTTAGGACATACTATGAAATACAGGGCCCACATCTTTGTGCTTTTATAGGAGCATTAAAGTATGTAACAAAATATGTTGTCACCATGGAGTTTGTTTGGATGCTGTACACAATAGAGCAATTCAATCAACATCCATGGGCTTATTTTAGAAGGCAGTACACAGATGATGGTCATTGATGATGTGCAAAGCACACCAACCCAAAAATGCAATAGAAAATAATCTTTTAACTGATCTGACTGCAATAAATTGAATTCTGACTACAGCCCCGTACACATGATCGGACCTTTGTCCTACCAAAATCACATCGGAATTCTGACAGAATGTTTTGTGTTCGTTTTCAGTTGTATGTTCATTGTTCAATGACATCTATAACAAAAGAATTTCATTATGTATATTGAATGAATTCCTTTTTCTGTTTTATGTGTATTCAAAATACTGAAGGCACATTTTTTGTTATAGGTGTTATATCAACATACGAAAATAACAAAAGAAACGTGTTCAAATCTTTTGTTTATGTTTTTTTTAATGGCCAGAGAGTTAGGCTGGCCATACATGATACAATTTTCTGTGCAATTTTCTTTAGATTTACCTTCAACTATGTAGTGCAAGGGCCTGCCTGATTGCATACAATTGAAAGTGTTGTTTAGTTTGACCTCATATATGGTTTTTGGTAAATCTAAAAGAAAATTGTACAAGAAAATTGAACATGTATGGCCAGCCTCAGTGACTGAAAGCAGCTTCTCTTTTGTGCAGAATAGTGAGTACACTTGTACAGTAAAGCCTAATAAACTTTTCTGTGGATTTTCATCTGAAGGGAGATTAGTTGGCCAGACTTCTGAACCCAAAAATGGTTTTCTGATGCAGTTTAAAAACGAACAAATTTTCTGAGAACAAACTATTTTAACAACAAACATAAAAACGATAGTTTTCCAATCGTTCTCAGAAAATTTGTTCTTTTAACCACTTAAGACCCGGACCAATATGCTGGTAAATGACCCAAGGTGTTTTTGTGATTCTGCACTGCGTCGCTTTAACAGACAATTGCGCGGTCATGCGACGTGGCTCCCAAACAAAATTTGCGTCCTTTTCTTCCCACAAATAGAGCTTTCTTTTGGTGGTATTTGATCACCTCTGCGATTTTTATTTTTTGCGCTATATACAAAAATAGAGCGACATTTTTGAAAAAAAAACACTATTTTTTACTTTTTGTTAAAAAAAAATCAAATAAACTAAATTTTAGTCAAACATTTAGGCCAAAATTTATTTAGCCACATGTCTTTAGTAAAAAAAAAAAATCACTAAAAAAAAATAGCTACCTAGCGGGAACAGCGACACTAATACAGCGATCAGAAAAATGATCGCTTAGTGATGCTGGCAATAGGGAGTGAAAGGGTTAACTAGGGCAGTGATCAGGGGGTTAAAACTTTATTAGGGGGGGTGGGGGGGCTATCCTGAACCTAACGCTAACTGATTTTACACTGCCTGTCACACTGACACTAAATGCAGTGATTAGATCACTGCATTCAGTGACACTGTGACAGGGGGGGTGGGGGGGCAGATCGCAAGGGGTTAAGTATGCCTATGTGAGTGTGTGTCAGTGTAATGTTGGTGCACACTTACTGTGAGGTGTTTCTCCCATCGCAGCGGTTGGAAATACCGCTGCGATGGGAGATTACATCACTTCCCCCTTCCTGTGTTTACACAGGAGGAGGAAGTGACACAAAGGGGGAGCGCGCGCATTGGCTGGGAGCGATCGCGGGGGGGCGGGTAAACGCCAACATCCGCCCGCTCGTCCCGGATCGCTCCCGGAGCCAGGGGGACCCCCCACGCCGCGCAGGGGGTCCCGTTGGGACCCCCGAACCGCACAAAGGCGGGGACGTAAATTTACGCCCTTGTGCCTGTACGAGCCATTCTGTGGCCGTATATGTGCGTGCGGGGGTCCTTAAGTGGTTAAACTGCATCAGAAAACCATTTTTGGGTTCAGAAGTCTGGCCAACCGATCTCCCTTCAGATGAAAATCCACAGAAAAGTTTATTAGGCTTTACTGTACAAGTGTACTCACTATTCTGCACAAAAGAGAAGCTGCTTTCAGTCACTGAGGCTGGCCATACATGTTCAATTTTCTTGTACAATTTTCTTTTAGATTTACCAAAAAACATATATGAGGTCAAACTAAACAACACTTTCAATTGTATGCAATCAGGCAGGCCCTTGCACTACATAGTTGAAGGTAAATCTAAAGAAAATTGCACAGAAAATTGTATCATGTATGGCCAGCCTAACTCTCTGGCCATTCAAAAAAAACATAAACAAAAGATTTGCATTTGAACCTGTTTCTTTTGTTTTTTTGGTATGTTGATATGACACCTATAACAAAAAATTTGCCTTCAGTATTTTGAATACACAGAAAACAGAAAAAAGGAATTAATTCAATATACATAATGAAATTCTTTTGTTATAGATGTCATTGAACAATGAACATACAACTGACACTAACAAAAGAAAAGCATTCAAGATACACAGAATGCAAATTGACGAAAATTCACGATAATTATTGTCTAACAAGAAACGAACATGAATTAAACAGAATAACGAACCATCCCGCATGTACGAAAATAAAACGGTAACGGAAATACGAAACGATCGGAATACGAAAAAATCACGTCGTACGACAAACGAACGGGAACGAACGGGAAAACGGGCGTCTTACGAAAAACGAACGGAAACGAACAGACGGGACCATACGAAACGGAACAAAAAAAAAACGATTTTTTTTTCTGTGCACATGTCTAATTTCTATTCAAAAATCACACCATACCACTGCTAAAAATGAGGATGCAAAGGTATCTGAAGCATTCATTAGCAGTGGTGCAAAATTATTTGTCCAATAAGACTGACTCTCTGCTTTGGATACAGCCATCTTTATCCTTCTTTTGACATAGGGGTGGTTGTCAATCACTGCATGCAACTCAAAGACCTGAGAGCATTAATGTGGGACCTGTCAACCACACCACCAGATTTATCTGTAAACAGAGGTCTCTTGAAGTGTATATAGCCATAAAACACATTTGCACCGCCGAGAGGGTAGGCACATCTCTCTAATATAGTTACTGTATCAGTTAAAGCTTGGCTTCTCCTTAACATTTTTTGGGCAGGGCTAAAGGAGAAGGGTTCATAGAGGCATAAAAAGTTGATATTTGTAAACAGCACTAACGCATGGAAGATTTATTTTGGATATCGGAGGGACCAATATCTTTATAATAATGAGGATTAGAAAGGTTGGCTTTAAATAATCCCAGAAAAATTGTGTATTTTCCTACCATTTGAACTTTGAAGCCTTCATACTCTAATAAACACAAGAAAGCACTGTTTGTGGAGGATCCACAGGTTCACACGCAGGCTACTCTTATTAGCTATGTGCCTTTTGATACTGTCTGTTACACAGTCATTTTACCCATTTACTATGCTTAAATACATTGCAAAATGTCAGATACATCAATTAAAGCTAGCCTTTCTGTTAGCCTTTTCTCAGTATGTGAATGAATTATGTACATTGTATATGTGCCTATTGGCTTTTCTCAGTTCTCCAACTGTGACCAGTAAAGCATATAGCATATGACAAGGTCTGACACTTTGACAAAGAGCAAAGTCACAGAAGAGCTGTTGGTGGTTATATAAGCAGCAAAGTGTCTATTGATTCCCATCATTTTGGTATTTTCTGGACTCAAACATTAATTCCATTAAACTGAAAAGTAATGCAGATAGTCTAAGGGTATATAGTTTTCAATGGCAACCAATCAGAATTTTTATCAGTCTGCCCACGCAAGGCTGTTAAAAGGTAATTTCTTGTTGTCATGGATTAATACAAATTGCTTTTTGCAGTTCTATTTTTAGCTGAGACCAAACGTGAGTTATTACTAATCGCTGCTCATTAATACTATAATTCTGGTTCTTGAAGGGCCTACATAAAATGATGCTAGTCTTAGAATGCAAGTATACTGTGAAAACTGTTTGATTATGTGAAATGGCATTTATCATTACTTATTCTTGTTGCTGTTACCTTCCATTGCTAAACAAAGTCATTTGAAATTGCATAATAGTTCCCTATTTCACCATATGCTAGCTGAACTGAGTTCAGTCATATCAGATCATTATACAGTAACCCTTTACTGTAAGATATTATTGTAATACCCCTCAGATTTTGGGAGAAGCTGACGCTGATCCAATCTTTAGTCTTTTAAATTGCAGTCACATCATTTTGAGCTGTGTGGAGATGAAAAATCCTGTTGATAAGGCAGTAGAAAAATATATTGACTTTGGAAGATAATTAATTTTTGACATATTGCACCAGCACCATACACTCCCCCCTCTGTGAAGCCAAAGAATACCCTTGTGGAACCTGCTGTACGTGTCACAGAAGTGTAGCAATGCGTCTGTCAATCCGCCAAACATTTGCGAGGGAGTGGTGATAAGGGAGTATTAACATTGCATTAAACATTAAAGCAAGACATGTCTGGCTGGGGCATGATGGATTGCAGAGGTTTTATAAATCCAATGGCAAATTGTCACTGCCTTTTGTACAGTAATGAATGGGTGCCCTCCTCCTCCCTTCAATAATGATTTGTCACAAGGTCACCTAGAAACACATTAACCCTTTGATGTCCTTGAATGGACGTTGACAAGTCAGGCTAGCAATGTCCTGTAGAATGGTGGCATGGGGTCTCGTTAATTAGCATTCATTCTTGTCAGTGAGAATCCTCAGTGAGCCATCGCATTTCACTGCAGCACTGTCCTAACATCACTTGATATTCAGAGCCACACACCCACCCCAAACACACTCTACGCACAAGGGAGGTGGAGACAAACTGAGCAGTCTTCAGTGGAGGGAGAGAAGCAGAGTCTGTCCAGATCAACTGCTTTTATAAAATATTCCCCTCCCAATCAAAACCTCTGAGAGTAGCTGAACAGTACAGCCTGACTTAACCTTTCTAGTGCCAGATGTATGTGATCTCCTGCTTTTTTAACCATAAGCCTTTTACCAGTATGCCTGCTTGTGATAAGCAGTAGTCCTCTGTACAGTGAGACAATATAACACTCAGCTTTGGGTGTCAGTTTGTTGTTAGAGGTGCTTTATACACTCATCTGCCGATAGATGTTGAGATAACATCTAATGACTCATCTACAAAACTGTGACAGCTAATTTGGCAAAAGCATTGACCATCTGTGGTCTGCCATAAGTGTATGTGTCTTTATGCATGTATACATGCATGCAGATGTCTTGGAAAGAAGGGATATGATGATAATGAGCTGATTAGACTTCTCTTTAGAAGTCTTTTTTTTTTTTTTTTAAGACTAATTTGGGAGGTATTCCAAGGATATTAGAACGATAAGTGAAACAAAAGGAATGTAGTTTTTGTCACGCTGACTTGGATGCTGTCCAACGTGTGTCCATGACTTCTGTTCGGCTGTTTGAGTCTGATGCGGCATATGGCCAAGCACCTCTTTGTGGAAAGCTGAATATCTAAACAAATTAAAACATGCATAATGTCTAGAAGCACTGCCTGTCACGCTTGGTTGAGCAAGCCAAGCTTTACTGTACAGTAAGTTGAAATTACCTGTAATTCAGTTTAGCAATGCTGCAGTTCTGCAGTGAACTTTCACATATACATCACTGTAAATTAGGAAGGATGGCTTTGCAAGTGGTTCATCTAGTGTATTTGTATTACTGTTTACATAATGTAATGATTTTTTTGGTTTTACCTACAGCGAGAATGTGTGATGCTCACCTTCGTGGGCCTTCTGGGATCATCACCTCACCCAACTATCCAGTTCAGTATGATAGTAATGCACACTGTGTGTGGATCATCACTGCTCTTAATCCATCCAAGGTAAGATGGAAACATTTAAAATCGATTATTTAACAGCTACAAATAGCACAAAATAAGTTGTAGTGATAATATGCAATAAAGTAACACAATTATTTTTCCTTTTTTTGTGTGTTTACACACATACTATACGTTTAAATTTACTTGTATGTTTTAAAAAAAATCAGTTTCTTGTTTTGTTCTGCATAAACAAAATGCAAGATCATTACTGTATACATTTTAACAGTCTTGTCTGTTCTTGGTATTTGGTCTAAAAAGTTGAATTCTCTCGTAGCTGGACTGTTCCATCTCGTTATATTCTTAGCCTTAAATGTATTTATCTGGGAGATGACCTATGAACAATAAGGTTAGTACTGCAAATAAAAAAAAAGGAAAATAATGGGTTTACAAGACTGTCAATGGGGAAGAATCAGCAATCAGCAATGGAATGTACCTGGCTTGCCTTAAAGTGAGGTATCTGTGTACATTAAAGATCACTTACAGCTATCATTGTGCAACTTCTATGCATATGCTTATTCATTCAAGGTGTCTGGTGTCCCATATTGCCTAAACATTACAAAACACTATATGCAGAATAAATGCAAAAATAAAAACACCCAGGAAACATAACATACAAACATAACATACAAAAGGTGAAACTGTAACCTCAAAAAATGGCTTTTTTTGCAGAAATTAAATAATTTGTTGTGTCATTTCCTGTTATCAAGCAGTATCCTTAGGTTGTGAACTCCCTATTGCTTTTGGTTGTTACAGTAAGTAACATATACATGATTATTGTACTTTGACAGTACATAAGAGCTTATATGATCTTTAAAAAAAAAAAATTCTGAGTACTGTCCGTCATACTTTTTTTATTTGCACTAACATACATTATTTTTGTTTGCAAATTCACTAACACAGCTACAACTACCTCACCCGTTTTTCTGAAAACCTAACTGCAGAATTGCAGCTACTTCCTTAAATAAGAATGTTATGAAGAGTCAGAAAATGTGAGACCAAAGTTTTAAAATGGTCAGAAAAACATAGATTTGGGCCTTTTTTTACTAACTAGTATGCTTTTTCTTAGGGTTTTGGCCCTTAACAAAATAAACTCCAAAATATTCCTTTTACCTGAATAATTCTCCAAAGCATTTTCTGAAGAGAAATGTGTATACCAAGAACAAACTGTAGACTTAAGCCTAGTATGCACACTTCTTGTACAACCCAGCGGGTTGAACTGAAAAAAAAAACCCTGATAGCTCAGATCGGAGCCACTGTACTAACAACAATATGTTAGTACATCGATATTCCCTCCTGAGCTAATGTGTTCCAACAGGGGGACAGAACACTCCGGTCAGTGCTCTCAGCCATTGACTGAGAGTGTTGATCGAGAGCTGGTCAGCTACTGGTTTTCTAGCATGTTCGTCCAACAGAAGCCAGCCAAACAGCCTGTTAAATATATAGACAACAGTTATGTTATGTTCTGGCTACAAAAATATTTTCCTAAAAATGGTGTTTTTCATAATCAGAAACAACAGAACCTTTGTAATGGAGTTGTAATTGAGTATGCTATACAGTGCATTTGTTGATCATGGAAAAAGGTAACCCTTCAGTGGTTATTGAATGAACAGTCACTCTGTTAACTTTGTTTGCAATGCTAAAATACATCCCACATACTTTCTTTTACTATATCCTTATTGCTTACAGTAACAATATCAACTGTCTGTTCATGGCAAAATAAAGATGTGTAAAGTATTAGTTTCTTGTCTTTTGACATCGTGAGAAAACATATGAGAACTAATCAGTGCATTTTAACCAGACTGATCAAAATAATGATTCCTGAAGTTTGCATGTTGGAATTCTCTTCCTACCCTCACATAAAATGACATAAGCCCTAGACTGATTTTAAACGCAGGCCGCCTACACACGAGCAGACAAGTCCGATGAAACAGGTCCGATGGACCGTTTTCATCAGACATGTCTGAAGTGGTCTTTCAGTCTGATGTGCGTACACACCATCGGACCCAAATCTCCATGGACCAGAATGCGGTGACGTAGAACACACCGACGTGCTGAAAAAAGGAAGTTCAATGCTTCCAAGCATGCGTCGAATAAGTTTGACGCATGCGCTGGATTTTGGTCCGATGGTTGGGCGTACTAACCATCGAACCTGTCCGACGAGCAGGTTTCCAGCGGACAAGTTTCTAAGCATGTTTAGAAACTTTTGTCTGCTGGAAAACTGTCCGATAGGCCATAGACACGATCGAACATGTCCGCTGAAACTGGTCTGTGGACCAGTTTCAGCGGACATGTTCGATCGTGTGTACAGGGCCTCAGTGTACGTTTGTTTACCTTTACACTAGCCAAGCCCATTACAAAAATATGTATAAACTATTAGGGTTGAAAATATATTTATTGGTAGTTTAAGGCCGCGTACACACGATCAAATCTATCTGCTGAAAACGGACTGACAGACCGTCTCAGCAGACAGATTGGATCGTGTGTACGGGCGAGCCGACGGATTTGGCCAGCCGACAGATTTTAAAGCATGCTGGGAACCCGTCGGACCGATATGTCTGCTGGTTAGTACGCTAACCAGCAGACATATCTGCTCGCACATGCGTTGAATGGATCCGATGCATGCGTGGAAGTAATTTACTTCCTGGTGCGGTGACGTGGCGGCGTCAACGTCACCGCCACATCACCGACACGTCAGCGCGCTGTCTGCCGGCAGGGATTTTGGTTTGATCGTGTGTACACGATCAAACCAATACATCCCAGCAGACAGATTTGTTCAAATCGGTCTGTCCGATCGATTTGAACAAATCTATTTGCTCGTGTGTACAGGGCCTAACAGACAATACAAGGAACAACGTCTAAACTTACAATCTAGTGACAATCTCAAGCGAACATGTGTAGTGAGTCAGTCCAATGGCTATCACCCATAGCTTAACTCCTATTGTCATATAGTATTGTATAAACTATTTATACCAGTCGTGTGTCATATGTATTGTAGAATGTGTGGCATTCATTCTGTGAACAATACCATCAAATGAAGCCATGGGTCATTCAAAGAAATAGCTAGATGTGTCTTCATTCAAACAACCAATGTGTAGTTATGAGGTGTTGTCTAATAACTATTTCCATTAAGAGATATTTAAAAATAAATTTTTACTTTTGTAAAGAAATTTAATAATTTTTTTTGAAAAAACACAAACATTTTATTTGTAAAATGTTAAAAACCATAAGACCTAGCCCGAAAATAAGACCTATTGTTATTTTCCAGGAGGGCTGCAATATAAGCCCTACCCCGAAAATAAGCGCTAGTTTAAAATGCTTGTAAAATCCTAGAATCCTCTTTATTACATTAGTATATAATGTACAGTATGTGTGTTTCTTTAATATAATTGTGGAAAAGAGAGCTCCGGCGGGTCACAGAAGCGTGGAGCAGTGCTATAATGAAGGTATTTTGCACAATTATATTAGAGAAACACACACATTATACATTATATACTACTGTAATAGAGTGGATTATAGTATTTTACAAGCATTGTAACTTAGTTTACACTGGGGATTCCTGTTCAGGCAGGGAGAGAGAGGGGGAGAGAAGACAGCATATTACATGGTAAGACCTACCCCGAAAATAAGCCCTACTGTATCTTTTCTTGCTAAAATTAATATTAGACCTGGCCTTTTATTAGTAGTTAGTAAATAATGCACACACAACGGCATTCAGTATGACATATCAAGTTTACATCACATACCATGGCTCCTAAAGGTTGCACCTAAATGGAATCATGGTCAAGAGATGGAAGGGAGAGGGAAATATTTTCAAGAGTCAGGGGTGGTAGCATTAAACATGCAGGGGCTCAATTCTTTAAATACATTTTTAGAACCACAGAAGTTACATCAAGTTTAAAACTTGAGTGCACAATGTATGACCACAGAGGATGCACCTAGAAAAGGCTAGCTATTGTAAAAAAATAAAATAAGATTATAGTTTCTTCTGGTCGTCTACTTTTTTTTTCTCTCTCTCTATCTCTCTCTCTCTCTCTCTCTCTCTTTCGATCATCTGCTTTTATTACTCTCTCACTCCCTCAATGTCTCTTTTCTCTCTTTCATGCACTTCTCAATCTTTCATAAAACCATTGGTTTTTGCTTTGCATCTGTGTAAACTGCTTCATGTTTATAAATAAAAAGGTGGTTCACTCTGTTGAATAATAAGGAAGACGATAATTAAAAAGCAGAGTGATTATATTTAATCAAAACCTCTGGTATCAGAGTATGAACTCTGTTAAACTATAAAAATGCTTCTTGAGTTGTTCATTAGGACTGGCTGTCAGTTTGCTAAAGCGTGACAAGAATATGAAACATTCTCTTGCTATAGTAATTTTATCTAATGTATTCTTCTATTTGATAAAAAAGCAACTATGAATTAAGAACCCATACAGATATGGTTAATTACCTTCCACACTCTAGCGCTGGATTGACCTTATGCTGCCACGGCCAGTTTACCTGGAGTGTCAGGATCACAAACTATTAGTGTCAGTTTATCAAGTGGCACTTTTTGATTTTGATCCCCTCAACAGAGGGCCCTCCTCTGAACTGGAGCCCATTATTCTTGCACACATTCTGACAAAAATTGCCATTCCTTCAGACAAAACTATGTTGCCAGAACATCTTAGAACCAAGGTTTTCTATTGCAAACCTCTTTCAATGCAATTTGGCCTCAGACACAAAGGTGGAAGTCTTTAAATGATAAAGTTTGGCTCTCCATAAAAACCTTTGTCTCAAGATGTCCTCAGTCAGTCTGCTCTACATTGTTTTGGTCCCTATGTAATCTCAGGAAATATCAATTATGTCTTCACCTCATCTGTGAGTACCGAATTCCTTTCATGCCTCTCTTATGAAACCATTGGTTTTCATCAAATTTTCTTCCCCTACCCAAGTAGTTTCTCCTCCAGCAGCTTCCTGACAAAAATACAAGGTCCAACAAATCTTAAATTCAAAGTTCTTTTAGAAGCAATTTATATTATCAGAAAAGACACAGCCCAGGGAACTCTTCTTGGTCTTTGCATCAGATGTTTTTGCTTCCCACCTCATGTATAAAAATTCAATCTCTTCCCTTTAAAGCCAGACCTTTAATGGGTTAAACCTGGATTGTCACACTGCATTACATCATGAATGTCCAGTCACCCCTCATGTATAGTGTCTTCTTGAGCTATCACACTTCTTGAGCTATCACTGTTTCATCATTGCACCCAGAACGTAAGCCTTTCCTACCTACCAGCCAGATCTTCATGGCATCTACAGCTCAGCCACTTCTGCACGTGCATCTTAAACTCTACTGCATTCCAGCCTGGTCTCCATGCTCTCCAACCAATTGCTGAACCAGCACCCCAAGCTTCCACTGCACCCATAGCTTCAGTCTTTGTTTCAGTCTCACAACCTCTGCCACTGCTTAGTGTTATCCAGAGTCTTCACAAAACACCTGCAGACTCTATTGCTTCTCAGCTGCAACCCCAGTCTCAGCAGCACCCACACCCTTGTCATCTTTGCTCCTGCAATCTTTGCTGCATTCAAAGTCTAAGTCTCTGCTGTGACTTTTTTTGCACTCACAGACTCAAAGCCTCACATCTGCCTCCAGCTTTCTAATGCCTTGTGCCTCTCCCTTGCTTCAGTCCCCCATTACTTGGCAACCAATCCTTCTCCACTCAACTGTGAGTACCTGAAGTGTGCCCTGGGGGTCCCTGGTGGAACTTGCAGGGAATGCCAGTGCACAGAGGAACAGGGTGCCCATATTGGCTTGTGACACAAACATTCTGTGCAGAAAATTTACAGTTACAAAGGTTTGTGGTAATGTGACCATATCTTGTTTGGTCAAGAACAGTCGTGAGATCATGAAGGGGCAGTGCAGGCAATTTTGATCTCCACCGTGATCCTTTGATCAGCTTGGTATCACTGTTCATAATCTATGAGTACATTTTTACAGTTTTAAGATAGTTGGGTAGTCCCATTGTATTGAACAACCTAATAACTGTATGGCAAACTTCACTTGCATGCTTAAAGTGTATGTAAACTCTAATAATAACCTTCTTCTTGTTGCTCCCTTTTGGTCTGCTAACTATACTATTAAAAACATTTTTATGTATTTACTATAGTAGAGGAGGGGAGGTGGTGGAAGATAAGAGGCTTTTTTTACCACTTTCAGCCCCAGTGACAATGGTCTCTAGGACAAATGGATAGGGTAAATCTCCCAATGGAGTCACAGACAGCAATACAAACCCACAGGGATCCTAACTCTCCCCTACTCTGTCCAAAAATAAAAACAGTTTTGGCTTTAGACATGAAGCACTACCCCCGGAGGAGCTGCTGGTTGTTTTGGGTCTACGCTCTGTGATTAACCCCTTAAAGTGTCTCAAAACCCTCCCTTGACACACCTGGTACTATGGGGGTAGTGGACCCCGGTAGCTTGTGGAGAAGCACAATGTCCTGTTACACTTCAACAAATTATACAAATAAAAGGGGTTACCTTAGATGAAAGGGATATTGCAATATGAAAGATAGGCTGCACACAGACTTTAAGATAACCAAAGTAATGCTTTACTTAAAGGAGAAACAAAGAAACATGAGTAAAACAGTGACACTCTTTTTGAAGATCCCTGCAGTATCAGTAACAGTTTTAAGGTTTAAGTGTGAGCTAAACTACAATATCAAATAGACCTGTGTGAGCACACAGCAAGAGGGACCCCCTCAACAAAACATGTACATGTAAACGCCCTCTTGCCAAACCACGCCAGCTCTCTTCTTCTCTACAACCGGTCAGCAGTCCAGTTCTCAGATGGGTCGCAGGGTTACTGGATCTCGTCCAAATACTCCAGCAGAAGCTCCGTCCCTCCATCTCAAACCTGCTCCGCCTGGGCATATGTAGTCCTCAACTGCGGCCTACTTTCCGTGGAGACACTCCTGACAGTGTCCTCCTGGGTTGAAGAGGCGGTCCTGAGAGAGCACGCCAAACACATCCTCTCCCTTAAATTACCTCCCTCAGCAGGCGGTGCGGAAGGCAAAGCAGCTTGGGGTTGTACAGATGCTCTCTGGGTAATGTAGTTCATTACAGGCCAAGGCAAATTAAGTCTCTTCTCCTTCTGAACTCAATCCCCCAACATTTACTGCGGTACCAGAATAAAGTGTAAACAACAGGTGGCTATAACCCAACTCAGCCACCGGAGGGAGCTGAGATCCTTCTCGATCAGCAATGGTAGTCTTTTTGTATCACATCAGAGGTGCGATACCCCGCTACAGACACATATCAACACCTTGTTCCTATGCTTAGTTTGTAATAGCATGTGTAGCTAATTGCACTAGGCACATCTTGCTTCCCCTAGGTCTTATAGTCTTCCTGCAGACAAACACCTCCAGGGCTTGCTTACAATAGGGGTGATCACTGTGTCTTTCCATGTGTCTAGGCCTGATGTCTAGGGAAGACCAAATAGGATTATATCCTCATAGGGCAGAAGCCGATGAGGGAAGGCATAAAACTGGAATTTCCTCAGCATTCCATAGTTTCACTAGCATGCACAGCAGGCTCCACAGGTTTACTAGACTATCAAAACCCCTAACCCAAAACATATAGAGGGGTTATTTACGAAAGGCAAATCCACTTTGCACTGCAAGTGCACTTGGGAGTGCAGTCGCTGTAGATCTGAGGAGGACATGTGAGGAAAATAAAAAACAGCATTTTTGCTTGCACATGATTGGATGATAAAATCAGCAGAGCTTCCTCTAATTTCAGAGCTTCCCCTCAGATCTACAGCGACTGCACTTACAAGTGCACTTGTAGTGCAAGTGGATTTGCCTTTAGTAAATGACCACCATAGTCTCTCTCTAACATCTAGTCTCCTTAGGGGAACACTTCTGTTGAGGTACAGTTAGGCTGAGTACAGCCCACTACTGAATACATAATTCACAAAAACACAAAAAGGAATTTAGTCAAATTGATTAAAATGTAGTATTAGTTTCACATGCAGTGTTTGCTCTTCCTTGCAATGCTACATGGAATGTGTGCATTACTGTATATTCTGACAGTGTAACTTTTATATTGCTGAAATTCTCACAGCAGTTTTTATATTAGATATTGCAGGTGGCTGTATTAGTTTATCTTAACATTTAAAAGCAATTATTTAAAAATATGAAAGCAGTATTAAGTGAGCCTTGCAAATACTAAAAATATTCTGTTCTTTCCCTTTAAAATTTGTTGTGCATAATAGCGTAGTATATATAATTGGGAAATCACAGAAATTTCTTTAGGGATAGATGTTTGCCAGAGAGTTTTAGTGCACACCCATAACACTAAATTATTCCTATTTCATCTATGGTATTAGCATTCGTCTTCAGAACTTGATGGAAGCAGATTCAATCACCACCAAGAAATAACAATCTCTTAGCTTCCATTTGCCAACATTATGCAATTAAACTAAATTCTAATTGCAATTTGATTTAAGCCAGTGTCCAATTAAATGTAAAACAAAATATATGTTGTGAATAAAGTGATCATATTTGAAAAGCTTTTTTCCTGGAAGATGACTTGAGGAATATGTCTTGCAATGCTGTATAATGAAATGGTTTGGCTGCATTAAGATAATAACATGTTTTCTCTTTTAGAAATCAAAACCGATATTTACCAGCACTAAAATTAGAAGTAATATTGCTATATTAGGAAACATTGAATTGTACTGGTTATTGTGGACCTACTGATAATGACAGTCATATCAATGCTGGTTAACTGCTTAAAGTGAGCCTATTTTTTCCCATGCGGGTAAAGCAACAGGTTAATTTACCCCCCCCCCCCCCTTTTGTCCCAAGCAGTACATAATCATGAGCAGATGCACATGCACAACAAAAGTACAGATTCATTTTAAGTTTGGTCACACATGACTATTTACATTTACTCTCATTTTTGGAAGTCTGTTGGTTTGAATCTGCTCCCATAGACTTCAATGAGAACTAATGTGTATCTCCAAAGAGTGCTTTCAAGGGTTTACAATTGGTCATAGGTGTAGGTAGTTTGGTTATTAGGAAAAATAACTCTGGGGCTTATGTGTCTGCCAGCTCATGTCAAGGTTGTACAGTTGTTCGTTTCCTATGCTCAGTGACCATTCTATCTTTGTGCCAATGAAAATAAGAAGAATAACTGGTAATACGATATGGTGGCTTAAATTATTTGAAGCATCAAATTATATTAAAATGCTGTTACCTAGCTGAGAACAATTTGTATCAAAAAAGGCTTTGTCTTTAGTGTGCAACTTTGGCAAATTGCATCTCAAAAGCCAATGTGATTACAACAGCATGTATCAAGTAAGCCTACATCCTGTGTGCTTCTGAATCACTAGGCACTGTCCCAAAAAAGCGGGTTATTGAGATGGTGTTTGCCATCTGCCTCTGGTATACATAAGCCAAATTGGAACTGAAGCATGTATCTTTTTCCTGTGCCTTAAAGAACCTGATAAAAAATAATTAGTATCACTTACCTTGTGTTTACCAAATTAATTTGCATGCTTATACAAATCAATCAAAAGCCACCTGATACAATCACCTGGAAGGGCAGCAAACCTCAAACTCTCTAAGATTATGCTATCTTAGCGCTTTTTTTGACCCCCTACATTTCATTTAACATTTGGTACCAACCGCCCACCCCCTCCCACCCACACACACACACCTTAAGCAACATACATAGCTCTAACCCAAACCCTATTTACTTGTCTTTGTATCTTTGTAGTTCTACTTTGGAACTCTCTGCTGTTTACGGCCTGTCCAATTAAATAGTTTTTACTGCTGGCCATGCCTTTGCAAATGAATCCCCACTGACTTAAGACTTGAATGATGCCTTGTATTCTGTCTGTATATCCTGGGTGTTTGCCCTTAAACTGAAAATAATTTTGCCAGACATGCTGTAAAGAGTGGAGAAGGCCGTGGCAGTTTCACATTAGAACAGTGGGTGCGTGTTAGCAAAGGTTTAGAAGTAGGTAAAAGAGAAAGTTTGTGGTATATAAAAAAAAAAAACGTGATTAAGGTCACAGAATTTTTATATTAAAATAGCTCATGGTGATACAACAAGGGAAAAAAAACAACAGACCCTCCACTGTAATGCTGTAAAATTAAGCAGTTTCCATACAAATTTCTATTTGAGAGAGACTTTTGAAAAATTAACAACTTCTGCTTTGATCTCTCTTTAGAAAACTCTTTAATTCTCTGTGGCTGCAGTGTCATCGGAGCATGCTGTATTAAATTATGTATTTGTAAACTAAAGGTTTTATTTAACTAGAACACATTAGTGTAAAAACTTGTAAACTTTAAGTAAGAATAAATATAATTAACTCACAAACCACCTTATGGTAGCCTTTCAAGACAGCTACAGTATTGCCTTCTTAAAATAGAAGGTAAACATGTATGGTCATCTTCAACACAGATCCAAAAACAAGGATTTCATTTTAGAACAGTGGTTAGAGCTGCTTAAATAATTAACTTAGGCCTTGGTAGCCAACTGTGCCTAGATACAACATTTTAATTTTAGGGCTGTTACTGATCAAAATTTTGTGTTCGATTAATCAATTTTTTTTTAATCGATTAATCGACCAATTTCGATTAATTATAACGCACATACAGATCCAACTACTTTTAGCTAATCTCCTTGCAGGCGGATTCCCAGTTACCAACCACTGGAAAAATGGAAAGCATTATACAAAACACACAAAGGCAGCGCTCAATGGGAATAGCATTAAAACTTTTATAGTCTTCAAGAAGGTAACAAAATAAATATTGCACTGAAGATAAAATTGATGTAGCTACATACACTGTAAAAATGGTGTGAGTAATACCAAACGGTAGCAAAAGCAGTCATAAAAACATGTAGCTAAGTATGATATGGTAGAAAAATGTGTACAACGATACCACTGCTGAATCCATATGAGGAGAGGTTAACATCGGTTTGTCGGCATGTAGATGTCCCGTGAAGGGAACTATTACAACTCCCAGTGGATGGCTGTAGAATCCCAGGGAAGTGATAGAGGGAAGTGTGACAGCCCTTGCGTGTGGCAGATAGTAAGGTCCCGCTGGCATGCAGATATGAAGGCACAGCAAAGGAGCCCTTCAGATGGACTCGGCAAGCCCCGCTGGTATCCATGATGCCACCAGATCTCCGACGGAACTCCCTGAAGGCCCGGAATCTGGCGGAGAGGTGAGTACCAATCAAAAGAATACTGATCGATCAAAAATATTAAAGATTAATCGATGAATTAATAGTTAATTTCCACAGCCCTATTTAATTTATAGAGCCTTTCATCTCAACTAAATAAAGCTCTTACAGGATTTGTTGTCCATCATTGATGCAAGGTAGGAGACGCATAGCTTATATTTAAATGTAAACATTTTGCCGGGTATTTTATCTGTTTATAAAGGTTTATTACAAAAAGTTAGGTTGCTATGAAAGGTAAAAAGAATAAATATACAATCTTAAAAGGGCAAAATAAACCTTGCACAGTGTGGTTTAAAAGGGTAAATATGTCACCTTAAAGAAAAGTGCTACTCTGACTTTCTTCTAAATGGCCTTTGCCAGGCTGAGGAAGGTGTGAATCAGCCATGAAAAGTTCAACAAAAAAATTTGCTTAAATTCTCAAAATCTATCCGCAAAATATATTTGGTATCTTATTTTCATTTTTGTTTAGACATGGTACAAATTAGTAGAATCTTGCCCACAGCAGCTCCAGAAATATAAACATTGTCAGAACTAATAACTTCCACAAAAACTGTGAAATACCAAAAAAACTTTGAAATACCAATACCTTCCATAGTTCATGAATTGTAGAGGCTGTTCATTTTGCAAAGTGAACATTGCTTGAGCATAGCAAATGGGTTGAATCTGTATACACTTCATCCAACTTCATCCAATCAACCAATGTGCTAGCAAACTTACAGTATTTTTTTGAATTTCCATTGCATGTTATTGGGTATTTAAAGTAAAAACAACATCACTTCACTTTTAGGTACACACAGCTTGCTTTAAAAGAGAAAAAGAAAAAAGGATGCTGTAAAGAGAGGTGTGAGTGTGGGGAAATGTAGAGATCTCTGTTCTCTGGTGGTATGCACTGCCCCAGTATCATGCCCCAAGCCAGAACAGCATGAAGTTTCTGGCAGAAGGTGTGACCTTGAAGTAGAAAGTTCTTATAGAAGAACCAAGGAATGCAAATTTGAAATTGCGGGAGAGGAAGGACTGGGTTCGACTGGAGCAATCATTCTCTTCCCTCCCTATTCCACAACTTCCGTGGATCACACGACACAATGTCCCGAAGGAATGTAGGGATCACCCCCTGATCCACGCCTCCCTATTACACTTCAGGGAGGCATGCGCCAAACACAAAATTTCTGACCTGTATGGCCCTATGACTCCCCTTAGATTGAATCCTGACTTCACCCCAGGAATGCACCCTACCTTTCTAGCCGAAGTTTGGCCCCACCCCACAGTTCAGGCTAGTCAATTCTTCATCAATGGACATCTCTTACTACAGCCCGACCTAGCCTCCAAGATCAATAAAGACGTCTTCCCGTTCTGGACGTATGTGCAACTCCGTCACTTCTTCACTAAATCGGCTCCGGGATCTAACTGGTCCAGGGCCACCACTTGTTTTGAGAATATGCGCTCTAGCGGAAAACCGCAGAGGCATCTTATCTCGTCTACGTACGCCCTTTTGTTCTCCACGCTCACAGCTAAGGCCCATTGGACCAGCCACCATTGGCAGCAAGATCTCTCGCTGGATCTCACGGAATCAGAATGGGAGGACGTCTACAGGCTAGCTCACAAAGGCTCGATTAATGTCCAGATACAGGAGAATGCATACAAAATCCTTTCTAGGTGGTATAAAACCCCGCTAAAACTTCACCGCATTAACCCCACACTTTCAAAGACTTGCTGGAGATGCCATCTAGAGGACGGTTCCTTCCTCCACTTATGGTGGTCCTGCCCCAAAATTCACGCTTATTGGACGGAGGTCCACAAACACATTTCCCGAGTAACTACTTTTAATTTGGAGTTCACGCCCGCTCAGTTCCTCCTTCACCATGCTCAGCCGCTCCCGAGTGGCTATTGTCGATCCCTAGCCATGCATATGGTGAATGCGGCCCGGATGTGTATACCACTCAATTGGCTCTCTCCCAATCCTCCTTCTCTTCCGGTCTGGTTCAACCATATACGAAAGACGATGGAAATGGAGGAACTGATCCACCAAGCCAATGACACCCCCTTTAAATTCTCAGAAACATGGGCATGCTGGATCCACTTTACATCAACTGACGAATACAAGAATATTATGTCCTGACAGCGCTGACGGTGCCCTTCGATTGGACACAAACTCGTAGAGCTGTGGCAGACTCCCTTATGTCACCAGGAGACTCCCTCCCCCTCCCTTTTGTCAGTCAGTTGTCTATACCGAGAGTATAGTATGTGTTAGTCTTCCCTACTTACAGTTGACGCCAGTTCCTCAAGGGGTCAACCCTGGCAGTATAGGTTAACACTGATATCAGTATTTCCTTACAGTTTCTACACTACAAATCCATTGGCGACCGCTCTGACTTTAGGAATCCATTTGTTGACGATTTGGGTTTTGTTCTTTATTTGTACGTTTCCCTGTTAACTATCTCCTAGCGGCTGCGCCCGCACTTGTTCATGCTTAATGGTTGTTTAACAGATATTTGAGCTGTTAATGTACTGTACTGTGCACTTTGAAATAAACATTTTCTTGGAAAAGAAAAAAAAAAATTTGAAATTGCTTCTCAGATTCACATCTTTGCCAGGTTCAAAAGATGTTTTAAAAGTAAATTGATAATATAGTATCATGGAATGAGTAAACTGCAGGTTTATCCACAAAAGGTTTTAATGGAGGTTTTATTTGCAGACCAGAATTCCTGTAGCCTATTGCAGTCCCATACGATATGTAGAAGAGTCTTTTGACATTGCCAACAGAGAGAAGATACCTGAGGATATATTTGATGTATTAGTTATGTATTAGTTATGAGGTTTTCTACCATCATGTTAGGATTTTATTTCCATTCTCCTGGCATGTATTTGCCAATGAGAGTTTGTCTGTGAAAAGAAGTAGCCTATATTTTGGGCCTGGGTGAATGTGATATCAGATCTGATATCAGATCTGCCTCCCATTTCAATAAAAAAGTTGTGAGTGTGTAACCTATAGATTAGAAATATAATAAAGATAATACATTTTGTATAGTAACTTTGGTTTAACCGCTTCAGCCCTGGACCATTTTGGTGGTTAAAGACCAGCCACTTTTTGCAATTTGGCACTGTGTCGCATTAACTGACAATTCCACAGCCGTGCGGTATGGCTCCCAAATAAAATTGACGTCCTTTTTTCCCCACAAATAGAGCTTTGTTTTGGTGGTATTTGATTACCTCTGCAATTTTTTATTTTTTGCGCCGTATACAAAAAACAGCGACATAAAACCATTTTTCCCACAGTTTAGGCAGATATGTATTCTACATATTTTTGGTAAAAAAATTGCAATAAGCGTTTATTGATTGGTTTGCACAAAAGTTATAGGCTCTACAAAATAGGCGATTGTTTTATGACATTTTTATTAATACATTTTTTTTACTAGTTTTGGCAGCGATCAGTGATTTTTATTGTGACTGCGACATTATGGCGGACACATCGGCCACTTTTGACACCATTTTGGGACAATTATCATTTTTACAGCGATCAGTGCTATAAAAATGCAGTGATTACTGTAAAAATGACACTGGCAGGGAATGGGGTTAACCACTAGGTGGCGCTGCAGGGGTTAAGTGTTCCCTAGGAAGTGATTCTTACTGTTAGGGGGCGTTGCTACACGTGACACGTCACTGATGACCGTTCCCGATCAGTGAGATTGTCACTAGGCAGAATAGGGGAATGCGTTGTTTACAAAGGCATTCCCCTGTTCTGCTTTTGCCGAACACAAACGCGATACTCCCGGGACCCGTGGCCGCATTCGCGAGGCATGCGACGGGCGTACGTGCCTGCTGGGAGGCAGATTCAAATGGACGTACCTATACGCCAATCTGCCTGCCTGTGCCATTCTGTTGACGTAAATAGGCATGCGGCGATCGGGAAGTGGTTAACAGTGTTTCTATGATGCCACATTGGAAGAAGAAGTGGGGGAAATCTTCCTATGGGAAAAAAGACAGCAATAAAAAGCTTACTGAAATTCTTATACTTTTTCACTCTGTTAAGACAAAAGCTTTTTTGGTGCTCTTGGTGCTTTCGGGGAGCGGGGGGGATATCCAAAAAATGGGATAGATGTCAATGAAAATCCAACAAATGCACTAATGCTTACTCATTATCCAGAATAACAATATTGGCTGGAGTTTGGAGCTAATTAAATTCTATTACCTACACATCTAGTTAGTGGAATGGCTTAACCATGCTTAGGGTTGTGAAATGACTTCTTCTCAAGCATGTGTAATATCTAGAAAGATATATATGGCATTTGGCTTTATAATACCTGATTATGTATTCAACATAAAGCACAAAGTTTATATTTCACTTCATGAGGGCAGGGTCAATTACATGCTATAGAATGTTACCATTTTGTTTGAAAATAAGCCACTCAAGGAAAGTTAGAGTAGAAGAGACCTTTCCATCATGTTTTTATTTTTGTGGAGAGCCAATTATATTACAGCACCAGGCTTTACACATTGGAACAAGGATTTTAAATTGAATTCTAAGGGAGCAGATAAAGTGCTGTAGAAAAAGGCAGAGGAAGGGTGAGGGGGCTGTTATCTGAAGGCTGGTATATATGAAAAGGAATACAGATGAAGCATCTAAAATACATTGGAGTTTGACAGCTGGGAGAAAACTGTTTAGAAGGAGTTATGTTTTTAGCGAGACGAAAAGCACATTCAAGATATGCTTTTTAGGTGAAGAAGTTGAATGTAAACGGAGCTTGGATGTGAGAAATGAAGAAAAGGGCATTGTGAAAGATGACTCAGCAGAAAACAAACTAGTGGAGGATTTCACACTAGGGAGGTATGAGGTGAGGGGGTCACTACTTGAAGGATGGAATGAGAAAAGTGTATACTACATGGAGTCCTTTAGATTAAAACAGCACAGTATGAGAGAAACTCTGCTGACAGCTGATGGTAAGAATTACAATATGTGGCCAGCTTGAGAGCATGAGATACACTGTGCTACTTTCCTACTATATTTTTGCATACTGTAGTTTCTAAATGCATTGCAATCTGATTCTATATTTTATTTGCACAAAAAGAACATGCAACATGTGTATTTTGAATAGCAATTTTGAATAGCTTTTTAAATATTTTTTTTCAGCCATTAAAGTTAAAATTGGACTAAAAAAAAAAAAGATATATTGCTTATTGGCCACAAAATATATAAATCCACATTAAATGCATCAAATGTATTTGCAATTTCAAACCCATTTTTTCATTTGTAAACATAGTGGTGACATATTTACTGTGCAACACATAGCCTTTGCAAAGGTCAGAGCTGTGGGAGGGATCTAGCAGGCCCATCCACTACAGGTTGCCTGCAGAATAATACAGGAGGGGGTGGATACAAGACCAGTCATTCAGAACAAGTAGAGAGCTGCAGCAGTGACTGGTGTTTATTACAGGAAACTCCGGCATAGAGGCAAAACTTTATGCTGGTTTATTGAACATATGTGGAAAAAAACACACAAAGCACACACAGATTAAAGTACAAATTTATATACCTCTTGTATTTAGTTAATATTTACTTTGTTTGGAGTTTGGTTTATGTTTAAATTTAAAAAACAATATTAGCTGGTCAGAGGAGTATTAGAGGTTGCAATTGAATAGGTACATTAAAGATTGGGTACACTGGAGATTGTAATGCCCTGTACGGTCTGATGGATTTTTCCATCAGTTATACGATGAAGCTGACTGATGGTCAGTTGTGCCTACACACCATCGGTTAGAAAAACGATCGTGTCAGAACGTGGTCACGTAAACCACGTATGACAGCACTATAAAGGGGAAGTTCAAATCCAATGGCGCCACCCTTGGGGCTGCTTTAGCTGATTTTGTGTTGGTAAAAGACGATTCGCGCTTTTATGTCTGTTACAGCATGATAATTGTGCTAGCTCCATAATGAACGCTAGTTTTACCAGAACGAGAGCTCCCATCCCCTAATTTAGTCTGAGAATGCGTGGGTTTTTAACCGATGGACGTGCCTACAGATGATCGGTTTTTTTCTATCAGTTAGGTATCCATCAGATAATTTTAAAACAAGTTCCATTTTTTTAACCGATGGATAGATAACCGTTGGGGTCCACACACTATCGGTTTGGTCTGATGAAAACGATCCATCAGACTGTTCTTATCAGAAAAACCGATCGTGGGTACGCGGCATTGGATTCACTGTTTGTTCATAATTCAAGTACTTTGGAATATGTTAGTTATGCAACTTGAATAATCTCTTGTACTTTTGTAGAAATAAATAATGGAACTAAGAAAGATGCCAAAGGGTAAATACTCTTCATTATAAGTGTCACCTAAAATTAAATCATGTTGATAACTTTATTATTGCAGAATGGTTATTCTTAGTAAAAACTGGTCTAGAGATGCCTGAACAATTTCTTTACTGTCCCTGTGTTAACAGAAAAAAAATGACTTTCTGTTTTGTATTAGCATCCACATTTTTTTAATAATAATGAGATACAGTTTAGCTTTCTTTTTTTTTTAAGAAAGGGTAGACTATGTACCACCCTTTCTCCATTTCCAGAAGAACTGTTGTTGAGAGATGACTTATGCTGAGTATATTAGGATAATCTATTGTATGTCACTACATAAACAGTAATTATTTAATGTGTTTTAAGAAGGTGTTAATTCGGTTCAGACAAGGGACCAGTAATGGATTTGTTTGACGTCTAAACGTATAGTTGTCTTTGCTATTAAACAGAAAATGTGACAAATATCCGACTCTGAGATCATAACACTTAAGTTAATTGAATTACACCTAATATGCATATGAGACCCCCCTGTCATTTATTTGTGACAGTTCCCTAAAAGTATTTAGTACAGGTATAGCTTTCTGCAGTACTGTAACAACCAAGACTCATCAGCTTTGGTGTCATAAATGGTCCATTTAAAGTCTACTGCACCAACATGTTCTGTAGTGGTGCAGAAAAATTCAGCGCAACCTGTGAACTGACTATGTTTGGGGTCAGGATTGCCAACTTTCAGTAAATTTATGAATAGTTTGTACCATCTGTACTTTTTGCATCTGTCCTTCAATGTCCATTATGGACATGTAGGCTGCATGTCCGTAACTGACATTTATGGACAGATGCAACAATTATGGATTTTACAAACTGTTCGTAAATTTACTGAAAGTTGGCAACCCTGTTTGGGGTGAATAAGAAAGATGGCAGCACTTCTTCCAGAAACACAACCGGACACTAGGCCTTCAATGTTCTATAGGTGCTGAGATCCTATACATGTGTAATGAGTCTATGATCAGGGAAGAGTGTTTTATTTTATATTCTCCTGTAAGCATCATCTGTAAGTTTTTGTTTTAACCACTTCGGGTCTGCGTTATTGACAGAATACGTCAACAGCGCGGACCTGAGGCGCCGGGGTCACGTCTTTGGACGTGATTTACTTGTAATTCCCCGCGCGCGCCACAGGGTGGCGTGCGGTGGGATAAAACAGTCCCGACGCATTACCGAGGATTCGATGCGTGTACCCGGCGGCCGCGATGTCCGTCAGGTACACACGATCGGCGGTGACAGAGCAGGGACGTGGAGCTGTGTGTGTAAACACAGAGCTCCACGTCCTGTCAGGGAGAGGCGGCAGATGCTGTTTCCCTTGTACATAGAGAGACGGCATCGATCACCTCCCCCAGTCACCCCCCTCCCCCCACACAGTTAAAACACACCCAGGGAATACATTTAACCCCTTCCTCACCCCCTAGCGTTAACCCCTTCAATGCCAGTCACATTTATACAGTAATTAGTGCATATTTTTAGCACTGGTCGCTGTATAAATGTGAATGGCGCCAAAAATGTGTCAAAAGTGTCCGATGTGTCCGCCGCAATATCGCAGTCCCAATAAAAATCGCAGATCACCGACATTACTAGTAAAAAAATCATAATTCTGTCCCCTATTTTGTAGGTGCTATAACTTTTGCGCAAAGCAGTCACTTATTGTGATTTTTTTTTTTTTTTTTAACAAAAATACGTAGAAGAATACGTATCGGCCTTAACTGAGAAAAAAATATATATATTTTTTTTTTAAAAATTGGGATATTTATTATAGCAACAAGTAAAAAATATATATATATTTTTAAATTGTCGCTCTTTTTTTGTTTATAACGCAAAAAATAAAAACTGCAGAGGTGATCAAATACCATAAAAAGAAAGCTCTATTTGTGGGGGAAAAAAGGACGCCAATTTTGTTTGGGTGCCACGTCGCACGACCGCGCAATTGTCAGTTAAAGCGACGCAGTGCCGGAAGCTGAAATTTCGCCTGGGCACGAAGGGGGTTTATGTGCCCAGTAAGCAAGTGGTTAAATATCTGCAACAAAACCTAGAATTGCATTTTTATATGTTTGGAGCTGCAAACTTTAGAACAGTGGTCCAGCTAGGGAACATTGACCATAAATTATTAAGTGTCCTCTTTGGTGTTTTTGTTTTTTTTGTCCTTTATCATTTAAAAGCTTTACTCTAATCCTTGATGGTTTTTCTTAATTTACAGTGTAACAATTTACAGTTAATTTACAGTGTACAGTGTAACAAAGCAAGACAATGAATAGGACTTTTTCAGAAGAAGCCTGAGCACAACAAAAAGCTGGAGTGATGAGAGATTTCTATACACAATGCAAAAATATTCAGATCTAGGATGCTGTATCCAGGACTGCATGTACTATGCAAATGAAATATTACAATTTGTGTTATTTTGCTGAGTAAATTGGAGTGCATGGTAGAAGTAAATGAATCTTATCAATAGATAGATTCATAGTTCTTCCTATTAAAAAAATATATTCATACTGACTAGGTCCATGTTAAAAAAAAAAAAAAAGCAGCACTTGAGCTTCTTTATATAGCACTGGCCAATATAAAAACCAGCATAAGATGCATAGTGCTTCATCCTGACTCTCAGTTAAGTATTCAAATTAATTATTTTACACATTTTTTAAACCCATACATTTTAGACATTACCAAGCACTTTATTTGCTCAGTTCAAGTTATGGAATTACCTAGACCTTGCACCTAGATTTTAGAACACCTATTATAAATGTTCAACTACATTGTTTTTGCTTTAATTCTATTTCTAACGTTTGTCTTACTAGTGGTTTGCTCCATCACAGAGACAAAGCAACAACCAGCCAGTGTACTTATCCTTTTTCATCTTCTGATAGGTGATCAAGCTGACGTTTGAAGAGTTTGAACTGGAAAGAGGGTATGATACTCTTACAGTAGGAGATGGTGGAAATGTTGAGGACCAGAAGTCTGTACTTTATGTGTAAGTGCATTCATTTTCATTATAATTATATATTTTGAAAAAAGTTTTTTTATACGGGATGTTGAAATAAGCTTGGATTCCCACTTGTTAAACTGCAAACATGTGAGTCCTATATACATCTATGTATTCAGTCCTTAAAAATTACTGGGAATAATTAGAAAAATTAATTAATTTCTGTTCAACCTTTTGACTATTCTTTTTTTCTTGGGCCTAAGGCATACTTTCCACCTGTCACACTGTGAGTATTGCTTAAAGCTGAGCTTCGGGCAGATATAAAAATAAAACATCTTGTAGTCCTGTATTGCACAGGGGCACTCACTCTTGGAGAAGGTGGGCAGGCACTAAGAGACTCAGAATCAGTCTTTATACACTTACAAGAAGCTAACTGTCCTCATTAGTGATCTGCTGCTCCTTATTACCCTGTCAGTATTCTGGGGTTATGTTCCTAACCAAGCTGTGTTATCTATGTTATACAGTATGTTATGATGTATTTAAATGGTAAATTAAGTTGCTTCACACTTCCCCAGTGCGGTCCCACTGCTCTTTGCATAAACGTCTATGATGTCTTGTGGTTTTGGTGCAGTTTTAATAAAGTGCATCATGCGGGAGTTTTAGTGTGCTTCTGAAACTGCACCAAAACTGCAGGTCCTCGTGGAAGTCTATGGAAAAGCGCAGCTAACCTGCACAAAAACCAAGTGAAGAAGTGTGAATCTGCCAATAAGGTATGCATAAAATAGTTGTCAATGTATCTTCAGTAGCCAACAGCCTTTTGATGATATTTTGTTTAAGGCTTCCAGTTAGATAGGCAACATTGGACTTGTATATCAGAAAATGCTTCTCTAGCTCAGTACTATGTAGTAGAAAGTTTTGGGGAAGCAAAATCATGCTTTTCAGGACTGACCCTAATAGAAAGTTAGACTTTGTTGAAGTATAGTCACCCTTGTTTATGTTAAGTTTGGTTTCCATGCATCCACCAATCAGTTTTAAGCCTGTACAGCTAAATGATAGCTGAATCAGATTACTACTTCTTTCTTAAAGCAAACCTGAAAGACATTTACAGGTTTAAATGTGGAAGCTTTGTCCAAGAGCAGGTACCATGAAAGAAAGTCAGAAAATCAACTTCTGCACACATTTCGAGTCCCTGTTCCACTTTGTCATTATGGGCCACGTTATTGTTATTGATAGTGACACATTACCAGCAGCAGACTCTCCAAAGGTGAGGATCTACTTTCCCCAATAGACTTGAGTGCTTAAGCTTAATCAGAACCCTGCAAGATTCCTCTTGCTATTGAACAAGGGATATCTCTCTGGTTCAAAGTAAATAAGGGGTAATCTCCCAAACAAGACAGAGATAGCACTAACACTTTGCAATACTACTGAGAAAAAAATATTCTTTGTGTCTCCACTTGGGAGATGAATGATTTCACCATATTTCCAGTGGTCACTCGCACAAAAAGTAAGGAAAAATCTCCCCAAAGGGGACACAGGTTGCAATAAAAATCTAAAAGGGTTTAACCCTTTTCCACTCTAACCAAAAAAAGTGTTGGCTGAAATAAGGTAGCATTATGTGATTTCCTAATGTAGGTTGTGACTTGCTAGTTAACAGAGGTAAATAGGTAGACTGTTATAGTAAATGCTCATTATTTCTCTTTCTCTTCTGTTCTCTCTTTTTCCTTTACCACTATGATAAATAGATTTTATAACATTTTTAACAAAAAAAAATCCTATTTCCAAGATCCTCTAGTAATGCTGCATAATGGCAGTTGTAACCAAAGTAATGCTTTGCCCCCTTCACCTCCCTATTGGCACTAAACTAGCTGGGGAGCCTCATTGACCATTAGGGAAGAGAGAGGGTAGGGGAGGAGCTTTGTGTCTTAAAGCTGCTGGGGTGCTTAAAAAAACTAAAACAAGTATGCCATGCTTGGACTAGGGTCAAGTTAATATACAGGTTTAAATTCATACATCACCCTTGAACTCAAAGATATACAAAACACTACTAGATGATTCATCAGTTGCTACCACAAGCTAAAAATTACAGTTTTAGGTGTCAGATTAATTATTTTGCACTAAGGACATAACAGAACAAGAGTCAGAATTGTAAATAAAAATATAGCACATAGGGGGAAGACAGAAAACTAACCATCCAAAATGTTCTGAGCAGAGCTTTTTGCATGCACAAACCCTCACTTATGTATTAATAATGAACAGGTAGGGATTTTCTTTAGTCATTGCTCCAAATCTTAATTGCCTTTTACGTGTTCTATAACAGTCTGACAGGAGCCAGTGTTCCAGATCTTATAGTGAGCTCCAATCACCAGATGTGGCTTCTCTTCAGGACAGATTCTTCTGGAAGTAACTTGGGATTCAAAGCATCTTATGAAGGTGAGCCTGCCTCAATAGGATTGCTGTGTGTACACAGATGTTTCACCATATGCTTCATTAGTTCACCTTAATAATCAGTAAAAAGACCAGAAATACCTTCTGAGTAATTGTGTGGGTTTCATTAAAACAGATTGTATTTCATATAACTTTAATGAATGCCTTTGTATTCAGTAAATGGACCATAGTTCTGGTATCAAACAATCAGACTTAGGTACATCAGTAAGGTCCAAAACTGTCTCCACAGATCGGGCAATTTAAATAGTATAGTAAACCTCTACCACTGTGCAAAAAAGATCAAATATACCGGTAGTTCAGTTAATTACATAGAAATGGTTTTAAACATACTAGTATTTCCTAAATAAGAAACTACAGAGCAGTTAAAAAATAGATATCCATATTACTTATTGACATGGGTGACCTGCTGCTCAGCACTATATGTACATCAAATATATTATTTGTGTAGTTTAAATGATTAAGGCTTGACCTTGGTATGTATGCATGTGAGATATGGACCTTAGATTGTAAGCTTTTTAAAGGCAGAGACTAATGTGAAGGTAAAGTATGTAAAGTAATATTTAAATTGTAAGCGCTATATAAATATCTGAAATAATTAAACCAAAAATAAATCTAGATTTCTGAAAATGGGAATGGAAAGTGTGAATTGGAACGCTATATTTTATAGGCAGATAAATAAGAATACGGTACATGAAGTACACAGATACCCAATTAAATAGTATCTACATTTATGGGCTTGTCCTAGCCTGGAGGACAAATGGGGAAAAAAGAAAGATTCCGTCCCGACAGCCAACAGTTCACATTCTCAGAGTTCCAGTTACAGTGCAAAGCTCAGCAACCAATAACTACTTCCTAACTATCAAACTATTGTGTGTCTAAGGTATGGAAAGAAGAATTCAATTGCTCGCTGTGGGCTTTACAGAGTTATTTGGCATAACCCACAGAGCTCTGGTTTAAAGCCCAAAGAAACCTTCTATTTAAATCAGCTAAATACATTCTATGTGCATCAAGGCAAAAGGTGTTCAATGCTTTACAATTTGATTTCTTTCTAATTCAGCAACCACAGTCTGTGTATAAAATCATGTCCCATGCCAGTAGCTCTCTTTGTGGAAGCAGTGGTCTCATTGCTGAGATCTTACATGGCTCCCTATAGCTCTATAATCATGAAAGTTCATGCTCCTCGCTCACTCAGTAGGGGGTGGGTTGGACCTCTGAAAGGAAACCACTTCTTCCACACAGAAAGTAGGTATCCTACTCTGCAGTTGCTGGCAGAGGCCAGGCTTTTGTACACTAGCTGTGGCTGCCTTTAAAAGAATACACCCCTTTCTGAATTTATTATTAGTATGTATATAGCACTGACTATTTTAATGCAGAACTTTACATATACACGTATCAGCCACTTTATTAGGTACACCTTCCTAGTACCAGGTTGGACCTTAATTATTCATGGTATAGATTCTACAAGGTGTTGGAAACATTCCTCAGAGATTTTGATCCATGTTGACATGACATCATTTAGTTGCTGCAGATTTGTCGGCTGCACCTCCATTATGCGAATCTCTCATTCCAAAGGTGTTCTATTGGATCGAGATCTGGTGACTATGGAGGCCATTGGAGTACAGTGAACTCATTTTCATGTTAAAAAAAAAAAAAAAAACAGTTGTAGAAAATTTGAGCTTTGTGACATGGTACATTATCCTGCTTGCTGGAAGTAGCCATCAGAAAATGGGAACACGCCAGTCATAAAAGCAAGGGATGAACAAGGTCAGCAACAATACCCAATAGGTAGGCTGTGACATTTAAACAATGATCAATTGGTACTAAGGAGCCCAAAGTGTACCAAGAAAATACCCCCACACCATTACACCACCACTACCAGCCTGAACAGTTGATACAAGGCAGGATGGATCACTGCTTTCATGTTGTTTAAGCCAAATTCTGACCCTACCATCTGAATGTTGCAGCTGAAATCAAGGCTCACCAGAATAGGAAACATTTTTCCTATCTTCTATTGTGCAATTTTAGTGAGTCTGTGTGGTAGCCTCAGTTTTTTGTTCTTAGCTGACAAGAGTGGCAACCGGTGAGGTCATCTGCTGCTGTAGCCCATCCACTTTAAGGTCCGGTTGTGCATTCAGGGATGGTATTCTGCATACATTGGTTGTAACAAGTGGTAATTTGAGTTACTGTTACTTATTGTCTTTCTATCATCTCAAACCAGTCGGTCCATTCTCAAGGCATTTTTGTCCACACAACTGCCACTCACTGGATATTTTCTCTTTTTTGGGCCTCTCTCTATAAACTCTAGAGATTGTTGTGTGAGAAAATCCCAGTAGATCAGCAGTTTTTGAAATATTTGGACCAGCCTGTCTGGCACCAACAACCATGCCACGTTCAAAGTCACTTAAATCCGCTTTCTTCCTCATTCTGATGCTCGGTTTGAACTTCAACAAGTCATCTTCCCTACGTCTAGAAGCCTAAATGCATTGAGCTGGTGCCATGTGTTTGGCTGATTAGCAAATTGTGTTACCACGGTGTGTTAACAGGTGTACCTAATAAAGTGGCCAGTGAGTGTATATTGTGCATTCACATCAGTCCCTGCCCTTAAGCAGCTTACAGTGTAAGAGCCCTAATTCACATTCATACATACAAAGACTAGTGTTAATTCAGACAGGAACCTATTAACCTAGCAGCATGTCTTTGGAGTGTGGGAAGATCCCACATTAGCAAAGGAAGTACATGCAAATTGCAGGCAGATAGTGCCATGGTTGGAATTTGAATCCCTGGTGACCCTGGTGCTGCTAGACAGAATGGTTGTCACTTTGCTAAATTTGCATGCCTTGCATCTAGAATGTATCTAGCTTGTTTAAACTCAACATTCAGTTAAGTTTTAATACTAACCCACATGTATTTACTGATAGATGTTTCACAAGTACAATAAGGCCCCTATCACATGACTGTCCCGATCAGGTCTGTTAGACGATATTTCAGGTGGACGATCCATTTGCCCATTTGGACCGGCGGGTGCAAACAGGCTTGTGTCAACTTACATCTGGCTACCTCCAATGGCCTGCTCAACACAAACGGTGTTGGGATTTATTCTCCTCCATGTAAGCGGATCAGATCAGAGGTAATCAGTAAATGGACAGTGGAGTTTGTTTACACCCAACCACCCATAGAGCTCTGTCCACACTCCATAAACAGAGCAGACATGGACCTGTAATCAGCCACCTCTGCTTTGATCAGCAGGGGATCAGCAAACAGATCGCCTGCTGATAAAAATGGAAAGTGTCTGTGTGAAAGGAGCCTCTGTGTATTAGTAATATACAGTTAACAAAACACGTAAAAATTATTCTTATGATTGTAATAGCATGGATTCTATTTTCCCAGAGGCTCAATGCAACTTATATTTGGTACTCTATAATAAAAATCATGATGTGCTGTGAGAATAGTCAGAGTTTGATATTATGTACTTTTCAGAATTAAATGACAAGCCAGATCTACACAACTCTTTGAAAAGTATAAATAGGTGTAAAAGGTAAAAAGCACCAAAAGAAATGCATCATCCATTGCTGACATAGATATATTGTACTGGATATTAAAGACATATTAAGCATAATACATCATCGACTTCATGATTTCTCAAAGGGTTGAATGTTAGAAAATTGCAAATGTGTTTCAACCATAATAATCACATATTAATGTCCATAGTGAAAATAGCAGGAGATCAATGAAAGTTAATCACTGACTTGTTGTTACGGATTGCTGCACCTTTACATTGTTTATCATTTAAGAAGTAATTGTACACAAGACAGCATTCTTTGATGGATTGCTTACATATGTGTATCCTATCCTTCCATTGATTCCAAAAAAATGTAGCTTAAAAAACATATTTTTGTTAGGGTTTACTTATACAGATGTAGTTGTAAGAAAAGAAGCTGGGGGCCATTCACATCAATACAACAAACGTTATAGGGTAAAACGGATTTAAATATTTTAAATGGGTCAGTGAAAAATAATCTTTGTTAATGTATTTTAGATCCAAATTTAATATGTGCCAAAATCCATGACTGTAGGAGTACTTGATGAGAATGACAGTTTTATTTTAAAGAGCATTAAATTAAAATTCAATTATAATCCTTGACAATATAAATATAACCTAGTGAGAGCGAGCAGGGTTTGTGTGTCCAGAGTGACAACTAATATCATTAGTTTTGACTTATAGTCTGGCATTTTCCAGAATTATTAGTGATTCCAAGGGCTTGTTCACATGGGAAGCCGTGGGGGCAGTAAAAAACAGTCACAGCTTTACCGCACACTGACCGCCCACCTAAAGAAGAGCATGCAGCTGCACGGGGTTGTACATATGCTGCAGCAAAAAATAAGCAGCATGTTGCATTCGCTATATGGTATCGATGTCAAATGCCACTCATTCGAGTGTATGGGACCACACCACAACTGACCTGCCATTGTGTGTACTGCACATGGCTGCAGTGCAGTGGTGCGGCATTTACAGTGTTAAAACAGGCGGTAAAGAGGTGATATATTGCCTCCTATATACCTGTGAAAAACCAAAATCCTGAAAAGCAATCCACCGCAGTTCCTCTTTTCAGAGAGGCAACAAGAGCTGTCACATCTATAAAAAAAGTCCCAAGAGTATGTCTTCACTTCTGTTAGTTCCCAGTTTGTGTGTTCTCATGGCAGAAATTTTAATATTGACTAACTTTATCATCCATTTACCAAGATACTTTATTTAAACTGCATTTTTCAATATCATCAACTGCACATATAGTATTTGCAAGGAATCAGTATTTTTTTTTTACATGGAGTAGATTTTTGTTTTTTGATAATCAATACATTTTCTGAAATAGCTCCTTGTTTTACTCTCTTTACTAATCAAGTCAAAGAACCTCACAATCTCTCTATACAGGAGCTAGTTATATTTTAAGGAACAATACCATATCTGATAGTTATTTTAGATTCCATTAACTTCAATGGGGAAACTCACTTTGATATGCGAGTGCTTTGGATTACGAGCATTCTCCTGGAACGGATTATTCTCTTAATCCAAGGTTCCACTGTATCATCAAAAAGTTTATTTATTTTAGCAATTCAATAAAAATAAAAATAAACTCCATATATTTGATATAGATTCATTACACACAGTGATATATTTCAAGCATTTCTTTCTTTTAGTTTTGATGATTATGGCTTACAGCTAGTAAAAGAAAATCCACAAATCCTCACTGACTGTGTAAACTTCACACTGGACCTCATGCAACTTGGATTCTGTGCCTCTCCATTCAGCCTCCAGACACTGGGACCTTGATTTCCAAATGAAATTAAACATATTCCACAGTCAATGATGATTTGGGGAGCCATGTCATCTGCTGGTGTTGGTCCACTGTATTTTATCAAATCCAAAGTCAGCCCAGTCCTCTACCAGGAAATTTTAGAGCACTTCATGCTTCCCTCTGCTGATCAGCTTTGCGGAGATGCTGATTTAATTTTCCAGCAAAACTTGGCACATGCCCACATTGCCAAAAGTACCAATACATGGTTTAATGATCATGGTATCCCTGTGCTTGACTGGCCAGCTAACTTGCCTGACCTAAACCCCATAGAGAATCTGTGTGGTATTGTCAAGAGGAAGATGAGAGACACCAGACCCAATGATGTAGATAAGCTGAAGGCTGCTATCAAAGAAACCTGGGCTTCAATAATACCACAGCAGTGCCACAGGTTAATCACCTCCATGCCATGCGCATTGATGCAGTGAATCATGCAAAAGGAGCCCTGACCAAGTATTGTGTGCATACTATATTGTACATGGACAAACTTTTTAGTAAGCAAACATTTCTGTATTAAAAAACCTTTTCTTTATTGGTCTTTTTGAGATACAGAATTTTGGGGTTTTCACTAGCTGTAAGTCAAAATCATCAAAATTAAAAGAAAGAAATATGTGAAATATATCACTCTGTGTGTAACTCATCTATATAAAATATATGAGTTTCAATTGTTTTAATTGAATTACTAAAAATTAACTTTTTGATGATATTCAGATTTTATAAAATGCACCTGTATACCTAGTGAAGGTGATACACAGAGATGAAACAAATCCTCCTGCATACGTTGTACCTGTCTATCTTTAGTCTTCTCTACAGCCTCCTAAAATACAGATCAAAGGCTATTTCTCAGCTCCAGCAGACAGGGGGCGTAGATAAGATGTCCAACACTGCACAGAGCACAGAGCTCAATAAAACCTGAAACCAGAGGGGGGGGTGGGGATGTACACACCCCTCTCTACACAATACCATAGGGAAACATGCAGCTAGCAGAGGGAAGAGACAGCAAGAACAGCAGATGTGAAATGTTGCAGTTTACTAGTCCTAATTGTGTTGGCTGCATAAGTGATAAGTTATTTTATTTTTTCATTGAATTCTACAATGTGATCCAGACAGAAACATGTCATAGGAACACTCACACAGAATTCTAGAGACTCAGCACAGTTACCCTAGATCTACAGAACCCCCCCCCCTTCTATTTTTCATAACACGAGCAGAAGTGTCTTTAGTCCACAGAGAGAGATGGAAACCATGTAACTAATAAGAGTCAGCAGAGGCAGAGAGCACAGAATTATCTAAATAGATTATATTCTTAGGGTTAGCATATACACATAGGGTAAAACCCTTGTGAACTGAGCCTGGTATTACTTAATTTGGGATTAGAGGAAATATTGCCTTGTGCTTCCTTTAATACCTGTACTGGTTCCTAGTGTAAACTAGGATTATAGTAAAGTAAAACTGTATCCATTAAGAAATGTGAACAAATGAGGTTAGAAATGTAAGAAGGTGGAAAACTTCAGTAGTATATGTGATATTAGTGATGTTATAATGTGGATTGTATCTCAATTTCTTTGGGATCCCTCGTTCCGATCAGGATTAGTTCTGTTCTAGCCTCTGCTCTTTTTTTATCCTTCTTAAATTTGAAAGCCAGCCCTAATTAATCCAGGCTCGGTGACTATCTGAGCTCCTTGTGTATATATTTTTTTTATTTTTTTTTGTAGTTTGAGTTACTAATCTCCTGTAACCAGATTATTGGGAGGAGACAAGCCAAAGGCATTTCCTAGGCTTAGAACTTAATTCCTCAGATGTTCTTTTAATCTTGGATATAAAACAAATATAAAAGGTGTTTATAATTAAGGTCTGTCTCTTCCTTCCTAGCTTAATGTGCCAAACAAAAAAACAGACAGAGAAGGTGAGCTAAACCATGCACTGAATGCTTCATTTTTTAAATAAACCTGAACTCCAGGCAGATATTAAAGGCAACCTTTTTATTTATCTTCTTTTTTTTTTACTCTCTTCTCAGTATTTAGTTTTTCTCCTAATATGCTTTTGTGAGTTGCAGTAAGGTCTGTAAGCCTAAGATTATGAAGTATTACTGAATTTGAGCATACAATGTTTCCTTTTTATGTACTCCTTATGGAATTTTTTTTTCTCGTTTTATTTTCTTCCAATAAAAAAATTAACGAATAAAAAATATTAACTGCGCCAATTCATCCAGTAATAGATTAATTAAGAAATCAGTAAATGTAATTTAATACACAGCTAGAAAAAATACCTTAATCATTCTTGATGTCAGTCAACTGTAATCATCTTTACTGCAGCACTCAGACTGGGGGAGGGGAAAATTGGGTACATAGAGGACCTCTTATCATAGATGTCCTCTACAATTAAACCCAGCCTTGTGTATGAAATTACTTAGTAAAGGAAGAAGTCCCAGACAAGGTTGCTAACCATCAATAGATTCATGGACTGTTTTTAAAATCCATTATATGTCCGTGAATGTCCATTACAGACATGCAGTTTGCATTTCCATAGCGGACATTCACAGACAGATGTAAAAATCGCTTTACAATCTGTCCATGAAGTTACTGATATTTGACAACCCTGGTCCCAGATGGGGACTTTCTAATCATGTTGTCCCAGTGAATAACGTTACCAGCATTGGAAATTTCTCTAGAATACAGACAGTCTTTTTCTTTGGATCTGTGCAGTCTATGAGCCATAGGATGCCCTGTTGGTGTTAGCCTTCAATTGTCCATGAGGGTGACCAATTCAGGGCTTGGGAGCAGGTTACTTCTACAATTTTACTGCCCAGTCCCAGGTTGTGACAGTTACTAAACCAGGCTGCATTGCTCCACTGCAGCACAGAGGACCCAGGGAGTACAGAACCAGGTTGAGTTACTTGGCAAGGGTACCTGGATAACAAGACTAGAGATAGATATAATGATTTAGCAGACCTATGCTGTGTTGGTCATGAATGAAACTGTTCTTTTGAAAAGACTTCTGTTATGGACCTTGAGGTTTCTCTAAATACAGTAGGTGCTTCATAAAGTAACCGTAACATATCACCTACAAATGGACATCTTTACCACTTTGATGTTGACCTTTATATGTAAAAACAATGCTCCAGGGGCAATAACCTCCACTGTCTTTTGATAGCTGTCCAAAATGGGATTAAACAACAAACATCCTGTACATACAAACTGTTTTTTTAAGAGAACAAAATATCAATAACTGTTGTGCTTTGTTTATGCTCCTCAGTACTACAAAATCTTAGTAAATCTTCTCTTCCCAATGTAAGCTTCTCACATTGAGCTTTAGAAGCTACAGCAAGTCAGAATGTGCTCACCCCATTCCCTGGCTCTAGGCTGCTGAGCATCATCTAGACCTTTCCTGGGTTTCATTTTTTTTCAAACATGGAATCTGGGCAATATGTGGGCAATAGCTAAGGCAGTCTGCATGCAAATATAGCACTGCACCCTTAAAAAACATATGTAAATAGTGGTGAACACCACCGATGTGAATGTGAATCACGAGAATACTCTTTCCAACTTATGCTGCCGAAACCTTAATAACTGGTAACTGGTATAATTGAAACAAAATATCTAAGAGCACTGCAAATGTGATAGACTTGGACACATAAACAAGTATATATAGGAAGGCGTATGGTGGCCTGAAATTATGGAAGGAGCCCGGGGGGGGTATTTAAGCAGACCACCCACAGTGGTCTTCTGTCGGTTCCAGTGCGTGGTACTACACGTCACTAGGCCGACTCTTCCATCTCAAGGTTCGTGAGTCTATGCATTTGATCGCAAGTGCTGCACGGCTTCTCCATATATGGTCTTTATCGGTGGTTCGCGCTCACTGTTGGAGGTAGGATTCAAACCTTTTCGTAACATGTGCAATCTTGCAATTCATAATGCTTCCTATCAAGCATCCCTTTTGGTAAAAAAAAAACTGCCGCCGAGTTGTTGTCGGTCATGTCCCGTCATCATTTGGCACAGGCGGCGTACATTCCTAGGTTTCTTCTGCCTCCAAGCCTTCGAACCGCTGTCAGTCTTTGTCTTATATAACTCGACTTCACTTGATATAGGATTCACTGTCCATGGGGTTGCCGTCTTAATCATTTGGAGATGAGCATGTATTGCTTGTACGGGTTCTGTGGCTGATTGAGGTGGTAATTAGACCCACCTGGTGCCTTGCCTGCACTTTGATTAGCCTAGGGGGTTGGGTGGTTGGTTTGTGTTTAGTTTCAGAGACCAATTCGTATCAGATCCATTTATTACTACTTACTACTGATTCGTATCAGATTTGTTTCATAAATGTATAACCGATTCATATCGGAGTAATTTTTCTTTACAAACCAATTGTATCAGATATCATTTCATACGTTTGAACCATTGTCTATCATATTCCCCATTCGTAAAAATGGTGTTACCACATGTCATACGTTCCTTGCCCTATCCCTACTACCTTAATTTAACTTACTGTATCATTCGCATGTATTTGTACCTAGTCGGTTTCTCAAAAACCACTACCACCCAGTCATGAAATATTCTACACCCCATTTGAGTCCACGGGCGACGTAACGACTCGTGTCGGCGGCACAACCGATTCAAATACATGCCATTCACTCACACTTCAGCCAGTTCCGAATCTAGACGCACCAGCAACATAACAAACCAAATCCTTGGCTCTACATACCACACCATTTCAGCCTGATCCGAATATAGTTGCATCGTAGTGACATTGTGGCGGCACAACGATTCAGATCCTCGGCTCTACACTCAACACCATTTACTCACTCTTCAGCCCGATCCAAATCTAGTCACATCGACGTGACATTGTGGCGGCACAACGATTTGGATCCTTACATTTCTCTTATCAGGACACACCTCACTCCATCTATTCGTATGTTGTAGCGGTCGGTCATTCCTACATGCTCAAATTCCCCTATATTTGTTTTTGCCTTCCTGATAAGGCTGCTTACTTGCAATCGTTGCAAGCACATTTGCAAGTGGCTCTCAAAGCAGCCATTCATCGTCTCTAGTGGAAATCGGCCATTTATCTATTCTCTATAATTTTCCCTTTAGGTCAATAGAGTTCAAGTTGGTCCATCCTGCACCAGGTTTGGATGGTATTTCCTCAGGTAAAAAAAAAGTTTGTGTTAAAAAAAAATAAAACACACAATGACGATAGGCATTGCACCTTCACCAGGGGGCCAGCTATGCCCCAAACAGCTCTTTGCAACCCCTTTAAAAATCAAACTCCTATTTCAGGTTACTACAGGTTCCTGGTCGACCCAGTTCTCGACCCCAAACCTTCCCTTGTAATATTTCCTGAAACACCCTTTCACTAAATGTTTTACTTCACATACAAGATTTAAGTTACTTGCCAATATCATAAATAAACGCAGGTCCAATTCACTAGCCATCTTGTCCTTCCGGCGCAGGCTGGTGAAACTATCCCTGCACTGCATCTATATCCCGGGCAAATGCAATGTCTCGGCCGATGCACTATATAACTTTGCTTCATTCTTTTCACAAGAACCTGGAACCAACCCGACCACATCTCTCATCCCACCTTGGTCACAGCTGACACTGGATTAAAGCAACATCTACACGATGTGTCCCACCTTGTAAATCAGTCGTTATCCCGCAACATCCTGTAGGTCTATGGTACCGCCTGGAATTCCTGCGGCAGGTTCCTAGTCCCAAACCTTAGATCTTAAACACATCCTGGCTTTCATATCATACTGCAACAAGCAGCTGGCTCTATCACATAATACCATCAGACTCTACTTAGCTGGCATCCAGCATTTCGTCTCCTTACAGGCCCTTACCAAGCCATCCTTGTTCTCTGCCCATGCAGTTAAAATCATCCTATGTGGTATCCACAGGCAGCAACCTCAAAACTAGTAGCAAGAGCCTACCCGGCATCTGTGCAATCTTCAGAGACGTGGCTATTCTCCTCTCTCATTGGCTGAGCTATAAGCAGATGTCCACTGAGGTCACACGACAGTAACCCCTAAAGGAAGATAATTGTATTGGGCACTGGTTTGGAGTACTGCCCTGTGTCATGACTCCGAATCTCAATCGCATTACAAGTTCAGGGGCGGTAGCAGCCAAGCTGGCACTTCAGCAGGCAAGACGCCATGTGTGTGACATCATGGCACCGATCAAGCTAAGATGCACATGCAAACTCGCGGCAACGGGCATGCGCAGCTAGACATCTCCACTGAGCGACACGCATGACATCACGACGTATAACGAACGTTTTGAAAAATGTTGGTCTTTTTTCACTTGTTTAAAAAAAAAAAATCCCAAAAACCCAGTGGTGATAAAATATATGCAAAATTAAACTCTATTTGTGTGAAGAAATAATACACATTTCATATGGGTACAGTTTTGCATGACCACGCAATTGTCATTCAAAGTGTGAGAGCATTGCCCACTCATTTCAACTGACAGCTGGCCATGAAGGTGTTTTACTATTTGCATAGCTCTTCCCAAAACCCTGCCCACTGCTTGGCCACCAACCCCGCCACCCCCCACACACCCTGCCCACTGCTTGCAGTACTAAGGGTTCCTCAGAGGAATACAATAAATGATTTATCACACTCTGTCAACCCCTTCCACCAGCCATGACCTGCCTGCATTATGTAGGGAAGCACAGAGACCCAGTGATGATGTCACTGTATCTATAAAAGGTATTTTGTTGAGGGGGTGGGGGAATAGGGAGGACAAATATAAGCATAGTAAACCTCATAGTCTTCAACTATCTTCCACAGTATATTTTAGATTGTGATCAGATATAAAGTGATAGATCAGGCTCATACCTCTCAAATGAACAGTTTTGGCAGATTCTGTATGATTTTTAGAGACGCTATCATTTTGCAGAAAGAATCCTTTGCACTCAGAATGAAGGGTTCACTAATTTATTTAATAAATGTAACTAAAAGATTGATTATATAGACCTGGGAAGATCTATAGTTAAAGTGATGGATTGGTGGGTAAACAATTTGATAAATTGTAAAATCAATGCACAGATGTAAGTATTGATGAGCGCGTTCCCCAGGACGCAATGTGCCATTTCAAGCACGTTGTTTGTTCCTAGACAGAGATCTCTTTCATTGTGGTACATCTTCCTCAGTACAGCAGCACCGCTTTCCCTACATGTATAATTCCAGCTGATTATCCAAATAACGCCCCAGTCCACTAGCTGTGGGCACACCACCTCCAGAGTTGTTTTCTGAGAGCCTGACCTGTCTAATGGATGTTTGCTGAATATTTAAAGGGCATTTCTGGCTAATGCTTTCTCCCATCTCATCCCCTCCCCACTTTTCCAATCTCTCCCTGCTGATGGCTGGTGTTGAACTCTACTAACAGAACGGTTTAATGGAGTGCAAGCTAAAGGACAGGATGGAAATAATGTGTGTACAGCAGTCGCTGTGAATTAGTGCTGGGGAGGGGGGAGAAGGCTCCTGTTAACCTATTTGATGCTAGAAAGAAGAAATCTATTGTTACAGCAGTAATTATTGGCGTGCAGTATATAAAGTGTTTATATGCAGATATAGCTCTCAGCACGACACTATTTAAATGGAACTTCATAAGCATTTTTCTTCTGTTTCTGAACATTACAATTACTGTTTTACAATTGTTTAGTGCCACGAAATCTTAACACGATGGAACTATGCTGTGCACATGCCATATTTTCTGAAAGAGATTGACGCAAGTGTTCTTGAAATTTAACACAGCTGTCTTAAACACCAGGGGTTTGCCAGCACTATGCGTAGGCATATTGAAAAGGTTCACAACTTTTCTAGTGCCACCTACTGTACACAAAGGAAAGTACACCTATGTCTTTTTTTTATTCCCCATGTTATTTACAATACAACCCAACATATTTTAAAAGTATAATTTTTACATCACACACATATGGTAAAGCCATTGAAACATTTGCACTTATGAAGCAATATATTTGAATATTGACACACAGGGTTGAATATTTTTAAGCACTGTTAATGTTATATGTTTGATTTAACATATGTGTGATGATTTGTTTAATTTAGAGTAGCTGTTAATAGTGTGTGCTGAGAGAGAAGCATCTTTAAACAACTGTTGATTGATTTACTTCTTGTGGTTTTAGTTATCATTTTCATGTAATACTGTGAGAAGTGCTCTGTTTTAAAAAAAAAAAGGTATATGTCTTCTGATTTATTTTTTCTCATAATGTGTTTAAGGAACTCATACAGTATTTTTTATGATTATATATCTTTTTGGAATCAATGCTATTCTCTGCAATGGAGTAAATGTGTCACGCAATTTTAGTTTAAGTTGGTTAAGTTTAAATTTAATAATTGGTTCATACTTTAGCCTATCTATACTATTATGCCCTGTACACACGATCAGACCTTTGTCTGACCAAATTCACATCGGAATTCCGACGGAATTCCATCGGAGGAAAATAGAACATGTTCTCTATGTAAACTCTGATGAAATTCATCTCAATTTCCGATGGAATTACTCCGATGGGGCCTACACAATGCTGTATCCTGGCCTAGGCCAACAAGGCCCTGGCCTAGGGCAGCACTTTGCAGGGGGCAGCATGAAAAGAGTCCCCATCAGCTTGCAATACAGTGTTAGTGTAGCGCCAGTCTTATTAGGTGGACTGGGCTGAGAGACAAATTAGTCTAGCGCCCCCATAAAGCATCTTCACTGTTTCCGGTATGCAGAAGGCTGGCATTCCGCAACTGTGGGGGGCGGTGCTTCTAATTTTGACTGTCCTATCATCCTGGACCACAGACCTTCCTCACTGTGTTATGTATTTTCTGCTGCATCATTGGCATGGTTATATCTTCTTAGTCCCCGCCATAAAATTCTCAGAAATTTGTGCTTAAAGTAGAACTATAGGGAACACTTGTTTTTTTTTTCATTTTGGATAGAGTAAGGGAGGGTTATAGCCCCTGTCAGTTTTTTTTTACCCATTGCAGAGATTTCCCTTCATTTCCTCCCCCATAGCCATACAGAAAGTGACAGAAAACCTATGCAAATTAAGGGAATCCATTGCCCCCTCCAGGCCCTCAGAACTAGTGTCCCCACTCGAAAATTTCAGGCCGGTTCTTAAACAGAAAGTGATGTGGCCTTGACAGGAAGTAGTGAGGGTCATATTTAAATTAGGAGGGCCCAAGTTTAGTCAGGCCTAGGGCAGCACAAACAAGGAGAAAAGCGGCACAAATCCTAAATACACTACTGGGCATACTCACGGTCGGAATTTCCAATGGAAAAAGTCTTTCTGACTTTTTCCAACGGAAATTCCGATTGTGTGTACGAGGCTTTAAAAAGATTTTTCACCAACAAAAGTGTTCATGAAAATACTGCAGTTTACCAATGAAATAGAGTAATACTGCCAGTTTGTCTAAGTTTGTATTTCTATTACAGCATAATACAATATTAATATATCACATGGTGAATGCAACAATATTAAATAATTATCTGCAACATTTGGGTGAAGAATATTGTGAAATTTGCATTCTAGGTATCTTTAAGGTCGCTTTTAGTAAATAAAAGGCTTCAAAGCTACACCCTTTCCACTGATAATCAGTGACAACATGAAAATAAATGGTTGTAAAGATTATATTAGCACACAGGAAAATGTCAAAACAGTCCTAGCAGCTGAAAAACAAAGCCCCCCTGGGCAGATGAAAATATATAAAACAGGACCAGCGCTTTTCTTAAAAATCCCATTGTTTAGTGCAGTCCATAAATATATTTGATGCCCTCACCAGAAATAAACAGACCCTTAATATTACATATAAGTCAAATAAAGTATGTTGTGAACAATCATCCAAATGTGATGTGCATTTTTTTTCCTCCAAATCCACGTTCTTCTCAGAACATGCGTTGCAAACGCATATGTCATCAATCAAAATATTATATGTGTTGCACATCAAACAAAACTATAAAAACCTCCCAGCTAAACTCACCAGCCAGTCCGCAACCAATTAAATTCTCCTGTCCAAAAAATGTCATACAGTTTGAGATAATTCAATGACAGGGTGGTTATGAGACTCCTTGACTCCTGCTAGAATTATATTACATGGTCTGGAACAGGAGTCTTTGATTATGGATAATGGTTATGATAGCATGTCAGCTTGGAACAGGTTTTTTTTTTGTAAGATTATATATTTATTAGGAAAGTTTTTACAGTATAGAGAAAAACAGTACAGGGTAAATCCTTTGGTGTATACATATGTAACAGAGATATTGAGCTATGACCCAACATGTATTGAGGAGTATAATGAGATGCAAAAGTATAACAGTACAGTACAGTGATTTAACATTCACTGAAATGTTCATGAAGTCAATACAGCCTGTTAAAATCATCTCATAGCATACAGGGACGAAAATACATACCAGTAGGTCACTGATTAATCTTTGTGTCATTTGACCAGAGACCAGAATTTTTGAACATGCTGGTGCTGTGACCATACCCTATCCTGATTTCAGCATTTGATACAGTTCCACATAACAGTCCAAAAAAAGTTCAAAAAATATTTTAAATTTTTATAAATATGAAAAAAAAATTAAAAATGGGGCAGACTTAATGGACAAAAGACGAAATGGGGAAAGAAAAGGTAGGGGAGTGGAGGGGCGGGGAGGACATTACATCATGGCTGTAACTAGGTATTCCATTGGAACTAAGGACTATTAAGACTAAGAAATATATGTTTATAAAATACAGAATTGTCTTACTCTTTCCCATATAATGGCACATGTGAACGTGTAGGGTAAACTTTTCCATATTTTGAAAAAATAAATGTAATGGTATGTGATTATTATATACCGCTAAACATACAAGAGTAAATATTAGAGTTGAACTGTGCAATTCGCACTCATTTTCCCCAGAGCTTAGTGGAGGTGGTGAAGCTTCACTTTGTAAAGAATAGCCAATCGGGTGCAAGGAAAAAAAAAACAGCATTTTGCTTGCATATGATTGGATGATGGAAATCAGCAGAGCTTTACCACGTTCACTAAGCTCTGGAGAATGTGAGTGCAACTGCACTTGCAAAGTGCACAGTGTGTTTGCCTTTAGTAAATCAACCCTTTAAAGTGCAATTCCAGGCTATGCATAACTAATCTTAAAAATGCTTCTCCCCCTAACATCTATGCTGTCTAACGTTTGCAAGAAAAGTGTATATACTTGTTTATTTTCACCCTGATTCAGACCAGTCATGTGATCTCCTGTGTCAGCTAGAGGTGACTGCAGGGGAAAGGAGAAAGCACTAGACCAGGGGTGTCCAAACTTTTGAGGCGCGAGGGCAACTTTAACGACTTGGTAACCGATTGCGGGCCACAATCAATGAGCGGGACGATGGCAGGTCCAAGTCTGCTCAGCGGATCAGATTAGAGGTAGGACACAAGTCGGTTTACATCTGCCACTCCTTAGAGGTGAATAAAGGCTCCAATTGGGTCGAACTGACCTTGTGAAAGGGGCCCAAGGCTGGTGGTTTACCCCCACAGCGGGTGCAACGCAGTGTACCTTTGGCTTTCCTGCACTTTGCAATAGACTTCTATTATATTCTACAGGTTTGTTGCACTTTCAGAAAGCTCACCAAACTCGCAGGTATTAACAGAAGTCTATGGCTCAGTGCAGGTAACCTGCAGGTGCGCTGCTCTGCATCTGCGGGCCAGTTTGAAAGCAGATATGCCCATATATACAATATGATTTTAGTAAAAAACTGAACTTTAATAACAGTATTCTATTCTATTCCATCCCAGTGCAGGAGGTGGTCATGGGCCACATTAGAGGGCTTTGCGGGCCACATGTGGCCCTCGGGCCACTGGTTGGGCACCCATGCACTAGCCAATGGCTGGCAAGGCCTGGGAGCAGTGACATCATTGAGAGGCCCATCTGTTGTCAGCACTCCCTCCTCTTCCTTGCAGCCACCGCTGGCTGACATAGGGAACCCTACGTAACTGGAGCAGAGAATTCTGAAAATAGGTAAGTATATGCACAGGTTTGTCAGCATAGGTGTTAGAAGGGGTAGGTAGAATTTTGTAAATCAATTCCCTTGTCTGCTTATCCCCACTCTCAACAAATCATTGAACCCTTGAGAAAAATATCACTTTTGACATTGCTGTAAGACAAAAACAGAAACAAATCACTTCACTGATTTTACACAACATGCTTAAGTCTTGAAATGTAACAAAATGATTGCCATAAAATAAGAACCTAGAGAAGGATTCTTCTTCTTTTTTCCTTTTTTTAATAGCATAATATTTACTAAATAATAGAGCTTATCAAGCATTCCCCTGCTGCCCTGCATTGACTGTCAATAGGAAAACTAAAGATGATATAACTGAGCATAAGAAATATAACCATAACTTTATTGGAGTATCTAGAGGTTACCTTTAAAAGAAAAAGCACTCAGCTTGTGTCCAGTGGTGAAGGAAAGCCAAATCCTAAATGTGTTTGCTGCAAAATAACAGCAAAATTGGTACACATATTTTTAAGACCTTTTGTTAGGGCCATTTCTATATCTCAATATTCTATTTTTCTTGTTGTCCTTTACCATAAGCTTTGTGTGTTTGCTATTATCAGTAGAATACATTACCCCTGAGGCTTTTAAGTTCAAGCTGTTTTTGCCACAGTTGTTACCCCATCATCCTATTTTCTGCAGCCCCTGTTTGATCATTCCTTGGAAAATAACAAAAATGGCAGTAAAAAGAACAACAAGTAACTAGCTTTGAAAACAGTCTGCTTGATCTCTGTTTAGAAATGTGTCAAAAGTACTTGCTCAACTCCGTCTGACATTTTTCCGCTACCTGCTGCAATGGGATTTCTCATACTACACAGAAAATTGCCTTCTGCCTATATTCATCAGTTCTTAGCATTTTAGTTCTTTTGTTGTTCTTTTTCTTCTGTCCTTTTCTTGATGCTTTAATACATTAATGGGATCTCCCTTGATTGTTTAGGTCTCATCCCATGATACCATGGGGGCAGGACTGGGTTATAGGAAGCAAATCTGCCTGAATTCTAAAAAAAAAGTATTTTTAGAAGTGGATGCGGAAAAAATGGTAAACTTGGATTTTTTTGTATTAAAGTGCAAACAGGGATGTAACTACCTTCAAAATTGTTTACAGGCAAGGACATGATTTTGGTTCCCTATGGAGGACCTTGTCCTCCTTCATCATGTTGTTCATTGCTCTACGCATTGCCTTTTGTATGCAATATGTGCAAGTCAGAACATTTCTTGTTGCACACAGCAATGAGTCAAGAGTCCTTGTTTCATTTATAACTGCACTGCAAGAATCACAGTTAGGAGTGATTGGTTGTTGTAGGAATTGACAATAGAAAATGTTCTCAATAGAACCATTCAGGCATAAACCCCATGATATATATATATACTGTGTATTGCAAGGGGGGCAGGCTGTACAGGCAGGTTTGTATTGCACTTTTATTCAGCAAGGCTGCAAATAAAATATAGGATCAATGCGAGGGGAATTTATACAGAAAGTGCATAAAGCCCCATTCACACTTGAGCGTTTCATAGCTTGAAGCCTGAAGCTACAAAACGCTGGAGGGAAAAATTATTCTCTAAGGAGATGGTTCACATCTCCACTCCAAAAAACCTGAAGCTCAAACAAGTTCTGGAACTTTATTTTAGGCAGATTTGGGCGTTTTTCTGCTTTTTACATTGGTGACCTTTTGACCTGTACAAAATTGTGACAAAATCGTGGCAAAAACATGGCAAAAAAAGTGGCAAAATTGCGCAACTTTCTGCCTGAAAAGCTACGCTCAGGTGTGAATGGGCCCTAACATAAAACAGTCTAAACACCTGCTCATCCAAGCCGCTAACTAACCTCAAGTCTATTTCTAACTGCCAGGGTGCCCCCTAATTGATTCTCCAAAACCAGCAGGGAGCTTTGGTGCCATTAGTGTTCTTTCAGCACTCAGCTTTTTCACATTGCAGTATGTTCCCACAGAAAGTGAGAAAGAGATAGAGCCCTGCATTGGTCGCCTCACTTAGTTGAGGCTAATAAACTGTCTGGCTACCAGATAAGATGTGGACCTAGGATTGGAGGCATTATCCCACCCAAAGTTCTGCAAAGCATCTGAGTTCCAGAACCCAGAACAGAACATATTAAAATCTGAGAAAACAATAAAAGTTGCTTATTCCACTGCAAACAGAAATCCTGGAGCTTCTCGTCATATGTAGGTGGGAAACCTAAGTGACATGCTATTCCCTTTACAGTATATATATAGATCTATATATATATATATATATATATATATATATATATATATATATATATATATATATATATATATAGATCTATATATATAGATATCTTTATATATATTCATGAATGTTTGACTATTCTTCCAGAAGTGCATTTGTGAGGTCAGGCACTGATGTCGGATGAGAAGGCCTGGTTTACAGTCTCCGCTCTAATTCATCACAAAGGTGTTCTATCGGTTTGAGGTCAGGCCAGTAAAGTTCTTCCACCCCAAAATCCACGTCTTTATGGACCTTGCTTTGTGCATTGGTCCAAATCATTTGATGGAGTGGGGATTATGGTGTGGGGTTGTGTTCCAGGGGTTGAGCTTGGCCTCTTAGTTCCAGTGAAGAGGACTCTTAAGGCATCAGCATATTAACCTCCCTGGCGGTATGATTCTTTCAAATTTTAGGTGCTAAAAGCGGTACCATTATTTGCAAGGGAATTTGGCGTTTTATACTGTAGGCTTGTAATTCTTAGGAATAACTCACTGAAATCTATCCAAACAAGAGTCTAATAGGCATCCCGGGTATGATTTTTTTTTTCTTATTAAAAATTATAATATAATAAATAATTATAAAAAATTATAACAAATAATAATATAATTATAGTAAAAATTATTCAATAATGTAATCAAATCAAAATCACTGAAATTTGCTCAGTTGCAGAATTTTTGCTGTCATTACTTTTTTTTTTTTATGACGAATTTCCCCACAAATCGCTATCGCTAAATTCTGCAAGTGATTCTGATTTATTATCGCTGTTTTTAGCTGCTCTAAAACAATTTTTGCCATAAAGGGACACTTTTGGTTGCTATGGGCAATCTACAGTTTGCAGGGAGAAAGAACAGTTTTTATTATATAAAAGGACATGTAGTGTACAGGGCAGACCACTAGGGACATGGGGGGTGTGTATTTTTTACATACAGTACTGTAATCTATAAGATTACAGTGTACTGTATGTATAGTGTTTGTTTACTTTTTTAAATTTGGCGCCGTTCCCCCCCCTACGTCGCGACGCTCGCAGGGAAGGGAATCGGCGGAACACACAGCATCAGGCGGACATCCGCCCGCCGTGTACTGCGGAGATTCATCGCTGGATCGCAGAGAAAAGGTAAGTAAACTTTTTTCTGCATCCAGCGAGGCAAGCCCGTGTGTGGCACGGGGTTACCGATCGTAGCTTTAAAATCTCACCCCGTGCCCCACACGGGAAGACCGCCAGGGAGGTTAAGACATTTTGGACAATTTCATACTCCCAACTTTTTGGGAACAATTTGAGGATGGCCACTTCCTGTTTCAACATGACTGCACACCAGTGCACAAAGCAAGGTCCATAAAAACTTTGATGAGCAAGTTTGAGGTGAAGGATTTTGACTGGCCTGCACAGATTCCTGACCCTCATCCGCTAGAACACTTTTGGGATGAATTGGAGCGGAAACTGCGAGCCACGCCTTCTCATCTAACATCAGTGTCTGACCTCACAAATGGGCTTCTGGAAAAATGGTCAAACATTCCCATAGACACACTCCTAAACCTTGTAGACAGCTTTTTCAGAAAAGATAAAGCTGTTACAGCTACAAAGGGTGAGCCAACTGAATATTGAACACTGCAGACTAAGACTGGGATGCCATTAAAGGCAGGTGTTCCAATTATTTTGACAATATAGTGTGTGTGTATATATATATATATATATATATATATATATATATAGTAATAAACATTTCAATATAAGTCACAAAACATATTCGGTCAGTGACACTGTATAGATAATGGTCGCTGACATATATGAAGAGTATGAGTCAGTGGGGTTGTTTTACGAAAGGAAATGTGTTAGATAAAGATTGATTTGCAAAGTGAAGTTCCCTGTACTTGGTGAATAGGAGGATTCTGTGTTCACTTTTTCCAACCAATCACGTTCTAGCACAACAAATGCACATATTCGCCAGCATACCAAGGAACTTCAAATGTAATCACATGCCTGACTAAGGGGACCTGCGTGGCTCTGAAACGCTGCACTTGTTCTTGTGATCCTTCTGCAATAAAAGCCCTTTGCACTACATTTAAAGATCCTTGGTGTGTGGGCGAAAATGTGTATTTATCTATGGTATCTCCAGTAACCAGCTGGTAGTCGCTACAGCACCCATTACTGATGAGCCCTCTTTCCAGGAACTTGTCCAATGGGAATACAGACAAGAATGTTCTGGTAAAAATCCTATTCTTTTTTCACGTCCCTCCAACATAATTTAATATTCAAAGCGAACACGGGTACACCTTATTTACTAACATACAGTTTGCAAAATAAAGATATACTTTTTTTTTAAAGTGGCAAAGTTACTAAGTGAACAGCTTTTTCTTTTTTTCTATTAGTAAATCAACCCCAATATGTTTACATACTGACATTAGTTGTCTGTATTATTTTCATGTCATATGTAAAGATTACACATTTCTGTGCATTATGCTAGCAGTGGCCATATTACTATTTGTTGGCAGAGATGTTCATTTTATGCCAGAGCTCTTTATTTTACAAAGTTTCAACATAACTGACACTAAATAATAAATACTATGTAATATTTATTATTACATATTACTGTATCACACATTCAAGCATTTTAAATGCCCCTCATTAGTGTATTACTTGTCAAATAATCACAGCAAAAGGCTTTAAGGCTTCTTTCACATTTGCACAGTGGATCGCTTTTTAGAAGACAGTATAGCAGAGTATAGCAGAGATGTTCAGTAGTCCTGATTTTTTTTTTTACAATTTCTGAATGACAATTTTACACTGTGGGATTGCACTGTAGCTGTAAGGCATAAGGCATGCATTAGGTAATGGTTGCATTGAAGCCCCATTGAACTCAAATGGGCGACTTTGACAGGCTATGCTGCCTGTCAACCTCTGCACCATGAGTTAAAAATGCTGTGGCTGCCATGGCATGTGTACAGCCCTGTCTGGCTGTATTGTCACAATTCAGGTGGATAGCTGGGAGTGGTAAAACTCAGATTTTACTGCCCCTCATCCGCCTGTCTGAAAGAGTCCTACAGTAAGGGAAAAAAGTATTTGATCCCCTGCTGATTTTATAGGTTTGCCCACTAAAAAAGAAATTAACAGTCAATAATTTTAATGGTAGGTTTATTTTAACAGTGAGGCCTCGTACACACGGCCGTTTTCCTCAACAAAATCCATCAAATAAATTGGTGGCAGAGCTTTTTTGCCGAGGAAAACGGTCGTGTGATTGTTTTTCGTCGAGAAAACTGTTGTGGAACTCGACGAGAAAAGAGAACAAGTTCTCTTTTTCCTCGTCGGGGGTCGCAATTTCCTCATCGTGTTCCTCGTCGGGCTGGTTTACGACGAGAAACACGTTTGTGTGTATGCTTAGAAACCTGCGCATGCTCAGAATAAAGTATGAGATAGGAATATGCCTTCGGTAAAAGTAGCGTTTGTAATGAAGATAGCACATTCGTCAAGCTTTAACAGACTGAAAAGCGCGAATCGTCTCTCACCAAACTTTTACTTAACACGCAGTAACATGAGATTAGCAAAAGCAGCCCCAAGGGTGGTGCCAGTGGAATCAAACTCCCCTTTATAGTGCCGTCATACGTGTTGTACGTCACCGCGTTTGAGAATGACGAGATTTGGTCTTGACTGTGTGTACGCAAGGAAAGCTTGTCAAGATTCTCGACAAGCCTAAAAAATGAACTCTTCAAGGAAAATGATGTTTCATTTACGACGAGTTCCTCAGTCATGTGTACGAGGCCTGAGAGACAGAATAACAACAAAAATATCCAGAAAAACACATTTCAAAGAAGTTATAATTTGATTTGCATTTTAATGAGTGAAATAAGTATTTGATCCCCTATCTGGCTGCCTGGTGTCTTCTATACTGGTAATGAGCTAAGATTAGGAGCACTCTCTTGTATAAAAGATACCTGCCCACAGAAGCAATCAATCAGATTCCAATCTCTCCACCATGGCCAAGACCAAAGAGTTGTCTAAAGATGTCAGGGATAAGATTGTAGACCTATACAACCCTGGAGTGGGCTACAAGACCCTTGCCAAGCAGCTTGGTGAGAAGGTGACAACAGTCGGTTATTCACAAATGGAAAAAACACCAAATAACTGTCAATCTCCCTGGGTATTGAGCTCCATGCAAGATCTCACCTCATGGAGCTTTAATGATCATACGAATGGTGAGGAATCAGCCCAGAACTACACAGGGAAATCTTGTCAATGATCTCTAGGCAGCTGGGACCATAGTCACCAAGAAAACAATTGGTAACACACTACGCCGTTAAGGATTGAAATCCTGCAGCGCCCGCAATTACCCCCCCCCCCCCGCACTCAAGAAAGCACATGCACAGGCCTGTCTGAAGTTTGCTAATGAACATCTGAATGATTCAGAGGAGAACTGGGGGAGAGTGTTGTGGTCAGATGAGACCAAAATTCAGCTCTTTGGCATCAACTCAACTGGCCATGTTTGGAGGAAGAGGAATGCTGCCTATGACCCCAAGAACACCATCCCCATCGTCAAACATGGAGCTAGAAACATTATGCTTTGGGTGTGTTTTTCTGCTAGGGGGACAGGACAACTTCACTGCATCAAATGACGATGGACGGGGCAATGTACCGTCAAATCTTGGGTGAGAACCTCCTTCCCTCAGCCAGTCACTGAATGTCTGTTGTTGTCTACAAAAGTTCACCATATAGATTTAGGTTACATTCATGTATCAATGATAATTTAGATACTGTAGGCAAATGAACTTCTAGCAGTAGTGCCAAAAGTGAGGAATGGTGTAAACTGGAAGGCAAAGGGGTTGATTTACTAAAGCTGGAGAGTGCAAAATCTTGTGCAGCTGTGCATAGAAAGCGTCCATTTTTTTTTGTCAACAGTTAATTAAACAAGTTGAAGTTGGAAGCTGATTGGCTACCATGCACAGCTGCACTAGATTTTCTCCAGTTTCAGTTAATCAACCCCATAGTATAAGATGGCATGGTGCTTTAAAACTGCTACAAGTTGTGTGACCAATATTGTTAAGCCTAATGCTAAAATATAAAGAGTTAATCAGATTGAAGACATTTTGTTTCTATTTTTTTCTGTTTACTAGTGCATTCTGTATGCCTATTTTCTTAAACCATGATAATGTATACGTGCATCATAGGTGGTACAAGTTATGAGAAAAGTCTACCCAAACTTTCCTTCATGTTTTGGACAGAACAGAGAGCTTTAGAGCTTTTATTAGTTTTAGTTTTCCATCGTGTTCTTAATCTTGTGTCTCTGGGGAGAGTTCCCACAACCTTCTGTTCTAGTCTTTGCTGCCCCCTGGAAATGGAAGCAACATAACAGTAAAACGCTTTTTAATAGAACGAGGAAGGGTTAGAATCTTAAGGTTTTTAGCTGCCTGAGACACAGTAAATTGTGCCATCTGGGAGAGGAAGCGAGTTAAAATCCCCCAAGTGGGGACATTAGTCTGAAAGAGGATCTATTTCATCCCAACTATTGGTCAACAATTTTGTCAGTAAAGCATCTTACTTGAAATGTTATTAAGCTTACAGCCCTTTTAACTATACATTTATTTAGTAGTCTTCATTTAGGATAAGTAATGTGAGTATATCATGAGCAACACGTTTGAAAAATGTTTTGAACAGGCAGACAATTTCATGGCACTTACACCCCCTTCCTGCCCAAGCCATTGTTCATCTTTCAGCGTTGTCACATTTGGAATGGCAATTGCGTGGTCATGTAACACTGTACCCAAGCAATTTTTTTTTTATTTTCTTCACACAAATAGAGCTTTCTTTTGGTGGTATTTAATCACTGTTGGGTTTTTATATTTATTTTTAAAAAGGACCAAAAATGTTGACAAAAAATATGTTTTTTACTTAGTTTCTGTCAGTAAATTTTGTAACTAAGTAATTTTTCACCTTCACTGATGTGCGCTGATGAGGCGGCACTAATGGGCACTGATAGGCTGAGCTGGTGGGCATTGATGAGGTGGCACCTATGGGCACTGATGAGGCGGCACTTATGGGCACTGATTAGATGGCACTAATATGCCACACTTATGGGCACTGATGATCAGTGCCCTGATTACATTCCTACATGTCCCCCTGTGAGAAGATGCCGCTGATTGGCTCTCCTCACCACTCTCTCTGTCAGTGTGAGGCGGAGAGTCAATTACCAGCATCTCAGTGTTTACATGTGATCGGCTGTGATTGCGCACAGCCGATCAAATGGTAAAAGAGCCGTGGATGCAGCTCTTTACAGATATCGAGGTTGCTAGGACACAGCGCGGCCACAATCACCGCTCTGCACACCCCCGCGGGTGTGCGAGAGCGGCCATTCTGGAGCAACGTCATATGACATCCATCCAGAATGAGAGGCGCACCACTCCACCATAATTTGACGGTGGGCCGGTGGCAAGCAGTTAATGAAACTGAAGAACAAGCTCTAGTATATGCACGGCATCATAATGTATGCACCCCCTTTAATACAGAAGATGTACAGTATTGTGAGCCATGGATCTGTTCTGTAAGCCTAGTTGATTTTAAAGTAAAAAAAAAAAAGCAAACAAATTAACAGTAGATGAATTAAATGTCTTGTTCGTTTATAAAACTTAATGACACCCATGTGAATGAGTATGGTGTATATACAAATTGCTCATCCAGAAACGTTCATCTCATGATATGATTGTAATATCTGAATATGTATTGAATCTCCGTACTCACCTTTCGTTTGTGTCTGCAAGTGGAATTATATACTTGCATTTCAAATTGATTTATATAAAAGAGCTTTTTTAATAACATTCAAGAATACATTTCAAATTTTCTGAATCTTATCAGAACGGAAGATATTGGAGAGATAAAAGTGCTAAGGTAGAGAACAGAGACAAGCTATGTAATTTGTGATCTGTGTACCGATGAATTGGCAAATCCTAAATTACACAGAAGAAACACGTTTTTTTTTTTCTGATCCATTTTAATATACCTTTGCTGATCTGCCTGTTCTGTGGTAAATCTTACAGATCATAAATCACAGTAATTGCAGTTTGTGATTTGTCCACTTTTTCATGAGTAAGGTGACTTGACAAACAGCCATTCAGATCAGCAAATCGCAATTCTCTTGTGCATTGGTATGTTTATGTTTCCTGTCCTATTGGTATATCGAAAAAAATCTATTTTCTGTATATGTCTGTGTTCTTGTACAGTGTTCTCATATGCCAGATTCTACAATGGTACTTTTACATAAATAAACTCCTGTTTTATGTTTAATTGGCCTCTAAATCTAATTTCCTGGAAATATATACAATCCCTAATAGAATGAAAAAGGTGAAAAGGTGGAGGCCACATAAAGTGTAAACCTCTGCAATACTGATACATGCATTTTCTCACAAGACTGTTATGATTTTGTCTTTCAGAAATAGACCAGGGGAGCTGCGGTGATCCAGGCATTCCAGCATTCGGAATGAGAGAGGGCACCAGATTCCGACATGGAGACACTCTGGTATTTCGGTGCCAGCCAGCCTTTGAGCTGGTTGGACAGTCGACAATCACATGCCAAAAGAACAGCCAATGGTCTGCCAGAAAACCTAGTTGTGTGTGTAAGTGATGAGAGGAGTTTGTGTGTGTGTGTAAAATCAGGCCAGCCAGCCAGTAATGGGTGCTATGCACCCACTCATCTTCCACCCTTCCTTTCCCCTAAGGCAATAAGGACTCAGAGTGCCATGCAAATGAAAATACTAATCGCATGCTAATAACATTCATATTCCATTTTCAGCAGTAATTTAAGCCGCTCAACAAGGGAGAGGTGCAGCTGGAGTTACTGCCTCTCTAGGAGAACCTTATTTTTTATCATGAAATATTCATGTTTTAATTTAGAGGAAGAGAATTTCAGCAATCAGGCAGTTTTTAATGTACCTTGCGCTGTGTTTTTAGCTGAGTTAACTCTATAGATGTTGGTTATGGGTTTTCCAGTAACTACACACAAGAGGATTTTTCAGCGATGTAGTGCAATACAGTACTTTGAGGCAAAGCTTCACCAGGTAACTGTTAAGTGTGTATTAGTCCTCACAAAGCTTTGTGATGCATAATCTTAGTGCAAAGGATCTTTCTAATGGAAATGAGCTACATCATTATTAATATGTATGTCTTTTTTTATGCTCTTGGGAATAACTGTCATGTCCAGTGGCCTAATGTGAGGGGCGATGTGAGCTTTGTACAGTGGAATGACGTAATTGTCCATGGCATAGCAATGTCAATGTGCTTCAAATAATCAGGTGGTGCTCTTCAGAAAAAGAATAATTTTAAGTGCAACTCCTTTTTTGTGACAAATCTGATATTGTAAAACAGGACAGGATATATTACACTTTGTAGATTGTATGTAGTACCTAGTTTATCTTTTGGAGTCTTTTAAAATATTCAGTGAGCCCTACAGGAAATGTTCCCATTTTGCTAGATCCCATGATTTTTTATTCTACAGCAGATAACAACGTCATTATAGGATGTACATATAAGCCCTTTTTTTTTTATACTTCCCACAAAGTAACAATCAAACTTTGAGCATTCTGACCAGGTACAGTTTAAAACTTCAAGACATTGCAAAATGGAACAAAACCCCCCTAAACAGCTTAGCCCTCATTGTTTTAGTTAACGTTGTGTCTCCTCTTCTTTTTTCAACTTTGATCTCGGTCATCAGCAATGGAGATTGGTGGTGAGAACCATAGGTCTATAGAAAAGGGTTTAGGTGATGTTTGGTAATTTCCCAAATATATGTGTAATTTATGTGACCACCAGCTGACATATTAAGGTTGTGTACAGCTTGGTCTATCTATTTCCTTAGTCATCCCTGGAAAAAATATTCATTTGTTGGCATTATATTTCTGCTTTTATCTATTATGTGCATAGTTTGAGACTTTACTACTCATATAATATTTGTATTTCCCACAGTGATTTTACCGATAAAAAATCAGTGACTTGAACCCTTGTCAATATGGTATATATATATGGGAGCATGGTGGTGTTTTTAAAATATTAGAAAAATCAAATGTAAAATATATGCACTCACTGCCCTGATAAAAGCTACTGTATGTTTTATACTCTATAAGCATACCATCATGCCCTGATCTTAAAGCTGTCAATGCATACAACAGTGCATTCTGCAACTCGCAATGCAGATAGTTGGATGTTCCCTTGTATTAATGCTGCATTCAGATTGATCCCAAAGATACCAATCTACACTGGTGAACCCAGAATTCATCAGACCAGATATTGCACAAATATTTTGGCACTTTATCATTGATGAACTCTGATATTGTGCCCATGCAGCCATGGGTTAATACACATTAATTTCCAATATGCATAACTACATTTTTATAGTATATTCCAAGAGCTCTAGGGTCAGGGCAATGCCTAAATGCATGTCCTTGGCACTGATAGTCAAGGCTTTTTAGGGCCATGCTATAAGCCTACTCTTGGTATAGAGTTGCCGACAGTGAAAATGATGGGTTCAGCACTGCTGCTGGGGGAAAGTATTCATTTTTCAGGCCAATGTGTGTATGTAAAGCGCAGTTGTCTCTATTGACATATGCTATATGCTACATATTAGCAATTGGTCTTAACCGTTTACTGCAAATAAACTATTTAAACTATTTAACATTTGTCTAGTTTACAACCCTTTAGGTCTAGTTTACAAACCTTCATGAACTTCATGTCATTTTATAAAATGGGTGTATTTGTATACTGTATACACTCAGCTTTTGGGAATATGCTGATCCTTATGAGCCTCTATTTCTGTAGTGGCAATTGTGTATTTCTACGGGCAGCATTTTGGAAAAGCAAGGAAGCTACTGTATACACGGTCCTTGCTCCATTCACAAATGCATCAAAGCTGAATGCTAAAACTCATGAGGCTCTGACTACATCTGACTACATCTGGCACCATGAGAACAATTCTACAATTTTGCATTTAGTGCTGGTGCTATGCAGTTTAGGAATCATTGAAAAGGAATTCATGGACAGCCGCACACCAAAATAAACCTGAAAAGGTAGCCTTTATTGGTGTAACAAGGATAAAAAGCACTAAAAAGCACAGCACAGCAAGCAGTGGGATAAAAATCTGGCGCTTTCGCACAAAGTTTCAGTGCTTGGTCATAGCTAAAACATAATAAAATGTATTCCAAAAATATAGTGGTTCCAAAATGATCACATAAGCCCCTGCCGCCAATGGTGTTCATCTGCCACAAACTGTTTAGGTTATACACACTTCAACGTCATAGCAACCATTTTTTTTTTTTGGCAATGGAATTAGCCAGTCCAATATGAAGATATTTTGCCCTTTTTTGTGTGCACCAGTTCAGATTTTTTTTTTTAGACCGGCTCTAAAAACTTGAAAGTAGTTGAAACAAGGGGAGTAGGAGATCATTTGTGTATCTCCAGATACATCATAATTACTCAGTTGTTCAGAAGAATCCCAGGTTATATCTCTAGATATTTACCTATTTAAGCATCAATCTAAAGTAAATAGTATCTCTGATTTCACGTGCCTGATTGCTACTGTTAAATTCTAGAGAGAATAAGTTGTTAAAATAAGAAATATATTAAGTAAATAAGTAAAACAGCATTATCCTTTGGACTTCCAGATATAATAATTGTATCTGCTCTGCTTGCTAACATGTTGTATGATCACACAATACATCAAAATAATGGTGTGACCCAGTATCAAAATATTTTTGACATCACAGAGGTGGAGAATACCATTACTGAATAGACATATGCATTCATTTTCATCCGAATGCATTTTTTGTCCGAATTTTGGGGATTTTTGTGTTCGTTTTAACAAACGATAACGAATGTGCAGAATCCGAAATCTGAAAGATCTGACATTAAAAATGCTTTATTTTTTCTTCGTTGCGACAACAGTTCGATATAGATAGATGATTCAACATGACGGTGACAATAGCGATCTGTGTCTATCGAATCTCCGGTCGAATGTGCTTAACATAACTCTATTAGTCCAAGATTATTCTACATAGAGAGGAAAGATTTGACATTATACAGACATAAAGATTCTACGAACTAAAAACATACAATCCCTGCAAGCAGACATTTATGGTCAAATGCTCCGCCCATAGGCTATAGAAGAATTTTAATGTTGGTTGACTAGTAATAATAATTAATGAATATAATTATTACTACTCATACAACATTAGAATTCTACTATAGCTTGTGGTCAGAGCATTCGACAGACACCATAAGCCTTCAATTACAGATTCAACCTTTATTCAGATTTTAGGACAAATGCTTTTTTTAAAGAAACTAAATAAATAAATATAATTTCAGGAGTAACTAAATCAATTTATTTTTCGGACGAAACTGAAATTCTGAAACTAAATATTTCAGTGTGCACATGTCTATTACTCAAGGTGTAGTTAACAGATTGGGACAATGAATGTGGACGTATGTAAGAGACTGTAATGTATAGGAAATAAACAAAGATAGTCACGATAATTCAATTACCACATAAAACATACACTTCTATAATATATTTCCCTAGGCTCCTAACAGTGTAGACTTTGACATCCTAAAGCTGGCCATAAATGATTACGTTTTTTTTTGTTCAGCCAGCTGGCTGACCAAAGAAAATTACAAGATCCCACCATCTACACACATTAGATGGATGAAGGAATCCCTTCTGCTGGGACATTATATTCTGACAGTGGGACTTGGTGCTGTCAGAGTACACTGATTAGCATTTGTTCAACAGAAGTCAATCTAACAATAGACATCTGTGGAGTGGGGAAGTCCACACACCCATCAAAATTTAGCAGAATTTCAATTAATCTATAGCTACCTTAAGTCCTTTAGTCTCCTACTAAAGTTAGTTCACATAGTCCTATTGCAAAGTCCCTCACATGCGTGTTGGTCCTTCCAGTGAAGTCGACTATGCAACTTCCTGTGATGATTTGACAACAATGCTGTACGGCTTCAAAATTCAGAGTAGCATGGCCACTTTCATGTAGGCTGTACCTGCTTGCACTACAGATGGATGAAAATGTTCTGGGAGTGTGGCTTTTAGCATTGTCACTCATTCATAAGCCTCTAGAAATAGTGTACGGTAGGGTGAGTGTGTGGAAACACTCATGAAGGAGGATTTGGTGCAATCATTGAAGATAAAGGGAATTTGTTGTTTTCTTTATGAGGATTGTGCATTACATGGTACCTGAATTTGGGACTTGTTTAGACTGTCATACAGGAGCCTTTAGTTGTAATTTAAGCGTACATGCCTGTGGATTAGAAAGATCAATTCTCAGCTTGTTCACAGGTAAAGGGCAATAGTCATCTTAAAGTTTCTCTATATCTGCTCTCAGTTTTATTTTTAAGTGACAAAGTGAAGGCATCTAAAATATCTGCACATGATATCTGCAGCAGCTTCCATAGCCTCCTCTACACCTGAATGTTAAGTTATGCTAATCAGTAAAATTTTCTAGCACTTCCTAATTGTCATTGAGTCATCCTAACCCTTCCCACCTCCCATCCATTCATATTGGACAATGAGGCAGCTTATCTTAGTGACAGGCCAGTAAGAATGTATAAGGGGAGGATTAGTAGTCAAGCCCTGTCATCTGGAAGTCTAAGGCCTCGTACACACGTTCGAGGAACTCGACGTTTCAGACCCATTGTTTTGCTCGTCGAGTTCCTTGTTAGGCTTGTCGAGGAACTTGACAAGCTGTATTTGCGTACACACTGTCAAGTTCAAATCTCCTCGTTCTCAAACACGGTGACTTCACCACATACTATGGCAGGGGTAGATCAATTCCACTGGCACAACCCTTGGGGCTGCTTTTGCTAATCTCATACTGTATTACTGCATGTTCGGTTAAAGTTTGGTAAGAGACATGTTCACTTTTCAGTCTGTTACAGCGTGACAAATGAGCTATTTCCATTACAAATACTACTTTTACCGAAGGTGCGCAGGTTTCTAAGCATACACATGCTCGAGTTTCTCGTCGAAAAGCAGCCCGACGAGGAACACGATGAGCCAATTTGGACTCCCATCAAGGAAAAAGAGAACTTGCTCTCTTTTTTGCTCGTCGAGTTCCTCGACAGTTTCCTCTATGAAAAAACGTACACACGACCAGTTTCCTTTCTTGATGGATTCTGCCGAGGAAAACGGTCGTGTGTACGAGGCCTCAGAGTTATGCTCATTCAGAATGACCCAGTATTTAAAAGTAGGGGGTGCAGACACCTCCAGTTGACAGAGTTGCATGAAATTCCTTGTGGGCAGCTGTAAAGACTGTGCCACATAGCTGCGGCCTGTTCCTTCACTTCCCTGGAACTCCCAATGGCCGTGCAGTCCAAAGCACTGACCCAAACGTATAAAGTATTGGCTTGGCTAACATATCCTTTCAGTAATGTCTCTGGCAGAGGTTACTTGATAAATTTAACAATAACTGATAGAAAATATTACTGTAAAAGCTTTGGAAACCTGATATAGTTCCAGAAGAGCTACCAGGGTAGCTTTGTCATAAGAAGCAAAAAAGGAGAAAGTTCAAAGTATATCTAAAGCCAAAACCCTTTTTAAGTACGGAAGAGTTAATCCCCCAGTCAGTTTTTTTCTCATACCATATGTGTATTGATATGGATTAATCTGGGGACAACTTAAAATGATGACTTTGCAATCACTTTTAGCTCTGGTGAAAAAAGTCACAAAGATAAATAAAGAAGGTATATCTCCCCAGCGGTAACATAGGCAGCATTAAAAAAAAAACTGTCAGGGATTCTAATGCTTGTCTACTCCATCCAAAACAAAAAAAGTTTGGGCTTTAAATGCACTTGGTTCCTTCGAAATAAATTGTCTGTAAACTTTCTTTAATTGCCAGTGTCTTATTTGTATTAGGCACATTTGTTATGAAAGAACGTTCTTGAGGTTGATATATTTAATTCACCTATGAACCTACCACCAACTTTTTGTTGAAATGTGAAGTTTGTCACAAATATTGTCTTTCTTAAAACATAGGGTCAGTTGTACCACAGAAAAAAAAAATATAGTTTTCCCTTTTATTAAGTTTAACCACAGTAATGAGGGCTGCTTTAAAACAATGTCAACTAAATCAAAAAGAAAAAGCCTAGCATGTTAAAGGGTCTATTAAAAATGTGATCTACAAACGTTTGCTCAGCATTCACAACTTTTTTTAAATGAATCCAATTAGACAAATGTATAGATTTTGAGTGAAAAATTTGTGAATATTGAGTAAGAACATTTTTTTTTTTGCAAGATATGTTTATTAAAAGTTTTTACGATATAGGTAAGAAGTAGTCTGGGGGCAGAATGAAAAGTACAGGAAAAGGGGAGGGGGAAGAGGGAGGAGAGAGAGGGGGAAGTAAAAAAAATAATAATAATAGGGGGAGAGGAAGGGAGGGGAGAAACGGTGATGAGAAGAGGGAGGAGAGAAGAGAAAAGGGGAGAAAAGAGAGAGCACCTTGTATATCTATATCGACAAGTTAAGGTTTAGGCATTGCATACCATTGCATCCATGGATGCCATAGGTTTTGCAGTTTGGCGTGTGAGGGTTTACCCCTGGAGAGCAAGGATTCATATATATAGTGATTTTGCACTAGTGCCAGAATTTCTTTGGTGCTAGGAATTTCCGTTGTTCTCCATTTTCTAGCTTGGTTGCCAATAGTACATGGGTAGTGACGAGTCTAAGTTTGGGTGGAATCAGTTCCAAGGTGAGGTGTAGAATACTGAGTTGAGGAGTTAGTGTGATGGGGTATTGTAGTATACATTGCAATATTTTTTCAATTTCTGTCCACAGTTGCCTTATAGGCGGGCAAGACCACATAATGTGAAGGAGGGTGCCAGTGCATTTGCAGTCCCTCCAGCAATAAGGTGTTGAACGTGTTTGAAATTTAGCTAGCCGATGGGGAGTTAAGTACCACCTCATCATGATTTTATGTGATAGTTCCCAAAGTTCCCAAAGTTACTGTACTTCTTTAGAACACTTCCAATACCTCTCACTAATTCCTACCTACAGTCACTCCAATTCTTAATTAGCCATTTTGTGTGGAACGGAAAAAAACCTAGGAGTAATCACGCTAAGCTTATTAAACACAGAAATGTGGGAGGCATGGGTTATATTGACCTGACAGATTATTACTTAGCTACTGTACTATCCTAAATGAAAGAGTGGATGTCTAAGACACCTGCCACACTCTGGGGAGAAATAGAAAATAACCTGACACCGGGGAAGAACAAGGACTGGCTTTTCAGCACTATCTATAAACAGCCGCTTTTGACCCATTATTCCCCCACTATCCGAGCTTCCATCAAAGCATGGAAAGCCTTGCTCTACACAAAATGGTCTCATTCGCTGACCAAGGATGTCCATGTACCTTTGAAGGTACTTCACTACCTATCCCCAGACTTGACCATACCTGCCTGGCTAGCCCAACAGACAACCCATCTAGAAACACTCAGATCTAAGGTAACAAGCAAACCATTCTCCCTCATCCAGAGAGAATATAATGCCCCAACCAAAGACTATTTTAGGTATTACAGAATACAACGCCTAGAAGCACTCCCTCCTCTAGACAGCAAGCTACCTATTAAGTTATGGAATTTCCTTTTCACAGACACCACCACTTGCAAAGGGACTTCTCTCTTTTACTCTTTATTGCAAGAAAAGACATAATTTTACAAATCTAAACCCTTTCTAAATCTAAACCCTTTCTCGACTGGGAACAGGATCTACAAACCCACTTCACTGACCAACAATGGCAATCGGCCATATGAATAGTTTACAAAACTACTAATTGTACTGACCAGGAGATGCCCTGACCAGGAGAATTCATATTTGGACAATTTGGATGTTTCTCTTAAAAGCATTTGTTTGGCTTCAATATTGTTTGCAGCAAAAAGATTTTTTGTGGATTTAGTGAGGGTGATACCCAGGTAAGAGATCATATGAGTTTTGCATAGATTTTTGTATCTACATTGAGTAGCGAGATTGGGCGAAAATTTTGTGGGACAGTGGGGTCCTTCCCTGGCTTCGGCAGTGTGATGATTAACGCATTTTACATTTCTTGAGGGAAAGAGGAGGAAGAGGCAGCGTCATTGCAAACTCTGGTCAAAAAGGGAGATAGTACTGTTCCAAACTGCTTGTAGTATTCACCTATAAGGCCATCTGGGCCAGGAGATTTATTAGTAGGTAGGTCATTTATGATTTTCAAGATTTCTTGCGCGGTGAATGGAGCATTCAGATTGGTGAGATGATCCTGGGTTAATTTAGGGAGGTCAATTTCCTGCAGGAATGTTTCTATGTCATGTGTGGAGGGTTGTATGCAGTGTGGGTCATCTTCAAGGTTGTAAAGCTTACTGTAGTAGAGGCTGAACGCATCAGCTATAGCTTGCGGTTCTAATATTTTTTTTTGCGTGATAGGGTGGTATATATGTGATATTTTGGATTTGGTATAATGACCCTTCAGTCTGTTGGTCATAGCTTTCCCAGCTTTGTTACTTGTGGAGTAGTGTAGGGCTTTAAAGCTGGTTTGGGCTTTTTCAAATTTGTCTAGAAGGTGTGTTCAGTTCTGTTTTAAGAATAGGACTCGGAGATGTTTAGTTTTGTGATTCTAGGACTTTAATACGAGAAGTGAGTGTGTCTAGACGCTGTGATCTCGACAGAGAAACTTTCCCCAGTGGGGTTTTAAGGCAGCAAAGGTAAAAATTGTACAATGCAAAAGAATATGTAAAAAAGGGAGATTTTATTTATGGCTGGTACAAAAGGTTAAAATAATGTAGAGGTAATCAAAGAAAGAGTTGCGGCATTGGTTAACAATCATAAAAATATCCATACAATGGAACAAGGCATGGCAATATCATAACATGGCCTGGTAATTGCACAGGTGATGCAAGATAACCTAACGCGTTTCGACCAAAAGTTCTTCTTCAGAGGTTTTTGTTTTTTTGCCAAAACTGAAAAAAAGGGTATTACATACAGTTATTGTCATGATTATAAAAATAAAAATAAATATGTTGACCTCCTATATATCCGCCCCGTCAAGGGACATGAAGAGTCCCAGACTTAGGGAAGGAAGGTAAAAGGAGGAGAAATAGTCAATGTAGATTAGATAAATGAAAAAGTACAGTTTTTTTACCCGGTTACTACATGTGGAAAGTTCCAAGCCAAGCTCCTCTGTGAAAGTAGGGAGGATCCCACACACTTTATCACCATACCCTCCTTTCTCTCCCCCCTCCCTCCCCCATTTGTCTACCAAAAAGTAGTCAATCCGCGTGTACGAATTGTGGCAATGGGAAAAGAAAGAGTAATCTCTTTCAGTGGTGTGGTGACACCTCCAAACATCGTAGACATCATTAGATCTTATGAACGACCCAATAGGAGACATGGGTCTTTTTTTACAGGAAGAGGAGTCAATAGTGTTGTCTGGCACAATGTTGAAATCCCCACAGAGAATAAGGTGGCCATGACTGAAAGCATTCATTTTTTTCATCAATTTGTTCAGGAATCTGATTTGGTTCGAATTGGGCGCGTAGATGTTCACTACAGTATATCTGACGTTGTTTAGGGTACAGTCAAGTGCAAGGTATCTCCCTTCCACATCTACTAGACTATTGTGAAGGGTAAAAGAAACAGAGTTTTTAATGGCTATCGGGACTCCATTCTTTTTTGAAGGTCCAAAGGCTTTAAAAATTTGGGTGAAGTGTTTGTTGATGCAGGCTGGTTCTGCATTTGCCTTAAAGTGAGTTTCCTGAATACATAGAACCTCACTATGTGACTCCAGAGCGGTGCGCCACATGGACTTCCGTTTGGCTGGATGATTCAGTCCTTTAACGTTTAGTGATAGGAATTTTGACATCTTCAGTAGGTGAGTGCAGTCGTTGTGTAATAAATGGTATACTTACAGTTGGATGAGTGGATATCCTCAATCCGAAAGATTGGTAGGGTTCCGTCAGGTGTTCGTCAGGTTTCTTGAGGAGTTGATGATGATAAAAAAAACTTGATTGGATATTTCCTGTGCTCTTAGATGAAAGGATAAATTAAAAAAGGTAGAGAATGAATGTAGTTAGGTTAGAGAAAAATAGGAGAGGAGGAGGGATAACAAAGATCAGCAGTGTAATATGTAACTACTGACGGTTGTGAGGGTAGAAGTTCGTAAGCTATCTGCTGCGAGCAGGCACAGATACGGAGTGCTTTAAAACGTATAGCTGAAATCCGTGTGTGAACACCACCAGCCTAGTACTGAGTCAGCTGAGTCGGGATGAAGGCCGTGTTTAGGGGCACGGTCCTTCCTTTGATGGTTGTGCTGCACTTGCGGCTCCTCCACAGGAATGATTCCCCATTTGCGGAGCAGATGGATACCCTCCTCGACAGTGGTAATAGAATGTTTCACCCCACTTCTGGTCACAAAAAGCTTGGTCGGGAAGCCCCACTGGTAGGGGATTTTATGATTAATGAGAGGTTTAGTTATTATGCTCAACTGGCGCCTCTGTTGGCGCCAGTTGAGCATACTTCTCAGCATACAGTTGCAACTTTGTGTAAGGTGCAGGAAGGTTCCCAAGCTGTCACGCTTTGGCCAGGAGCAGATCTCTAGGAGTGCTCGCGGGGAGATGTGGCGGTTTGGGCAGGCGGTGTATGCGATCTATGATGGTCTCCAGCGAGGACAGATCAGGGAGGAGTGTGGACATTAACTTTCTGCCATAGGTGTTGAGGTCAGGTGGAAGAATAGATTCTGAGACGTCCCTTATTTTCACATTATTACGCCTGGACCTGTCCTCTAAGTCCGCCATTTTGGCTCTGATCCAATGTTGTTCATCGCGGGTATGGTCATGGGCGTCTACTAGGTCATTAACTGTGTCCGTCATTGCAGACACTTGATTTTCAATGTGAACCACCTTCTGATCCATAATGGACATTTCACCTTTAAATTTTGTGAACATGAGTGGAATATCATTCTGCAGTGAGTTATGTAGGGACATTAGCATCTCTTTCATCATGGTGTCCAGAACTGGGATGTTAGACGTAGGAAATGCTGCTATAGGGGATGGCTGAGCCTGCTGCGTGAGAACAGCATCCAGAGCAGGGCTTACCTCAGGAGGGTGCAGGCTCAGATCTAGGCGCATCCGTGACTTAGCAGGGCTGTTACTAGCTGAGGATGGCTGTGGAGTCGAGGGAGAGTTTACAGGGTCATCTATCAAGGATCCCTCACCTCCCTCTGCATCAGGGAGATCCGTGTATGCAGCGGTGCTGTGTGATGAGGAGCTGCGGGCACCATTTTGGGTCTTCCCGCCAGACGGCAATGTGAAGAAATCCGTAAGTTTCTTCGGTTGCCTGTACTCCTTTCTCTTCCTGGACATGGCGGGCTGGTTACCCGACGTGTGGGGATCTGTAGTATCCATTTTCTGGCTGTTACTGTGCGGTGTCACCGATCGGTTCTCCGTTCTGTGCGGGAGCTTTCTAATTAGGCATCCATACTGTTATGGTGCACCGTTTGTTTTATAAAAGGCTCAATTATATATTTTTCATCCATTGTGGTGCATTAATGAACATTAATGTGTGCCATTAAGAGCATTAATGTTTGTGCATTAACCCATCTCAGTGGAGCACTTGCATGTGGACAGGCCCTAAAAAAGTAAGTATTTAATAAAGGTTATGCAAAGGAAATATTAATCTGTATTCAGACAACAGAACGTTTGCAATTATATAGTACTTAAGCCAAACCAAGGCAATACAACTTTTATTCTATTTGCCATAAATCTGTAGTTGATGTGCGTAACAATTAGTTATTTATTTTCATTTCTACCTCTGCAAAATTACTCCAGGGATTTATGGGCATTGCAAATTTGGAAACATTTTAAGCCAACCAATTACTTTGACATATAACAAAGCAAATATTTCCTGGGTTTCTGGCAGAAGAGTTTGTTTTTACTTCAGTATTTGAACTGAGGAATTTATCATATTATAGTAGGGAGTTTATTTATAAGTTCATACATGTGCTTTAGAGGACGGGGAGTAGCAGAATGTGTGGAGCAGCTGACAGTCTAGGCAAGAAAGTGATGTGTGCTTACACAATCTACCATAGCTTCTGTGAAAGGTAATGCAAGCTTTGATCATGAAAAGCGGGACATATTTTTCTGGGAAGAATATGACTGATTGAACAAATTGGGGAACTAAAACGTTGAGTCATTGTCGTAAACAGGAGGAAATAATCATTTCAAATTGTCGATGAAAAACTTTTTAAGAGACATTTAGTGACAAGATTTTAAAAGCAGCAACTTAAAGGGAAGCTTTCAGGATATAAATATAGAGCAGACATTTTTTTTATATATATTTATATAGAAACCAAATTGAATCTGCGCATACCACATTCTTTTTTCTCACACACCCAGATCAAGTGAATAACATATGCATAGAGATTTTTGTAGACACCAAAGCCTTTAAAAAGAAATTAGCACACGTTGATAATTTACAACAAATGTATTTAAACCATGAGGCTTTACTACTGGCTGGATTCAGATTTAGATGTGGAGGCTCTCAGTGACCAAAGTCTACGCCTCTTGGCAATCTGCACTTTTCCTTTGCTTTCTTTGTTCTCTTGGCAGGGAGCTTGGCATACTCTGATGCTTCCTCCTTATTCTTTCGTGTGAGCTGCTTCTTCAGGGTAATATTTTTGCACTTGTGTTGAAGAACTCTAGGTGTTACAAGATGCTGGATCTTGGTGGCCTTAGACCTGACCTTCACAAGATGCTTTCTAACCACATCATGGTGCACTTCTGCATTTTTTACTTATTATGTTTTGGCTCTAAGGCTGCTACCTTAATCTTGATCAGCAATGGCAGCTTCCCTAATGTTATCCTTACTAGTTGACTTTAACATTTTGGTTACTATTCACCTGTAGACTTATTTAATAAGGCAAAAACATTGGAGTTGATTCATTAAAACTGGACAGTTCAATATCTGGTGTGGGTGTGCATGGTAGTGAATTTGCTTTTAACTTAAGCTTATTTGATTTGGCTTTGACAAAAAACCTGGAAGCTGATCGGCTTCTATACAGAGCTGCACCAGATCAACCCTAGTGTGCAAAATACACCAACTCACTGAAGTTGATGTATGTTGTGCCAATTATCCATGGTATATATTTTTTTCACTCAATGTCACTAATGTAGGACAAGTCTGAAATTCTAAGTTGTGTAGGAACAGAGGGGAAATCTTCCAATGGGCAAATTTGTTCTGGTGAGAGCTGTGCATTTTTCTGCATCTCAACACACATGTATGGTGTGAACAGGACCTATACAAAGCAGATGTTTACATTTACCCTGTTCTTACCAAACATGTGCAGTGGTGAGCAGAAAAAAAGAAACTCAACAAACATGGTGTGATGAGAGGTTTTTGCTTAAAAGGATAACTCCACTTCCGTAAGGGAAAAAAATAGCAAAAAAAGAAAAATTATATAGCGTAAAAAATTGTGAAAATAGTCATATAGTAATTAAATGTTAATAAAAATTACTTTTGTACAGAATGACCCCAGAAACAAAATGTCCTGCTTGTGTGATTGGCTCTCCGATTTTCCTAGAAGTCTGCACTAAGCTACAAGTCAGATTTCAGGAATCCTCTGCAACAAAAATGTCATTTTTGGAGAGATACTCAACAAAAGTGGAGTTGCGCTTTTACTTGTTTAGAGACAGGAAGTGAAGGAAAATCTACCTAAATCTACCTAAATGGTCCACAAAATATAAAATAATTTTAACCATTTAAATTAAAAAAAAATGTTGTATATTTAGATATACTTTAAGCATTTTAGCTTCCTGCAAACTAGGCTACTAAAGTGTAAACAAGAGACTTGGCCAATTGACTCACAGACTGCTAAAATGGACAGTAGTTAAACAAACATTCAGGATCAAATTTAAAGTTCCACTTCATTGACATGATTTTAACACAGTTCATAATGGAGAAAGGCTTTAAAATATTTGCCTTTTTCATCAACTGACCAAGCCACATACAATGTAGTTTGCATATTAGGGTTTTATTAAGTTGTTAGTAGTATTTTCATAATGTTTTATTAAATTGATCTGTATACCAAGCTACAAAGTAAGGACTAGGTTCTTGGCATACAGATGGACTATCAGTAGTCTTGCAGAAATCTCGTACTGTGTGTGAGTTAGGCACTCATTGCCTATGGTAATAAATAAAAATGATCAGCAAAGATAAATATATAAATGTAGATGTATAGTCTGTGAAGTGATAATTTTATAGCATTAGCTCAGCTAATGAGAAGAATTGCCAAGCAGACATATAAATTATGTGTAATTATCTGTGGATATCTCTGTTAAACCAGTGGTTTATTTATTGGGTGAAATTGTAGCACTTCCCTAGATATAACATTATGTACTCCATAGATTCTTGAATGCTTAAATATGCACAATGTACATTGGAATATACCTACCTCTCTCACTATGATGAGTGATCAAAGAGGTATTCATCATTGAAAGTGGAATCGTGAAAGTCCAAATACTAGTATTGCTCACGAATATTCACATTGCGATTATTCGCTACGAATATTGCATATTCGAGTATTCGTGAATAACTCGAATATTGCGGTGAATATTCGCTATGGCGAATATTCGTATTTTTTCAAATTTATTTGTAAAACAGATCACATCCTAGTGATCTCCATCGACGTCTAAAAGCATTGCTGGTATGATTAGAGAGAGACCCTGGGCCGAGTAGCTGATGCGATTCTTTTATGTTGCCGAAAATTTGCATTGCGAATTTTCGGCAACATAAAAGAATCGTATCAGCTACTCGGCCCTTCTTTTGCATCAGAGCCAATCAGAATAACTTGAATATTCGGCAAAAGGAATATTGCGCGATATTCCTTTTGCCGAATATTCGAGTTATTCTGATTGGCTCTGATGCAAAAGAAGGGCGGAGAAGATAATCGCGCAATATTCCTTTTGCCGAATATTCAAGTTATTCTGATTGGCTCTGATGCGCCCTTCTTTTGCATCAGAGCCAATCAGAATAACTTGAATATTCGGCAAAGGGAATATTGCGTGATTATTTTCTCCGCCCTTCTTTTGCATCAGAGCCAATCAGAATAACTCGATTATTCGGCAAAAGGAATATTGCGCGATATTCCTTTTGCCGAATATTCAAAGTTATTCTGATTGGCTCTGATGCAAAAGAAGGGCGGAGAAGATAATCGCGCAATATTCCTTTTGCCGAATATTCGAGTTATTCTGATTGGCTCTGATGCGCCCTTCTTTTGCATCAGAGCCAATCAGAATAACTCGAATATTCGGCAAACTGAATATTGCGCGATTATCTTCTCCGCCCTTCTTTTGCATCAGAGCCAATCAGAATAACTCGAATATTCGGCAAAAGGAATATTGCGCGATATTCCTTTTGCCGAATATTCGAGTTATTCTGATTGGCTCTGATGCAAAAGAAGGGCGGAGAAGATAATCGCGCAATAGGAATATTGCACGATTATCTTCTCCGCCCTTCTTTTGCCCCCTTATTCTCCTTTCTTTTAAGTAGAGTTAGTGTAGAGTTAGTGTTTAGTGCATATTAGTTTAGTAATACAGGAAATGATCTCCGTTTATGAGAATTTCGCAATCATTTTCGCATTAGCGAAATTTCTCATTAACGAAATTTCGCAATTTTTTTTGGATAAAATATCACGAATATTCGATATTAGCGAATATTCGCGAATATTCTTCTATATATTCGCGCAATATCGCGAAATCGAATATGGCGTATTCCGCTCAACACTACCAAATACCACAATAGATAGCATTCTGCCCTCATTTAGTTGGACAACTTTGAATTAAACCTGTCAGCACATATATTTGAATAACCCCCCCAAGCTTCATGCCAATTCCTGACAGTGTTGAGAGCTGTCTCGTCCCCTTTTTCCGTTCTATTTCTGTTCTGGTGGCAACTCAAATTTTAACTTCTTAAGCCCCGGACCAATATGCTGCCAAATGCCCAGAGGCGTTTTTACAATTCGGCACTGTGTCGCTTTAACAGACAATTGCGCGGTCATGCAACGTGGCTCCCAAACAAAATTTCATCCCACAAATAGAGATTTCTTTTGATGGTATTTGATTGCCTCTGCGATTTTTATTTTTTGCGCTATAAACAAAAATAGAGCGACATTTTTGAAAAAAAAACAATATTTTTTACTTTTTGTTATAAGAAAAATTGAATAAACAAAATTTTAGTCAAACATTTAGGCCAAAATTTATTCAGCCACATGTCTTTAGTAAAAAAAATCGCAATAAAAAAAATAGCTATCTAGCAGCAACAGTGACACTAATACAGCGATCACAAAAATGATCGCTTAGTGACACTGGCAATAAGGAGTGAAAGGGTTAACTAGGGCGGTGATCACATTGCCTGTCACACTGACACTAAATGCAGTGATCATACATATATGATCACTGCATTCAGTGACAGTGTAACAGGGAGTGGGGGGGGGGGGTGATCGCAAGGGGTTAAATGTGCCTGCGTGTACTGGTGTTAGTGTAGTGTTGGTGCAGACTTACTGTACCTCCTCTGTCATCTAGGCGGTTAGCAAATACTGCCGAGATGAGCGCTGCATCACTTCCTCTGCCTATGTTTACATTTTACAGGCAGAGGAAGTGACACGACGGCGGCGCACAGGATTAGCTGGGAGCGATCACGAAACGAACCGCCGCCCCCTCGAGTCGGATCGCTCCCGGAGGTAAGCCGCCTGCCGCACGCAGCGGAGGGGCTAGTAGCTAGTAGGCAAGGACATAAATTTACGTCCATCTGCCTGTCCGAGCCCTTCTGTAGACGTAAATAGGCGTGCGGCGAGCGCTAAGTGGTTAACACCACTTTTCTTCTTGGTGACAGTGGTGACCTGAACACCTCCGAGCAGTGTGAGTTCTCAGCACACCTAGAAAACTGACAATGTTGTGTTTGCATCCCTAATGTGTTCAGTTTAGACTAGGAAAGCAGGGGGACTGGCAGGAACACCAGGTATTTCACACAAAGAAAGCAATATAAAGAAGATAGAAAACTTTTTTAAATACAAATACATTGTGCAATGGACACATATCAGGAATATGAAATGTTGGGGGTAACATATCCCTTTAAAAAATATACTTTTTTTTACCTTTAGCTGTACTTTAAAGTGGTAATAAACACTGCTGGTACACTTGTACTTACAAATAAGCTTAACCACTTAAGGACCGGACTAATATGCTGCTAAATGACCCAAGGGGTTTTTACAATTCGGCACTGCGTCGCTTTATCAGACAATTGCGCGGTCGTGCGATTAAATAATAATAATAAACTAAATTTTTGTCTAACATTTAGGCCAAAATTTATTCAGCCACATGTCTTTAGTAAAAAAATATCACAATAAAAAAAAAATAGCTACCTAGCGGGAACAGCGACACTAATACAGCGATCAGAAAAATGATCGCTTAGTGACACTGGCAATAGGGAGTGAAAGGGTTAACTAGGGCGGTGATCAAGGGGTTAAAACTTTATTGGGGGTACGGGGGCTACCCTGAACCTAACACTAACTGCCTGTCACACTGACACTAAATGCAGTGATCAGTACATATATGATCACTGCATTCAGTGACACTGTGACAGGGGGGTGGGGTGATCGCAAGGTGTTAATGTGCCTGTGTGTACTGGTGTCAGTGTAATGTTGTGCAGACTCACTGTGTGATGTCTTCTCTCCTCAGCGACGGTTGAAAATACCGCAGAGAGCAGAGATTACATCACTTCCCCTTCCTGTGTTTACACAGGCAGAGGAAGTGACACACAGGGGAGCGCGCGGATTAACTGGTAGCGATCCGGGGGGGGCGGACAAAAACCAACAGCCGCCCCCTCATCCCAGATCGCTCGGACAGCCACGGGGACTGCCGCATGTACCGGGGGGGTCCCGATCAGACCCCGACCCACGTCTAGGCAGGGACGTACAGGTAAGCCAATGTGCCTGTATGTGCCATTCTGCCAACGTATATGTACATGCGGCAGTCTGCAAGTGGTTAAAGTGGATATAAACCCTCACATATATCCAGTGAAGTGAACAGCTCCAGATGATACACAGAGTTGAAACAAATCATCCTACATATGTTTTATATGTATATCTGCTGTCTTCAGCTTTATATATTCTTTGAAAAGTTCACATTGTGTTAGAGATTTTATTTTCCTGTTCTACACTGGGTGTGAAGTCTGGGCACACAACTGATTGGAGGAAAGGCACACACCCTCACTCCACATAGGCAGAGACTCTAAGAGCTGTTCTGTGAATATGGGCACATATATTAATTAATTAACTAGTAGGGGAATGGAGGATACTCCATAGGGATCCTTCATAGTAAAGTGTATTTTCACAGCTATAATAAAAGTGGTAAGACATACATTTATTTAGGAGTTTAGTGCAGTCCATATATTGTCCATTGTTTCAAACATGTGGATAAGGGGTAATACACTGTGCTAAACCAAAACAAACAAATGAAAATAATAGTAGCAGCTAACACGCAAACAAACAAAGTCTAATACCGCGTACACATGATCGGATTTTCTGTTGGAAAAACCTTTGATTTTCCGACAAAATTCCGCTCAAGCTTGGCTTGCATACACACGATCACATGTTCAATGCTTCCGAGCATGCGTCTAACTGTTTCTGAGCATGCGTCGGAATTTTGCGCGTCGGAATTGCTACAGACAATTGGATTTTCCGGATTTTTATATGTCTGAAAATTTTAGAACCAGCTCTCAATCTTTTGCTGGTGGAAATTCTGACAACAAAAGTTGGATGGAGCATACACATGGTTGGAATTTCCGTTCAAAAGCTCACATCTGACTTTTGCTGTCGGAATTTCCAATCGTGTGTACGGGGCATAAGAACAATATACAAAAATTAGTGTAGCGCTGGGTGATAAGACCAGGTTGGTGGAAAGATCTATGTATAAACCTGTAAAAAAAAAAAAAAAGAGGGGATCGAAAGTTTGGGCACCCCAGGTAAAAATTTGTATTAATGTGCATAACGAAGCCAAGGAAAGATGGAAAAATCTCCAAAAGGAATCAAATTACAGATTAGACATTCTTATAATATGTCAAAAAAGTTAGATTTTATTTCCATCATTTACACAAAATTACAGAAAACCAAAAAATGGCGTCTGCAAAAGTTTGGGCACCCTGGAGAATTGCACTGCTCCCTTTGCAAAGCTAAGACCTGCCAGTGTCTTGGATTGTTCTCAATCATCATCTGTGAAGACCAGGTGATGTCAATCTCAAACGTTTTAAATGCCCAAAATCATCTGACCTTGCCCCAACAATCAGCACCATGGGTTCTTCTAAGCAGTTGTCTAGAAAACTGAAACTGAAAATAGTTGACGCTCACAAAGCTGGAGAAGGCTTTAAGAAGATAGCAAAGCGTTTTTCAGATGTCAATATCCTCTGTTCGGAATGTAATTAAGAAATGGCAGCCATCAGGAACAGTGGAAGTTAAAGCAAGATCTGGAAGACCAAGAAAAATATCAGACAGAACAGCTCGCAGGATTGTGAGAAAAGCAATTCAAAACCCACGTTTGACTGCACGATCCCTCCAGAAAGATCTGGCAGACACTGGAGTTGTGGTACACTATTCCACTATAAAGAGAAACTTGTACAAATATGGTCTTCATGGAAGAGTCATCAGAAGAAAATCTCTTCTACGTCCTCATCACAAATATTTGCGTTTGAACTTTGCAAATGAACATATAGACAATCCTGATGCATTTTGAAAACAAGTTCTTTGGACCAATGAGGTTAAAATAGAACTTTTTGGCTGGAATAAGCAAAGGTATGTTTGGAGAAGAAATTTAATGAAAAGAACCTCTGTCCAACTGTTAAGCATGGGGGTGGATCAATCATGCCTTGGGGTTGTATTGCAGCCAGTGGCACAGGGAACATTTCACGAGTAGAAGGAAAAATGGATTCAATAAAATTTTAGCAAATTTTGGATGGTAACTTAATGCCATCTGTGAAAAAGCTGAAGTTAAAGAGAGGATGGCTTCTACAAATGGATAATGATCCTAAACACACCTCAAAATCCACGGGGGATTACATCAAGAGGCGTAAACTGAAGGTTTTGCCATGGCCTTCACAATCTCCTGCCCTCAACATAATTGAATATCTATGGATAGACCTTAAAAGAGCAGTTTGTGACAGACAGCCCAGAACTGGAAGACTTTTGTAAGGAAGAATGGGCAAAGATACCTCAAACAATAATTGAAAGACTCTTGGCTGGCTACAAAAAGCATTTACAAGCTGTGATACTTGCCAAAGGGGGCAGTACAAGATATTAACTCTGCAGGGTGCCCAAACTTTGTCAGACGCCATTTTTTGGTTTTCTGTAATTTTGAAAGTGTAAATGATGGAAAAAAAATCTAACTTTTTTTGACATATTATAAGAATGTCTAATCTGTAATTTGATGCCTTTTGGAGATTTTTCCATCTTTCCCTGGCTTCGTTATGCACATTAACACAAATTTTTACCTGGGGTGCCAAAACTTTCGATCCCCACTGTATATACAAATAAAAACAAACGTCAGAATAGTGACAGTGAGTCGCCAACTTTCAGTGACAATGAATATAATGGGAATGAGTGAACTCACTATAAAACATCAAAGGTGTGCACATACAAAAATATGTGTGGTATAACACAATAAAAGTTCATAAATAATAAACATTAAAGCATCTGTTGGGACTTTGATGTTTATTATTTATGAACTTGTGTTGTGTCATACCACACATATTTTTCATGTGCACACCTTTGATGTGTTATAGTGAGTTCACTTTCACTACACTCATTGTCACTGAGAGACCTTGGTGTTCATCATCTATGAGTTCACATTGTGTTTTATTATGCATTATACTCACTTCACATTTGCGCATCTTTCATATGTTATAGTGAGTTCAGTCCTATTATATCCATTGTCACTGAGAGTTGGCGACTCACTGTCACTATTCTGTTTGTTTTTATTTGTATATACTTTTTCCAGGTTTATACATAGATGTTTCCACCTACCTGGTCTCATCTCCCAGCGCTACACTTATTTTTGTACATTGTTTCCAACATCCCACTCTAGGGTGGAATGCACCTTTAACTGCAGCAAACAAGATTACCGACAAAATATAATTTTTTTCTGCTAATCTATTTATAGCAACCTCCCCAACACAAACTCAGCCTGGTTTTATCTCAGTTTATGGAGAACTTGTCAGAAGTTATCATGCTGATTACAGAAGGACAGAGCAGGAGAACATCACAGGACTCAGTGCTTTGAGAGAGATAAGAAAACACTGCAGATATATGCACCCAGCTCAAATTTCATGAATTTGCTTTACATCCACTTTAAAATAAAGCTTACCTGTAGGCACAAGGAATATCTTCTTAACATGCACTGTTTAGGAGATATTCTCTGTTTAAGCAGCCGGTGACATCACTGACACATGTGCTCTGAAGGGATCCCTTCAGAGCTCTGTGCTGCAGTTGTGATTCCCTCGCTCATGCATGGGAGTGACATCAAATGGCCTTCAAATGACCAGAGCCTGGGAACCTAGAAGAAGGGGTGAAAATGGAAGCCCTGTCAGTGGTGACAGCGCACTGCTGGGGGGTTCGTTCTAAGGTAAGTCTTTCATAAGGTGTTAGTATGCAATGCAGGAGGACTTTTTTTTGTGAAAGTTTAAAACCACTTTAATGTTTTAGCCACAAACTGTTTTTTTTTTCAATTATAACTGCTTTAGACTTGATTCCATTGAGTTATTCCAGCTGCAGATTAAGTTCATGTTCTAGTTCTAGAGAGATGAAAAACTATATTACAATTTCATTTACCGTAGACATCTTGTTTAGGAATATTAAATTATTAAATTATTCTGCCATATTTTGCACCTAGGAGTCTGCCATGAAAAATATTTGATTGTGTTTGGCAGGGTATATGTTCTTATGCAAATTCTAATACACATCTATGCCTGCTTCCCATTAACAGTGATTTGCATAATAACCTTGGGAGAGTTAGGCCGCGTACACACGACTAAATAAATCCGATCAAATCGGTCTGACAGACCGTTTTGATCGAATTTGTCTGCTGGTCTATTTTGGTTTGATCGTGTACACACGATCAAACCAAAATCCCCGCCAGCAGACAGCGAGGTGACGTGGCTGTGACGTTGACGTCGCCACGTCACCGAACCAGAAAGTAAAATACTTCCACGCATGCGTCAAATACATTTGACGCATGTACGGACAGATATGTCCGCTGGTTAGTGTACTAACCAGCGTACGTATCGGACAGACGGGTTTCCAGCAGACAGATTTTAAAGCATGCTGGTAAAACCTGTCTGCTCGCCCGTACACACGATCAAATTTGTCTGCTGAAACGGTCCGTCGGACCGTTTCCAGCAGATAAATTCGATTGTGTACATGCGGCCTTATACCTTTACCAGGATATGGTCACTTCAAAGATTAAACTCATTAAACAAAGCAATTCCACACTGACCAGGTAGTTATATAAAAGTAAGGATACTTTCTAGAAAGCACATGCAGAATTAAATTTACAATATACAGGCATGAGAAGTACAAGTTTGGTTTCATCCCACAGTGTTTGATATAATAGAGCGTATTCTCTTATATATGATTTAAAGTTTTCTTTTTTTTTTAACAAAAGCAGAAGTCTTTTTCCGGGAAGAGCAAAATGTACTTGTGGGATTCTTTTCAGAACTAGTTCATAAACTGCATCTGTGCGTATGTGAGCAGTGAGAACATATTAGGCTCTCAGTAAAATCAACCCAAGCTCCCCACGCTCTTTGGGCCTCTGGCAGTTGCTCCCACTGCCCCTTCAAATGGTTCTGACACAACAAATATGCATGATGGACTTTTAGTAGCAAATCCAGGCTTATGAGAAGTGGCATACAAATTGCATGCTTCTTTCCATGCAGAGTGTAGGCTCAGACGCCCATGTACTGTTGTAAGCCAGTTTGATTTCTGTACACGCCAAGCTAGCAATTTGTCATCCTGTTCTACAACCTGACCTGTGGGAGGAAAGGATGTCCCTTAAGGACAAATAAATATAGATCTTTGGGGGAATGTAAACATGGATATTGTTGCTTTTCCTCCAATTTATCTTAGAATGTCAGAATTTTCATAAGATTTTCTATAATGTTTTTGCCAAATATTATATTTTATCATCCTCTAGAGAGCAATGAACCATCTATGAGTTTTGAAATATACATGAAAGTGCTTGGATTTTCTACAGGAAGTCTAGTTGTAAATAAAATTTGTTTCTGCCTTTTTGGAATGTTTAAGCATCACCATGAGAACCACTAATACCTCTGCTAGTTTCAAGATTTGTGAAGTTGGAATAATATTCCATCTGTATCACATGTCTGTTACAGAATATAGGTCTTATAAATCCAGGATCAAATATAAAATGTTTTAAGTTGCATTGTCTTGCATTTTTTTTATGCAGGTTTGAGGTTTATGTCAATCTCAGACAGCTTATAATGAACACCTATCAGCCAAAGCGTTCAGTGACCTGTTGTCAGACATTAAAAAGATCCAAAGCCCCCATAAATGTATAAAATGTATCATGTAATTTTCCAAATTGAATTGCTGTGTGAAACAGCTGTTCTCAAGGAACTATTTAACTTCTTTCAATCATTTTTTTTTTGTATAGGTAGATGATAATTGCAGTAATGAGCCTCATTCACTGCCATTTTCATACCTTGTTATCCTGCATTGGTCATGACGGAAGCTAGTAGATCAGTTTACAGTTCAGTCTCTTTACAATTGATAAAAACGAGGAGCACAACACTGCTAAAGGGACTGGATCAGCTACTGATCTAGTCCCTTTAGCATTGTTGTGCTCCTTCTTTTCTTCAATTGTAAATATAATCCTAGTGTGCCTAAATTCTTTAAAACCAAACACACACATATATATATAATGGCCCGGATTCACAAAGCACTTACGCAGACGTATCTCCAGATACGCCGACGTAAGTACAAATGTGCGCCGTCGTATCTATGCACTGACCCACAAAGCTAGATACATCAAAAAATAGGCTTCATCCGACCGACGAAACTTGCCTACGCCGGTGTATAGTGGGCGCATAGTTACGCTGGATGCTTTTGGCACTCCCATTGATTTTCAATGCAAATATGCAAATGAGGGAGATACACTGATTCACAAACGTACTTGCGCCCGGCGCATGTTTTAAGTGATTTGCGTAAGGTTTATGTCCGACGTAAGGTTATTCCCCATATAGGAGGCGCAACTCATGCAAAGGTATGGACCAGGGAACAAACGCCGTAAAATTTTACGTTATTTCCGTGTACGTGAATAGGGCTGGGCTGGGGTTATGTTCCCATCGTAGGCAGTGATTCGACGTATCTTAGCCAGTTGTTTCAACGTGATTGTGAGCATGCGCACTGGGATACGTCCAAGGTACGATGCATGCGCAGTTCATTTTAAGTACTTGTCTGAAGCTCAGCCCATCATTTGCATGGGGTCACGCTTCATTAACATGTATCACGCCCACTTCCAGCCCACTTCCAGCCCACTTCCACTTATGCTGCCTTACGCCTACGACTATACGCTACGCCGGCGCAACATTGGGAGCATTTGCTTTGTGAATTCCATGCTTTCCTCTCTGCGTTGCGTCGGCGTAGCGTAAAAGAGATACGCTACGGCAGCATAAAGATGCGCCGATGTATGTGAATCTGGCTAAATATATATATACTGTATATATTTTTGTCGATTGAAAGGAAAATGGTTAGGACCCATGTCTTCAGAGTCTAATTAGAAGATATTTGCCTTCACTTAAACAGTTAGTGAAAGAACATCTCTACAAATTGAACGGGAATACCATCTTAGATAGTTGTAACCTAAACACATTTCCGTGCTAGAAAAGTGCTCCTCTACTACTGTTTTGATTCCCTATAACTTTGTGTGGTCACCAGAATGTACACAATGGATATGATTTACTTAAGGAAAATAGAATGTTCGCTTTGTAAGGAAAGTTGCACTTTGCAAGGGAGTTTTCCCTAGAACTTAGGGAATGTGGTGAAATTTGTAAAACAATAACTAATCACGTGCTAAGAAAATTGAAAAAAAAAACAACTTCCTTTGCAAAGTGATCAGCCTGTTTGACTTTAGTAAAGCCTCATCACACACGATCCGTTTGTTGGCAGGGGATTGTCTGATGACAGACTGTTGGCCTAAAATCTGACCATTAGTACGCTCCTTCAGACAACTGTTGTCCAACTTTCGGCCAACAAATGTTGGACGGCAGGCTAGTAAATTTTTGGTTGACAATGGTCTGTTGTCAGATATTTGTATCGTCTGTACACAAGTCCGTCACACAAAAGTTGAGAGTACAAACACGCATTCTCGGAATCAATGCTCACCAAATACAATATTAGTAGAAGGGGCACAAATGGTGGCACTCAAGAGCTAAAATTCCTCGTAGTACATTACTACGTTTGTGTTTGTTGGCAGACAATTATGTGCAAGACGAGATCCAAGCCCAGCCCTTCAGACAAAAGTCTGACGCTTTGTTGGCCAACAATCTGATCGTGCGTACTAGGCTTAACTCAAACCCTTTTTGCACAATAGATGGTACAATGATAGTACTAAGTTAAAAGCAAATTGTGAAAAATATTTGAGGAACTTCAGTTCTGATTTATTTTGCATTGTTACATTCAGCTTGGATCAGTATAAGTATATTATATATATTCCATAACTAAAAGCAGAGTAGTAGGTAGGTGCTACTGCTACATTTCTTATTGCTGTATTCTGGGTCCTGTGCTGAGTGGCTGTCCTACTGCATGGTAACCTCAGGGGGTTGTCTGCTCGACACAAACTACATTCGGAGAATGTCTTGTATTTTTCTCAGTGTTTACAAGGTGATCTCTGATTGGACGAAGTGCGGATCACTACCCCACCTCTGCATCTCATCCAATCAGTGAACACTTGCATTCCTTGAGAAAAATGCAAGACCTAGAGAATAAGCTGGACCAACGCATTTATGCAAAACATACCTGGGATTGAGCTTTATAATGTTGCACCATACAGTAATTACTGTGTCATACAAATTGCACCAAAATTAATAGATATTAATGACCATAGGTACCAGCGAGCCCTCACATAATACTGACAGTGCTGTTATGGGAAGGCTTTCCATCTGCAATAAAATAAATGTTAAATCTATAACTTGAAATTAGAATTTCTATTATAAATTAGCATTTATTCAGGACAGGTTCACAATGGAAAATTCATGTGCTTCCAGCTGTTCTGTTTCCCATATTATGCGTCTTTTCAGAATCCTCCTAATAGGGTCACTTTTGCTGTGTAAGAAAGCTGACAGAGTGTTACCTAATGAAATAGTTTTTGATACAAATATAATTTTGATTTTGATGAGCACTATTTGACCGGCTTACTAATGCCTCCTTCGGAATATCACACTGTAGATGAAATTGCAGGTTAGTCAAACAGGCTTCTTTTTAAGAGTAATATACATTTTGACCATTCATTCATTTTCCATAGACAGTGCGCAGGTATACCTTGCTAGATGAACTGATCTAAGCTTGGGAAATATCCATAATGCAAAAGAAGGAAGCGTTTGTTTTTCAATCAGAATGGTGTTGTTTATTAGAAAGGAATAGACACAAAGGGGTTGGTTTACTAAAGGCTACTGCCGCGTACACACAACCGTTTTTAATGACAAGAAAAATGCAATTTTAAATTAAATTAAATTGGTCGTGAAAAACGGTCGTGTGTAGGCTCCGGAGCATTTTTCGTGACGAGAAAAATGGCTATTAAAAATTTAGAACCTGCTCTATTTTCTATTGTCGTTTTTCACGCCGTCATCTTTCTCGTCGTGAAAAACGGTCGTGTGTAGGCTTTAACGAGGCTTTAAGCATGTTCAGAAGCAAGTTATGAGAAGAGAAATTGGCATAATCAGCCCAAAGGGTGGTGCCATTCGAATGGAACTTCCCTTTATTGTGCCGTCGTACGTTTTGTACGTAGTGTTGTTCACGAATATTCGCATTGCGAATATTCGTTACGAATGTTGCATATTCGAGTATTCGCGAATAAATCGAATATCGCGGTGAATATTCGCTATTTTTTTCAAATTTATTTTTAAAACAGATCACATCCTAGTGATCTCCATCGACGTCTAAAAGCATTGCTGGTATGATTAGAGACCCTGGGTCGAGTAGCTGAGGCGATCCTTTTATGTTGCCGAATATTCGCAATGCGAATATTCGTATTACGAATATTCGCGAATGCGTTCTCTGCCCTTCTGTGTTTTGTGTATATAAAAAAAAAAAAATTAGCTTTAGTCATATAAGTTTGTGTAAGTAGAGTTAGTGTTTAGTGCATATTAGTTTAGTAATCCAGGAAATGATCTCCGTTTTCGCATGTTGACGAGAATTTCGCAATCAATTTCGCATTCGCACTAGCGAAATTTCGCTAATTTTTTTTTTTTAGAAAATATCACGAATATTAGATATTAACGAATATTCGAGAATACGTTCTCTGCCCTTCTGTGTTTTGTGTATAAAAAACAAAAAACAAAAAAAAAATTAGCTTTAGTTTAGTCATATAAGTTTGTGTAAGTAGAGTTAGTGTTTAGTGCATATTAGTTTAGTAATCCAGGAAATGATCTCCGTTTTCGCATGTTGACGAGAATTTCGCAATCAATTTTGCATTCGCACTAGCGAAATTTTGCAATTTTTTTTTTTGATAAAATATCACAAATATTCGATATTAACGAATATTCGCGAATATTCTTCTATATATTCGCGAAATATCGCAAAATCGAATATGGCGTATTCCGCTCAACACTATTTGTACGTCATCCCGCTTTGCTCAAGCATTTTTTATCACGATTGTGTGTATGCAAGGCAGGCTTGAGAGGAACCTCGTCGAGAAAAACATTGTTTTTTTTCAATGACATGAATAACGGTCGTGTGTACGTGGCATGATAGTCTGTGCACTTTGCAAAGTGCAGTTGTTCTACAGCTTAGTATATGAGGTAAAGCTTCACTTTGGAAAGAATACCTAATTACATGCAAGGAAAAAAATGCTTTTTGCTTGCACATGATTGGATAGTGGAAGTCACCAGAGCATTTGCTAATTTTTCTAAGCTATAGAGCAGCTGCTCTTGAAAGTGCAAAAGTCCACAGTCTATTTGCCTTTAGTAAATCAACCACTCAGTTTTCATGGGTATACGGTACTTGACTTTTTTTTTTTTGCTGATCGACATTTGTAAAGGATAAACATTTACAATTAAAGTTGTTCATTGGTAACAGAAATTAGATTAGCTCCTTGTTTCAAAATAGCCTTTTACAGTAAAGCTGGCCATAAATTTTGACCGATTCCTACTGAACTGAGTGCATTTCAAACCATGGGCGCCTCTCATGCCATGCCACCCCCTCAGGCTCAACAAACATTAACTAAAAAGTCAAATGAGCAGTGTAGAACCAACAGTGACTACATTAGACAACCACAGGTTTAACAGCAGCATGAATACAATAGCCAACAGACTCTGTTTAGTGTGGATGGAGTAATATTAGATGCATTGGCCCAGATTCACATACAATTAGATTCACGTAGAGTATCAGAAATACACTACGCCGCCGTATTTTACCTGGCTCTACGTGGAATCCCGGTAGATTTTGTCCTGTAAACTACGGCGGCGTAGTGTATTTCTCCCGGCGCAAGCCATCTACGCTAGTAGGGGGCGTGAAGCATTTAAAATAGGCGTGTTCCCGCGGCGATCGAACTGCGCATGCTCCGTTCAGAAATTTCCCGCCGTGCATTGCGCGAAATCACGTCGTTACATCATTCGTTGTTTGAGTAGTGTCGTTTACGGACATTCCTATTCCCGAACGAGTTACGTAAAAAAAATAAAAATAATTAAATTCGACGCGGGAACGACGGCCATACTTAACATGGGCTACGCACCGTTAGACCAGCAAATAGCTGGTCTAACAGTACGTAGCAAAAAAATGACGTAAGCGATTGCGAAGACCACTCGTATCTTCGTGGATCGCCGTAAAAACGACGCGGACTCCTCCCAGCGGCCGCAAAAATATCGCAGCGTAGATCCGAAGGCTTACGAAGATGTAAGCCTCTCGGATCGAAGCCCGAAGCCGCCGTATCATGGTTTGAGGATTCAAACTAGTGATACGGCGCACGAAATTTGAAATTACTCCTGTCTAACACCAGTTAGACAGGCGTAATTGCTCTGTGAATCTGGGCCATTGTGTTTAGCCTACAAAGTCTTTGTGTGTATGGCTAGCCTTAGTCTGGAGTTTTTTGTGAAATGGCGTGTTTGTGCATAATCTAGTTCTCTAGATGTGTGACCCTGAAAATTCAAACTCTTTTAGCTTGTATTAGGTATTATATACAGTAGAGCCGGTGCTAAATAAACCCATCAATAAATAATAAACAACATAGAATCAAAGGCAGCCAGCTGAGATGCAGCTGGTGGATTTGTTGCTCCCAACATGGAAACTCTATTACAGTGAACATCTTCAAGCAGTCTGTTTGAACCTCCTGGGTCTCCACCACAGGGATGTGTGACTGCAGCAGGTTCTTCAGATTGTCAAATCATTTTCAGTAATGCCTGTGTGTGTTTAGTTATGTGACCTTTCGCTATGTATCACTCCACCTGGTTTGAGTGTTTAAACCTGCAGCTGGCAGACAGTTGTTGAGGCTTGGTTGCTAGAGGGCATGTTGTGTTTGAGCCTATAGCAAATCTCAGGAAAGTTGGTATTTTGTTTCATTAAGTTTGGAAAGATAATCATTGTTACGTTGTTACTCTATCCAGAACTTTATGTTACGTTTTCAAAAATATGGAAGCGGTAAAACCTCTGCCTGATTGTTATTGCTATTTGCGTCCTCATTGGGGAGGTTTTGGGCTCTTTCACACGGGGCGGATCAGTAATGATCCACCCCGTGCATCTCCGTTTGCTCAGCGGGGATCGCTCCGTTGATCCCCACTGAGCCGGCGGATGACAGGGCGGTCCCTGCACACTGTACAGGGACCGCCCTGTCTTTTCTCTGCTCTTCCCTATGGGGGGATCGGATGAACACGGACCGTCTGTCCGTGTTCATCCGATCTGCCAGACGGATGGAAAAGTAGGTTTTTCCTTCGTCACACTTTGGCGAATCGGAGCGGGTCGGATGTCAGCAGGCATGTCACCGCTGACATCCGCGGCTCCATAGAGGAGCACGGAGCGCCTGTTCAGGTCCGCATAAAAAAACGGCAGGCGGATCTGAACGGGCCGCCCGTGTAAAAGAGCCCTTTCTCTTACTTTTTATTCCTCTTAAGCCAGGACAATGAAGGGAACAGTGGTAATCATTACAAAAAGGCATCACTACTGAGGTGACTAAAATGCTAATTATACCCCACTTTGGGTAAAATTTGCTAAATCTGATGATCAAATGATTGCAGCAGAAAAGCTTCATTGGGCGGTGTGTGGAGTGTAAACAGGGTGAAGGCCATGCATATTGAACACTCCCAGTCCCACTCTACAACCATTTGTTCATTATTTCATTCCACCTTGTTGCACCTGATCATCGGGTCAGGAGGATGGTAGGTGGGGCTTATCGCAGAACTTTCACTTACGGTTTTACACCACTCAGAGAGCACGGCCTGACGGAACGTTTGGGTGAGCTAATATTCTCAGCTAAGCAGCACCAATCCGTCCAGCTCAGTGCCACCCACGGGCCCCTGGTGGTCTCTAGACATGGAGAATTATGTCGATTGATTCCCAGCAAGCACTCGCTGACAGCCGCTGCTCCGCATAGGCGTATGCCGTACAGAATTAATACACACAGTAACTTACCCGCTTCTCTCCCCACCAGAGCCGCCAGTGCAGACTGTGATAGTGATTCTCCCTGACTGTCCTTTAGTCAAACTGTATACAGCTATACACCCACATCTTATCCTGACTGTATATTGGAAACTTTCCTCCATCATCACTGTGACTACAGATATACAACATCTGTCCTGTTACTATGTATGTATATAGCTGTATACAGGACAGGAGTGATGATGATGATGATGGTGATGATGGAGGAAGGTCTCTATATACAGGAAGGAAGGTGGGTGTATACAGCTATATATGCACCCACCACCTTCCTTCCTGTATATAGAGACCTTCCTTCATCATCACTGACTGCAGATATACATCATCTGTCCTCTATACATCTATATATATAGTAGCAGGACAGGTGATGTATACCTGCAGTCAGTGATGATGGAGGAAGGTCTCCAGTATATACAGGAAGGAAGGTGGTCGGTGTATATATAGCTGTTTATACCCACTTTTTCTTCCTGTATATACTGGAGACCTTTCTCCATCATCACTGACTGCAGGTATACATCATCTGTCCCTCCATACTATAGGCTGCTGCATATTATGGGTACAATGAGGCCGCATATGATGAGCATAGTAAGGCCACATATGATGGTCATAGTAAGGCCACATATGATGGGAACAGTGAGGCCGCATATTATTGGCACAGATGAGGATGCATATTATGGGCACAGTGGCTGCATTTGATGGGCACAATGGCTGCAATTGATGACCACAGTGGCTGCTTGTGATGGGCACAGTAGCTGAATTTGATGGGGCACAGTGGGTGCATTTGACGGGCACAGTGGCTGTATATGAGGTGGGAACAGTGGCTACATTTGATGGGCACAGTGGTTTCATATGATGGGCACAGTGGCTGCATATGATGGGCACAGAGGTTGCATATGATGGGGCACAGTGGCTGAATTTGATGGGCACAGTGGCTGCATTTGATGGGCACAGTGGCTACAATTGATGGCACAGTGGCTTCATTTGATGGGCACAGTGGCTGCATTTGATGGGCACAGTAGCTGCATTTGTAGGGCACAGTGAGGCTGCCTGCAATTGATGTTTGTTTCAGTATTTTTTAGTTTATTTGCCCCCCCCCCCCCAAACATTTTGAGCACCAGCCGCCACTGAATTTCAGAGTACAAGGAAGTATGGTAAAGTAAGCATGGATTGCACTGCACAGTGTTGTTAATTATGACAATGGCCAACCCAGCTAGCACTAAAAATATTTGATGAGCCATATTGTGCTAATTTGGGAACTATCTTAATTAGCAAAAATAGTTTTTGCTAACTATTGTCCTATTAAGCAACATTAACTGTTGAGAATGGTCTGTGCTTTTTACACTCTACCCTCTCAAACTACTACACTCAGGCACCCTATTGGCACTTTTTATTCAGACAGGGTGGAAGAAGTATCATAAGACATCTATGAATTGGTGATCGTACTGTCTGCAAGCAGAAACGTTAGGGCATACACTGACCCTCCACTGCATGTTTGAAAAGGAATGCACACCCTTTATTTTACCTTGGAAGTATGTAGAAAGTTAGGGCTTTTTGGTATTGTGATTCGGGCACAAAGAGGAATGACACCTGATGTTAGAGATGTGCTGGTAAGTAAATTGGCTGCTGTAGTAAATAGTTGAAGAACTTATTCTGCACTTCATTTATGTCAGAAGCCCATTGTGCTTTTTGTTAAAAGACCTATCCACCTTTATCTGGCAGCCTGGGACCTGGAGACCATCAGAGAAAATAGACAATTTATCTCTACTGTGATGTTTACGTGAAAATGGAACAGATAAAGGATGTTCCTCTACATCTGCACCTACTGATACTATTGATTGTAGAGCTACGACTTAAAGATGATTGAGTCAGGAGAATCACAGATTTGCCTATTTTTGACTTGCCTGAATATTTAAATGAAGATCTTTCTGTTTTGCTGAGAATCATGCATTTAAGAAACCCAGGCATTATTATTCACGAATTGTATGATTCTGTAAATGATCTGCATGCATACATTCAGGTTAAACAAAAAATGTGCAATTCACGACTTTGCTTAATTTGCAACACTATTTGCTCATCATGCAGCGCTACTAATGATCTCATGGTTGCTGATAAACCATCTGGCATTTTGCTTTTTTTAAAGTTGTGCATCTGAATGGAAAACCGGCTTGTCTTTCTAAAATGAATAATATTCCATTCAATGGTATCACTGTACTTTAACATCATAAAAATAATCCATTCTCCAGTTTGTTTCAATACAGAAATTATGCTTTATTTGAAGTACTGTACAGCAACTTATTATTTTATATTTATTGCTGCCTCCTATTCATTTTGCTATCTGTTAGCAAAGCTCTTTTTTTTTTTTTAGGAAGCAGATGTTAGTGACAATTGTGGGTGTGCAGAATTATAAATCACAGACTTTTTTTGATATGCTGTGTATTAACCCTAAAGAACCTCAATCAGAAGTTTAATTTCCATTGATCTTGGTGATAGTAAAAACAATGGTTTGTTGCTGTGAGATGCCATAATTTGCGAATCATTATGTCTTTAACCCATTGCTGCCGGTCGCACGCAAATATGCAGTCTCTCGGCAGGTGGACCTTGGCACAGAGCGACCACAAATTTGCGTGAATTGGTGGTATACAGCTGTCCCGAGAGGGGACTCCAGTCACAGTTACCGGTGACTAATGAAAAGCTCACAATCGCTGCTTGTGATCAGGAGCTTTCTGATCATGTGACCACATGATCATATCCCCTGATTCCTGGCATTGTAAACCCCTTAAAGGGCGGAGAGGCATCGGCTCAAAGGGGGTTAAAAACAAAGAGAAGACACAATTTCAAAATGCAGTTAAATCTGATGTTCATTGCACTTTAATAATTATACATTTCAGCTAGAGGACCATGTGAGCCAGCAGTTCATTAGCTGCTACATCGGAGTTTGTTGACCATCATCTGTTTTTTTTTTTTTTACTACACCAATGTTTTCCATATGGTACCAAATCTAAAATGACATTCATCTTACATGACGTTTACAAAACTTTACTCTTCAAATCTGCTTTATGGAGAGTACTTTTCTACACCGTGAGATACATTTAACATACCTTTCTATTTATTTGAGGAGCACGAGTTGATTACTTTTGCATAGGTTGATTAAACAGCCAGTGCTATATCAATGAGGAGAAATAGAACATATTTCACATTTGGAACAAATCAACACTTTAAAGTGATGTTAAACCCACTGTTAAAAGCACTTTCAGCAGATGATTTAATCACTTACTGAGTACACAGCTTTTTTTGTAACTTTTAATCCTTGTTTATATATCAGTTCAAGCTGGTACCTTGACAACTGCCCCAGGATTCCTGCTTCAGGGTGGCTCTTTACTTTGCAGCATATTGAGTTACCCTTCCATGCTGAGACTAAGGCTCCATTCACATCTAGGCGTTTTGTCGCCTGAAGCCCGACGCTGAAGCAGCCTGACATACGCTGGAGGGGGGAATTTACATTGTCGGCTATGGAGATGGTTCACATCTCTACGCCGAACGCCAATACGCCTGAAGCGTGAAGCCTGAAACAAGTCCCGGACCCTTTTTTTCAGGCGTATCGGGCATTCAGCCATAGCCGACAGTGTAAAATTCTGCCCTCCAGCAAAAAAGCAATAGACGTTTTGTCGCCGCAAATCGCGGGGACAAAACGCCTATTGCATGTCGCCCGAATACGCCGCTGCTGCCGACGCCTAGATTTGAATGCAGCCTAAAGCTTTGTCTCCTTACACTGTGTGCATCAATAGAAGCCCACAATCCCATAGCCTAAGATAGGATGGTATTCCCCTGCTCCTCCCCCTTCCTTCTCCAAGCTAATAAAATGACTGGAGGCAGCACTGCCCATTGTTAAAATAGTTCTAAAGCCTAGACATGTTTTACCCCAATGCACTCCCTGCATTAGGGTAAAAAATGTTTAGGCTTTAACATTACTCCCTCGCCACCGTATATCACAAAAATGAGTACACCTCTCACATTTTGTAAATGTTTTATTATATGTGACAACACTGAAGAAATTACACTTTGCGACAATGTAAAGTAGTGAGTGTACAGCTTGTATAACAGTGTAAATTTGCTGTCCCCTCAAAATAACTCAACACAAATCCATTATTGTCTAAATTATTGGCAACAAAATTGAGTACAGCCCTAAGTAAAAATGTCCAAATTGGGCCCAATTAGCCATTTTCCCTCCCAGTGTCATGTGACTCATTAGTGTTACAATTTCTCATGTGTCAATGGTAAGCAGGTGAGTTCAATTTGGTGTTATCGCTCTCACTCTCTCATACTGGTCACTGGAAGTTCAACATGGCACCTCATGGCAAAGAACTCTCTGAGGATCTGGAAAAAAAATATTGTAGCTATACATAAAGATGGTCTAGGCTATAAGAAGATTGTCAAGACCCTGAAACTGAGCTGCAGCATGGTGGCCAAGACGATACAATGGTTTAACAGGACCGGTTCCACTCAGAACAGGCCTTGCCATGGTCGACCAAAGAAGTTGAGTGCACGTGCTCAGTGTCATATCCTGAGGTTATCTTTGAGAAATTGATGTATGAGTGCTGCCAGCATTTATGCAGAGGTTGAAGGGGTGGGGGGTTAGCCTGTTAGTGCTCAGACCATACGCCACACACTGTATCAAATTGGTCTGCATGGCTGTGGTCCCAGAAAGAAGCCTCATCTAAAGATGATGCACAAGAAAGCCTGAAAACAGTTTGCTGAAGACAAGCAGTCTAAGGACATGGATTACTGGAACCATGTAATGTGGTCTGATGAGACCAAGATAAACGTATTTTGTTCAGAAGGTGTTAAGCGTGTGTGGCGGCAACCAAGTGAGGAGTACCAAGACAAGTTTATCTTGCCTACAGTCAAGCCTGATGGTGGGAGTGTCATAGTCTGAGGCTGCATTAGTGCTACCGCCACTAGGGAGATACAGTTCATTGAGGGAACCATGAATGCCAACATGTACTGTGACATACTGAAGCAGAGCATGATCCCCTCCCTTCGGAGACTAGGCCACAGGGCAGTATTTCAACATGATAACGACCTCAAATACACCTGTAAGATGACCACTGCCTTGCTAAAGAAGCTAAGAGTAAAGGTGATGGACTGGACTGGCCAAGTATGTCTCCAGACCTAAACCCTATTTAGCAGCTGTGGGGCATCCTCAAAAGGAAGGTGGAGGAGCGTCTCTAACATCCACCAGCTCCATGAGGAGTGGAAGTGGACTCCAGTGGCAACCTGTGAAGCTCTGGTAAACTCCATGCGCAAGACGGTTAAGGCAGTGCTGGGAAATAACGGTGGCCACACAAAATATTGACACGTTGGGCCCAATTTGGACATTTTCACTTTTGGGTGTACTCACCTTTGTAGACATTAATGGCTGTGTTGAGTTATTTTGAGGGGACAGCAAATTTACACTAATATACAAGCTGTACACTCAATACTTTATATTCAAGCAAAGTGTAATTTCTTCAGTGTTGTGACATACTGTATATATACATATATACAGTATATATAATTTACAATCACTTCAAGTCTTTCCCGTGAGAACCTCTAGTTCACAAAAGCAGCACTGAGAGAGCAGGGCCAGCAGCATTGACAATTGTAAACTGCAAGGGCTGGGGTAGGCATTTTATCAAATAGTTTACTGGAGAATGTTTATTTTGCTTTACATAATTAGGGGAATCCATAAGCATGTTGGTGCAGGTAACAGATGCTCTCAGAATGACCAGAGTGGCCGTACGGACAACTGGGGAAGTTTTGGAGCTGAGAGGGTGGATCCTGGTGATGCCTATCAGTGACACCAATCAGTGCCCATTAGTGATGCCAGTCATAGCTGACTTTTAGTGCCATCAGTGCCTGCTCATCGGTGCTGCCCGTCAGTACCCATAAGTGCCACCTATCTGTGCTGCCTATCATTGCCCACCAGTGACGCCGGTCAGTGCCCATCAGTGCCACCTCCCAGTGCTCATCAGTGTCACATATCAGTGCCACATATCAGTGCTGCATATTTTTGCCCCCTCATCAGTGCCACCTAATCACTGTTCTTTAGTGCCACCTCATCAGTGCCCATAAGTGCCACCTCATCAGCACACATCAGTGAAGGAGAAAAATTACTTATTTACAAAATTTACTGACAGATTTTTTTTTTCTTATTTTATTTAATTTTTAGTTAGCAAAAAATAGAAACTCAGCAGTGATTAAATACCACCCAAAGAAAGATCTTTTTTTTTTTGTGCATGATCGCGCAATTGCCATTCCAAGTGTGACAGTGCTGACTGAAAGCTGAAAATTGGCCTGGGCAGGAAGGGGGTAAAAGTGCCCAGTAGACAAGTGGTTAAGTAGAACATTTGCTATCGGGAACCTTGAATGCTTCTAGTGTACTTTGATTTGAGAACACTATTGTTTTTAGCTAAAATAAGCAGTCATTATTGCTCCTTTGACTTAACCTATTGAGTCAGTGCTGGACATTATTGCCTGGCATTGATTGAATGAGATGAGAATACAAGTCCAGGAGACCTGCAGGGAGCGTAGCATTACTGGAACCATCAAATGGGGTTTTGCTGCACTTGCTGTATCTCAATCTAGTCTTTGGTGAGAGAAAAAAATGAAGGTATTAGATAAGTACTGCTGGAAAAATCCACATTTATCTATGTCCTGGAAAACAAGCAGTTACTGTGAACGCAGTACCTCTAGATACCAAGTATGATTATCCTCCATGGCTGCCCCTGGTGTCTACTTAAAGTACTTCTGGGCTATTTCTCATTTGCTCTTTTACACTGCTGAAATTTTACCAGCGGATAGGATTAGCAATTTATTTTCAGCTTGTACATTGAAAATTCCTTCAGAAAATCTCTTTCTCTGCAGCAAGTCTAATAAGGTTTCTGCTTTACACTGCTGGAATTGATTGGGATAACGAGTACAGTAGAGCTACATACATCGCCTCCTCCGCTCACCAAACTAAAACAATGCTTGAGTGCACGATGGGCCTGCCATGTGTAAAAGCCGGCCATGAAAATGGCAGTCTTCTTCTTTTCTGTTAAAACAACAGAAGATCAGCCTAATTGTCCTGCCATTGCGTCCCACTAATAGCTTTTAAATCTGCTCTGTGTCTTGATGCTTCCAGTCAGCTCCTGAATGAATAATGAATGCATGCACTTACCTCGTCATTCCCAATTTATAAATACTTTTACTCTGACCCTTTAAATCTGTTCGTCACTGCTGTATTGGTTTTGTCATTGCCAGGCAACTCACGCTCTGCCATCTGCTGTTAAAGCTACGGAATATTAACTTTAATCAGGGAAAATAATATTATTTCAATGCCACATACTGTCTAACAGTTCCTTTGTTGGCATCATAGTTAGAATTTGTAAAAGAAATCTGTCAGAGAAGTACAAAGGCTGCCACGCCGGATCTCTTTTGAAAATGCTAGATGCCAAAACATCAGCAGGATAGCCCAGATGTATTTTTTAAGACTCCTTTGTTTGTTTCCCATTGGAGAGGTTTCCTTTAAAGAGGAAGTAAACCCTGATGGGTGTTACTTCCTCTTTATTTCCCTGCAAAGGTAAAGCATAATGGGCTACTAAGCATCGCATAGTAGCCTATTATGTGAAACTTACCTGCAGGAGAACCCCGCAATGTCCCCATCTTCCGAGTAGCATGCGGCCATTCTTTCTTCCGAGGGCGCGAACTCCAGCTTTGTGAGCGGCCGGAGTCGTGTGACGAGCCTCCACTCACGGCATGACCCGAGTTAGAAGGGGCACAACATGCCCTTTCTAAGTCTGGCTCGTGCGCAAATGTGTGGATATTGGAGTGGGCTTTGACTAAAGCAGCAGTGAGGCCGCGTACACACGAGGGGATATGTCCGCTGAAAACGGTCCGATGGACCGTTTCAGCAGACATCTCCGCTCGTGTGTATGGGCTAGCGGACAGATTTCTCCACCCGACAGATTTCAAAGCATGCTTTGAAATCTATCCGGTGGGAATCTGTCCGCCTGACATGTCTGCTGGTTAGTACACTTACCAGCAGACATGTCGGCCCCCACCGCTGCCGAATGGATTCGGCGCATGCGCGGAAGTGTTTTACTTCCTGGTGCGGTGACGTGGCGGTGACGCGACGGCGTCAACGTCACCGCCGCGTCACCACTACGTCACCGTCATCCGATGGTGTGTACACGCCATCGGATCAAACTCCCGATCGGACATATCCGATGGAAATGGTCCGCGGACCGTTTTCATCGGATATATCCGATCGTGTGTACGCCGCCTGAGAGTTTGCAATGTACCTCATTTGTTTTGCAGAGGGGGTTAAGAGAACTTGGGGGCTGTCACAAGCTCTCATTAAGACAGCCTGACTGTGACTGTCCTTCTGTCTTACTGCTCCATTGATAGAAACTGTACTACAACTTCTATGAATGAAACATGATTTATGAATGCAGATGATTGAAAGGTCTGCCCCCTCCATGCAAAGATTGTTTTTCATTTATAGAAATTGTATTATGACTTTAATAAGCAGATGGGCAGAAAGGATGGGCATTGTTGGGTTTTCTTGATGAAAGCCAGTGACAGCCCCTTAGTTTTTTCAACTCCCACTGCACCAGGAGATTACAATGGTTGGGGGGGCAGCATGGACAGAGAAAGATTTCAATTAACAGAAGAGGCATCAGCACAAGGGACACATCCTTCCCCATCTTGTTTTTTATTTTGGCTGCACAAGTTTTAAAAAGTTTAAGAGCTGGTAATGCATTGCATACCATGACAACCACTTATGACCAAATCTAAAATCTAATATAATATTTTTAACTGAACAAAAATTAATTTGTCTAAAAAGTGGAATGCTACAGTACATATTATGACAAATAACCCAACAAATAGATTAAACATGTTATAAAATATACAATGTTTCAATGTATAATGCATACACTGTATCATCTTAATGTCTCAAAGAAGACCTCATTAGCAGACCTGAAGCATGTGCCCCGAGTGCCAGGGTCTATAATGATGATGATGATGATGAAAAAGTATTTGCCCCCTTTCTGATTTTTTTTTTTTTTGCATATTTGACACACTTAAATGACTCAGCTCATCAAACAAATGTTATTATTACACAAAGATAACCTGAGTAAATAGAAAGTAATGGATTAATTTATTAAGACAAAAAAGCCGTCCAAACCTGCCTGACTTTATGTGAAAAAGTAATTGCCCCTAAACCTAATAACTGGTTATGCTACCCTTGGCAGCAACAACTGCAATCAAGTGTTTGTGATAACTGGCAACGAGTCTTTCACATTGCTGTGGAACAATTTTGGCCCACTCTTTTCAGAATTGTTTTAATTCAGCCACATTGGAGGTTTTTCCATCATGAACGGCCTGTGTAAGGTCATGATACAGCATCTCAATTGGATTCAAGTCTGGGCTTTGACTAGGCCACTCCATTTGGAGGTAGACTGTTGTGTTTCGGATCATAGTCCTGCTGCATAACCCAAGTGCACTTGAGCTTGAGGTCACAAACTCATGACCAGACATTCTCCTTTAGGATTTTCTGGTAGTGCTCAGAATTCATGGTTCCATTAATTATGGTAAATTGTACAGGTCCTGAAGCTGCAAAGTAGCCCCAGACCATCACGCTCCCACCACCATGTCTGACTGTCGGTATGATGTTCTTGTTATGAAATGCTGTATTCGTTTTATGCCAGATGTATTGGGATGTACACCTTCCAAAAAAACATGTTTTTGTCTCATCAGTCCACAGAATATTTGCCTAAAAGTCTTGGGAATAATCAAGATGTTTGTTGGTAAATGTGAGATGAGCCTTTGTGTTCTTTTTGGTCAGCAGTGGCTTTGGCCTTGGAAACTCTCCCATGGATGCCATTTTTGCCCAGTCTCTTTCTTATTGTCGAATCATGAACACTGATCTTATATGAGGCAAGTGAGGCCTGCAGTTCTTTAGATGTTGTTCTGGGTTCTTTTATGACCTCCTGGATGAGTTGTCGTTCTGCTCTTGGAGTAATTTTTGTAGGCCGGCCTAGCTCCTGGGAAGGTTCACCACTGTTCCAAGTTATCTCCATTTGTGGATAATGGCTCTCCCTATCATTCACTGGAGTTCCAAAGACTTAGAAATGGCGTTGAAACCCTTCCTAGACTGCCACATGTTTGTTTCTAATCTGTTCTTCATTTTTTTTAGATTGTGGCATGATGTGTGGCTTTTTGTAATCTGTTAGCGTGCTTCACTTTGTCAGACAGATTATATTTATGTAATTTCTTGATTCAACAGGTCTGGCAGTAATCAGGCCTGGGTGTGGCAAGTGGAATTGAAAGTGTGGCAAGTGAAAGTGAAATTGAATTCAGCTTTCCCAAAAATTGTGGTTAATCACAGTGTAGTCATGATTCAGCATAGGAGGCGGCAATTACTTTTTCACATAGGGCCAGGCAGGTTTGAACAGCTTTTTTTCCTTAATAAATAAATAAATAAATAAAAAAAATGCATTGTGGATTTAAAATTAGTCTGATGATCTGAATCATTTAAGTGTGAGAAATATGCAAAAAACAATAAAAATCAGGAAGGGGGAAATACTTTTCACAGCACTGTTGCAACACCCCTGGGCCCTATATAATTCTATATCAGCTCAGGATCTTCATCTATATATATTGTTTTTTTTTTTTTTTCAGTTTTCTTTCTTTACTGCTGTAAAGCGAACAGATTAAGGTGGGACCAATATCTTGTGACACCTCTGGACCAGACTTTGCTTTGACACTTCTAATAAAAAAGTAATGTTATAGGAGCATTTTTTTCTTAAAAAACAAAAAAACAGCAGCTGCAAAAAGACAATTTCAAGTGATGATGTTCAAAGTGCAGTAATCCAAAGCAACTACTTAACCACTTTCCCTCTAGAGCAATTTAGTATTTTCTTTCCACTCAAGTTCAAATCTGAATTTTAAGCATTAGAATTATTTAAAACCTCCAGAATAGTATACATTTTCTGAAAGAAGAGGCCTGGTAGAAAAAAAATATGTTAGTTGCAATTTTGTATATTGCTCAACGCGTGTGCAACTGTTAATCAAATCTATAGTTTAGGAAAAAATACACTATAATGAATTTTATTGCACATAAACACAATTTGATCCCCAATTTTATTTACAAAATGAATTTAAAATCAAGTCTCTATAATAGAATACATAAACACTATAGTTGGTAGTACCATCATCCAAAAATTTGAGTGTTTAGAAATTGAATCTTTGGACCCCAAACAAAAGAGCCTAAGGCTCCATTCACATCTGAGCGACAAAACGCCGGTCGCCCGACGCTCTTGTCGCTCGAGATGTGAAATAACATTGCGGTCTATGGAGATGGTTCACATCTCCACGCCTGTCGCCTGAAAAAAAGTCCCGGACCCTTTTTTTCAGGCGACATTGGCGTTTGCTCATAGACCGCAATGTTAAAGAAAGAAAAAAAAAAGTTTAATCTACAGGCGGCAAGATAAGCCGCGTACGCGGCGTATCGTGTCGCCTAGGTGTGAATGCAGCCTAAGGGGGGGGGGGGGGCAATTGGACTATTACGGTACCAGTAAGTGAATAAAATCAATTGTAGAAAAACAGGTGTATTTTGTTATTACAACATCAATAAAACACAGAATAGTGTATAATTTAAAAACATAGTGACACACCATAACATCATAAGTATAATGATCCCCAAAGGGGGAAGATCACAGTGGGTCACGACAATTATCTCAACTAGTTTCACAGCCAGTTGCCGCTTCGTCAGGAGAATGTCTGTAATTGGATTGACAATCAATCAATAATTATACAATTAACAAGAGCAACGATGTGTGAATTGGAGAGCAAGGGCTGAGCTGCTTACCTAAAAGACCCCGCCGGTCGAGAGCAATAAGGGTCACCAAACAGGGTCTCCTATGGCGACCAGGGGGGATGTGCATGTAAATGGACCTACTTCCCGAAAATATAAGATAAACAAAATTGATATCTATTTTTACAAAATAAAAGACTGCTTGCACCCTTTAAATGGAAAAAAATGACGGTACCCAAAAATATCAACAGGCAACGTTTTAGAGGCCTTTACAGATCATCAGTTTAGAATAAACTGTAAATGATGACCCTAGAAATGTTGCGCTCACTCTGATGTTCACGGCATGTATGGTGCAATTGGCATTTACAGTACATACAGTACAAGTGCACACCCGGTGCTCGCATTTGCATTTCTGGATGTGTGAAGAGTGACAGGGTTGCTTTTAATTTTTTTATTATAACTTTATTTTTTAAATGTTTTCATTTAACATCATTTGTATCACAATGAGGTTAACAAGCCCCTATATTATAGCATTGGGCAGTGAGAGGTTTTTCATTTGGAGACACCAGAGGTCTAACAGACCCCTAATGTCTCCCCTGTCCTCTAGCACTCAATAGCACTCACTGCTCATGCAAAAGTGATCAGACGGCATGAGCGCATCGAGGCCTTCGGGTAATGACTGCGCTCCCAAAAAGCATTTTTATAAATAAATAAATAAATAAAATAACCACCCTGATCACTTTTACATAAAAGCCCACTGCCTGCTAATAAAAAATCCACTGCTTGCTGACAGGCTCACATCTGCTATTGCAGCCATGAGATTGTTTTAACCTATCCACTCCTTGGATGAACCACACAGGTCCAAAGAGCTGAACTAGTTAAAAAGAATCTTTCATTAATGTGGTTGCAGTATAATTAAAGTTGAACCCTGGGATAGGAAAATATTTTCTAAATACAAGAGTCATGTGTATTCCTTATTGAATCGTGGTGTATTTTGTGTATTTCCTCCAGATATGTGTAGTAATCCAGTTTTAAACTTTGCTTCTGTTCAGGAGCTTCCTGTAATAAAGACCAGTTACTGATGTTCTCTGTTCTTGTGCATGGGTACTGATCTTTTCTCTGCCACCCCCTCCCCTCCTGTTGTTTTCTGCAGACTTTCTGTAGTGGGTGAAGCCATATCTCTATGTACAGCACCAGGGGAGGGCTGGCAGCCTTAGGCCTGAGGGGCAAGTCCAGTCAAGTGGCCCACAAAGCGTGGAAAAGTGATGGATCGAGGAAAACAGTCTAAGATTTTTCATGATCACAAGAGTCCACACAGAGGCCCCCCTTACATCAGAGTCCGCACAGAGGCCCCCTTACATCAGAGTCTGCACAGAGCCTCCCCTTACATCAGAGTCGGCACAGACCCCGTATACATCTGAGTCCGCAAAGATCCCATATACTTTAGATCTGATGTAAGGGGTGTTCTGGGAAACTTGATTTAAGGGTGCATGCTGTGGACTATTGTGTAAAGAGGGTCTCTGCTCACCAAAGCCTGCCCCCCTCCCGTTTAACAAAGTCCACAGAGCACCCCTTTCTATACACTGGGAGGCAGGAGAGACTAGAGAGGGTGAGTTTACCAGGATGGAGGCTGAGGCGCAGGCAGGCTGTCTGATGCTTTTTTGGCTTCAAACTTCCTGTCCAGTGCCCACACATGCCCGGGGAGTGTGGGCAGGGCAGACTCAGAAGGAGGAGGAACAGATGGGCTCCATCTCTCCTCGTTTCTGTGCAGAGAGAGAAGGGGATGTCAGCGCTGGTGTGCGCTGAGGCTGAGCTATGTGTGAGACGAGACATATCTCAGCTCTGCAGCCATCTACCTTGGTGTTGACACAGGCACGGCTGCACAGTGGGAGGTGAGCAGCGGCCATGACCTGTGTTAACAGAGCTCCAGCAGGCATATTCCTGCTCTGCAAAAACAGCATTTGGTAGTGGCAGCCGGTGGCTGTGCATAGTGTCCCCGACCCGGGGGGAGATTTCCACCCTGCCCCCCTTGCCAGCCCTCCCCTGTACAGCACTGTGATTATGTCACTGCTACTTTTACAGGTTTTGCAAAGACATCATGCACACAAAGTGGAGTTATATTCTTTGTGGCTATCAAGAAATATATTTTAATAAAAAATGTTGCACCCAGAGTTTAGCTTTAGGTCAGATTGGTTGCAATATATACAGTATCTCACAAAAGTGATTACACCCCTCACATTTTTGTAAATATTTTATTACATGCGGCAACACTGAAAAAAAAACACTTTGCTACAATGTAAAGTAGTGAGTGTATAGAATGTATAACAGTGTAAATTTGCTGTCCCATCAAAATAACTCAACACGCAGCCATTAATGTCTAAAACTCTGGCAACAAAAGTGAGTACATCCCTAAGTGAAAATGTCCAAATTGGACCCAAAGTCTCAATATTTTGTGTGGCCACATTTACTGTATTTTCCAGCACTGCCTTAACCCCCTTAGGCATGAAGTTCCCCAGAGCCTCACAGGTTGCCACTGTAGTCATCTTTCACTCCTCCATGATGACATCATGGAGCTGGTGAATGTTAGAGACCTTGTACTCCTCCGCCTTCCATTATGCTTATTAGGGTTTAGGTCTGCAGACATGCTTAGCCAGTCCATCACCTTTACCCTCAGCTTCTTTAGCGAGTCAGTAGTTATCTTGGAGGTGTGTTTGGGGGTCATTATCATGTTAGAATACTGCCCTGTGGCCCAGTCTCTGAAGGGAGAGGATCATGCTCTGCTTCAGTATGTCACAGTACATGTTGGCATTCATGGTTTCCTCAATGAACTGTAGCTCCCTATTGCTGGAGGCACTCATGTAGCCCCAGACCATGACACTCCCACCACCATGCTTGACTGCATGAAGGCTGTCCACAAGGTTTAGAAGTGTGCCTATGGGAATGTTTGATGATTCTTCCAGAAGCGCATTTCTGAGGTCAGGCACTGATGTGGACAAGAAAAACTGGCTCACAGTCTCTGCTCTAATTCATTCTAAAGGTGTTCTTTTGGGTTGAGGTCAGTACTCTGCGCAGTCTAGTCAAGTTCCTCAACCCCAAAATAGCTCATCCATGTTTTTATGGACCTTGCTTTGTGCACTGGTGCGCAGTCATGTTGGAACATCCCAAAAACTGTTCTCACAAAGTTGGGAGCATGAAATTGACCAAAATATCTTGTTATGCTGACGTCTTAAGTATTCCCTTTACTGGAACTAAGGGGACAAGCCCAACCCCTGAAAAACAACCCCACACCATTATCCTCCCTCAACCAAATGATTTGGACCAGTTCACAAAGCAAGGTCCATAAAGACATGGATAAGAGAGTTTGAGGTGGAGGAATTTGACTGACCTGCACAAAGTCCTGACCTCAACCTGATATAACACCTTTGGGATGAATTAGAGTGGAGACTGCTAGCCAGGTCTTCTCGTCCACATCAGTGCCTGACCTTACAAATGCACTTCTGGGAGAATGGTCAAACATTCCCATAGACACACTCCAAAACCTTGAGGACAGCCTTCCCAGAAGAGTTAAAGCTGTTATAGCTGCAAATGGTGGGCCAACTCAGTATTGAACCCTACGGACTAAGACTGGAATGCCATTAAAGTTCATATGTATGTAAAGGCAGCAGTTCCAATATGTTTGGTAATATAATGTGTATATATAGATAGATAGATAGATAGATAGATAGATAGATAGATAGATAGATAGATAGATAGATAGATAGCATTCTCCACTCGTACAGTTTTATCCTGTATAATTTTGAAAGATAGCTACTTTACCACATGTTATCATTACATGTTCTGTAAATCTTACAGATCTAAGATGAATAAATAATAGTGATTTGTTGGTTAATTTTCATGTTTGACCCATGCTATCGTGTGCATCAATATGTCTGTTTACTAAACTTAACCACTTGTCATCTGCCCGCCGTCAAATGACGGCGGGCAGACGACTCCATTGTTCTGACATCACGTCATATGACGTGATGTCCCTTTAAAGCCGCGGGCGGGCGCGCGCGCGTCACCGGTGGCGCGCGCGCGCACCCGCCACTCCGCGGGGATCCCGTGCGAGTGCCCGGCGGCAACGATCGCCGCCGGGCACACGCGATTGCTCTGTAAGTGAGCTGGGACGTGCAGCTCTGTATGTAAACACAGAGCTGCACGTCCCTGTCAGGGAGAGAGGTGACAGATTGTGTTCCTTGTACATAGGGACACAATCGGTCACCTCCCCCAGTCACCCCCCCCTCCCCCTACAGTTAGAACACTCATAGGACACACATTTAACCCCTTCCCCGCCCCCTAGTGGTTAACCCCTTCACTGCCAGTCACATTTATACAGTAATCAATGCATATTTATAGCATTTTTCACTGTATAAATGTAAATGGTCCCAAAAATGTCAGAAAAGTGTCCGAAATGTCCGCCATAACGTCGCAGTCCCAATAAAAAAATCGCAGATCGCCGCCATTAATAGTAAAAAAAAAAAAAAAAAAAAATGCCATAAACTATCCCCTATTTTGTAAACGCTATAAATTTTGCGCAAACCAACCGATAAACGCTTATTGCATTTTTTTTTTACCAAAAATATGTAGAACAATACGTATCGGCCTAAACTGAGGGAAAAAATATTTTTTTTATATATTTTTTGGGGTTATTTATTATAGCAAAAAGGAAAAAATATTGCATTTTTTTAAAAATTGACGCTCTAGTTTTGTTTATAGCGCAAAAAATAAAAACCGCAGAGGTGATCAAATACCACCAAAAGAAAGCTCTATTTGTGGGAAAAAAAGGACGCCAATTTTGTTTGGGAGCCACGTCGCACGACCGCGCAATTGTCAGTTAAAGCGACGCAGTGCGGGAAGCTTATATTTTGTCTGGGCAAGAAGGGGGTGTAGGTGCACAGTAGGTAAGTGGTTAAAGGTCTGTTGCTATGCAAATATAGGCATTAAGTGAACCACGTTTTCAGCAGGATACCCTTGGCTATAACTGCAGTGACATTTCCCTCCTGGACCTGTTATCAATTTGATTTATTGATCAAGCAATAGCTCAGTAATTAAAAATGCATACTCCTTGTAATTAGTGGAATTCTGGAAAGTTCTTGATACCTCTCTTTTTATGAATGCGCTGAAATGGCTCGAGGAATCTGTAGATTTATCCCTGTGGAGTTAAACATTTTCAGTTCTTTAAATGCAACCAAATGCATATAGGCTTGTATTTGCTTCATATTGTCTCTAAACCATAATGCGGCAACACCCGTCTGTGCACACTACCTATTTTTCTTGTGACATAAGTTGCTGTTACCTCTTGCTTTCCATTGTTTCCAAGGAGAGACCCAGATTTCATCTGCCATGATCAAGTATGCAGTATCATTTCCTTTATTTGTAGTCTGGATGCTACTTTTGTGTTAAGGGTAGGATTGTTCAACCTACTTTTTCACTTTTGCTGCTTCGCACCCTCCTATATAATAGTCAACAGTTATTCTGTGCTTAGTGAATGACAACATAAGTGAAGTTTTGGCAGTTCTTTCTTTCTCTCTGTAATTTTTGCATTGTCAGCTTGCATCACCTAATAAGAGAAGACAACACAATTCATGCAACTCCTGCTTTTTAATGCTATCATTTAGTGTCTCATCATCATTTTAAGTAAAATTGGGAGAGGTATCTTAGGGAACAATGGGAAAGTAGAGAGGTGGTTGTGTGCATGTTATCATTGGGATATGTTGTAAGCTTTTTTTGTTCATGTTGTGAAAGATGAATAAATTGTTTAATGTGCTATTCTGTTAAATGCTTTTAGGGAAATCAATTAGATATTGCTGAGACAGTGACACAGTTTTTTCTTGTTTGTGTCTGCAACTTTAAAGCGGAGTTCCACCCATATAAAAGTCAGCAGCTCCAAAAAGTGTAGCTGCTGACTTTTAATAATCATAAACTTGCCTGTGACACGGTCCAGCGATGTGGGCGAAAGAAGCCCCACTCCTCTTCCCCTCCTATCCCTGGTGCCAAAATTCTTACTGTGGGCGACAGCCGGGCATGCACTGGGCATGCACAAGCCACGCTGTGCGCTGTGAATCGTCGGCCAATCTTATGGAACCTGTGACGTGTCCCAGAAGATTGCATGGAGTGAGGGGGGGAGAGGTGAACTTCCTTCCAGCGCTGCAGAGCCTGGGAGGAAGTGGGAGCTGGGTGCCTCTAAAAAGAGGGTATCTGCTCCCCCCCAAAAAAATTGACATGCCAAATGAGGCATGTCAGGGGGTCAACTTCACTTAAAGTGGAAATTCAATTTTTGGGTGAAACTCCCCCTATATTTTGGAGTGATTAGAAGAAAGCAAAAATAGCTAGTGGTTCAATCTCTATTCAATCTGTTTACCATTGTCACCAGAAAAAGTGATTGGAAATCCAAAATTTAGAATAGGCACCGCTTTATACCCATCCAAGTGTTTTCTGCTGAACGTCCTCATTGGCGTTATTAGAAAGGTAGCAGACCAAATCCGTAACAGGTCCCCCGGAAGGAAGACTCACTCCACAATACATCCATCACTACCAAGCTTTGTTTTAATTGGTCCAGGGCTGTTACACACACACACCACAATTTGGAACAGGACAAGAATAGAGGGGGCATTTTCCAATAGGGAGATCTGTTCTGGTGGCAACTATCTAAGGCCGTGTACACACGATCGAGTCTATCTGCTGGAAACGGTCTGACAGACCGTTTCAGCAGACAGATTCGATCGTGTGTATGGGCGGACAGACAGATTTTTCCAGCAGACAGATTTTAAAGCATGCTTTAAAATCTGTCTGCTGGGAATCCATCTGTCCGATATGTCTGCTGGTTAGTACGCTAACCAGCAGACATATCTGCCCGCACATGCGTCTAATGGATTCGACGCATGCGCGTAAGTGTTTTACTTCCTGGTGCGGTGATGTGGCGGCGTCAACGTCATCGCCACGTCACCGCGGGGATTTTGGTTTGATCGTGTGTACAGCGATCAAACCGAAACAGCCCAGCAGACAAATCTGATCAAATCAGTCTGTCAGACCGATTTGAACAGATTTATATGGTCGTGTGTACGCGGCCTTAAAGGGAATTTCTCAGTTTGCAGTACAGGAAGTAAAAATCAATCACCTGAATGGGACTCAGATGGCATAAAACCTGACAAGGGAGTTAACCACTCCTTACTCGATCCAAAATGAAAAAAAAAATGTTTGGCTCCTAAAAAACGTCAGTGTTGCTTGTCCCATGGCACTAGAGTCCTGGTTTTAAATGTTCTTTATCCAGGCTTTGTATGTTTCTGTTTCAATGGGTTTCCACTATTAAATGCAGTGTTTTCATGCATTCCACAAAGCTAATGATTGATTACAGGTTGTTTAAATTGGTCCTACTGTGTTTTTTTTTTTGTTTTTTGTTTTTTATGTAGGGACATATATGCATGATTGGTGTGGAAATATAAGATTGTAATCTCAACTGGGGCAGGTTCTGGTATACAGTATGTGACGAGAATGTACATCATAATAACAAAAAAACAAAAAGTACTAAGGATGATATGTTATGCCCAAAAATAAAACACTCCAAAATTACCCAGCCTCAATGTGTACTGGCTAACTGCAGAGGAATGAGCACTTTTTCCTTGTGACATGGACACTGATGGGATCATTTTCATAGCTGAGAACATGAGTACACATCCCAAATGAACAATTTCTAAATTAATTAAGATTTTATTGAGGCGTGTGGATTAGTAGTGCAAATTTCAATCATTATATCCCTGTTTGCCCATTCTTTCGCACCTTATGTAAGAGGGTCCTATGTTGATTGATTGACCTTCAATGCAAAATGCCAAGTCTGCAGCTTATACACTGTTAGTAATTTTTCAGAAGTATTTGTCATTCGCATTGCAAGCTTTCAAAATACATACATACATACATAAATCTACATATACTTGTATTTTGGTGTGTGCATACTTATTTTAGTATATCATATATACAAGGTCCTCTTTGCATGTTTTATTTATTTTTGTTACTGGGGGTTATTTTGTGTATCTGTACTGTATTATGAATAGAAATATGATCTTTCATCTAAATTCTTCAATATTAACAGTATTTACGTTTAAATAAGCAATGCAAAACAGAGGATAATTGAGTTCAGATGTCGATAGGAAAATGTGGCTAAAACAGGGAAAAGTGCATTAAAGCATCCCCCGCTGTGGAAACATTGGCGCAAGATGGGTTTATTTAACAAATGAATAGTGAAAAGGGTGCAGGAAGGTCAGCGTGGTAGAATTACGCTGATTTTTCCATGCAGAGCACCAATTAGAGATCACTGGTGTCAGGAGGAACTCATTTACTAACAGGGGTTCCAAAAACTGCAGGATTTTTATTTGAAAGAATAAGCAAATAAAGTATAATGGTAAAGAAAGGAATCAAGATGTTGCCTTTCAGTAGTTAGGCAGTGAAACCTGGAGGTCATACCAAGATTGAAGAGCTGCAGAGGCTTTGTGGTTGTAGTCACAGTTCCATGATCACACATTGGGTCTTATCACTACACACTGCTATGCTGGTCAGTACTCTATTATGCTCAGCATGCTTCCTTATTGCTATGCATGTCATTGCACCACCTTGCATGTCATTCCCTTCTGTAGGATACTGCATGCTCCTCTCCTATGCATATAAATGAACTTGGTATGTAACAACTATAAATGTACCATTCTTATTCCATCCTGTTCAAAGATCATTGTTAATGAAGGAAAACACAATGAAACCAAACGTTATCCAAAACATTGTATACATGACTTCATTTATAACTGGCTTGGACTTGGATTTTACAGTATTTATATTTCACTTCTATTGATTGTTATTGAATACTTTATTGGAATTTGAAATGGCACAAAATGAATGTCAACAGAATAGTTGTTTGTATAAATGTATATATATATGCCGCATATATGTGTATTCATTTGAAATGGATGCAAAGAAAATTATACTCCTCAAATACTTTAAAAGTATGATGTAAACAGTTAGTTAGTAAAAAAAAATAAAAAATAAAAAAAATATGAAACATTTTCAAAATAACATTATTAAAAGAATTAGCTCCGCAATATATGCCCCTGTCTTTGGTAACATAAATGCAAGACATAGGTAAGCAAGGGCAAAAGGTAATGAGATGTTTCTTGTTTGCATCCAACAACCCTTTGGACCGGTTCCAGTATCCTCATTAAATCAGATGACATATAGAAGTGGTGTTTTTTTTTTGTAGGAAAGAAAGGTAAATAAAGATTAATACATATAAATCAATATAATTGTTTTTAAATATTTAAAATGGTAACACTGATTATCCATTACATTTCTTTTAGTCTATGACAGAACTTAATAATCGATTGTTTCCCACAGAAAAATTGCCCTATGCCAACTATTTAGATTCTTAACTTAATAAATGTATTTATTCATTACTGGATTGAATCCTATTCATGTCCAGTGTCCAAAATAAATAGGTATAGAGGTCAGTTAATACATATAATACCTATAATACCTAAAAAAACAAACAAACAAGACAATCACTTTTTAAAATAAGAATCAGACATATCTAACAGATAAATGACAATGCGTTATCCCAAGAGCTAAGATTATGTTTTGGATCAAGTAGGGAAGGGTTGAAACCTCTGTAAAAAAAAAAAAAAATTGGGCTGTTTGGGATATTTGCCTGTTCTTCCTGTCCTAGAGACATAACAAGAATCAGAGGAAATCGCTACAAAGTTAAAGGAATTCCCATATTTTCACCAAAACAGTTACCCCTTTCTTATAGTGACCACTCTAGTGACAGAGGTAACCCAGACAAATTAAAAGGGGGAATCTACCTAGCAGGGACACAGCCAGCATTAAAAGGTTTACGTGGGTTCTAATATATTCCTACTCTAAAAGATTTCCGGTAGCAATTCGCTCAGTCATTAAAATTAATGGGTAAAGAATTGCCGACAATGGTCTACACTTTACCACTACCGCTGAATGTTATTGTGAAATCGTGCTTTGCTCACACAGAGCAAAGGCTATGGATTCCCTGTGATCAGTATGAATTGGCGCAGTGCTGATACATGAAGTGGGTAATATTCTCCTCCAGATTCGGAAGTACGGAGTACTCCCTTCAGCTCCCAATATGAGGGACAGAAAAAGAGTTCTAAGGAGTATACACTTCTGGGTAGGGAGGTATGATTAAAACAAACCTACTGCTTTGCCCAGATGGATTTTTTTCAATGTGCCACACAAAAGGGTGCAATTTTGATAGGAGTCTGCATTTTTTTGGATTGTGGGTGAAAACCAACGCATCTGAAGGAAAGCATTATAAATGCAAGATAAGTTTACAAAACTGCATGCAAAGTCTCCATAAGATGGTAATACAATTTGTACTCCAGTGCTGCAAGCTAAAACAGACCAAACCCAAAAGCTGGCCACACGTGGATTGAAATTTGGCTTAGCGGGAACTGGATGAATTTTGATCCATGTATGCCCGTTCCTGTTCATGGGAAGTCAACCTATCAAGCAAATGTTTATGAACAGGCTTGTTGGAAAATTTCCACTCTGTCACAGTATGCAGCCAATGGGCTGCAGTGCCGATCAGTGTATTCTGATGGCAGGGGAGTCTTGCGGTCAGAATACACTGACATAAAGGGAGGATTTTCCTATCCACCTTGAATGTGTGGATAAGGAAATCATCTTAGTTTTTTTTTTTTTTTTTGATCAGCTAGCTGGGTGAATATAATAAACTGAGTAATGTATTGGCAGCTTAAATCTCTGGGGTTGATTTACTAAAGGTAAATCCACTCTGATCGCTGTAGATCTGAGGGGAAGCTTTGAAATTAGGGGAAGTTTGTGTGTAAGCAAAAATGCTGGTTTTTATTTTCCTTGCATGTCCCCCTCAGATCTACAGCGACTGCACTTCCAAGTGCACTTGTAGTGCAAAGTGGATTTGCCTTTCATAAATAACCCCCAATGTAATGTAAACAATATGTATATGCTGTCTTATTAGTAATATGGATGCATTTTATTAAGATAGATATTTAGAATGATGTTTAGATAAAACAGCTCTCCTTTTTTTAAATCAGGAAAATTATAGATATGAATGAGAATTAAAGACTATAAGTTCAATAAAATCTCAATATGACATAACATTTGGCTAAATCACTTGCATGGAAAACATTGACAGCAAATGCAGTTTTGTAATATTTAGATAAAGCTTAAAGTTGTGTGCAGTTTCTTGTATTTGTGGAGTATAATATCTTTAAACATTTTATCAATATATTGAAAATTGTACCTGTTTCTATATTTTATTTGACAAAAGTCAACATGTTTGTACTTTAAATATCCAGTCTTAAAGCAGAGTTCCAGCGTTTTTCGTTTTCGTTTAAATTTAGTAGGACGGTAGTGTGAGTTAGTACTATTTTGATGTTCAAGATATATATGCAGCAGTACTGTAGCTTTAGCTTATTTGATGAATATGAGCTTATTAAATTCATAAGAGTTCACTAATGATTTTAGATGCTTCTGTCCATCTGGCACCATTCATAATTGCCAGTTGATCTGGGCCTACATGCTCAGGAAACATTGGCTGAATTAAAATATATAAAATTACGACCATATAAACATACAAAAAAAAAAAGAAATGTGCATTATATGTTTCAGGTACAATTTTCAGTTACATACCTTAGATTTAGGACTTTAGATGCATGCAACAATGCGGCTAACCAGTGGTCTGTCATTTGTTTGCTACTTGATTTTTTTACAGTTTCCTGCTTCTTTAATTTTACTACCCCATCGGGAAATGTGCTTTCTCCGAACTATCCTGAAGAATACAGCAACCACCTTCACTGTGTGTGGCTCATCATAGCCAAACCTGAGAGCCGTATCCACCTAGCTTTCAATGACTTTGATGTAGAGCCTCAATTTGACTTCTTGGCAGTTAAAGATGGTGGATCACCAGAGTCACCTGTCCTGGGCACATTCTCTGGGAACCAGGTTCCCCCATCACTAACAAGCAGTGGCCATGTATTAAGGCTGGAATTCCAGACCGACCACTCCACTGAGAAGCGAGGATTCAATATCACATTTACCAGTAAGTATCCAAATCCAACTATGTGTGACTATGATGAAACTATAACTGTAAAACAATTATAGATCAATTCCAGTAAGTGATGGTAACTGACTTTGTGAAACATGATCTTCTTGTGACTAATCCATATCCTAACTAAGTGTCATAGAAATGGGCCAAATCATTTCCTGCTACTAATACTATACACATAACAGTAAAATCAGTCTGTATATGCAGTAAAGCATGCTTGTTATACTCACTGTGGAACCTAAGGGGTTAATCCTCTGCATTGTGTAAAGAGGCTGTTTGATCCTGTCTTTTCTGATACTCTTCTTCTTCCACTGTCCCCTAACCATCTTCTGATAAGATAGAGCCTTTGCACATGCTCAGTATGGTGTGCATTGCTAGAGTGTTTTTTTTGTGAGGGTGCATGTGATTGGCATTGGACCGATTAGCACTGTCTAGACAGAGGGTCAGGGGTCCTGCAGCCTCATAGGACAGTCAGAGTAGAATGAAAACCCCTTTACAAGATTTAACTAGCCACTGATAGAAGTCACAAGACTGCTATATACTGCTGATGAAAAAAGGTATTTAGCCGTTTATACAGTATTTACAAAAATAATTGCATTTCCATGTTCTGTGTACTGTTAGGCCTTGTACACACGAGGGAATTTTTCCGCTGAACATGGTCCGACGGACCATTTCAGCCAAAAAATCCGCTCGTCTGTAGGGGCAAACGGACCGTTTTGGCCGAATTCCTCCGGCGGAAAAATTTCAAAGCATGCTTTGAAATTTTTCCGCCGGATAGCTGCCCGTCGGATATGTCCGCTGGTTAGTACGGCAAACCAGCGGACATATCTGCCCGCACATGCGTCGTATCCTGTAAATGGATCCGACGCATGCACGCTGTCGTCACCGCCGCGTCACCGTGCTGTCTGCCGGCGGGGAATTTGATCCGATGGTGTGTACAGCCACCGGATCAAACAGCCCGGCGGACATATTCGATGGAAACGGTCCGTCGAACCGTTTTCATCGGATATATTACATCGTGTGTACAAGGCCTTAGGCCCTGTACACACGAGGAGACATGTCCGATGAGACAGGTCCGACGGACCGTTTTCATCGAACATGTCTGAAGGGATATTTTGGTCTGATGTGTGTACACACCATCAAACCAAAATCCCCGCGGACCAGAACGCGGTGACGTAGAAGACACCGACGTGCTGGCAAAAGGAAGTTCAATGCTTCCACGCATGCGTCTAATCAATTTTACGCATGCGCGGGATTTCGGTCCGATGGTTGGGCGTACTAACCATCGGACATATCCGATGGACAGGTTTCCAGCGGACAAGTTTCTAAGCATGTTTAGAAACTTTTGTCCGCTGGAAACCTGTCTGCTAGGCCGTACACACAATTGAACATGTCCGCTGAAACTGGTCTGCGGACCAGTTTCAGTGGACATGTCTCCTCGTGTGTACGCAGCCTTAGAGACCAGATATAGTGAATGCAGGGTCCTGGGTTTAGTAACACTTTAAATTCCCTTGTTTATGCCTTGTTCTGCATTAAAGCCACGGACAGGAGTGACACATTTTTGAATAATGTTTAACATAAATGGGATATTTTGTAAGTCATCCTTACATGTAATTAACATTTAAAAAAAAAAGAAAAGAAAAAACAATGGAAGAGGGCTTTGTACAGCAAGCCCAAAACATAAAACAAAAACAAAACATGTGCACTAACTAGAATATAACTAACTGGGTTCCCTAAACAACCAGGTAGCACATGTGGCATTTTTAGTGTTTTATGCCGCGTACACACGACCATTTTTAATGGTCAACCCAATTCTTGTCAAGCCTGCCTAGCCTACACACGATCGTGAAAAAAAACAATGTTGGAGCAAATCGCGGTGACGTACAACACGTGCATCGGCACTATAAGGGGGAAGTTCCATTCGGGTGGCGCCACCCTTGGGGCTGCTTTTGCTGTTTTCATGTTAGTAAAAGTTTGGTGAGAGACAATTAGCGCTTTTCAATCTTCGTGCTGTTCAGTCTGTTACAGCGTGACGAATGTGCTATCTCCATTAGTGCTAGTTTTACCAGAATTGCTTCTGAGCATGCACGTTTTTTTCACGTCGTTAAAGCTTACACACGACCGTTTTTTTTACAACGTGAAAAACGACGTGAAAAAATAGAGCATGTTCTAAACTTTTTTAATGTCCATTTTTCACATCATGAAAAATGCTCTGGAGCCCACACACAATCGTTTTTGATGACTTTAAAAAAAATGTTGTGTGTACGCGGCATTAGTGTTCTGTCAGCAGTCATCCTTTTCACCCACCAGCAGGCTCTAACAGAAGAGGTAATGAGTGCCTTTGAGCCTCAGTCAGCTTATATATAAAAATACCCGTGCACAGCTGAGACTAATTAATGAGGTCTGGCCAGCCGGTAAGATGTGGGCCTTATGCCACGTACACACGATCTGAATATTGTACAAAAAATGTCGTCCGAGGAAGAATCGTCCGATAATCGGATCGTTAGTACAGGGCTTCCGTGAGCCGATCACGACGGTTCATCCGATATTATTTTCCTCGTACAATACCAGATCGTACGATCTTCGTTTGGTCAGTACAGTTGTCGTCCGAAAATACAACACAGATACATTACAACACATGACATCACTTCCGAATTTTTTTTTCTGTCGTACAAGAATTTTCGTGACTTTAGCAACCTATTCAATTTCGATCTTAGGATTTTCGGGTTGTGTGTACGTGGCATAAGGATTGGGGTTTTATCCCACCCAAAGCTTCTGAGCTCCAGGACCCAGACCATGACTTATTAAAATCAGAAAAAAACAAAAACTTTAATGCCTCCATAATAGACACAAATCCTGGAGCTCATCACCATGTCTAGGTGAGAAACCTACAGTAGGTGACTCAAATACATCATCCACAGTCTTGGCAGCCAGTGCCTCACATAATATAGGGATCTACGTATCAATACACACTAGCTCCTGTTAAATATTTATAGTTCATAATGCCAGCTAATCAGATCTGGTTGTCTAAGTCACATTTAATGAGTAGAATGGACAGCCATTATTAAATGCAGATCACTGCATTAAGAGGCCCGATGTGGCATTTAAGAGACCCAGTGTGTTTTTGTGTTAATCTCTGCAAAGCAGACCCATGAGCAATCTGTGGCATCAGAAAACACTTTTTCAAAAAACGACTGTAACTGCAGCTGTTCCTGTAACCAAGTGAGTATCAAATAGAGTTTCCTATTTATGTGACTTCCTACGGTGATAATGTTGTTGTGACAATGTCTCCGTGAGAAACTGGCACAAAATATCTGACCTTGCTGTACTCTGCCAAGAATTCTCAGATACAGCAGCCCAATGTAGCATGGAGGCTTAGCCTTGGAGTATTTTATTTCCTAAAGAAATTATTTTGTTTGATTTGCTGAAAGTGCAGTTAATTAGACTCAATGAAGGTGACTAAAGCTGAGTTAATATTTGGCGCTGCTGGGAATTATTTATTCATAAATGTATAGCAATATTCATCATATGCATGAAAGAAAATTGCGTTAACCCAGCATTAAATAAAGATGGAGGTAGGCTACAGCAAATAAAAATCAGCATTAATTAAGAGATGCATTTAGCTAGACATTCCATTATAGAGCGTGATTCATAAAACCATTTTCAGCCACAAGTTAACGCTAATCCAAATGACCTGCCTGATGGATTGTAAATAGTATACTTTATTTATGATCTCCCGGGCCATTCTAATCTCATCCCATGTAGTGTATTGTGACTGCTGTACTGTATGGAAATATGAGCTAATTTATATCAATAGTTTTATGAGCCTGTGTTTTAATAAATAGATATGGCTACGGGGCACCATTACCTTTTATCATATCTACTCATGATCATGCTATAATTAGTGAGACTATTGGTAATCAGTTTTGGTACATAGATTCCTAAATTGGCTATAACCTTCAAACATGACTCTTTATAACAGATCGCCCTTTGCTTTCCCATGTACTCAGCCTTTAGACACAATGAATGCCCAGACCCTGGCGTGCCAGTGAACGGGAAGAGGTTTGGGGAGAGCCTACAACTTGGCAGCTCTTTATCCTTTTTATGTGATGATGGCTTTATTCGTACCCATGGATCAGAGACCATAACTTGCATCTTGAAGGAAGGAAATGTTGTATGGAACAGTGCGGTACTAAGATGTGAAGGTAATATTTTGGCTTCTTTGATAGTTGAGAAATAACTATATAATTGAATCTCCTGGTGGTTTTGATGTAGTGGGTAATGCAACCATTTAGGAAATCACTTTTAGGTTCCATGCACACTGGGCTTAAAAAAAGTATGTTCTTTTTGGAGTAAAATACTTCCATATAGAGCATTTTTTGTACAAAGTTTAGATGAGTTTAGGAGAGTTTTAAGTTTTTTTCTGCTAGTGAGCTCCGATCAGAAATGCGAATGAGAAGGTTTTTTTTTTCCTGCCTCTAAACGTTGTTCTCAAAAATATGCCTGTAAATGTCCTAATGTGTATGGACACAAAGGATAACATTGAGTTGCTTCTACAGACAGAACACAATACTCCTGTAGAAGCAACGTTTTTTATTCCAGTGTGCATGGAGCCTAAAATGCTTTTGTAATATAATAATTAAAGTAGATTGCTCTTTTAATGCAGCTCATCTCAAATAAGGCTTCTTTTGTCTCTATGTCTTTGCCTTTTGTTCAGTATGCATATTTATTGTATGTATTACTAACTGCAACCATTCTTGCACTTTCACACTTGTGTTATATTTACATGAATACACACCTCTATCAACAATATTTTGCGCAACTTTTTTAACCCTTTGTGTGTAATATAGTGTACACAGACATGAGATTTCCAACTTCCAAAGACTGTTCTTGCAAACAAACGGTGCACAGACGTGGACACTTTTGTGAATGCTAAGAGTAATAGGGAATGTCAAGGAAAATCAAACCTCATCAATCAATTCTTCCCACGAGACTGGGCATCCACTCAATGCTTTCATGGGTCACAGAGTGCCTATAGACTTGCCTTTGTTCGTCTGTCCAACTTTAAAGTGAACCTGTGCAGCCCCCCCTTGTGCTCTTTCCCTTTGTTCAGGTCACCTGCAGGAGCAAGGAGAAGAGGCCCTGTCATTCTGGTCATAGCTCACACAGGGCTAAGGACTCTCATAACTGACAGCACCGGGGTCTAGTTATTGGCTGGAGAGATAGAGTAAAAGGGGAAATTTACATGCTTTCCAAAACTGCAACTTCCGAACATTTCATTTCGCTCCTACAGGCGATTAGAGCAGTGGAGGAGCAAATGGATCATGAGTATACAGCAAGTGGGGGGGGGGGGAATGCGGGCACTGAACCTTGTTCACTTTAATCAAGCCGATTGGACAACAGTCATTTCAATCTTCAGGTGGCTTTATGCTTTGATTCACAAATCTCTCATATCTTCCCTTATGCTAATCTGTATCAATGAGGCTTGTAAAACATAAAGAATTAAACTTCAAAGCGATGTCTCTGCCATTATAACTTAGTTCCGGAGAAAGGAGATCTTTGCTTTGTAGTTAAAAGCTGCTCATTTCCCAATCTTCTCTATATGAAAACACATTTGTATGTTTTTGAATTAGTCATGGTTTCATGCAGTGGAACGAAAATAAGTAATTAGTGTTTTATGTTGGTTTTTTTTTATGATTTTCCTGGAGTGCATTGAAATGCAGACAATATTGCCATTTACTAAAATGTTTTTTTTACAGGTTAAAGGTTATTTTAGGTTGAGAGACAGGTAAGTGCAGGGAAGACATTTGTTATCTGTAAAGATTGGAGCCTGCAATTTCTTCATAAGTTGTCTTTCTGAATGACAGAAGCCTAGATAATAGATCCTAGATTGGGAGAGAGGAAGGTTGATGCACTGGGGCGATTTGCTAAATGCCAATAGGCTGGTCACTTTGCAAGTGAAGTTGCTGGAAAATTTTCCCCGGAGCTCAGTGTAAAAGTTGAAGCTTTATTGACTTCTATCATTCAATCATGTGCAAAGAAATATATTTTTTTTGTTTTGTTTTTTACACATGTGAAGTTGAAGTTTTACCTCATTCATTAAGCTTTGGGGAAAATTTCCATTAATAATGCAACTTCCCTTGCAAAGTAAACAGCCTAGTTGCCTTTAGTAAATCAACCCCACTGTAGCCACATGGTCTTTCCAACAAACTTTCCAGTTTAACCCTCCTGGCGGTTTTCCCGAGTCTGGCTCAGGGTAAGATTTTTGTATCAAGAGCTCGGGCTCGCCTCGCTGAATCCACAGGCTTGGTTTACTCACCTTGTCCCTGGATCCTGTGATGCCATCGTGCTTTGTGAGCGTGCGGGTCCTCGCTCGATTCACACAGTGTCCCCGTGTGCCACCGATCTCCATTCCCTGCGACGTTACGACGTACGGGGGTGGAAAACGGCGCCAAATTAAAAAAAGTAAACAAACACATTACATACAGTATACTGTAATCTTATTGATGTCCCTAGTGGTCTGCCCTGTGTCCTACATGTACTTTTGTATAATAAAACAGGGTTTTTTTTTGCCTGCAAACTGTAGATTGTCCATAGCAACCAAAAGTGTCCCTTTATGTCAAAAATGGTTTTAGAGCAGCTAGAAAACGGCGATAATAAATTACAACAACTTGCAGAATTGAGCGATAGCGATTTGTGGGGAAATTCATCATAAAAAAATAAAAGTAATGACAGCGACAATTCTGCAACTGAGCAAATTTCAGTGATTTTGAGTTGATTACATTATTGAATAATTTTTATTATAATTATTTTATTATTTGTTATAATTATTTATAATTATTTATTATATTATAATTTATTATTTTGTTTTTAAAAAAATTCATACCCGGGATGCCTACTAGACTCTTGTTTGGTCAGATTTAAGTGAGTTATTCCTAAGAATTGCAGGCCTACAATATAAAAACCCAAATTTCCTTGCAAATAATGGTACCGCTTTCAGCACCTAAAATCAGAAAGAATCATACCGCCAGGGAGGTTAACCCCCAGACCTGGTGAGGAGGCAACAGATCTTCACCTGTCAACCACCCTTTAAAAGGTGAGCTTGCTTTGCAGAGGCAAGTTGATAGTTGGTGATTTGTCGCCAGCAATAGCTGGCACATGTTTGAATGTGTCCTAAAGTTAACTATGTAAAAAAAAGTTGTTGAATATTTACTTAGCTAAGTAAATTGGGTAATTATTCACTATGACCATCCAATCATGTGCTAGCAAAAATCCTGTTTGTGATCATGATTGGGCATTCACAGTGAACACCGCTTCATCACATTCAATTTCCTGAGTGAACATTCCCTACTCCTTTAGTAAATCTCACTGTTTTCCCATCTTTTTAATGCTAACTTTACAATATTAAAGCGGACCTTCAGTCATTTTTTCATCTTTCCTTCTATTTAATCCTCTGCCCTTGTTGTTTTAACTTTGGATGGAAAAAAAAAAAATTCTGACAGTAAATACGTTATACGGCCCACTTCCTGTTTCTTGGCTGATTATCAGGGCCAATGCGAGCTGCAGGGCTGCAAAACTGGAGGTTTGCCTCTGTGTCTCTGTGTAAATCCCGGAAGTGAACAGGCAACAGCTTCAGCTGCCAACAGCTAAAATGGCTGCAGCCAGGCTTAGTGGAGGGAGATTTCTGCAGCATATTTGGCAAGTACAGAATTGCAGTATATATAAAATAATATGCAAAATGCTTGGAGGGAAGCTTCAAAATGGCAAAGACGTTTTTATTACAAATTATGTGAGCAGACTGCAGTTCCTCTTTAACATGGATGCATCTGTCAGACCTCAGGTGATGAACCGTGGTAGAACAGTGATGGCGAACCTTGGCACCCCAGATGTTTTGGAACTACATTTCCCATGATGCTCAACTACACTGCAGAGTGCATGTGCATCATGGGAAATGTAGTTCCAAAACATCTGGGGTGCCGAGGTTCGCCATCACTGACTTAGAAGCTTCCATGTTGATTAGATATATAATTTACTGCCTACTTGAAAATTTTCTTTAAAAAAAAGCTGAACCCTTAGTCCAGAAATACAATTGTTGGGAATATGCTACACACTTTTACAAAAAAAAAAAGAGCCATGTTTTAGACATGTTAGGGTATGTTGTCAGCTCATTAATTTCCATCTTAGCGCATGTTAACGCTCAACATAACACATTAACACTCAATGTTACCGTATTAACGCATCACAAAGATGTAAATGTAAATGCTTCTCAAAGGAAGCATTGTAGGATGTAGGCTTTTCTCGATGTCTGCCTAAATACTCTGCATTCCTGCTAAAATTGCACAGCTTAGAATACTGGCTGCTACAAAGCAATATTTTTATTTTACCAATATTTGAAAATACAGAACTTAATGAAAATGACTATGCTTATAATGCACCTAAATTATAGCCAACAGTTAAGTAATTATACAGGAAATACATTATTCATTTTAAATTGAAAAAAGTGTCCTGAAGCAGATTCCAAAATTATTCTTTTTGACAAGCGAAGTTTGGAGTTGTATAGGGACTTAGTTGCACTGTGTTTTGCTATGCTATATTTCTTTCACAAAAGTGCCTAATATCATGTCAACTGTTTAAAGTTATAAACAGATTTATACAACTACTTGCTAATTATGTTGCTCATGTGCTGCATGGTGAATAAATAACAGCTAAAAATAAAATTGTGTGCAGCGCTCAAAAATTCATGATGATACAAATTCATATATATAAAATCTAATATATAATGTGACATGACCACAAAATTAAATAAATAAACACAGTGAAAAGTGATGTGAAATTCACACCCAAACTAAAGTCCGTATTCCATCATATAGAGGTTTTTAAACTGTGAATACAGCAGTACATGGATTAACAGTGAAAAAATATTATTTGGCCAGAAAGGGGATTCCACATGCCATCGGTGTTGAAGTGAAGGTACAGATAATGAAACCACCACCAGTAAGTGAGGAGGCTTACCGGAGTAAGAAGATTCAAATGGGCATATGCTCAGTGAGTCAACAAGGCACGTGGTGTAAACACCAATGTATGGGACCTCCACATGTGGGCTCCAGATCAGGATGGAAGATGGTTCAATTGGTCAAGAGATGTCACAGAGAAGCAGCCCTCAGAAGCAGCCATCTTGTCAGAGCAAATCCTCTCAAATGTTCAAAATAGCATGACCGCTCAATTGGTGGCATTGTTATATTGAACATTTGAGAGGATTTGCTAGGCGAGATGGCTGCTTCTGAGGGCTGCTGCTCTGTGACATCTCTTGCCTAATTAGACCATCTTCCATTCCTGATCTGGAGCCCACATGTGGAGGACCCATAAATTGGTGTTTACACCACATGCCTTGTTGACTCACTGAGCATATGCCCATTTGAGTCTTCTTTCTCCGGTAAGCCTCCTCACTAACCGTGGCAGTTTTATTGTCTGTGTCTTCATTTCAACACCGATGGCACATGGAATCCCCTTTCTGGCTACATAATCTTTTTTCATTGACAGTTTAACCACTTAAGGACCGCGGCTCGACTATATACGTCAACAGAATGGCACGGCTGGGCACATGGACGTATATATATATATATATATATATATATATATATATATATATATATATGTCCTCTTTAAGAGCCCAGCCGTGGGTCCGAAGCTCCGTGACCGCGCCCACGGGACCTGATCACCATGGGTGTTCCACGATTGGGTCAAAGGAGCTGAAGAATGGAGAGAGGTGAATTTAAACACACCTTCCCCGTTCTTCTCGGTGGCAGTGTCAGTGATTGTCTATTCCCTGATATAGGGAAACGACGATCACCGATCCCCTACAGTAAGAAACACACATGCGGTCACACTTAACCCCTAAAGCACCCCCTAGTGGTTAACCCCTTCACTGCCATTGTCATTTTTACAGTAATCAGTGCATTTACGTAGCACCTTTCGCTGTGAAAATGACAATGGTCCCAAAAATGTGTCAAAAGTGTCCGATGTGTCCGCCATAATGTCACAGTCATGAAAAAAAAATGCTGATCGCCGCTATTAGTAGTAAAAATATATATTAATGAAAATGCCATAAAACTATCCCCTATTTTGTAAACTCTATGGCCCAGATTCACAGAGCGATTACGCCTGTCTAACTGGTGTTAGACAGGAGTAATTTCAAATTTTGCGCACCGTATCACTAGTTTGAATCCTCAAACCATGATACGGCAGCGTTGGGCTTCGATCTGACAGGCTTACGTCTTCGTACGCCTTCGGATCTACGCTGCGATCTTTTTCCGGCCGCTGGGTGGAGTTTGCGTCGTTTTCAGCGTCGGGGTATGCAAATGAGCTTTTTACGGAGATCCACGAAGTTACGAGCGTCGTTTGCAATCGCGTACGTCATTTTTTCGCTACGTGAAGTTAAACCAGCTTTTAGCTGGTCTAACGTTACGCGGCCCATGTTAAGTATGGCCGTCGTTCCCGCGTCGACGTTCAAATTTTTTTTTTTTTGCGTAAGTCGTCCGGGAATAGGAATGTCCGTAAACAACGCTACTCAAAAACAAAATGACGTAACAACGTGATTTCACGCAATGCACGGCGGGACATTTCTGAACGGAGCATGCGCAGTTCGATCGCGGCGGGGACGCGCTTAATTTAAATGCCTCATGCCCCCTATTCGCGTATTTTGATTCCGCCGGGAGAAATACACTACGCCGCCGTACCTTACGGGCCAAAATCTCTCTGAATTCCTCCTAGAGCCAGGTAAAGTACGGCGGCGTAGAGTATCTCTGATACTCTGCGGGAATCTAATTCTTTCTGAATCTGGCCCTATAACTTTTGCACAAACCAATTAATAAAAGCTTATTGCAATTTTTTTTACCAAAAATAGGTAGAAGAATACGTATCGGCCTAAACAGAGGGAGAAAAACTTTTTTTTTTTTTTTATACCTTTTTTGGGGATATTTATTATAGCAAAAAGTCAAAAATATTGCATTTTATATATTTTTGCTTATAGCGCAAAAAATAACCGCAGAGGTAAACAAATACCACCAAAAGAAAGCTCTATTTGTGGGAAAAAAGGACGCCAATTTTGTTTGGGAGTCACATCGGGCGACCGCACAATTGACAGTTAAAGAAACGCAGTGCCGAATCGCAAAAAGGGGCAAGGTCCTTAACCTGCATAATGGTCCGGGGCTTAACCGGTTAAAAACCTCTATATGATGGAACACAGACTTTTAGTTTGAGTGTGAATTTCACATCACTTTTCACTGTGTTTATTTAATTTTGTGGACTTTTTACATTATATATTAGATTTTATATATATGAATTTGTATCATCATGAATTTTTGAACACTGCACAAAATTATATTTTTCACATATTCCCTGGTTTACACTTGTCTTAGTGTTGTGCTGACTGCTATTTGATATATGTTTGCATATCAGCACAATATACACCAATTTTTCAATAAATAATAGTTTTATTAGTGATACACCTTTTCTGTTTAAATTAGAAGATACTGTCTATGAAAATTCTTGAGGTCCTGAATACTGACTAATATATATATAAAAAAAAATAGCTTGTTACTGATCACATCATGTATAGATTAAGCAGTCTTCACACTGAGAGCAGAAAAGTATCGGTCAATATGTTTGTGGTTGGCTTACTGCACAGCTAATGGATAAAGAGGTAAGAACAATCACATAAAATATAAGCACCCCTACAAGCAGCTCTGATAAAGAACGTGTTAACATGTATGCTTCTGTTCAAGCAAATAGTGAGAAGGACATGAATCAAAGAAAAACAAATGGGCTGCAATATAGTACACAACATTATTTAACAAAATCCAAGGATTCAGTTTGCCGCAGTCAGAACTTTGGTTAAAACAATGAGAAAAAATCATTTTTCCAAACACGTTTGCACTGTACCGCATTTGACTATGTAAGCACAGTAGGTAAAAAAAAATGACACACATTTATTTAGTTCCTTGTATAAAAACAATGACACAACTGTCAGAAGCATAATGACAGTAGGGGAGGTATTTGACTCTGCAGGATATGACACACTCAAGAACAGTAATCAACAGCAGATAGAAACTGGGTCAATGGGTTTAGCCTAAATTTTGAATGAGAGAATTTAATTGCACTCTTGCTTCGTTTTTACTTGTAAACAGAAATACTATAGATCGTGTAGCCCATTTGTGTGTGTGTGTGTGTGTGTGTGTAGGGGGGTTTATGTGAAATGGCCTTCCCAAAACACTATATTATGTTAAATCTGTAGGTATATAAGAGAACTAGAACCTTCACTAAGTGGAGTGGGTTTAGTGCTATATTTTGCAGTGCCCACCCCGCCCAGGACAGGGCTTTTGTGAACAGAAGGGATTCCCTTTCCTGGGAAATTAATCAGTAATCTAAACAAAGTAATTGGGAGCAGATGAACTAGTGCAACCAGCATATACCATTAACCATAAGTACATACTGTAGATGCACAAAGTATACAGATAATACAATTGTTACACAGAAGACATTAATAACAGTTTGTACATACATCCAATGTACAAGCAGGTATTATCAGCAAAGAACCCAATAGAAATCCTGGTGGAATTATGAACATACCTTGGCATGCACATTATTATAAGTGATACAGCCAGATGAATGTTTCAGAAAAGTTGAGTTGCAGGGGCCCTTGAGGATGATGTGGTGACTGTCTTTGTATCAGAGACCTGAAGGCAAGATCTGCGGTCATGGGGAGATCAACTGTTTTCCAACCTGTCTGGAATTAAGCATCTCATTGCTGGGAACAGTGGTGTGGCATTGGAATTCAAAATCAGCCTATCTACTCTGCACTTTAGTCCCTCCCTAGTAGTTTTAATTTGACATGCAACCGGACCTCTAACCACAAGAAGTTGCTATGGGATGCCTAACCTGGCTCTAGTCTATACTGGCTATTGAGCCCTAAGCACGCTACATGTAGCTATAGAATCCCAGACCAGAAGGGAGAGGGTTAACTAGAATACCAGGAGCTGCATATAAACTATATTGCAATAAACAGGTTCACCTACTAATATAATGGAAGGTGACCACTACACACATGTAGTAGCAGCCAGTGACCTAGTTACAGTATCTGGCACTGTGCATGTAAGATAATAACAATATGACAGACTCTTCATCACAAAGATTCAGAAATACACCAATAAGCTATGGACAGCTGCAGTTAAACTATTGGAACATAGACTAGCATCATAGTCTGCTTCTGATCTAGGTAAAAATACAGCAGCAGTATTAGTGGCGCAATTCTCTGTCTTTCTCTCTCACAGAACCTCCCTGAGACAGGAAGTGATAATACACAATTATACATAACACTGTGATATTAGCAGCTAACAGTAGAGGGCAGCAGATCCCTACAATTGCTTACCTCAAACTAAATAATGTAACCTTATTTTGGTAGGAGCAGTACTATGCCAGGTGCACATGTTGGGTTAGTAGAGCCCTTTTTGTTTAAAATAGACTGTCTAATGCATCAAAAACACACAAAAAATAGTTAGCAAGGCAGTGCACCACAATGCAGGTAGTTTGTATCTGTTGCCCTTTAACCCTACATTCACACATATGTGGTGCAGGAACTGCAGTGATTCCTGCGAGGTTCTTACACTGCATTGCAATTGCACTGTGTTTACAATCCACTTCGGGTGTCAATACAAGGTTAATAACAGCCCCCCAAAAAAGGTTGAAAACACAATGTGGTTTGCCCACACCAGATTGCATGTTACAAAATGACCATGCGCTGCAGCTCCAAAAAAGATGCCTGCACTTTTTTGGTGCAATGTGGTGCGATTTGAACATATTCACAATGAATCGCATGGGAATTGCACAGAAATGCGGTGCAGTTCCTATGCGATTCACATACGGACTGTAGTGTGAACTGGGCTTAATATATATTTACAGTGGTTCATGAGCAAAATGACTGTTGATTTCTTTCTTGTTTTGCATGTCTTTATTACTGGACATGATCTAATCGTTGTAATAGTAGTTTTGTATGACCTATACTGGTCCTTGTATGCATACTGTAGTTTACCTTGGTAGAGAGCCACAGAGGAAATCTGTATTCCAGGCAGATTAAAGCTTAACTGCTTGATCAGGATTCTGATAACCTATTACACCGACACATTATACTGTGCTGTAATTATGACCCCGCATTAATTGGTACTTATCACACACACACCAATGAAGACTGACACTAAGGAACCTTATCTCGATGACCTGCTCAGTTATCTTTGTCTAAATGCAGCAACTCGTAAAACACTTCCTATGCTTATGACTGGCAATTTGCTTTACCTACCATTTAACTATACACAGTTTTATTTTTTTCACGTATTAATATACATTTAGGCAATCATTATGTAAAAAAATTATTATGTACCTGTTTATTTGCCGTGTTACTTTTTTATACCAAATTATGTATATTGTACAACTTTTATAGTGTTGCCCTGGAAAGGATATGAGTTCTCTGGTCATACAGAAATTGCAACAGCAGGCAACTAATTTAGATTATACAGAATACTAGGTTGCACAGCAGTTATTTTAGGCTTAAAGTGAATGGAGTAGTGATGGAGGATAGATAAAGCATATCCAAGAGAGAATCATCAGATTTCACTAGATAGAAGACTAAAGCCCCATACACACGGCCGAGGTTCTCGCCAGAAACCAGCGAGAACCGCGCTGGGAGCTGCATTCCAGCGAGAACCTCGGCCGTGTGTGTGCTCTCTGCTCGCCCCGCCCGTCGGGAAACCCGTCGAAAAAATAGAGAACAGGTTCTCTATTTGCTCGACGGCCCGTCGGGATGAATGGCTGGTTGCCATTCCCGACGGGCGGGTCGCAGATTCTGACGGCCGACAGAGAACCTCGACGGGCGGAACGATGTGTTCCGCCCGTCGAGTTTCTCTGCCGTGTGTACGGGGCTTGAGATAGATGGTACAGATAGAAATATCAGAGAGAGATTGCATGTATAACAAGTGTTACAGTGCAGACTTGCTCGCACTGCTGCACTGTAGAAGACCAAACTAATTAACTGAGATGCCAACCTCTAAGAAGGATGGGGTGATATGGATGCAGAGCACTTTGTATGCTCCAATCTCTTCTATCAGTAGAAGTTCCTCAAGACTTGCATATAGCCAACATTGTACCTATCCAAGATGGGAACAAAAAAGAACCAGGGAGCAAGTCTAACAAGCTTAACATCTGTACATGTAAAGTTAATGAAAGCTCTCTCCAGCAGACCCAATTAATAATATGGTGTCCAGGCCTAACTTTATTTTTATATTAACTACTTGCCTACTGGGCAATTTTACCACCTTCCTGCCCAGGCCTATTTTCAGCTTTCAGTGCTGTCACACTTTGATTGAAAATTGCCGTCATGCAACACTGTACCCATTTGACATTTCTATCATTTTTTTCCACACAAATAGAGCTTTCTTTTGGTGGTATTTAATCACCACTGGATTTTTTATTTTTTTCTAAAGAAATGAAAATATACAGACATTTAAAAAAAAAAAAAAAAATCATAGTTTGTTATAAACGTTTACAAACAGGTAATTTTTCTCCTTCACTGATGTACGCTGATGAGGCTGCATTGATGGGCACTGATAGGTGTCACTGATGGGTTCTGATAGGTGGCACTGATGGGATGGCACAGATGAGGCCGCACTGAAGAGCACTGATAGGTGTCACTGATGGGCACTGATAGGCAGCACTCATAGGCAGCACTGATGGGCACTGATAGGTGACACGGATGATGAGGCACTGATTGGCAGCACTTTTGGGGCACTGATTGGCAGAACTGGTGGGCATTGATTGGCAGCACCGGTGGGCATTGTTGGGACTGCACTGATAATCAGGACACTGAAAATTAGTACCCTGATTATCAGTGCCGATGTCCCTTTAACACAATCTGTTTTTTTCCTTTCTACTTCTCTCCTCACACTGTCAGCCGATAACCGACTTGTTTACATCTGTGATCAGCTGTCATTGGACACAGCTGATTACATATTAAAGCGCCACTGTGATTGGCTCTCTGCCCCGATCTGTGATTAGCTGAGTCCAAAGGACTCATTTGGGCAGCATGATCACGGGAGGACGTCCATGTACTCCCTCCCAGTAAAGTAAGTCTGCGCTGTAGCCATCTTGGGGCTATAGCACAGGAGGAAACTGGTTAAAGGAGTTGTATTGGGTTAATAAAAAAAAACAAGCATACATACTCACCTCTATGCTACAGCACTGCTGTCATGATGCAGCTGCCCCTCACTGGCTCTAAGACCATGACTGTTGATTGCTCAGTTCCTGCTCTTCTTGGAGCAGAGTCCAATGGACTATCAGTCATTGCTCTCACTGTTCTCACCACGAGGGAGGAGTCTAAGATGGCGTCCTCACACCAGGGCGGTTAGGACGGAGCTCCAGGAGAGGCCCCGCAACGCTGCGAGGATGGCCAGAAATCAGCTGTCATCCACATACCTAGCCACCTAGCCACCTGTCCCTGAGCTCCCTATACCCCTACGGAGCGGAATCACTGCATCCACCTCGGGTCTCCTGCGAAGCGCGGCCCGGGTCATCTTCCTCCCCCCTGTCCTCCTTCCTTCTGGAGCGTTGTGGGCTGCGGGCTGCTGCCGCGCGGTGTTGATTCGATCTGTGCGCGTGTCTTGGCCACGTCTCAGTCCGGATTGGCCGGGGTCACGCTCCCGAGGCGCTGTCGGTGGGGGGGTTTGCGGGAGGAGAGGAGGAGGCGGTTAGCTTCGGTTGCCCAGCTCCCGGCTCCCAGGTCCTCACTGCTGGGGGCCGTTGCAGGCTGGAGGCAGAGAGAGCGGAGCAGGGAGAGATGCAAAGAGGAAGCTGGATGGATAGAAAGAAATAAACTCCAGGTGTAGATGTCCCAGCCAGATCTGCAAAACCCAGAGTTTTTCACAGACGTACACAGTAAAGTATGAAGTATGAAGTATGAAGTGGCTCTTCTTACCAAGTCTGTAAGTACACTAATATTATATTGATCTGGAACATGCGAAGAGGACCCAAGGTCTGTGAGTAAAAATCCAACCTACTTATTCTACCTTCTCTGCTGTTTTTGGCTTGGCTAAGACTGTAATCTATACAATTTAATCTGAATGAAACTGTGCAGTGCTGTGTAAAAAAAAAAAAAAAAAAAAAACCTTGGCTACTTTACAGCGGCGAACAAATCCCACTATAAATTACTATGAATTCATATTAATTAAATTAAATAGCAGACTTTATGTTCTCAGCCTATATATTTTAAGTAATCAACATTATTATATCATTAAACCGAGACAATTGGTGTTACAAGGTGTTACAAGGTGACAAGTAGATTCGATCGCTGGATTGTTAGAACTGTGGTTGTAGGATACATGCCCTGCGAGTAAGATACTACCCGCTAATAAATCTCATATGTGCAAGATCCATTGATTCCTAGATGAGAGTGCCGCATGGTGCCACATTCATTGACGAGAGTGCCATATGAAGATAGACACTTGCTGATATAACTGGCGGTAAATACAGTCCGATTGGAAAGAGAGAACTACAATCATAACATATCGAGATACGCAGGGTATTAAGATCTCCATGGCTCTTCAAATAGAGGAGAATTGATAGTCCTCAATGAATAAAGGGAATTAAAAAAAAAAAAAAAAATTAAAATTGAATTTACCCCCACATATCCTAATATTCTAATACATTTTAACGATCTTTCCTAACTATATAAACAATCTCTCCGCCGGAAGGCAGTTAGTATTAAACTAATTTTGTCCTCAGTTTGTCTCCAGTTGAGATAACGTAGAGATATGAGTACCAGGGCGAGGGGTGCTAGGGGGGACTCCTCCTCAACCCCCCGTCTGAGCCAAAGCCCAGGGCCAATGAGCAAATATGTTACGCAGGGAATGAACGGGAGGGACAGGGAAAAAAAAAAGATAAGACAAAACCTGCCTTAAGCAATATAAACAGCTCAGCAAACCCAGAATCTCAACTAGAGTCAGCGGTAGACTGTGATTTTGAATCAGCTACAATACTGGATGTAGAAGACCAATTAACAGTCTTGGCATTACCAACAAAAACTGAAATGCAGGAAATGTTCACCGCATTAGAGAAAGTGCTGTCAACACAAATGGAGAGAATGGAGAGAAATATGGGATCTATGCTAGAAAGACTGGAGGAAGTTGAAAAGAAAACAGACTACAATTTTAATACCATCAGAAAATTGGAAGCGGAACTAACAGAAATAAAAAAAGAGCAAAGGGAACACGCATACAAAGCAGAAGACCAGGAAAACAGAGACAGACGAAAAAATATTAGGGTACGTGGAGTCCCCGATTCCTCGCAGTCAGAAAATCTACCAGAAATTATTCGGAAAATATGTAACCCAATACTTGATATAGAAATAACACTCCCGTTAAAAATAGAACGCGCTCATAGGATAAGGAGGCCCCGGGAAATCCCTCAAGATAAACCTCGAGATATTATAATAAGATTCGAAAGTTGGGAGGAAAAAAAACAACTATGGAAAAACCTGCGAGAGAAGTCCCCAATTAAATTTGAGGATCACAATATTCAAATATATCAAGATCTGTCACAAGAGACACTCAGAAGACGAAGGAATCTGAAGCCATTATTACGGGTACTACAAGATCTAGAAATTCAGTATAATTGGGGATTCCCGGCTTGCTTGATAGCCAGAAAAGAGGGGGTTACGGCGAAGTTACGATTCATAGATGAAATACCTGAGTTTTGTCAAAGGTTGGGAATTCCAATTCCAAGTAATTAATAAAGAAGTGAAGAGCTGCTACTACAGGGGGAGGGAGGGAGAGGGAGGGGAGGGAAATAAATTACAGATATTTAAATGCGAAATATGTCTTAGGGCCGCTAGGTATAGCGCGGTGGGGACTTCGGGGCCCAGGAGCACTTGACCGCCTTAGGAAATCCCCCTGAGTTCAGGGGAATAGAGGAGTCGCTACATTGTACTCCGCCTCAATATTACAGGGAGCACTCCTGCACAAAGAAGTGTTAGAGAAGATGCTCCGAATTAGGACCTTAGGGTCAAGATTCCATCAAGGGAAAGGGGGGAGGAATGGGAATGGGTGGGAGTAGAGAGGGCGGGGGAGGTGGGGGAGGGTTCAGGGGAGGAGGAGGGGGAGCGGGGGGCGAAGGGAAACGGGGGACAGGGGGGGGGAGGATGGGGGGGGAGGGGGCGGTAGGGAAATGAGAGTAAAGATTATTAGTTTGGGCGATAACCAGAACATAATGAGAAGACGAAATAGTGAGGGAAAGATTGTAAGCGAACAGAAATACCCATATGTCTAAGGTAATAATGTAAGGGGGCCTTAGCTCTCCGCGTAAAAGACACATGATCCTAAAAGAAATCGAGAGACTTTCAGCTGACGTAGTTTTCCTCCAGGAGACACACATAACCCTTGACTCAAGAGTGAGGCTTAATTCTCGGGCAGTCCCAATATGGTACTACGGAGACTCTCCGCAGAGAGGATCAAGAGGAGTCGCTATTGGGATAGGGAAAAAATTAAGTTTTTTAGTAGAAGATAGGATAGTGGACCCAGAAGGCCGATATATGTTCTTAAGAGGTCTTTTACATGGTAAACGATATACGTTGGCAAATGTTTACTGCCCAAATAAACTCCCCCAGAGGTACTTAACAACGATTCTGAACAAACTTATGGAATTTAAACAAGGAAACGTGGTCCTAGCCGGGGATTTTAATTTCACTCTAGACTCACAACTAGATAGAATATCAACAGTTAACATAGGAAACACGAAGCAACAACAAATAGTGAAAAAAAAACTTATTTCGTGCCAACTAACAGATCCCTGGAGAGTTTATAACCCAACTAAAAAGGATTACACATTTTACTCTACAGTACACAACATGTATTCGAGGCTAGATTACATAATGGTGGATCACGAAACCTTAGAGTTTGTGGATAAAGCCGAAATAGGGATAGTGACAATTTCAGACCACGCCCCGGTTACGGTGAACATATATTTCCCAGAAATTGAAGAGAGAAGGGGATCCTGGAGATTAAATGAGGAGTTAATAGAAGACATGGAAGTCGTAGACATAATAAGAACAGATATAGATGAATACTTTAAACTAAACCACACCCCTAATGTAAATATAGCCACTATTTGGGAAGCCCATAAGGCAAGTATCCGAGGTAAATTAATCTCTTTAGGAGCAATAAAAAAAAGGAAAGAGACGCAAACAGAAACAAGATAATAAAAGAGCTACTAGATCTAGAAACTAAACACAAAAACCAAAAAAATAACAATAAAGTTTATCAAGAAATGTTAATAAAGAGGATTCAATTAAGAGACCAAATGGAGATTGAATCTAGAAATACATTTAAAAATGTTATGAAAGAAAGGTATCTTTGGGGGAACAAACCAGGGAAGTACTTGGCCAGGATTTCAAAAGAAAAAAGAAACTATATAGAAAAAATAAAGGACCAGACAGGACATATGCGGTTTAGGACGTCCGAGATCGCGGAAGCTTTTCGGACATTCTATGCCTCACTATACTCAATAAGAAAAGGCGAGACGCATGAGGAAAAGGCAAATAGAGAAGAAAAAATACGAGACTATCTACGGGATGCAAATTTACCTAAATTAACGTACGAAATAGTAGAAACTCTAGAAGAGCCAATCACTCAAGTAGAAATTAGTCAAGCGATCCAAGGAACCCCAGGGGGGAAAAGCCCAGGCCCAGACGGTCTGCCAATAAAATATTATAAAAAATTTAATGAGTTATTAATTCCAGAAATGTGTACTTATTTTAATAAACTAGGGGGTATAAAAGATGTAAGGAAAGAATCCCTTCTGGCCAATATCGCTATCATTGCCAAACCAGGAAAAGATAAGACGCTCTGCTCTAATTATCGTCCAATCGCATTGTTAAATGCTGATATAAAAATCTTTGCAAAGATATTGGCAACAAGGATAAAACCGTATATGACTGATCTGATAAGCCCAGACCAGACGGGATTTGTAAGAGGTAGAGAAGGGAGGGACAATAGCCTAAGAACACTCCTACTGCTACAAGATGTTAAAAGAGATGGACCCCCAGCCGTACTCATGTCATTAGATGCTGAAAAAGCATTTGACAGAGTCGACTGGGGGTTCATGATGGAGACTTTAAGAAATATAGGATTAGGTCCCAGATATATGAATTGGGTAGGAAATCTATATAAGTCCCCTTCGGCAAAAGTAAAGGTAAATGGGAGGGAATCCCAGGTGATTGACATGATGAACGGAACCAGGCAGGGATGCCCGCTCTCCCCCCTCCTATATGTATTAGCTTTGGAACCACTGCTGTGCATGATTAGGAATAATCCAGAGATAGGGGGGGGTGAGAGTTGGAGAAGAGGAACAGAAGCTGGCAGCATATGCTGATGATGTCCTCTTGTACGTGACCAAGCCCAAAACATCAATCCCTAACATATTAGCTGAAATTGGAAGATATGGTAGACTCTCTAATTTTAAAATAAACCCAGTAAAAACTGTAATTATGAATATAGGGATTGAACAAAGGGAAGAGGCGGCACTACGTAGCGCATTTCCCTTTACGTGGGAACAAAAATCACTTACTTACCTGGGAATAAAAATAACCTCCAAAGTGGCGGCCCTCTTTGAGGCAAATTACATCCCCTTACTTAACGAAATAAGACGAGATCTTAAAAACTTCTCCCATAAACAGATCTCCTGGATGGGGAGGATTAATTTATTTAAAATGACAGTCCTACCAAAGATTATTTATAAATTTCAAATGCTCCCAATAAATGTCCCACAAAGTTTCTTCAAGGTAATAAAAAATATAATTTCAAACTTTATATGGCAAGATAAAAAACCTAGAATAAGCTATGCAACCCTAACTCGAGCGAAAAAAAGAGGGGGACTGGCTCTCCCAGATATAAAAAGATATTACCAAGCTGTAATTCTAGCGAGACTAGTTGAATGGACAAATAAGAATTCTCTAAAAAAATGGGCTCACATTGAAAATGAGATAAGTAAACAGCACTTAAACACAAATATATGGATACCACCCAAATTTAGAATAATTAATCCAAATACACATAGTATAACAAAACAGGTTTATAAGATATGGGATCTGGTACATAAGCGGGAAAAATGGGAATATAATTCCCCATTAATCCCATTAGTAAACACAAATTTATTTGCATCGGGAAATCGGACTAAATTAGGAAAAAAATAGGTAGTAAAAGACTAGGGGATATAGTAGCACAAGGAAAAATAAAAAATAAAGATGAGATTCACGTAGCAGCAGGGACACAACAGATAACGGATTGGGAATACGTACAACTAAAGCACTTTGTAAACACACTCCCAGCACCAATAAGAGATAATATAGCACAAAACCCAATAGAAAAACTTTGCACCAGGGGAGAACCATTACAACATGGAATCGCGACGACTTACAAAATCCTTACAGAAATAGGGACAAAAGATACTACAAAGCATAGATGCCTGGGAGAAAGAAAGTGGAGAAAGAATAGAAGAGACGCAAATGATCAGAGCGACATTCACCTATGCAAAAGATATAACAACAGTAGAGGCTAATTATAAATGCATGATGCGATGGCACTTGACACCAGCTAGACTAAATAAAATATCATCAGCTAACTCCCCCCTCTGCTGGAGGAACTGTAATCAAGTAGGAACTGCTCTGCACATATGGTGGGAATGCCCGAAAATTAGGGAATTTTGGACTGAGATCCTCAAAATGATTGAGGAAATCTCAGGGGAAAAGATCCCATTAGATTTTTTGACCTGTCTTTTTCACAGACAAGGTCTATTAAAAGGGAAAAAAAAATACGCCTCAACATTGGTCCCAGTGCTGTTAAACGCAGCAAAGGGACTGATCCCGAAATTCTGGCTCCACCCTCATAAACCTCCTCTAAAAGAATTCATATACAGGGTTGACCATATCGCAGAGATGGAGTATTTAAGAAGGGTTGACCTGGGGGATGAGACGGGAGGAAGAGATGGAAAGATTTGGGATCAGTGGAGAACCTATAAAACAACGGAAAAAGTTACTGCAATATTACTAGAAATAAATCAGTAAATGTTTTGACCCGATCCAACAGGGAAAAGAGGGAAGAAGGGGGGGGGGGTTAACAACAGGGGGGGGGGGAATAAATAAACACTTAGAGACCTAGGGAGGTGGGTGCTGTGGGGAGGAATGGTTGTGCTAACTATTACGAGCATGTGCAGTTATCTGTAATTATACTATTGTTCATATAATATATAATATATTGAAAAAAAAAAAAGAGGAAAAAAAAAAAAATGAGATAAATTAACTACAATATATAGAACTACCCACAAATGATGCAAATCCGAGGTGGAAATATGAAGGGCGGAACAAAGATGAACCCCTCCAACACCTCAAAACCCTGGGTTAAGCCTGATGTGGGAAAAAAAAAATCAGTCATTGCTCTCAATTCTGCCTCCTCTGCCACTGGAGTGATGGGCTGGAGAGGGGACAGGTGAAGCTAGTTTCAACCAGGCAGCTGGTGGATCCTTCCAGAGCCTACAGTGGCTCTTCTAAGTCAGCTGACAGCAGGATTTAGCTAATTATGGGTCACAAGGGTGAAATTGTAAGTGCACCCCTGTGACCCACAAGAGAAGTAAGGCCAAAAACAAATCTTAGGCCATACTTCTATTTAAAAAATAAATAAAAATAGAGCAAGTTCCAGGATGGCAACACAAATGGTGCAAGGTCTAATGGATACTCAAACTATCAGGAGAAACGTTTAAAGTAAATGTAAAGGTAAAAGGTATTGTGCAATAAGGTAAAAAGTATTCTATGTTCAACTCCACCTCAGCCTCCCCCCCCCTTTATATTTCTGGTCTCTCCCTCTTCCCAGGGTAAATTGATAGCAGTGGCAGCAATTACTTCCTGCTGCTCTAATCCAAATCTTATGATGAGGGAACCAAAGTGTGGGGCTGAGCCACACTGTGTCTATAGATGCAGACAGCATGGCTCAAGACCGAGCCAACAGGTGTGCCACCAGCATCTTCCTATGGTGGCACACTGAGAACAGGAGGAACCTGGAGTGCCCGCTGGGGACCCTAGAAGAGGAGGATCTGGGTTGCTCTGTGCAAAACCATTGCACAGTATAGGTAAGTATTACACATTTGTTATTTTAACTAGAAAAACAAAAAGGTTTACAATCACTTTAAGACTTATGTTATAAATAGCAAATTAACTTTAAGTAAATGCAGGCAGGCTTGGGAGTAAACATTTTTAACAAAGCTGACTAGATGGACCAGTTGGTGTTTTTCTGTCATCAGTCTTTTGTGTGGGCACAGAAAAATGGACATGCTTTTAAGAGCTAATTAGCAACGAGCATGTGTGCATGAAGGAGTCATTGGAAAAAAAAACATTTAATCCAAGTATAGATTGAATAAGAATTGTTAAATATATTTTTAAATAGAGCTGGTTAGAGCTCTTGATTTTAGCCTCATGCAATCACCTACAAAAAACACTTTGACTGAGGGGGGTATGAAACATAAACTGGTTTTAGCCCCAAGTCATAAAATGTGAATAAAGCACATACAGTATATGTAGTATTCACTTGCCTCTCTCCAAAGCTCTAAGCAGGTTTCAGGAAATAAATTTGCATGTTCCCCCCACATCAAAACAGACAGTGCTGGCAAGGGAATCCTTCCTGCCGAGTAATTTTTGACAGGAACGGGTGGGCAGGGGGAAGCCATCCTTGCCGGGAGAAGACAGTGATTTTTGCTAGTGGCTAAAGCAGCTACTTGCAATAATTGCAAGCGAATCCAGCAAGCTGGTTTTACCCAGATTGATTGATCATTCAGGAACCTGCTGAGAATTGAACCATCTATGGCTGGCCTAAGTGTTGTTGCTCTCTGCTGCCTAGTTCCCCTGTTATCAGCAGGAGTCACTTCTGAGAAGTTTTCCCGACATCTCTGGGGTGACGTCAGCAATACTGAACTGTCCCACGTAGGTACATCTGCAGCGCTGTGTTACTGGTCTCCTGATAAGAATAGCTTGAGTTTCCCCTCTTAAGGGAAGGGGAAAGGGTAGAGATGGTCAGGATCCAATGAAAAAAGGGTCAGAGAAGGAGTTGCAAGAGCCAAAGGATAATAGGCACTGATGAGGATGGAAGGAGATATGTTATAGTACACAGAAGAATAGTGTGCCCTAGCTGCACACAAGCGTCAGAGATGAGGAAAGGAAAGTGCTTCTACTCCTTGTAGGCAAAGTTATAGATCAACAGTCTTATCCAGCCAAGTACTGTATTTATTGGTGTATAACACTCATTTTTTTACCTATTGAGGGCAAACTGTACCTGCGTGTTATACGCAGGGGGCTGTGGAACTTTTTTTTTTCCTGAAACTTCCCTCTTAAATTTAGGGTGCGTGTTATATGCCGATAAATTAGGTAATTTATTGAACATTATATAAGGGTACGAAATGAAAGGAGAATGCTGTACGCTTGTACTTCTGAGCTGGTTCATCAAATAAATCAGGTGAATAGATTGGTGGGTTGACTCCTGCAATTTCTGGGTGACTTGACATGTTGACAGTTGGCACATTCTATACCACCACAAAATCAATATTTGCATTTTTTTTCCGTTATGGTCCTTTCATTTAAGGGTTAGTCTGAAATAAAACTGTATTTCCTTCAACCATCCAATCATGTGCAGGGGAAGTTACATTGTGTCCTCGTACTTGAGTATAATCCTATACAGAGGAATTAAAAATTAAAACTTTAGTAAACTTCTAAATGTATGGGTACAATCAGGATGGAAGACGTATTTTGTAAGCAGAATCTGCTTTTATACTGCATAATACTAATTTGTAAAGAATAAACACTGCCCATAAAATTTAAAAGGGCCACAAAACAATGCAAAGAGATCTGTCAGCTTTATCATATGTTAATGTTTGGACTCTGGCAATGCCGTTTGTGTAAAAAGTTTTTTCAGCAGTGTAATGAATATCACAATAAAACAAAGCAATGCCAATCAGACTTTAATGTATCTTGGACAGGATACGTTAAAAAAAAAAAAAAAGTTTAGCTGGTAAACTACAGTACAACTCGTGGAACCATTGTAAGTGATAACACACATTTTCCACATTACCTATCAAAACAGAAGTTATTAGACATTGTTCTGCAATAGGCACATACTGTGAGGCCTCGTACACATGACAGAGAAACTCGACAGAATCCATCAAGAGACTTGGTGGGAGAGCTTTTTTGCCGAGGAAAACGGTTGTGTGTATGTTTTCATCGAAAAAACTGTCGAGGAACTCGATGAGGAAAAAAGAGAGCAAGTTCTCTTTTTCCTCGACGGGAGTCTCAATTTCCTCGTCGTGTTCCTCGCCGGGCTGGTTTTCGATGAGAAACACGTTGGTGTGTATGCTTAGAAACCTGCGCACCTTCTGTAAAAGTAGCGTTTGTAATGGAAATAGCACATTTGTCACGCTGTAACAGACTGAAAAGTGTAAATGTCTCTTACCAAACTTTTACCTAACACACAGTAACATGAGATTAGCAAAAGCAGCCCCAAGTGTTGTGCCAGTGGAATCAAACTTCCCCTGCTGTTGTATGTGTTGAAGTCACCGCGTTTGAGAACGAGGAGATTTGGTCTTAACTGTGTGTACGCAAAGACAGCTTGTCAAGTTTCTCGACAAGCCTAACAAGGAACTCGTCGAGGAAAATTATGTGTTTTTTCCGACGAGTTCCTCGGTCGTGTGTACGAGGCCTAAAAGTGACCTTGTTTGCATTGTCTATACTGTCCATCGTGCTTTGTGATGTGACAGGCAAATGCACAGCTTTGACCAGTTTTACTATCTCTCTAGTTTACTGCAATCGCTCGTCTATCTTCTGCTCCCACCGACATCCTCGATGCGGGAATCAGGAAGTGAAGTGTTCCGGCTTCACTGCCTGATTTCTTATGGCGAATGCGCGAGTTGCGCCATCCTCACTGGTCCCCGTTGTGTTCTGGCAGCTGAGTGTTTGCCAGAACACAACGGGCGGGGGAGTGAAGTGACGCACTACCCGCAGAATCCCAGCAGAGAGGACTCCCGGGAGTGGGTGCAAATACCTGTCTTAGACAGGTATATGCACCCCCCTCCCCCTGAAAGGTGTCAAATGTGACACCGGAGGGGGGGAGGGTTCGGATGAGTGGAAGTTCCACTTTAGAGTGGAGCTCCGCTTTAAGTTGAATCTGTTTGTAAGTTGGAACAGGTACAATTTTTAAGTGTAGCTCCAGCCAAAAAAAACTATTTTGAAGCTTTTTGGATAACATAGGGAAGGGGTAACACCCCGGTAACATTTGTATTGCTGTCTGTACCCCTGTTCAGAAGATTTCACCTCACTTTCTCTCCCAGAGACAATCTGTAATGCTAAGCTGGTGCTTACAAAACATTGTCACCACCGCCATTGTCACAGAGTGAAGAAGGAAGACATCAGTGTCCACAGTGCTACATGGCATTGTTAGAAAGATGAGTATTTAGTACGTCTGTAATAGATTCCAGTTGATGTGCTGCAAATTCTGCTAGTGATACACCGGTGATTAAATCTTTTTGTTACTGAGAGATATAATTGCTTGTTAACAGTTATCTTATTAACATCACACTGAGTTCATTATGCTACAAATGAGGTCACTGCCAACAAGCATCACCAGTTTATAGCCCTAGCCTTAGGATTCGACTGACAGCATTAACAGATTTTACTGCTTAGGACCCAATCAGATTATGGGTTACATTAATGCAATATTTTACTGTGCATTAGGGTGTGCTGTCTGGAATGCACCATTTTTTAAAACAGTGCCCTGCAATGCACGCCATGTATGTTATGGTGTTCCACAGCGTGTTATCTGTTGATTGTTATTGTGCAGTGCATTGGAATGCATTTCAAAATGAATGGCATTAAAACACATTGAACCACAGTGCACATGTTGCGGTAAAACATGCATTTTACTGAATCAAAGGTGTAGGGCAGGTCAGTTATACAGGGCGGTTTAAAGGTGTAGAGTCACTTTGTATAGTCAATGTTCATAATCATTAACCTTAGTTAAGTGATTGTAAAACAACCTATTCCTTTTCAAATAGAAATGAAAGACAAACATTTTTGTATAGATATAAAAAAAAGATATTATAAATACCTTTTTTTCTCTCTTTTTTTTTTAAGTGATTACTTTCCCGTTTTTAGCTGCATACGAGCTGGGGAGGAGAAGCAGAAGTACACTGAGCTTCCCAATGAATGGCTGTGCAGCAGTCTTATTATTGGAGGAGAGCACACTGTGTTCCCAGCATAGCTAGAGAACTGACTACGATGTGTTCTCTTGCTTAGTGTGATCAGTTTTTAATAGGAAAGCAAGGGGACTAGCAGGAACACCAGAGATTTCACACAAAGGAGGACAGGATACTTTCTCAAACAAGTACATGGTACACCAGGCACATATCAGGAAAATTAAGTGTTGGGGTAACAAACACTTTAATAAAGCTGTGCTTACTTTATTCAGTAATGTGCAAGTAAAAATATATAAATTGTTTTCTTTTTTTTATTGGCTTTTTACATAATTCGGTATTTACAGTGTCACCTTTTTTTTTATTTAAACTCACTTTGCTAAGTGAACAGCCTTGACTCCTTTAGCATACCTACCCTAGTTTGTCTAACATTGTTCATAGTATCTGAAACATCTCTTCACCTTCTACTGGGCCTTCTCATTATTAATGCTGACACATGATTCTGCTAGAGCCCTGTAAATTCTATAAACATTATTACTACGCACTAGAGCACAAAAGTGAGCTTTGTAAATGCACAAAGCAATCATAAAGAATGACATAAAAGAATAAAAATAGTCTAAGAATAACTTTACACAGCAGAACCATCACCTTCAGTCCATCAAATTGAGTAAGCAAGGAAGCAAGTCGGTCTGTATCCTGCTGGGAGGTGTGAACCCATAGGACAAGATCATTAAATTAATACGTGCATGCACCTTCTAGACAAAGAAACAGGCATTACAGCAAATAACACCTACCAAAATAGAACTTTGTATATGTCAAATGGAAAAGTACAGAGGGTGAACACAAATATGAGTCAAATTTTTTGCAGACACGTATTTTGTATCCTCTACAGATGTTTGGCTATAGAATAATATTAGTAGAAAAGCAAAAGTGTTATAATCATTTTTTTAATTACATTTCTTGTCATCATCATCATCATGAAATGACTTTGAGTTCAGGTAGAAATAGAAAACCTCCTTATACAGAGCACTATACCCACATATTATCCAGAGGAAGGTAAAGAAACATTATACAGCACGGTCCTTCCTGATCTATGGCACTTGTTAATTCCCTGGATCAACTATCTCTGGTGTTTTTACTTATAAATGTTAATAAACCTTTACATTCTATACATTTAGAAATGCATCCAGCTTTTGCTAAAACGATATACCGAGCTGCTTGAACTAGTTCCGAGGGAGTCTTTCCACCTTTTCACAGCTCTGACTGTGAAGAAGTCTTTCCACCATACACAAACAAGCATGCCCGCTTGTTCTTTGGAATTAACTCAATGTGAATAACTTTGGGTTTTGATGTGTTAGGAAAAATTAAGAAGAGTTGATGGGAATAAACAAGGAAATAGATTGTTAAACAAACAAAGTTCAATGAAAAAACAGGTATTCAAATTTCAACTTCAAAGGAAACACAATGACAGGTACACCTGTACTGTGGTAGACTACATTTATCAAAGTGTCAAAAAAGTAAATTGAACGTATAGTAAATTGTTTATGATAAATATGTAAAAGATCATCTTATTGTATGTAATATAATAAATATATATAGTACAGACCAAAAGTTTGGACACACCTTCTCATTCCAAGAGTTTTCTTTATTTTCATGACTATGACAATTGTAGAGTCACACTGAAGGCATCAAAACTATGAATTAACACATGTGGAATTATATACATAACAAAAAAGTGTGAAAGCGGCCTGTAACATAAAGGATTACTAAGGTTCCCCTGCCCTTGACAGTGACTCGAGCTGGGCATCGCCGCTTAGTGAAGGATTGGCTCGGGCGCCTCGGCTGCTCTCAGCTGCTCTAGTCCTGCAAAGGGAACTGCGTTCCTGCTGTAAAAAAAAGTGCAGGGACGCCGTTCCCACGCGTTCCCACAGGACTTGAGCCCTGGCTTGGTTGCTTTGTGTATGTGTGTATAAATATATATATGAGATGCCTATTAGATGAGTTTGTATAGAGTAAATGCAATATACAACATATTAATAAAGCAATAAGAAGAGTAGAGTTTCTTTCCTTATTATAGTTTTATGTGTAAATAAATAAAATATGCACGTTACAGTAGTAACAAATATTATTGGTCTATATGTACTTGTCCTTCTGATTGTCTGTGTTTTATTAACAGCACCCTGTGGTGGTCACTTAACTGCTCCAAGTGGTATGATCCTTTCTCCTGGGTGGCCTGGCTTCTACAAGGATTCCCTAAATTGTGTATGGGTTCTGGAAGCACAACCTGGATATCCCATAAAAATCACATTTGACAGGTATGCTGCTATGAGCTTTTTTAACATTGTATCACTTTCTTACATAAAACTGGAGATGCCTGTAAGTAGTTTTACCCTTGTCATATTTCTTTTCACCTTCAAACGTACAAAAGCAAACTGCCAGGTTAAATCTGGTCGATTTGATGGATGACAGCGTTTCATTATTTCTTAACATGTTTTCACGATTTCATTTTAAGCCTGTTTAATAGAATGAAAATGTATAAATGTGCTGCATGTTTAACTGTCATTGTGCATCTTTTGGAGCAGTGGTCCTCAACTCTGTCCTCAAGTACCCCCAACACTCCATGTTTTGGGAATTTCACTTAACCACTTGTCATCCGTCCACCGTCATATGACGGTGGGCAGATAACTTCATTGTCCTGACTGCACGTCATATGACGTGCAGTCATAGAAAGCTGCTAGCGGCGCGCGCACGCCCGTCGCGTCACCGGAACCCCCGTGCGTGTGCCGCGATGGCCGCCGGGCACACGCGATTGCCCAGTAATTGAGCTGGGACGTGGAGCTCTGTGTGTAAACACAGAGCTCCACGTCCCTGTCAGGGAGAGAGGAGATCGATTGTGTCCCTTGTACATAGGGACACAATCGGTCACCTCCCCAGTCACCCCCCCCTCCCCCCACAGTTAGAACACAAATTAGGAGAAACATTTAACCCCTTCCCCGCCCCCTAGTGGTTAACCCCTTCCCTGCCAGTTACATTTATACAGTTATCAATGCATATTTATAGCATTGTTCACTGTATAAATGTATATGGTCCCAAAAATGTGTCAAAAGTGTCCGATGTGTCTGCTATAATGTCCCAGTCCCGAGAAAAAATCGCAGATCGCCGCCATTCCTATTAAAAAAATAAAAAAAACAAAATCATAATTATGTCCCCTATTTTGTAGGCAATATAACTTTTGTGCAAACCAGTCACTATACGGTTATTGCGATTTTATTTTTTACATTTTTTTACCAAAAATATGTAGAAGAATACGTATCGGCCTAAACTGAGATAAAAAATGTTTTTTTTTTTTTAAATGGGATATTTATTATAGCAAAAAGCAAAAAATATTGTGTCTTTTTTCAAAATTGTCGCTTTTTTTTTGTTTATAGCGCAAAAAATAAAAACCGCACGGGCGATTAAATACCACCAAAATAAAGCTCTATTTGTGGGGGAAAAAGGACGGCAATTTTGTTTGGGAGCCACGTCGCACGACCGCGCAATTGTCAGTTAAAGCGACGCAGTGCCGGAAGTTAACATTTTGTCTGGGCAGGAAGGGGGTGTAGGTGCACAGTAGGCAAGTGGTTAAAATAGCTGTCCGAAATAGCAAGCCATTGACTCTGATTTAATGTGGTTGTAAACCCGTATAAAAAAAAAACTACAAGACAAAGGCATAAAAAACATACCTTAGAACGATTCTGTTGCAGTGGTCCTGGCACACCGCTTTGACCAGTGATATGTCATCCTGGAGTTATTAACGTGTTCACGGCTCTGGCTCTGTGATTGTACAGAGCCGCAATGACGTCACTCCGGAAACGGCACAGCAGCTGAAGAAACGGCACGAGTGAGATATTTCTTCAGTGTGCAAGTGTCGATGACGTTGGCACATGTGAGTACAGTAAATATCTCCTAAACTGTGCAAGGTGAGTCTTATTATAGCTTATCTGTATTCGAGTGACGCAAAACGGCCCATAATTCACTGCGGCATTGCGCGCTGATGATTGGTCAATCATGCTGTATGTCCCGCATTCTTGGTCAATCACAGCGCGCAAAAAACGAAGAGCCATAATTGGCCAAAGCCTGGGTGGCTTTGGCCAATTATGGCTCAGGGCTTTAGCACACGCCCCACACTATATAAGGCCGCCTGCTGGGCGGCCTCGTGTAGTGTGTTCCGGCTTGTTAATGAGAGCAGTCAGAGAGACATAGAGATTGTCTTTTTAGATAGCTAGATAGAGCAGGCAGAAGGGCTAGTCAGTTTAGCTTAATTTACAGTGTGTAGAGAATATATATACATCCCTAGGAGTTGTACATATATTTATACACTGTATAGCTTAGATAGATCAGTTCTTCCTTATTTACTGGCAGGCAGGTGATTGTGCTATTTAAAGACGTTATCACACGTATAGACACACAGCAGGTACAATATTTAAAGGAATTTTATTTTAATTTTTTTTAATTTAAGCATCATTAAAATCACTGCTCTTGGAGCAGTGATTTTAATAATGTTTAAATAATAAAAAAATAAAGATTCCTTTAAATATTGTACCTGCTACCTGCTATAGACACCCAGCAGGTACAATATTTAAAGGAATTATTTTTTAAAACTTTTTTTCCATTAAAACATGTTCCCTCGGGCAAGACCCGGGTTCTCAAAGATGTTTTCACAGGCAAGCTATAGACACCCAGCAGGTACAATATTTAAAGGAATTTTTTATTTTTTATTTTTTTTTAAGCACCATTAAAATCACTGCTCCAGGAGCAGTGATTTTAATAATGTTTAAATAAAATAAAAAAAAATGAAAAATTCCTTTAAATATTGTACCTGCAGTGCTGGGTGTCTATAGTTTGCCTGTGAAAACGTCTTTGATAACCCGGGTCTTGCCCGAGGGAACATGTATCAATGGAAAAAAGTTTTAAAAACGCTCACTTTTTCAGGAGTCCTGCTCCTGAAAAAACTACCGTTTTTTAAACTTTTTTCCATTGATACATGTTCCCTGGGGCAAGACCCGGGTTCTCAAAGACGTTTTCCAACAATAACTTGAATATTGGTCTTTAAAATTAGCATTTTTGAATTCAAAAGTTTGAGTCCTATAGACTTCAATGGGGTTCTAAATGTTTGCGCGAATGGTCGGTCTGTTCTACGGTTCTGGTGCGAACCGAACGCGGGTATGTTCGGCTCATCCCTAATTGAGTGATATACCCGTATTTACCGGCGTATAACACGCACCCCAACTTTAAGAGGGAAGTTCTAGGGAAAAAAAAATCCACAGCCCCCTGCGTATAACACACAGGCACAGTTTACCCTCTATTTTTAGGGTAAAAAAGTGAGTGTTATATGCCAATAAATACATTAACTAGTAAAGAACAACCAAAGGGGCAAGGCATTATAAGACTGCAATCAGAAGACACTAGTGCGTGTGGGGAAGAAATGAGGGCCAGCAGACTGAAAATAACAAAGCAAGCAAAATATGTTAAGACCAGTTGTTGGATGTTTTACCACAATAAAATGAACAGCAATATATGTGAGAAAACAGTATGTTCTCCATATACATTTATGTAATTTTAAGACAGTTATAGTCAAAATACATACATTAAATACTGGTAAATGCAGGGGTTTTGTATTTGAACATCTCTTAATTTAGTATTACACAAGCACAAAGTGTGCTCAATAGCAAAATAGGAAATATTACAAACATAAATGACGATACACTGTATTGTCAAAAGTTTTGGGACGGCTGCCTTTACAAGCACATGATCTTTAATGGCATCCCAGTCTTAGTCCGTAGGGTTCAATATTGTGTTGGCCCACCCTTTGCAGCTATAAAAACTTCAACTTTTCAAGGTTTAGGAGTGTGTCTATGGGTTTCACCATTCTTCCAGAACCACATTTGTGAGGTCAGGCACAAATTCATCCCAAATTCATCCCAAATCCGCTCAAATTCATCCCAAAGGTCTTTTATCGGGTTGAGGTCAGGACTCTGTGCAGCCCAGTCAAGTTCATCCACACCAAACTCACTCATCCCTGTCTTTATGAACCTTACTTTGTGCCCTGGTGCGCAGTCATGTCAGGGAGGGACCATCCCCAAACTGTTCCCACAAAGTTGAGAGCATGAGATTTTTTTAAATTACCTTGTATGCTGAAGCCTAAAGAGTTCCCTTCACTGGAACTAAGGGTTCAAGCCCAACCCCCCTCCACCCATAATTCCCCATCCACCAAATGATTTAGACCAGTACAAAAAGGAAAGTCCATAAATACATGGTTTAGCAAGTTTGGGGTGCAGGAGTTTGACTGGCCTGCAGAGTCCTGACCTTAACCCAATAGAACACCTTTGGGATGAATTAGAGCAGCTACTGTGAGCCAGGCTTTGATTTTCAACACTATTGATTGACCGCACAAATATGTTTCTGGAAGAAAGTCAAACATTCCCATAGATACACTCCTAAACCTTGTGGACAGCCTTCCCAGAAGAGTTGAATCTGTTAATACTGCAATGGTTGGGCCATTATATTGAATCCTATGGACAAAAACCGGGATGACATTAAAGTTAATGTGCGTGTAAAGGCAGGCATCCCAATACTTTTGACAAAATAGTGTATGTTTTAGAGTCAAAAAAGTGCAGAGTATATAACAGCAGTAGAATGAACAGAAGAGCACAGAGGATATTACAGCAGCAGTATGTGCAGGAGAAGAATATAGAGGATATGACAGCAGCAGTATGTGCAGGAGAAGAGTATAGAGGATTTGACAGCAGTAGTATGTACAGAAGAGCACAGAGGATATGACAGCAGCAGTATGTGCAGGAGAACAGTATAGAGGATTTGACAGCAATAGTATGTCCAGAAGAGCACAGAGCATATGACAGCAGTAGTATGTACAGAAGAGCACAGAGGGTATGACAGCAGTAGTATGTACAGAAGAGCACAGAGGGTATGACAGCAGTAGTATGTACAGAAGAGCACAGAGGGTATGACAGCAGTAGTATGTACAGAAGAGCACAGAGGGTATGACAGCAGTAGTATGTACAGAAGAGCACAGAGGGTATGACAGCAGTAGTATGTACAGAAGAGCACAGAGGGTATGACAGCAGCAGTATGTGCAGGAGAACAGTATAGAGGATTTGACAGCAGTAGTATGTACAGAAGAGCACAGAGGACACAAGCAGACAGGAGGCGCAGGAGAAAACTGAACAGAGTATCTAAGGAGGTGGTATGGTCAGACGAAAAGTGCTGTGGGTATAACAGTGGGCAGAGGAGTGCAAAGGGTTGACAGCAGGCATTATATGCAGGAAAAAAATGAGTATGACAGTGAGCAGTGTGTGCAGGAGAAAAGTACAGGGTATGACAGTGGGCAGTATGTGTGGGAGAGGTAAGCAGAGCATATGACAGTGAGCAATATGTAAAGGAGAAAAGTGTAGAAAGTATGAAAGTGAGCATTGTGTATAGGAGAAAAGTGTAGAGGGTATAAAAGTGAGCATTGTGTGTAGGAGAAAAGTGTAGAGGGTATGACAGTTGGCAATATGTGCAGGAGAAAAAAATCAGGCAGTATGACAAAGAGCAGTATGTGGGAGGTATGGCAGTGGGCAGTATCTGCTGTAAAAAAGAGCAAAGGGTATGGCAGTGAGCAACATGTATAGGGGGGATGTGCAGAGGGTATGACAGTTGGCAGGGGAGTGCAGAGAGTATGACAGCAGGCAGTATATGCAGGAGAAAAGTGTGAAAGGTATAGGTAAGGGCAGTATGAGGAGGAAAACAAGCAGAGAGTTTAGATAGTTGGCAGTATATTCTGGGGAAAAGTGCAGAGGGTATGGCATTGAACCGTATATTTAGGAGAGAAGTGTGGAAAGTATGACAATAGACAGCATGTTCAAGTAAGAAGTGTGGAAGGAATGACAGTGGGTAGTATGTGTAGTAAAGGAGTGCTGAGGGTATGCAAATTATAAACAAATTATGTGGAAATTGAGGCACAATGTTAGGAAAGGATTAGGAATTAGGGATTAGGGGAAATGTGCCTAAGAGGGCACCAGGAGGTCAGATATACAGGAAGGTGAGCTTTTATATTAATATTAATTATTAAGATAGAGCTATGGTGTTTTAATCAAGAGATCTCATATTTATGAGATCATGTTTTGAGAATTCTAATCTGACCTAAACAAGATAAGTATTTATCTAATAAAAAAATGCAACCACTTTACATTGTCCAGTCACAGGTTGGGAGGGATTCTGGACCAGCATATTTGCTTAAGTTATTGTAGATGGCAAGTAGGTCTAGGACACTGATGTGCTTTCCAGCAGGGAGCCATTCTGTCTAAATATGTTAGGAAAAATGCATATGGAGTTAGTGGTAAACAAAGTCACCAAGAGACCTCCGTACAAACCCAGTTGTACTGGCCAAGTTATAAAAACATATTTACCCTGTATCGATTGACAGCTGGATAATTGTTCTTTAGGTTCCAGAAGTTTGTTGTGCTGCTGCACCGTCTGCACAAGGTGTCATTTTTTCTTCTTCGGTTAAGGGCTTAGGTTAAGGAGGGTGAATAGCCCCTCTTGAACCCTTATTTCCTCATTGATTAAGACCTGTTTTGTTAAACAAGAGTGTACTGTATTTAACAGGTGATAAAAGTAAGACACTGATTCTACTTTAGGAACCAATTAATTTCAATAAGGTAAGCTCAAGTCTAGACCAAAGCATTTTTCTTTCTTTTTTTCTTAAGAAGCAAATGTCATAATTTAAACTTCTTTAATTACTGCTGTCAACAATAATGGCATGTTGGCTTTGTTTGCGGATCAATAAAAGATCGAGCAGAAAAAGAAAAAACAAGAGAGAGTGATCTTTCATGGTCTGTGAGGAAAAGATAAACATTTTTCACTATTGGATTTTTTTTTACTGTGTCTTTATTCTACATCTTTTTTCATAATGTTAGCATTATGTTGTTTAAAGTTGTATTGATTTATTTTAATTATAGCTGTTTTCTAATGGAAAGTTTGGTGCTTCCCATTAGAACAAATGGTTAAAAATATGTGCCAATTTAAATAAAGTCATTTAGGTTTTAAATGCTACTACAAATAACGGCGCATCAACATGCTAGCTCAATAATTCCAGGTAAATGTAAAAAAGTGTCAAGCTGATGTTTCTGATCTCAAACTGTCTGCAGTGATTGCCTCCATATTTCACAATGTAAGATATAGCTGATTGTAAATAATGTGTAGACAAATAACTAGTTTTAAAAAATATTGTAGACTCAAACCCACAGAAAACTGCACAGGGTTAAAGGTTGGTATTGAAAGCCCGACTTTAGTCCAATTGACTAATGGCTTTGCCAAAGACTAGAAAACTTAAAGCGGAGCTCCAGTCTCCTTGGCAATTTTTCCCAAAAAGCACCCCCGTGATTCTTGCTAGTTGTACATTAAAATGTGGAGACTCTTCTAAGCGTAATCCTTCTTCTTAATTATTAGATTCTATTTACTCACAGGATCCTGGTAGGCAGGCAGCGACCATTGATGGTGTGGGCATCTGAAGCCCATTCCTATTTGCATTTTGGAATTCCGGGCAGCTGTCTAATGCCTACACAGTGATGACACATCGCAGTGTTGTTTACAGGTTCTCATAACAATGGCAGCATCGGCGGAATTTCCCGCCCTGTTGTTATGTCAATCAACACAGAACTTCCTGTGTTGAAATACCGCAAGATTTAATCATCCCTAAGACTTCTGGGATAGATGACGCCGGTATCCCAAGAGGCCTAGGAAATCACCTAATGACAAAATCGCCTCGACGGCCAGGACAGGAAGTGTACACTGCACAGAGAAAAGTAAGGTATTTAGAAATAAAAATTGGAAAAAAAATTGCCATTGAAAACTGTTCTGGGGGTGGGAATTATCTTACAATGAACATTAAAAAAATGTGTGGAACTCCACTTTAAGCCAATACAACTCTGTATTGATAATTACAAGGGAGGACTGGGCAGGAGGGCATTTTCTTCCTAGATTGGGAAAAATATGATGTGTTGGCTGGTGATGCAACTACTTCACCATTCATTAGTCAGTGTGGAACTAACAGCTAGTAACACATGCTGGGTATTATATAGCTATATGTTATGGGTCCACACCAGTGATCACCTCAAAAAACTACTTTGAAAAGGCTGCTTGGTTTTAGTTACTCTCTAGGTCAATTATGTCTATGCTCTTATGACTATGTAGTTTAGTGGAGAAGTCCTGTATATATAGGTTACATGTTCTAGCAAGATCTTACCATATAGGATTTCAGTAGAACAAAGCACAGCCTATTGACCCATACGTCAGGGTCAATAGTAACCAAATGTTTATGGAGCTGGGTTTTATCACCAATACAGTGTGAGAATATAACATGTTATATTGGCAGAGGCTGAACTAGACACTGAGGCAGAAAGCTAAAATACCAAAAAGATACTCCAAATAGAGAAAAATTAGGATTAACTGGGGGTTACACGACAGACATTCAAAGGACTGATACTTGGAAAATGGTGAGAAGCAACACAGGGAAACTTGCCTGAAGAAATGCAAGATGTTTGGTGACAGTACTGTGTCAAGAAGGAACCAGGCAACAAGACAGGTAATCAGATAAGAAGTAGACATGTGCATTCGTTTTCGTTAGAATGCATTTTCGTCCGAAATTCAGTTTTTTTCTGGAATTTTAACAAACGATAACGAAAGCGTAAGAATTGAAAACCGAAAGATCCGGCATAAAAAATGCTTTATTTTCGTTTTCGTCGCGGTAAAAATTCGATATAGAGTGATTCGACATTATAGGGAAAAGATTCGACATTATAGAGAAAAGATTTGACACTATAGAAATAATAGATTAGACGTTACAGAGAATAGATTTCGATTTATGAGAAAATAGATTCGACGTTATTACTAGTCATACAACATTAGAATTCTTGTAGGCGGAATATTCGAACGGAAATGTACGTTCCGTCGAATATTCTTTTGACCATTCGACAGAAACCAAGTATTATTGGATTTTCGGACGAAAGCTATTCCCCAACGAAAAAACAAAATAAATCAAAACGATTTTCGGGAGTAACAAAATAAATGTATTTTTCAAACGAAAAAACGAAACAAAATATTCCAGTCTGCACATGTTTAATAAGAAGCAGGAAATCTGGCAGGGCAACCCAGGACTGAGGCAAAAAAGCATGTAGTGCATCAGATGGATTATGCACAATGATAAGAGAAAAATAAACCCCCAGGCTCGGTTCACACTGGAATCGGCTGCGGCATTCTCCGGTTCAGGGATGAATCAGGGCTGAATCTTTGCCTGAATTCGGCCCTGAAAGCCAAAGATGCACAGTGTTTCTGTGCAGTGTGCTCTGCAGCTGCCCCAGAGATATGTGAACTGGGTCCATAGAGAGCCAGTCACATTCTCCTGCTATGTGAATTGGATGCGTGGAAAGCCGCATTCAATTTGCATAGGTGGGAACCCAGCCTTAAGGGGAATAAGAGTGAACTAAATTTGCCAGGGGTAGAAGACAGAAAAACGGGAAGCACATGGTAAGGTGTAGCTAATATAGCAGATAGCCAAATTCAGCAATAGCAGTGCAAAGAGAAGGAAGGAAGTAAATTAGAAGGCTTAGCAAACACTAAACCCATTATACAGGATCTATGTACACAGAAACAAGAGAAATCTTCAACGTCAAGAATAGGATCTATAAATTTGCCCACGAGCAAAAATACAACTTGTCAGCAGGAGTTGGAACATAAGGTTGTCCAAGCAAAATCAAAGTCACAGGGTATAGAAAGCTTTTCAGGAAAGGAACTAAGATTGTACTAGGAGATAGTTAGCTATGAATCAGCAGTACATGTTGGTAAATAGTATGTTCAAATACCTGTATGCAATTCTCAAATGACACAGAAGTGAAGACAAGTTAGAAAGCTAAAAAGATGAGCAGGAGTTTGAAGAGTCAAGAGAATGACACAGAGGAAACACCACACCCACAGAAAGGCAACAAACCAAGAATAAAATCTACCCAGGAAACCTCACCCAACTGATGTTTGACACGTTCCTGGGATCAGTGAGCTGGCGCTGGAGTAGTGTTTGCACAATAAATAACTTTGTGTGTACATGTTCATGTTTGATGCACCAGAAATCTTGTTACTTGTGTTCATAACACTAGACATCTACATTTCTGCTTAGTGCATCTGGTTTCTGGAATCCAGCATATTTGTGTCCCTGGCTGCATAACAGCCATAGGATTTATTTTGATCATTTCTTTTTCCCAGCAGGTTGAAAATGTTTCATTGCTTAATTCTGCCTGGCATAGAGAAATGTATTAAATTATACACAGCTTTTGTCTCAATGCTTAGAAAAGGCTTAGAAAATATATTGTTGTTGAATGTGTTCTGTGACATTATCATAAGATTAAAAGGGGCTGTGCCTTAACCACTTCAATACAGGGCATTTTCACCCCCTTCCTGCACAGGCCTTTTTTTAGCTTTCGGTGCTGTCGCACTTTGAATGAGAATTGTGCGGTCATGCGACATTGTACCCAAAATAATTTTTTCCCCACAAATAGAGCTTTTCTTTGGTGGTATTTGATCAACTCTGCGGTTTTTATTTTTTGCGCTATAAACAAAAAAAGACAGACAATTTTGAAAAAAACACAATATTTATTACTTTTTGCTATAATAAATATTCCATTTTTTTTTTTTAACATTTTTTTTCCTTTACTTTAGTTTTAGTTTAACCACTTGCCTACTGTGCACCTACACCCCCTTCCTGCCCAGACGAAATTTTAGCTTCCGGCACTGCGTCGCTTTAACTGACAATTGCACGGTCGTGCGACATGGCTCCCAAACAAAATTGGCATCCCACAAATAGAGCTTTCTTTCGGTGGTATTTGATCGCCCTTGCGGTTTTTATTTTTTGGGCTATAAACAAAAAAAAGCCTACATTTTGAAAAAAAAAAAAAACACAATATTTTTTGCTTTTTGCTATAATAAATATCCCATCTAAAAAAAAAAAAAAATTATCTCAGTTTAGGCCGATACATATTCTTCTACATATTTTTGGTAATAAAAAAAAAAAAAAAATCGCAATAACCGTATAGTGACTGGTTTGCGCAAAAGTTATATTGCCTACAAAATAGGGGACATAATTATGTTTTTTTTTTATTTATTTTTATTTTTTACTAGGAATGGCGGCGATCTGCGATTTTTTTTCGGGATTGGGACATTATAGCGGACACATCGGACACTTTTGACACATTTTTGGGACCATTCACATTTATACAGTGAGCAATGCTATAAATATGCATTGATTACTGTATACATGTGACTGGCAGGGAAGGGGTTAACCACTAGGGGGCGGGGAAGGGGTTAAATATGTGTCCTAAGTAGTGTTCTAACTGTAGGGGGGGTGACTGGGGGAGGGGACCGATTGTGTCCCTATGTACAAGGGACACAGATCGGTCTCCTCTTTCCCTGACAGGACGTGGAGCTCTGTGTTTACACACAGAGCTCCACGTCCCTGGTCAGTTACTGGGCAATCGCGGGTGCCCGCACGGTGTTCCCAGTAACGCGACAGGCGTGCGCAAAACTTATAGCCTCTACAAAATAGGGGATAGAATTGTGGCATCTTGATATTTTTTTTACTAGTAATGGCGGCGATCTGCAATTTTTATCGGAAGTGCCACATTTCGGCAGTCATTGCAGCCGCCGGGCACACACATCGGGTCTCCAGTGATGCGGCGCGTTCTCCACAATGCAGGAAATCCAAGGACGTCATATGATGGCCGCACGGAGGGACAGAGGGTTCTTTCGGCCGTCAGAAAGAAACTGCAAGTTGGGCTTTATGTATACAACATGCTGCCCTACATACACATTTTCAAGAGAAATTGGAGATTGCTTTAAGTTCCTGGAAATATAAGGGTCCTTTCAGCATTACCTTGACACACTGGGGGTTATTTGCTAAAGGCAAATCCACTTTGCACTGCAAGTGCACTTGGAAGTCCAGTCGCTGTAGATCTGACGGGGGATGCAAGGAAAAAAAAATGAATTTTAGCTTGCACATGATTAGATGATAAAATCAGCAGAGCTTCCCCTCATTTCAGATCTTCCCCTCAAATCTACAATGACTGCACTTCCTATTTTCAATAGTTTTTTATTGAAATATAAACAAATGAATCACAATAGAAATACAGGTTAAACTGTCATGAAACATGAAGCCCAGCGGCACAATGAATAACAGACAATACCTGAAATCAAGCCGGCACCCAAAGGAGCAAAAACAAAACAAAAAAGGACATCCGTTGCTGGCACAGGGGGGCAAACCCACCCCCCCTAGCACCCCCCATGGGTTCAGACTGTGCTGGAAGGAGAGAGTCCGCCCCCCCGGATAAAAAGCAAGCAGCAAAAACACAGATGTCCAATGAAACATAGGTGCAATACATTAAGAGGAGAGAGAGACAAAATATAAAATTACTTTGGAAATAGCTAGCTAGCTAACCAATCCTAGATTCTCGATCAGACTATCACAATCTAAAGAAATATCAACTTCTATGCATCTAGTAAATATGAGAGGTCATAGTAAGAGTCCAGAAAACATTGAGTATTAATAAATACCAATAGTTGAAGCCTCTCTCGCAAATCAGTCTCCAAGAAGTATTCAAAAAGTAATACCCGTAGGGTGATAATGTATATAAGCAAAAGAAAAAAAAACAAAAAAAAGAGAGAGAGATAGAGAAAAACAGAAAAAAAAAGGGAAGGGAAGAAAAGAAGAAGGAAAGGAAAGAAAGAGAATTTAGAGGCTATACACTTTAAGACGGTGCAGAACTCGCTTATCTATCTGGACCCGGGCAGTAGGCCATTGGAAGGCGGCAAGGACATATATCTGGACCAGGGCTCCCAAATGGCATTGTGTTTGTCAGTAGAGTCCATAAGGATGCTAACTGTTTTTTCTTGAGCCATGATCCACAAAATCTTTCGTTTGACCAAGAGAAATTATACAGTTGTTTTTTTCCAGGCCCGAGCAATTGTCAACCGGGTCCCAAAATGACTGCACTTCCAAGTGAACTATCAGTGCACCTTCAAGTGCACTTAGGCCTCGTACACACGATAGGATAGACAGAGGACAACGGTCTGATGGACCATTTTCAGCAGTCAAAACCGATCGTATGAGGGCCCCATAGGTTACATAACCTCCGGAAAAAAAAAAAGCCAACTTGCTTTAAAATTTAACCGATCGCACTCTGTGACTCTCTACACAAACTGAAACCCCTGATATCCCACTGGCACCCACTGGCCCACATCTTCCACAACCCTCGGTTTCCCCCTGGGCTGGACATTATAGCCTTCAAATGGTGGCTTGACAAAGGCCTTTACAGAATCGGACACTTCTTTAATTCCAATGGGCCCCTCTCTCTAGGTTATTGCACTTCCAAACTTAAAATGCCCCCTTCCGAGAAATTCCGGTTCTACCAGATCTCCCACTTCCTTCGCCAGGTCATAAAAACCAGTGTTGTCCCACCATCAGTAACCCCCTATGAACAATGGTGTTCCTCAGCCAGGGACACAAAAGGGGGTATCTCTCTTATTTATTCAGCTTTGGCCGAGCCATTGGAGAAAGCGTCATATATGACCAGTTGGGACCGAGACCTTGACCTCGACTGGACGTTGGAACGTTGGCATTCTAACTTAGCCCGCTCATATAAGGGCATTATGAATACCTCGCTGGTAGAAGCGAACCTTAAGGTCATGACCCGCTGGTACTTGGTTCCCACTCGCCTTGCCAAATTCTATCCACAATCCTCCCCTCTATGTTTTAGGGGCTGCGGATAAACGGGCTCCCTACTCCACATAATGTGGGAATGTCCTAGGATTCGGTCCTTTTGGTATAAAACATTCAACCTCATCCGTAAAGTCACAGGGGTGGGGGTAACCCGAGATCCCACGATTGCTTTACTTAATAACCCAATACCTGAAATACCCAGGTACACGCAGGTTCTGATCTTTTTTATCTTACTTGGAGCCAAGATGACTATTACTAAGGCCTGGAAGTCCCCAACAGTCTCTTTCCTAATGGCCAAAAGGAAAATCCTGGATAATGTCGAATGAGAAGATCTCCAACACTATCCTTGATACTATTGATAGATTCAAACTCATTTGGGAACCATGGGCTTCGTATGTTGGAGTCCTTCTATGATTTGACTCTGACGTCAGTTAGAATATTGCAGTTTTCGGGCCCGAATCCTCTGAACTTGTGTCCCTCCGTGTAATTCCTGACCCTTCCGCTCCTTCTCTTTCTTTTTCTCTGCTCCCTTTTCCCCTGTCTCTTCTTTCTCTGCTGTCTCAACTCCTTTAGCTATTCTAATATAACAGTCAAGAATGTTATGGACCATAAGGGTCCTTTAGTTATGTTTCTTTCTTTTCCTTTTTTTTATAGTTATGGTTTAAATTGTTATTATCTGTGTTGTGTGTCTCTCGCGTGCCACTTCCCGGACCCAGTGGGGTTTGGAGTTCTCTCCTCTCTCCTGGGCCTTGGACTACCTTGACCCTTTTGCCTCGATAGCTTTCGGTCAAGTTCTATGCTTTCAGCGGGATAGCCCGCCTATCCTGGATTCAGGTGCTTCTCACCGAGCAGGCGCTACATTGGAGGTGGCTCGTGCCACACACCCCCCGCGCAGCACGGTCCCATCTGGGGCGCGGGGGTGAGGTGGAGTGGTTACAACAGGCCCCATGGTATGCAACGGTTAGACTTGCTCTTCAGTGTCTTTGTGGTTAAGGTATATTAACATTTTGTACTTGATCTTGTCACTGTTTGCCTTACCTTGGTATTATTGTAAACTTTCAATAAAAATATATTTAAAAAAAGAACTATAAGATCTAAATTAAAAATAAAGCTGAGTATCTACTAAAAAAAAATAAAAAAATAAAAAAAATAAAAAAATTTAACCGATCGTTAGTAGGCACAACCATCAGTTAAAAATCCACGCATGCTCAGAATCAAGTCGAAGCATGCTTGGAAGCATGCTCCATCAGACCGTTCTCATCGGATGGACTGATCGTGTGTGTACGAGGCTTTACAGTGCACTTGTAGTGCAAAGTGGATTTGCCTTTTATAAATAACCCTTTCTGTGCACAGTATTTACTTTATAAAAATTGTTTAAACTTATCCCAGTAGAGAGAAACACAATTTTGTGTCTTGGTGATGTTCCTGCCCTAACCTCTGGCATTATGTTAACTATAGCTCTATCTCAGCTATGGGAAAAGATTGGGGCAAACCTATATGCCGTCAGCTGTATCTTTACCAGTACTAATATTCAGAAAACTGTAAAAAAAATATGATTAACCACTTAAGGACCGCCGCATGTACATTTACGTCGGCAGAATGGCACCGACAGGCACATCAACGTATATATACGTTGGTGCCTTGGGGGGGATCCCCCCCCGTACATGCGGCGGTCCGCGCGGCTGCAGGAGCGATCCGACAAGAGGGGGCGGCTATTCGTTTTTGTCTGCCCCCTCCGGATCGCTCTCAGCCAATGCGCGCGCTCCCCCTGCAGTGCACTTCCTCCTCCTGTGTAAACACAGGAAGGAGGAAGCGACGTGATCTCTCCCTCGGTGTTTTTTTCAACCACCGCTGAGGAGAGATCACAACACAAGTAAGTCTGCACAACACTACACTGCACCTACACTACACAAAAAACACATTTAACCCCCGCGATCGCCCCCCCCTCCCCCCTGTCACAGTGTCACTGAATGCAGTAATCATACATGTATGATTACTGTATTTAGTGTCAGTGAGACAGGCAGTGTAAAAGTCAGTTAGTGTTAGGTTCAGGATAGCCCTGTACCCCCCCTAATAAAGTTTTAACCCTTTGATCACTGCCCTAGTTAACCCTTTCACTCCCTATTGCCAGCGTCACTAAGCGATCATTTTTCTGATCGCTGTATTAGTGTTGCTGTTCCCGCTAGGTAGCTAATTTTTTTTTTATTGCGATTTTTTTTTACTAAAGACATGTGGCTGAATAAATTTTGGCCTAAATGTTTGACTAAAATTTAGTTTATTTGATTTTTCTTATAACAAAAAGTAAAAAAAATTTTTTTTTTTCAAAAATGTCGCTCTATTTTTGTATATAGCGCAAAAAATAAAAATCGCAGAGGCGATCAAGTACCACCAAAATAAAGCTCTATTTGTGGGAAGAAAAGGTTGCAAATTTTGTTTGGGAGCCACGTCGCACGACCGCGCAATTGTCTGTTAAATCGACGCAGTGCCGAATCGCAAAAACCCCTTTGGTCATTTGGCAGCATATTGGTCCGGGTCTTAAGTGGTTAAGATCAGCATGCAGTCAACCTCTACAGGTAGTTTTAACCAATTTAATTTAAAATCAAATGCATTCTGGTAAACTTCACATTTATGAGAGATATGCAGAAAAGTAGTACCTTAAAACTGGACACTTGATGGCAGGATGCTACAAAACATTCTACAGGTAACACCACATTTGGTTTGGTAAGGGATAAATTGGCATTGATTTTGGTTGACTTAGGCAATGCACAGTTCCAATAAAGTATAAAACAGTAATGGTGCAATAGCTGTAGTGGCATGGAGCTAATATCAAATATCAGTACTACAGAATACTGACCTTTTGCCCTATTATTATTACCTATAAAAAAAGTGTTTAGTTCAAATGTAACCTATTTTATTTTTATTGTGTCTATGCAGATTTAAGACAGAGGTAAACTATGATACCCTGGAAGTAAGAGATGGGAAATCATATTCGTCTCCACTGATTGGGGTGTATGATGGCACACAGGTCCCACAGTTCCTGATCAGCACCAGCAATTTCCTTTATCTTCTCTTCACCACTGACAAAAGCCACTCTGATGTCGGCTTTCAAATACGCTACGAAAGTAAGCCACTACTTTGCATGCCTTGTATGTGTTATATATAAAATGCTTGCATCTTAGCAAGGCACAGAATTTCTAAAATGTCTGCTGAATTCAAGGCAGTATTATTGATTGAAGATGAAAAGAGCGGAGCAGCCTGTATTTGATTAAACATAATTACCCCCACCCTGTGCACAGAATGAATATGCAGGCAGGTCTTGCAGGAATTGTTCATTTGTGTATCTAAAAAGCTCAGCGGGCAGGGCAGGGCACCCCTCAAATATAGAGAAATTGGCGGCATTGTGTTAGCTGCGCTGCTGCAAAGTGTTAGGAGAACCTAAATCTATTAGAAGCCGTTCCGCACTCTGCAGTCTGATCATCTTTATTGATTTTCTTTTACCATAACAACTGGAATAATGACTTCTGGACAGGATTATTGAATAAAAAGCAGCTTTTATTTCTTCTTAATTTGGATTCTTTCTCCCCTCTCTTGAATGAGAGCTGCCAAGGAACCTTTTCCCATAGTACTTTTTTCTTTCTCTCCACAGGAGCATTTCTTTCTCTCTTATTTGCCAAATAAAGTAGTGATAAATGTTTTACATGGCTATGTATTTCCAAATATGTTTTCATTTACTTACCAGAAAGTTTAGAGCCATGCAGGTATATGTACAAAGGTAGAAATGCGCAATGTTTATAATGCTATGGTTGCCACCAGGTTGCTGTTCATTTTGGCTGTGATAGACACAAGGGTGCCATTCGGAAACGTTATTCCTTTGTTCACTTTACTCTTACAGAAATTACAGGTAAAAATAGAGAGGATAAATAAAGGGAATGTGATATGCACTGCAGATTGCTGAACGAATCTTAACGTCATTTAAAAAAAAAACATTTATCAGAAGAATTCTTAAATTTTATTGGACTGAACTTGAGTCACACAACATCTGGTAATAACTACTCTTTAATGGGGAAATATCACTTATCGTAACATTCCCCCAATTTATGCCCTATCAAAGAGTATATTTCCCCACATATTCAACCAAAGTTTTTACAGTTCACATACATTTTGCAATGAAAATAAAATGATCAAGTATGGAGACCCGCTGACACCTACTACCTGTATGATGCTATGCTCATCCTCTTTTTACATAGCATCATGAATTGAAGAGCTGATTTTTTATTTATTTTTGTTTTTTTTGTATTGTTTGTTTTTTGTCTTTTTAAAATATCAATATGAAAAAATGGTTTTACTATTCCCCTCTACTGTTGCCAATTTGGTATCCTAGGCATGTTGGTGTGTATCCATTTGGCAAGGGAGCAGCAAGTGTGTGATTTTCCTCCATGCTGACACCAGTCCTACAGCATTGGGTTTACTTTTTAGAGAGGTTTTAAAAAAAACTGAGCACTAGGCTAACTGGCTTTTTAGTAACCCTGGCACCCAGGAAGGGTCCTTAAATGGCTGTTTTTTTTTTGTTTTTGTTTTTTTGCAGCTTATTCTCGCTTAATGGCAAATGGAGGATTGTATTGTTCTTTCTTCCTTGTCCCCTGTAGGGTTTGTGCTGCAGACAAACTCCAGTAACACCCACACTAGCTGATTGCACAGTAGCCCTTGGACATGCCTATTTAACATTGTTCACTCACGCCCACAAATATTTGACAGCATTACATACATGAAAATATAATTTATAAAAATAACAGTTAGCCCACCCACATATTGATGCTAGAGCTATAGATAGATAAGAGCTGTCATGTGACCCATACTTTGAAAACTATTTTCAGGTTCTTTGGCACTTAAACCCTGGCTGGGTTAGTAGCACATGAATATAGAGGAGGACCAGAATAAATAAGCAGCAACACAGTACGTGAACAACAATGGGATATATTTTTATATTTCTAATATCACAAGAAATAAATCACTTTCTCTAGTAAGGTGAAAGTTATGCATATATAATGTTCTTAATGCATTTATCCTGGTCATTCATTTGTTGTATAAGGATTTATCATACTTCAGCTTTTTTTCTTTTAAACTGAAATCAACTGACTGATTCTGATGTTGGTGTGTGTAAGAATTGAGTGGCCTTCACAGGCATCTGTCAAGTTGATGCATGTCCTGTCTTTGGGGAAAATTTTCCTCCAGGCTAAGGTGAGCCTAGTGCAATCAGTTTTATTGGACAGGGAATATATGCATACATAACAGGCTGTGGAATTAATCTATTTGCGGTTCAGTGATACATATCACTCTTACATTAATAAACATACACGCATTCTTGTCTCGTTCTCACAGCGGTAAAACTGCAGTCAGACCACTGCCTCGATCCAGGAATCCCTGTTAATGGTCAACGACATGGCAATGATTTCTACGTGGGTGCCCTCGTGACTTTCAGCTGTGACCCAGGTTACACACTCAGTGATGACCAAGCATTGGAGTGTGAGCCAAATTTTCAGTGGAGCAGAGCTCTCCCGAGCTGTGAAGGTATGAACCGATATAAATCCTTTTTACAAAAAATATATACATTTTTGATAAATAATTACCTCCAGTGGATGATACAGTAAGTAAAATTACACTTTAAAATGTTTTAATTAAAAGTTCTGAAGCGAAACTTGCTGATGATGCAGGCCATATGTTGGCCTGACTTCTGCTTTTGTCATTTATCTTTCCAGGAGAAAAAGTTAGTAACAAACCCCTCCTCCTCCCTAGTTTATTAACAATGCTTACATTTAATCTGCATTAGATGAAGCAGGGGTTTCTACTACTGAACTCATTCTGAAAATACACATTTTTCGGTTCTTTTGCTGACCCATTGCAAAGCTTCCTAAGCCACTAACATGGAACAGGTTCACAGAAAGTTGGAAGAAAGTCAGGACTGCATATGTGTTCCAGGTTTCGTGATTCAAAGCATTGAATTAGCTTGACAGCCAGGCAGCCAGCAAATAAAACAGGCGGTATCAGTAATATCTGTCTTCATGTGTCATTGCGCTTTTGTTAACTTCAGAATTTCTTCTCTCCCCATCCAAGTCTGTGTGATTGCAAAATCATCTAAAGTAGGTTAAATGCCGGTCAGCTGCACCCTGATTCTGTATGATCTCAGAAACATCACCAACGGATGCCAAAAGCACTCTGCATTTGCCCATTAAAACCCATCAAATCCGTCACCATATGTGTAACATTTTTATAGCCATATAATGTAGACACTTTTAGTAAAAGCACATCACTGATATTAATTGCAACAACAATAGTGTGTTATAGTTGATAATTTAAAGCACAGCTAAACTGCCTTTGAGCCCCACAAGCCGAGAATTTAGTTCATTTTTATTATTCAAAGAAAACACACCCATCCATTCACACCTCATATTTTGTTGAGTAATCACTTTGAAAAACACCCCCTTATCAGTCCTGGCTGTGGCCATGTTCGGTAATGGCATTTGATTCATATAGCATTTATTTCCTGGAATCTATCTGCCCTTAGCTCAGGAAAACAGGCAGGATGGTACGCTTAGCTTAGAAAGCCCCTACTCACCATACTACAGATAAAATGATAACAAATACTATGACACTTTTGGAATTTTTGACATCTAGGGATGAGCCTGAGGTTTGAGTCGAACGTTTGCTTGTTCACAGAATAGCAAACAATTTGGGGTGTTCGCGGCAAATTTCGAAAGCCGAGGAACACCCTTTAAAAGTCTATGAGAGAAATCAAAAGTGCTAATTTTAAAGGTAAATATGCAAATTATTATCTATATATAAAAAGTGTTTGGCGACCTGCAATAATTTTTTTTAAAAATGTCAGTTTTTTCAGGAACAGTGATTTTAATAATGCCTAAAGGGGTTGTAAAGCTTCATTATTTTTTTTTTTTTAAATAGGTTTCTTTAAGCTAGTGCATTGTTGGTCCATCTATCTTTTCCTTTGATTTACCTTCTAAGTGTTTTTTTCTTTGTCTGAATTTCTCACTTCCTGTTCCTCCTCAGTAAGCTTGCCCCCATCTTCTGAGCCGTTCTGGCTGGGGGTTAGTCAGTGTGCTCACCCCCTCCCTTGGGACTACTTCCCTGCAGGGAGATGCTGTGTTCACTTTAATATTCCTTTAAATTTTGTACCTGGGGGGTGACTATAGTATGCTTGTAAAGTTGCACATTTTTTCCATGTTTAGAACGGTCCCTGCACAAAATGACATTTCTAAAGGAAAAAAGTCAAATAAAACTACTCACGGCTATAATTAATTGTCGGGTCCAGGCAATACAGATAAAAGTCATTGAAAAAAACGGCATGAGTTCCCCCTCCAGTCCATTATCAGGCCCTTTGGGTCTGGTATAAATATAAAGTGGAACCCTGAACCAAAATGAAAAATTGTGTGGGGGTCCTTCCAAATTTCATTCCAGGCCCTTCAGGTCTGGTATGGATTTTAAGGGGAACCCTGGGCCAGAATTTAAGAAAAATGGCGTGGGAGTGCCCCCAAAAATCCATACCAGACCCGTATCTGAGCAAGCAACTTGGCAGGTTGCAGGAAAAGAGGGGGTGATGAGTGAGAGTGCCCCCCCTCCTGAACCCTACAATGCCACATGCAATTCATAGTGTGGATAGGCACATATCATCAGTGAATACAAACATCAATAACTGTATTACTGTGATGGATAACAACAAATGCTAATAAGAAAATAATAAACAATAAAATAAACCTCAGTGAAGTGATAAAAATTAATTCTGGTGTATTGTTTGTCAAACAAAAATAAGTCCAACTAGTGTCCCATAAAAATAAAAATAAAAAGATGGTCATCTTTGTGCAGAGTGCAATCTTGATTGGGCAAGGTCTGTGAACAGATCTGTGACAAGATTGTAGTGTGCTGGTTCTGGGGCGTGAGGGAAACCTTCACCAAAAGGATTGTTCGTGTTCCACCAAAAGTGCTAGGGAAATACTATATTCTTACCAGATGATATGACCTCTCTGTTACAAGTAGGTCAGATGAGCGGGACAGGATAAGTGCCTGTTACACTTGAAGCATGCTGGATCACGCTAGAACCACAGTAGTACTGAGTATACTCATGTGTGGATAGAAAAATAAATGGAAAAAATCATGGTGCAATACCGTTTATTAAAAACAATAACATTTGCACATAAACAGCCAAATGGTCTCTTACTCTGGCTGGTGCCTGCCTGGCACTGGGACAAAAGCGTGTCGAAGCTCCTCCACTCAGGTGTCTCACCGATGGTTCAGGATGGCAGATTGGTCAGGGTTTGGTAGGCTAGGTTTGAGGCTTGTTTAGCGTGCGGGGAGCCAGATGGAGTCGCCGACATATGTTTCGCACGTGTGTGCGTCTTCAGGGGGGCGATAAAAATACAGGCAATACATAATATAAAGATAAAAATAAAATGCAAATATTAAGAAATCCATGATGGTAAGTAAACAATACATTGGCACCCTTGAGTATGGACGTGTTTCATGGTGTTTAAAACCACTCATCAGGAGTAGGATGCTATAGAATGAATGAATCGAAAGGTAAGTAAATGGGCAAACATCTAATAAGATATCCTCTCGATCTAAGGGACAAGAAGCACAGTCTAGCAATGGATACTTTACCTATGGAGGTATCTCATAGGTGTATCTCTACAGCTCCTAGGATGGAGTGAAGATGGTTCGGAGATAATTCTCTCATCCAGGGTTGGGGTGGGAGACACCCCCCCGTTTTCTCCAGCTGCCCAGTCCCCCTAGGAAGGTAGACAGGGGAACAAAACAGGAAGCACCACCTAAGTGCAATATGTCAGTCACAATTTATTTGGTTAAAAGGAAATGCACTTACAAACATGTATAACAAAAATGGCTCATCTGTGTGTGGTAATCACATTACTGGGTGGTCTCAGGTGCATCCAGGCTCACGGTTAGGCAGGAAAGTGTTGTTGTTCATCCTGTGGCCATCGGGAAGCCGGCCAGAACCAGCATGGAATGCAGACGATGATGTTACCGGAAGCGAAACCAGAGAGAGCACCGGGGGAGAGACAGTATGAGGCAAACCACTGAGAAACTAGGCTACGCGCTCGGAAGCTTCTGCTCCTTCTGAAGGCCTAGGAAGGTAGGGTAGACCGGGTCGAAGATCATGAGGCCCGACAGCTGGGAATAGAACCAGGTGTCTGCAACTCGACTTTAGGGTTAGAGGTATGTGTCCCTGGGATATGATAGTGCAACTATAAGTAGATAAAGTGAAGAAAAAGAGTAGCATCCAAAGTAACAAAAAGTTTGAGAACAAAAATGAAAAATCAAGCTAGTCACATAAGTGAAAGGGGGAGGGGAAAGGACGAAAATACAATAAAAGGGGGGCAAGGAAAGGGGGGGAAGGAGAAAGGGGAGGAAGAAAGGGTGAACGGAGAGTGGTTGAGTAGAAGATGTATAGGTGTATAGGCTCCTGTGGTACGTGCTGTAAATGAACAGATATGTGAAATGGGAGAGTGTGTGTGTGTGTTTGGGTATGGTGAATTGATATGCACACATCCAGCAAGGAATATATGTGAGTGTGGCTGTGTGATCCCAGTGGAGGTCCCTTCGTACCTGGAGTATCTGGGGGAGACATGCATGTCATCCCTTCAGAGTGGGGTCAGACATGGGCAGCCATCGGTCTGTCCCGGCTGAAGTACCCTCATCACTGGGCAGTAAGAAGTGAGTTGTGTTAGGCCGCGTACACACGAGGAGACAAATCCGATGAAAATGGTCCGTTTTCATCGGACATGTCTCCTGGGATGATTTGGTTTGATCAGTGTACACACGATCAAACCAAAATCCCAGCGGACAGACAGCGCGGTGACGTGGCGGTGACGTTGACGCGGCCACGTCACCGAACCAGGAAGTAAAATACTTCCACGCATGCGTCGAATCCATTTGACGCATGCGGGGGATTTATGTCCGTTGGTTACAGTAGGCGTACTAACCAGCATGTCGGACAGACGGCTTTCCAGCAGACAAGTTTTAAAGCATGCTTTAAAACTTTTGGCTGCTGGAAACCTGTCTGCTAGCTCATACACGATAGAATCTCTCCGCTGAAACTGGTCTGCGGACCAGTTTCAGCAGATATATTCGATCGTGTGTATGCGACCTAACAGGCAAGCTGGTTTCTATCAGTAATGTTTTCACTGCATTAGTGGGGTGATGTTGCACATGTGCAAATGGCAGGGTGCACACATACATGCAACACTATGCAGATCTTAGCATGAATGCACTTATGTACTTGTAAGACAGCAAACAGGGCATACAGGTACATTCATCAGCAAGATAATAGCAGGTATGATAATACTCTACAATATGAATTTAGTAAGCTTTCGCTAAACACCAATCACTAAGTTTGGTTTGAAAGCTTCTCTAAGTTTGATTTTGAAATTGTATTATTTGAGTAGAGTATGTTCCAATGGGAAGAGTAGTAATACATTTACTTTTTTTTCGCTTGAAACATTTTATCAGGTAATAGGTTTGTTTTCACAACATTTACCATAAACCTCCAGCACGAGTTAAAGGGGTTGTAAAGGTAAAAAATGTTTTCCCTAAATAGCTTCCTTTACTTTAGTGCAGTCCTCCTTCACTTACCTCATCCTTCTATTTTGCTTTTAAATGTCCTTATTTCTTCTGAGAAATCCTCACTTCCTGTTCTTCTGTCTATAACTGCACACAGTAATGTAAGGCTTTCTCCCTGGTTTGGAGAAAGCCTCTTGAGGGGGGAGGGGGTGAGCAGGAGTGTCAGGACGCCCACTAACACACAGCTCCTTTCTCTTTCTGCAAAGTAGAGAGTGTCCTGACTTGCCTCCTCGCCCCCTCCCCCCTCAAGAGGCTCTCTGCACACCAGGGAGAAAAGCCTTGCATTACTGTGTAGTTATAGAGAGAAGAACAGGAAGTGAGGATTTCTCAGAAGAAATAAGGACATTTAAAAGCAAAATCGAAGGATGAGGTAAGTGAAGATAAAGGAAGCTATTTAGGGAATTTTTTTTTTTACCTCCCCCTTTTACAACCCCTTTGAAGTCAACATATACTTCTGTTTTTAAGTATTGTTTTAGTGATATTTAAATGCAAGATGATATTTAAAAGCAAGAGTTTGTGGCATGCTTGCCTGGTTTTCAGTAGGGTTCCTGTTGTATTATAAGTTATCTTCTTATGTCATTCTTTCTGCAGCTCTTTGTGGAGGATACATCCATGGCTCAAGTGGAACCATCTTATCACCAGGGTTTCCTGACTTTTACCCCAATAACCTGAATTGCACATGGACTATAGAAACATCACATGGGAAAGGTAATAGTTGCTAGTTTCTAATCTTGGTCTAAAGTGCCCATTTGAATAAGTTGGGGAAGCCTCTCTGTGACTAATGTTGTGTTGTATTTTACTGCTAAATCATAAATGTTCAAAGTTCCAGCTAACGAAACCATTATTACTACGTTATTGCTAAGTTACTGGTTAACTTTGAGAGAATCAGCAGAAAACATTTTTTTTGTTTTCATGTAATAGCCGTATGTGGATGATACCAATGCAAAAATGAGAACACCTATTAAACATACACACACACACATATATATATATATATATATATATATATATATTTCAGAATATATACATAAAATACAGTATTATCTTGCAGGAGTTATCAAAACGGCAAGCAGGAAAAGGCATTTAATATGTGAATATGTGAGCATTATTCATTTGCTAAGGGTCCTAGAAGAAGTCCTGAGTGGAAAAAGATTTCTAGGTTGGGCTGTAGAAATAATTCAATATTAAAAATGACCCTTACCTCAGTATTCCCTATCCAGATATCTGTACTTTCCATGTGCCAATACCTAATGCTTCCTGCCTATTATTTTGTGCAGAGCCAGAATTAGTTGTTATCTTTCTGGATGTCTGTGAAAATTCTTTCAACGAACAAGCCTGGGTATGGGTACATTGAAAATCTCTGAATCATGAGCATTTAGATTTGTGTAATTTACATAATTATGCCCTCCAACTCTGATGCCGCGTACACACGATCATTTTTTGTGATGAAAAAAAACGAAGTTTTCAAAAACGTCATTTAAAATCACCGTGTGTGGGCAAAACGTCGTTTTATGTCTTCAAAAAAACGACCAAAAAAAAATTCGAACATGCTTGAATTTTTTGTGTCGTTTTTCAAAACGTAGTTTTTTGTGTAATAAAAAGTGATGGTGTGTGGGCAAAACGATGTTGAAAACGACGTTTTTAAAGCCGTGCATGCTCAGAGGCAAGTTATGAGACGGAGCTTCAATGGAACAGAGTGCCGTCGAACGTGGTGTACGTCACCACGCTTTGCTAGAGCTTTTTGGAAAAACTATGGTGTGTATGCAACGTCGTTTTGGAAAATGAAGTTTGAAAAACTTTGTTTTGTTTCATCACTTGAAACGTCGTTTTTTTTTCATCACAAAAAAATGATCGTGTGCATGACACAAGGTTCTTTTCTTTGGTGACTTTTCATGGAATTTTTAATGCATTAAGCACATTATTTTGATCTTATTCACAGATACTTAGGGAGGGTTAGGGAATCCAGAAGTGTAAAACAGCTGTTCTAGGTCACATGCTATACAGCCATAATGGCAGTACACTGGGGTACTATGTCAACATAGTCTTCAGCAGAAGTAAATTAAGTCATGACTTTAGTATCTACAAGGCAAAGATGCTGCAGATATTTTACCAGAGACCTAACATGCTGGCTTCAGGTCATGTGACAGGAAGTTGGGGCACTGCTTGTTGTTCCAGCTGATTTTAAACATGTATATAAAAAGAGAAGAACTGGGTAATATCTGGAATTGCGTATACACAGACATTAATACACTTACCATTGAATATCAATTTTTGTGTGCTGCACTTTGTTATACACTATACAATTATGTAACATGTATACCTTTGAGTACCCCAGCTCCCACTTTCAAACTCCCACTCCCACTTTAGTAAACCTAAGCTTGAGTTTGTTTTCTTATTGAAGAGCATGGATCCCCCAAGTAAACAACAATAAGTATTATCTATGTCAATATGTCAGGAATACACATTATACATATTGTATTATTTCTTGGTCATTGTATTAAACGATTGTCTTTTTTTTTTTAGGTGTGTTTTTTACATTTCACACTTTTCACCTGGAAAGTGGCCATGATTTTCTTCTCATCACAGAAAATGGTAGCTTTACTCAGGCACTAAAGCGTCTTACAGGATCTAGATTACCAGCTCCTATCAGTGCTGGGTTGTTTGGGAACTTTACAGCTCAACTCCGCTTCATTTCAGACTTCTCTATGTCCTATGAAGGATTTAATGTTACTTTCTCTGGTAAGATATCTTGTTTTTTTCGAAAATATTGATAAACAAAATTGAACACTAATTAATCATTGTTGTTGATTAAGAAACAGATTTAATGCCTACAGGATCTGGTTACATTTCTGTTTTATGTAGCCAGGATTGGAAAGCCTGTTTATGAAGGTATTTAATCAACTGCATGTTTTGTCATGCTGCTTTTGAATTGATCACAAAGTTACTAAAAAACTGTACCAGCAATCAGTCTTGTTGACGTGTTAACATAAATTGTCAAATCAATGTTATAGTCTGAGAAATCTTATACTGTATCACATATCTTTTATGGAATCTCTTCTCCCTCTGGCTTGCCATTGAAAACAGTAATATCATTAATAAGACAGTAGATATTTCTTGTGAAATGTAGATGAAAGATTAAGTTAAAATCCATGATACATGTGTATAAATCATATAAATCTGTCTATATCATTCCATTTTAAGAAATTAGATTTATTAAAAGTGTGTTGAGAAAGTAAAGCAGACTATAGCCTATGTACCACATATTTAAAAGATGCAAAAAGGAAAGTTTTGATCATGCTTTACTGGCACAGAATGAAAACACAATCACATTAAAAAGGAAAAACATCATTTTATTCCATCCTATTTCAAATCCATATAAGGTCAACATGACCCTTAAATTAGTATAAGCTACTCTGCAGCATCGGCTTATCATGGCTGACATAACACACTGCCTGTTACCATACACAACATATGCCTACATTTTTACACATATAAGCAGAGCTTTTTTTCTCAGAAAATAGGTGCAGGAACTCAACCACGACCCGTTCAGATTTCACAAACAGTAGAAGGGTCTTAAAGGGGCATTAAATACCAGAATTGCATTACATACAGTGTGCAGAGTTCAGGGGGTTACAAAGCAGTCACTTGTAAACACAGAAACCAGACTTCTGTGTTCACAAGTGATTGTGGTGAGCGGGCACCAAAGGGTCTAAGCCAAAGGTGGTGGAACTGAGTTCCACCAAGTTCCCCCAGAAAAAAAGCCCTGCATATAAGAAACCATTTGCATATGGCCCTGGTGATGATGGATTCCCTTAGGTCAACTGCAGTTGATACACTTAAATTATGTAATATATTGATTGCATTCACTACCTCATTAATAACCGGTTGCTGAACTGGCTCACGCAGATATACTGCGGCAGAATGGCTCCCCTGGACGAAACCCCGTATGGGTACGTCCTTATCTTTTTTGACCACCATGCGTAATCACGTGCACGAGCGCCGGCATGGGGATTTGTGTGTGTAAGTCTCCTCTCCTAGTCACTCCCATCCCCATACAGTTAGAACACACTGAGGGAACACACAGTTAACCCCATGATTTCCCCCTGGTGTTAAGCCCTTCTCTTCCAGTGACATTTACACAGTACAGTAATCAGTGCATTTTTATAGCACTGATCGTTGTATAATTGTCAATGGTTCCAAAAAAGTTACAAAAGTGTCTGATCTGTCCGTAGTAAAATAATAATAATAATAATAATAATAAAAATGCTATAAGAATGCCATAAATATTTCCTATAGTTTGTAGATGCTATAACTTTTGTGCAAACCAATCAATATATGCATATTGCGATTTTAACCAAAAATATGTAGAAGATATATTGAATATATATTGGCCTAGAATTATGAAGAAATTTGTATTTACAAAAAAATGGGGGATATTTAATATAGCAAAAATTATTTTCAAATTTGTCGCTCTTTCTTTGTTTATAGCACAAAAAATAAAAAGGTGAGAGGTGCAGAGGTGATCAATTACTACCAAAAGAAAGCTCTATTTGTGGGAAAAAAGGACACAAATTTAGTTTGGGTACAACATCGCACGACCGCGCAAATGTCAGTTAAAGTAACGCAATGCCAAATTGTAAAAAGTGCTCTGGTCAGGAAGGGGGTAAAATGTTCCAGGGCTGAAGTGGTTAACAGGTCTGGGTAGGAAACTAAGAAAGAACAGTTTGTTCCAAACAAGAAAGAATACAGCATAGATACCCCAATAGGGTATCAGTGAAAGTTAACCTTTGCTATAAATCAGTCTTTAAATACACTACTTAATATTTTTACAACAGTGCAATCAATTTTGAAAATGGAGCAATGTTTTATAAACCTTTCACTGTGGTGTTTAATAAACCTTTCAAGTACTGTATTTAAACATTGAATTATAATGAAAGCAAATTATGTGTGATATCCCATTGGAGTAACTATACAGTTTTATTTTTATTTTGTAGAGTATACGCTGAATTAAAGTGAACTGGCTATGTCCACCAAGGTGTTTAACCTAAGATTACTAGTAAACCTGCATGTACACATGTGTGCCTTCAGATCAATTCCATTGCTCCAGGGGAAGACTCTAAATCCAAAATTCAAGCTGACTACAAGATCTTAAATTCTATCAGAATCAAAATTAAGCCTAGCCTTCACCTAGAACTATGCCCTGTCACTTGTCATTCAGTAGGCTAATATCAAAGTCTGTTTTGGCCACAGAAGCCCTGTTATTTTGACAGTTTTGTGGATATGATTTGTTCACTTTAAGGGATCTTTGAATTGAATTGTACTGCACACTTTTGAAGAGCAGTGATCACATGGTGAACAGTAGTCTAATCAAGGTTAATTTATCTCAATAGTAACTGCATGCGTAACTACTTTTGTATACATCTAAATTTGTGGCGGTACCTGAGCATTGCATGGGGAGCTTGTAATTGCTTTTTCAGGGTATACAATAAATGATTAGTACACAACACATGTATATAAGGAAATATTGTATCTCCTTACACATCTATCCATACTCCGAGGCTCCAACAGATAAGCAATGAATGATTGTGAAGAGTATTAGATAAAATATAATGTGGCAATCAGTTGCATATAGAAAGCTATAATCTTAGTAGATAAACTATAAGAAATTGCACACAAAAAAAAAATCTATATTATGCATTGTTAAGCACACTCTGTTTAATCTATTTCATACAGCATTGACGTTAGTGATTAATTTTGATCATGTCAGACAAAGTAAAAAATGCAAAAGCAGGATGTATCGATTTGTCATATCCACATCTATTGAATATGATCCATTTAATTTGTTTTTGGAAGTTTATTAGCGCATAAGCTAAATTGTATTAAATAGTTCAATGGTCCATAGGTTCATTCAGAGAGTCTGTCAGGCCTCGTACACACGACCGAGAAACTCGTCGTAAAAAGAAACATCGTTTTTCTCGACGAGTTCCTTGTCAGGCTTGTCAAGAATCTTGTCAAACTTTCTTTGCGTACACACTGTCAAGAGAAAATCTCTTCATTCTCAAATGCGGTGACGTACAACACGTACGACGACACTATAAAAGGGAAGTTTGATTCCACTGGCGCCACCCTTGGGGCTGATTTTACTAATCTAATGTTACTGCGTGTTAAGTAAAAGTTTGGTGAGAGATGATTTGCGCTTTTCAGTCTGTTACAGAGTGTTGAATGTGCTATTTCCATTACGAACGCTACTTTTACCGAAGGTGCGCTCCCATCTCATACTTTATTCTGAGCATGCGTGTGTTTCTAAGCATACACGCGAATGTGTTTCTCGGCCTGACGAGAAACACAACGAGGAAATTGAGACTCCCGACGAGAAAAAAGAGAACCACGACAGTTTTCTCGATGAATAACTGAGGCCGTGTACACACGGCAGGGAACCTCGATGGGCAGAACACATCGTTCCGCCCGTCGAGGTTCCCTGCCGGCCGTCAAAATCGGCGACCCGCCCGTTGGGAATGGCAACCAGCCATTCTTCCAGGCGGGCCGTCGAGCAAATAGAGAGCGTGCTCTCTATTTCTGCTCGACGGGCTTCCCGACGGGAAGCTCGCCGAGAGTGTACACACGGCCGAGGTCCTCGTTGGAATGCAGCTTCCAGCGAGGTTCTCGCTGGTTTCCAGCGAGAACCTCGGTCGTGTGTACACGGCCATACACAAACATACAAAAGCTCTGCCACCAAGTTTCTTGATGGATTTTGTTGAGGAAAACGGTCATGTGTACGAGGCCTCAGAGACATGACTCATAAAAAAGGAATATATATATTAGTACATACTCACCTCCACAGCTGCCTGGTTATTGGGAGGTATATGATCTACAAGGAAGGTCCAATTGTTTTATTAAACTATGCCTAATCATTGAACTTTTTTTGTTTTTGCTAATATTTCAAATTATTGGAAAAATGAAAAGCTTTTGCAATGGAAGAGGTCTACTCTTTAAGACATTACAACTCTACTCATTTAAAAATGAACTATTATCGATGATGGTCTCCTTGTTCCTAATTTGGGCAATTTGGCCTGGCTTCAAACAAAAGTCAAAAACATACATTGAGTTCATATGTTTATTCATTTGACATATACTTTAAACTGAACTATACAAAATTTGAAAATGCACAACAATTTAATCCAGTAGGTACTCATAGAAAATTCATATTTTTTATTTTACATACTGCAGTTCTAGCATACATTACTACATCAGTCTTGATTTTATCAAATGTAATCATTTGAAAAGACACACTCACATTGTAAAAAAAAAGAAAAGGGCTGCATGACAAATATTTCAGGGTTCTAATAATTAAGTGTGCTAATGTGCATCATCGGTCACTTTCAAATTGGGATAGGTCTTGGACCTATATTGTTTCCATTTATTGTAGCCTGCAGGGAAGTCTAAACCTATGGTGCCACGGCTAGGGTATCTGGATCATTAGACCCATAAAAGCAAATTTCAGGTCTTTTAGCACATAAAGCCTTCTGCGTGTATGTATTTGATTAGTGCATTTCGCTGTTTGTCTTAAGCTTAAAGTTAATGTTTAAATACATATATTTTTCTTTCATAGTGTCCTGCATATTTTTTTCACATTAGTAAATGATAAAGAAGGGGCATAGAAGGAATGATTGACATAACATCAATCTATACTCTCTCCTACCTGATCATACTGTATATTCTAAAACACATCAGTGGTGTTGTGTGTTTAGACAGCATACAGAGGTCAAGATGAGTATTAAAGTGTGTCATGAGGCACAAATTAGGATTCTTCTGTGAAAAACAGCCATATAGTATAGGTCAAAATGATGCAATGACAATTTGGCTGTTCAAAAACATGAATAGGGCAGTGGCTTCATTTTAACATGTTTCGTTTTTCTTTTCAATCTTACTGAACGTGAAAGAAATAAATCATAAAAAGACAGCAGTAGAACTGTATGAACAGGGATTGTGAGGTTTGAGGGTTTTGCAGTAGAACTTGCAGGAGGCAAACTATTAATATGTGTTTTTCTAGTTATTGCACTTGCTTTAATACTTTATTGTTACATGCTTACAAATGAAATGCAGTTAAAAAAATATATATACATACAATTAATGTATGTCAACTTTCTTACCTTCCAGAAGACTTGTTACTAGCTTCATCTAGGGGTGAGCAAAACTGCCCTGGGTTTGGTTTGAGCATGATTTAGTGATCTTCAAAGGAGTTTGGATGCTGAACCCAAACCCCACTGAAATCAATAGGAGCCAAATGCCAATTGTGTTGGCTAAAGGGCAAGGGGATATCAAAATCAATAGCTTGTGGGGGAGGGTGGGTGCACTGCCATGGTCAACATGTATGAATGCAAAACAATTTTTTTTTTTTTAAATCCAGTGAATGGGCTTCCTATGTGTGACACACAGAAATGTTTGTAAATCATGCAAACAAATCGCAAATGGGAAGGTGCATTTACGCTACCTGAGATGTGAATGGGGCCTAAAGCGGAAAAGTAAATATTGTCTATTGGGTCATCGGTATTTTTACTTGAATCTTGTTGTACTTTGTGTATTTCTTCAAAACCTATTTCGTAATTCTGCATGTGCAGGAGCTTCCTATAATAAATAATAATAATAATAATAAAGACCAGTCAAAGTTACTTCCTCTCTGTGCTGGGTGGCTGGTCTTGTCTCTGCCCCCTCCTGTAGTTTTCTTCAGGCAGTCTGTAGTAGGTGAGCCCGCTGAGTCCTTTCCTCAGCTCTGTTCTTTTCTCAGGCCACGTACAGTACTCTGATGTTGTCAATGCTTTGTTGGTATGTATCTTGGTTTACAAAGCTGTGTGGTGCACACAAAGTGGATTTATATTCCTTCTGGCTATTGAGGAATATATATTAATGAAAGTCTGTGCCTGAGGTTCAGCTTTAATAACAGATGATTTTCTGTGAACTCAAGGAATTAGATAGTAATGGAAGTAAAGTACAAGGGTGAGTAGTAGACTCACTAAGGCTGACAAGGTATTTCTTGGGAAAACTGTCTGTCAAAGTGGTTTGCATGTCAAAATGTTCATTTTATTGCATTACTTGGGGATTTATTCTAGGGAAAAGCTTGAAATATAACAGTATATTGTTGAGGTCCCTTCTGCCATCTTCTTTAAGGCTATGATGATTGACATAAAAACCACAGCAATTGGATTTGTCTGGCACTGAAGGGGTTATCCACGGCAGACTGTGCCTTTCTGATTTAATGAGCTCAGTGAGTGAGAAGGCAAGACCTCCAGTCGGCTCTTCCGGTCTCATCCTTCCTTGATGTTCATACTTAATTTCTTAGTGACGGGTACAAATGTTCTGCCAGAGGCTGTGTGTGTAACACTGCTGCTCTGTAGACAATGTATCCTCTTCTCAAATCATGTGGCCCTGTCAGTTGCTATGTATAATTTATTGTATAGAGCTGACAGTGATAACTGCTTCATAGCAATGTACATTCTCTATGCTAAATAGATTACAATCTACTCAGCTGGAAAATGCATGTAAAAACCTAGCACACAAACACTAGACATTACCTTCTGCATGTTGTTAAATAGATCATTCCGACTAGAACAAACTTTCCTGCAAAGATAAAGTTTATGTAATGTGCAGTAGTTATGCTGGTGGCTGATACTTACCCTTACAAAATGCTGTATTTTTTCCTGATGAATTGCCCATTGAGACAGTTGCAAGCAGTCCCGTGAAGACCTCTTCCATTTGGTAACACACAGCCACATTTTGTTTACCACTTCAATACCAGGCACTTACCCCCCTTCCTGTCCAAGCCAATTTTCAGCTTTCAACCCTGTCAATTTTTAAATGACAATTGCACGGTCATGTACCACTGCACCCAAACAACATTTTTATAACTTTGTACCCACAAATAGAGCTTTCTTTTGGTGGTATTTGATCACCTCTACAGTTCTGCAAAGAAACCAATCAGCTTCCAGGATTCATTGCCAAAGTCTAATTGAACAAGCTGAATGAAGGCTAATTGATTTCTATAAACTGCACCTGATTTTGCACCCTTCAGGTTTAGTAAATCATTAGCGTCAAATACTGGGTGTCTGCAGCCATACCTAAAATAGTGTCTAACACAGACATTGTGTAGTTAATAATATCTTGATTTTGTTGCTGTTGTAGAATATGATCTGGAGCCATGTGATGAACCTGAGGTCCCAGCTTACAGCATCAGAAAGGGCCTTCAGTTTGGGGTTGGAGACTCGCTCACATTTTCCTGTTTTCCTGGATACCGTTTGGAAGGAGCATCTCGCATCACCTGTCTGGGAGGTAGACGGCGTGTGTGGAGTTCGCCTCTCCCAAGGTGTGTTGGTAGGTGGTCCTGTGCTTTAATTTTGTTTGTTTCCCTTCTGCATTAATTTAATTAATATGTAGTAGACAGTTAAACTTTACTGCTTATACATCAGCTGTAGATTTCTAGGTAAATAGAACTGTTTTCTTTTTTTTGCATGAAATATTTATTTAGTTTTGTAGGAAAATAGAATACAGAAAGCAAAGGGTGGAGGTGAAGAATATGAATCTTATGGGAAATGTATGCACAATAAATAATATTAGATGTGCAGGACTAGAAGGTGACTGTTATATACAGTAGCTCAGATCAATGGACAACATCAATAGAATACTGGTATGTCTAGGTATTACTCGTATATCTTAGCTATGGGAAAATAAAAATGTGGTCATGGTTCCTATGATTGCAGGACATTTTTCAATGTGATTGTCAAATTAAATAACAAGCAAAATGATCAAACACATTCCCAGTGCTATCGATTGCAATAGTTTAATGTTAGAACATTGTTTTAATTCCCCATTCTTGGTTTCCCTCAGAAGTCCAGTGCTTCTGTCATTTAAGGACTACATAAATATATTATAGACATATATCGGCCAATAAGCTGGGGTGGGTACAAAGGTGTTTGTGTGGGGGAGGAGGTCTGGATAAGAAAGATAGGCATTTTTACAAGTGGGACATTTGCATTGTAGCTGCTTAAAGACACACCATACACAATCCAAATCTCAGCAGGTTCAGCAGGAACCAGCCTAAATTCGAAAAGTGTATGGGCAGGCTGAATGTACCAAGTTGATCGATTGTTCAATTTGGGTACAACCAGAATCCCAGGTCTTACCTGAGATTATTGCTAGTGGCTGCTATAGTTGCTAGTAATAATCATTGTCTTCTGCCGCCGGAGAAGACAATAGCCTGGCAGGAGGGATTCCCACATCAACATTGCTGTGTAAGGGCAAATTTCTTTCCTGCACCACAGGTTGCAGGAAATAAATTTGCTTTATTCCCTCATCAACACAGACAGTGCTAATGGGGAAATCCCTCCGGCTGAGCCATTGTCTGCTCCCAGCGGGGGTGCACGGGGGAAGCCGTCCTCGCCGGGAGAAGACAATGATTATTGCTAGTGGCTATAGCAGCCACTATTGATAATTGTAAGAAAATCTTGCAGGCTGGTTGGATCCAAGTTGATTGATCAATCAACTTGCTACATTCAGCCTGCCCATTAACAGTTCAATCAATTTGATATGAACCATGTATAGCTGGCCTTAATGTCCACAAGTGATGTGAGTAAACTTTCGGAAAAAAAAAGATAATAAAGCATTGTTAAAGTCGATTTGTAACTTAAAGGCATGCAAAGTAAGAGTGATGATTTAAATAGTCATATAGTGCTCCACTTCCAAATGAAAGCCCAAAGGCCTGGCATTTTTTGTTGCGCATTTGGGTGCACAAAGCAGTGCACTACTGGAGTCATAGGTATACTTGTGCCTCATACGTGGAAGTGTTGGGCAGTACTGTACAGTGCTGAAAGTGATATTTTAAGTTGTTATTACAATGCCTGCTGTTACATTAATACTTTGTCACAATAAGCAACTTTGCAGCTCAAACTATAAAGCCACGTACACACGGCAGAGAACCTCGACGGGCAGAACACATCGTTCCGCCCGTCGAGGTTCTCTGCCGGCCGTCAGATTCGGCGATCTGCCCGTCGGGAATGGCAACCAGCCATTCATCCCGACGGGCCGTCGAGCAAATAGAGAACATGCTCTCTATTTCTGCTCGACGGCATTCCCGACGGGATGCTCGCCGAGAGCGTACACACGGCCGAGGTTCTCGGCAGAATGCGGCTCCCAGCGAGGTTCTCGCTGGTTTCTGCCGAGAACCTCGGCCGTGTGTACGCCGCCTGACTGTTCTTCTCTCTAAGCATAAAGGAAACCTACAGATTTTTTTTTTTTATTTACTTATCATATTTAGCACAATTTTGTTTTGGGGGGGGGACTTTTGATGGCCGTCAGAAGCATGATGGCAGTAGACATGTGCAGACTGGAATATTTTGTTTTGTTTTTTCGTTTTCGTTTGGAAAATACATTTATTTAGTTACTCCTGAAAATCGTTTTGATTTATGTTGTTTTAGTCGGGAAATTTTTCGTCCGAAAACGAAGATTTTCGATGCTTTGTCAAATTTTCGTCTATTAATTCTTACCTATATTCACTTTATTCACTGAATACAGTGAATAGGTAGGAATTGAACGATGAAAATTCGACAAAGCAACAAAAATTGTCGGATCTGAACGAAAACAAAAATAAAGCATTTTTTATGTCGGATCTTTCGGTTTTCATTTCTTGCGCTTTCGTTTTCGTTCGTTAAAACGATAACGAAAATACCAGATTTTTGGATGAAAATGCATTCTAACGAAAATGAATGCACATGGGCACTCTTATTTGAAAGCCCCAGTTATGGCTGTAATACTTACCTTCAATCTGACACAGTAACTGCACACACAGAGACCAAGAAAAGACAACAGATCTTGTATTAGAGAAAGTGGTTGGGCAGACGAGTTACTTGCAGCAAGACAGTTGGTATGGTAATAGGTGCAGTAATACTTGCAGTAATAGATGCAGTAACACTTGCAGTAACAGATTCAGCTTGCTGAATTGACAGGGAGGCAGACTCAGCTAGAGTTTAGTGAGGCTTTGGTTAAGGTGGGGATAGCAGCTCTGGAGAGTGGTGCTTGAGGGGTTTACCGTAGTATCCCCATACTTACCCTCCTTGTACTTGAACCTTTCCATGATGCTAAATCTCTGTCCACAATAAGCATGATCCTGTCCCTACCCTACTCTATCCACTTGCAAGATGCCTGCCGAATCCAGGCAGGGTCCCATATTTATAAAGACTGCCCCATTCAAGATGGCCATGGAAGGTCACTGAGGATTACAATCGAACAGATGCTCTCTCTATGACACCTATGGAGGCTGCAGATGAACATCATTCCTCTGGGTCTCCATGCAATCCATAGAGCGGCAGAATCAGCCTTATATAATACAGAAGAACACATCAGTGTGCTTCAATCCACAGACATTAATACAGTGCTCTAATAGCATACATGCTATCATGAGCAGCAAAACCAGAGCCCACTCTCTAATCAGAACGAGCAATAGAGCTGCCCATCTGCCTCCAACCAGAATAAAATTTGAAGCTACAGTGTTTTAACAACAGATAGCTAAACAGACACCAGATTTGTCTTCAGAACTACAAGCAAAACCACCAACCACCCTGTGGCGACAGAAACAATCATCTTTTTCAAGCTCGTCAGTGCAAATGTTGCAACATCTGCTGAGTTTGATTAGCACTTCTCATCTTTGGATCCTGGATCTTGTGACAGACGTCAACATTTGATGGTGATTTGTTTATGCCCAATGTTCCAAGTGAGAAAATGTCCATGCAAAAATATCAGCTACAGGAAAGCAGTGAAACACTATAAGAAAATATATCAGGAAAATCAAGGAGAGTGTAAAAAATATTGCTGGCAGAGATAAAGTAGTACAGGTGAGTTTCCAATATTATGAGTTCTTTTTCTATATGTTTGTGTTTCTCTATTTTGTTTTTATTATATTTAGCTTGAATTTAAGTTTTTATGAATCCTTATTTTTTTCTGCAGCAATTTCCAGCAAATATCAACCCTTCCATGAGGATGGTATTTTAAAAAAGCTTTAAGAAGTTTCTGGAACTATTAATTTGTGTGTTTGGCTAGTGTATCCCACGTTAAGCTTCCACTTTTCAGATAGAGGTATTTTTTATAGTGTATATATTTAGACTTTTATATTTAGATAGAAAAAAAAGAATACATTACTGTCTCAAAATGTTGTTGATTGTGTTCCTCTGCCATAGTGTTGATGACCAAAGGATTTATTATGGTTTAAGTTGGATAGAGTGGGGGAAGAAAGGGGGTGTTATATACCCTGTCAAGTTTTTGTTGTTGTTTGTGTAAACTCACTATCTCTATGTGGCCCAGGGAGCATTGTCAACAAGACAGAAAATTATGGCAATAACACATTTTCAGATTTGTCACCAGAACAAGAGGTGGATGTAAATATTCAATTGGGAACACCTGTTTTTGTAATAACTATCTAAAAGGGCGGAGTTCCTCTTACTTACTGTTGTATTCTAGGCACTAGATGTGAATAGATCTCCCCAACTGTCACAGAGAACAAAAAATTACATTTTGTATCCTAAAAAACAAAAATCACTCTGACAAGTTTATTTAAGGGGTTATTTGGGAGTTATTCTAACAGTAACAGATGTAACTCTAATGATTATGTTTACCTGTATGTAAAATTTTGCAGTTCTAATGTCTTCTCTTTTCTTCCAGAACCTAAGTTTTAGGAATCCATGTGTGAGCCTATATAGCCAGTTGAAAGCAAAGTTGCTCAGCTCCCACCAGAAACTCTTAAGGAGGACGTTTCACACATAAAATTTTGAAATCAAGCAAACCAGGGTGATATTACTATTGTCAGCCAGCTTTTTTTCAAAGCCTTTTGTGCCACACACTGGTAGATGTCAAACCAGTGTACAAAACCAGCCTTGTCAAAGATTTCTACTTGCCACAAGACACCACCTCTCATGTTCAGGTCCATCAAACACACAATCTTCACAAGAAAATACTGGGGCAGCCAATGAAACACTGTGTGATAGTATAGCTATGCTATCATAAGTTTGATAAAAAGGAAAAGGATAGTTTTGCAGCTTGCCTTAACCTCCCTGGCGATCTGAATATGTCAGTATTTTTGAATGTCAAAGAGGTATATTGTTTTGCGTGGAATTGTGTTGTTTTATATTGTAGGCCTGTAATTCTTAGGAATAACTCACTTAAATATGTCCAAACAAGAGTCTAGTAGACATCCTGGGTATGATAAAGTTAGAAACACAAAATAATAAATTATAATATAACAAATAAGTAAAAAAATATATATTATAATAATACATTTTATTCAATAATGTAATTGAACACAGAAAACACTGAAATGTGTTCAACCAAGAGTGCAATATTACTAGTCACTTTAATACTAGACACTGCATATTGGTTGAGTGAACATCCCAGGTATGAAATGTTTGAAACATGGGACTGTACAGTTCGACATCACAATCAGGACAATGGAACTTGGTTTCCTTTCTGATTTTCTTTCCACTATCATCTCGCTTCGAGCAACAAACCAGGCACATCCTTGTAGGTGCTGACTTTTTCTCGGTTCGGGCATGTAGGCCAATGGTGTTTGATGGTTCACAAGATATGTTTGGCAACTTTCCAAATTAAGTCAGAGTGAATCACAGGCTTGTCACTTTTTTTTTTTTTGCAGAATGTAGGCATTCCACAAGCATTGCTCAAGAAGATGCCCGAAGATCTTCTTATAGTACTTCTTTTGCTGTTTCCTCATTGCTGGGTTGAATGTCATTGATTGATCGGCTCTGTTGACATCTCCCGTGGTGTTATTGTAGTCTATCACTACTTGTGGCTTCATGATTTCTTTCCCACATTTCATACGTACCATAACAGTGGAGGTATTAGGAACTTTACTCATTAGGCACACATCTTTCTTGTCACGTCATCATTTTGCCCCTCTGCCAGGCAACAATTTCTCCAGTCTTCTACTTCTTATTGCCAAACATTGGTGATCATGTCATGCTGGTTAGCCCAAACGGTTCCATAAGCATCTGTTTTGTTTTGCAGAAGAAACTCATAAAGTTTAGGAGACGTTTAAAAGTTGTCGGTTGTTATGCAATAGCCCTGATTTAGCAATGGCTCAAAGAGTGAAAGGACTGAAGATGTTGCCATTCCATAGTTGCTGAATTTTGGATTGAATCTTGTTCCTTTTCCAGTGTATAAGACTGAAATCTAAATGTAGCCAGTTGACCATACACATAGCATGTAGGATTTTAGGCCAAATCGTGCTCTCTTTGATGCAATGTGTTGTATCCAGCTGAGCCTTCCCTTGTAGGCCATTAGACTTTCACCTATGTTGATATCTCATTCTGGTGCAGGATGAGTAGTTTCATCAAATTCTTTGTTGTTTTCGAATGGTACATATTTCATGATTCATGATTCTAATATTACTTATGCAGGGGTTTCCCCACCACTCTCTGAAGTACTGTATTATTAGGTCCAGAAATTTCCAAATGTCATCTTTGGTCACTGGTTCCCACTTTCTGCTTCTTGTAAACCTCGGATGCATGGTTTGATACAGTAATGTAATCTACAGATTACAATATACTGTCTGTATGTTTTGTTTTGAAATTTTTTCATTTGCCGTCTCCGCCCCTATGCATTGTGGCACTTGCAGGGAGCGGAACCCGGAAGACAGATGCATTGGCCGGAGGACACAGCTGGAGGACACAATGGGAGGACATCAGGGGTATCATAGGGACAAGGTAAGTAAATTAGAGGGATACTATGGTGTAACCCAGAGAGTGGCTCAGGATTACCACTTTTGGTACTGAAAATTAACCCCCGAGCCATTCTCGGGGTCACCGCCAGGGAGGTTAACGCAATGCAGCCACTTTTGAAATCCTTATTAAATTCGTTAGAGTATTTACCCAGTCCGTAGATTGTGTGCAGGTATGATTTATTTATTTTTTTAATGCTGATGTCTTTATACCTTTTGAAGTATACATTTTATTTTGTATAAGGAAAATATATAATTTATATACAGTAAAACCTTGGATTGCAAACATAATTTTTTTCCGGAAACATGCTTGTAATCCAAAGCACTCATATATCAAAGCAAATTTCCCCATAAGAAATGATGGAAACTCAGATGATTCGTTCCACAATCATTCCACAATCATTTATTGATAGGTCTTTCAGTTTATAGTCCATATGAAAAGATTATAGCTATGTGATGTGTAATCAAAAAATGTCCATTCGCAAATGGAAGCCTCCACAAGGGGATTACAAGCAAAATCCAGCAGGAGCTACAGAGTATAAAAGAGAAGAGAGGCGCCTCTAAGTGTAGAAATATGGTTACATTTGATGAAGATACAACATTTAGAAACTCACATGGTTGATGATTAAAAGAGGCACACCTAAGTATGCAGGCATTTGGGGTAAAGCGGTTCAAATAGACCGTCCTCCACACTGCCGGCTCTCACCAATGTCAGTCTGCAATTGTGACCGAGAAGACTACCCTGCAGTAGAGCGATCTGAATGCAAGGCTTGAACCTGCTCGTGGAGCGCAGCATGGAAAGAAATGACATTGATGGCGGTGAGAATGATGGTCTTTGTGGACAGCTTTACTCCAGATGCCTGCATACTTAGATGTACATGTTTAATTATTAACCATATGAGTTGCTAAATGTTGTAAATGTAACCATATTCCTACACTTAGAGGCGCCTTTCTTCTTATTTATACTCCGTTGTGACATGACGCTACTTGTATATCAAGAAATCACTTGTATATCAAGTCAAAATTTATGAAAAAAATTAGCTTGTTTTGCAAAACGCTCTCAAACTAAGTTACTCTCAAACCAAGGTTTTACTGTATTTGGAAACTACCAATTTTTTATGTAAAAAAAAAAAAAAAACTTTGAAAATAAACTGTTCTCTTCATTGCAATATATGTTAATGTTTCAGCAGTGCAAACAATGTCAGCAATAGAAAATAATGCATTAAAACTTAAAGTTTTACATCCAATTGATTGTATTTATTAACCGTATTGTTCCTTACATCTTTACCTTTTTTTAACAAGCAACTAGGTGTACATATGATAGAATTAGGCCGCGTACACACGACTAAACAAATCCGATCAAATCGGTCTGACAGACCGTTTTGATCGGATTTGTCTCCTGGGATATGTTGGTTTGATCGTGTACACACGATCAAACCAAAATCCCCACCGACAGACAGCGCGTTGACGTGGCGGTGACGTTGACGCCGCCACGTCACCGATCTAGGAAGTAAAATACTTCCACGCATGTGTCGAATTCATTCGACGCATGTGCGGACAAATATGTCCGCTGGTTAGTGTACTAACCAGCGGACATGTCGGACGGACGGGTTTCAGCAGACAGATTTTAAAGCATGCTTTAAAATTTGTCTGCTGGAAAAACCTGTCTGTCCACCCGTATACACAATCAAATTTGTCTGCTGAAACGGTCCGTCGGACCAGTTTCAGCAGATAAATTTGATCGTGTGTATGCGGCCTTACACTTACCAAAACAAAATTGCATTCACTTGCTAATGTGATGACTCCAAACTCTTTAAACACTGGCATTGCTAAGACATAGGTTCATCATCATCAGATCTTATTTACAATTCTGTAGTATGCAATATTGGCATTTTGAGACACATGTTAAGCACATGCCACTTCAATGTTCATCATTTAGAAACACGTGTGCATCCTGGAGTGTCTCTTATCATAAGTGTCACAAGCCATGGTGGACGGTATAACAAGCCACTCCTGAATGGACATTATTGCTGAACTAACTCCAATAATTAGGGTTTTGGCAAAAGTCTAGGTATGGCACTTTTGTTGTTTTAAGGTAACCGTTCCATGCCATAAAGTTGGCATTGCTACCACTAATTTGGAATTGATGTGTCACAGAGACATAATTAGAACCTTCCAGACCATGCAGAGCCCTCCTAACCTCCATCCGGGAAACTTCCCTCTGAGACCAGGGACCTTCTCTACAAGCCCGATAGCAGAATTGCAGGGCATGGTCGCATGTGCGACCTTTGCGACACTGGTAGTTCTGCCACTGGTGTTAGTTGTTTTTAAATGTTTGCTATTTTTTATTTTTTTAACATTTTATTTTATTTATTTATTTACATTTTTTTTCTTTTAGGAGCCCCCATTGAGGGGCTTTGGTGAATTATCAGGGGTCTAAACAGACCTCTGATATTCAACCTTTGAGACAGAGAAAGGAGATTGAGGACACACATCTTAATCTCCATCTCTGCTGCACAGAATGAATAGACACTGATAGCTCTGTACAGAGATTCCTATTCATACACAAACTAAAGAATAGTAAACACAGTTTACTATGCTGTAGTTATGAATGGACAGAGTCATTGTTCGGTACTGATCACTGACTCTGTCCATTCAAAAAAGGAAGGGGCTGGCCTGAATCTTGACACATCCCCCATAGCAGCCAGTGGAAAAGGACAGCGGAATGCCAGCAGCACTGGGGGGGGCAGGAGTGTACTCAGGGGAGTGGGGGCAGCAGAAAGATCTGTATAGGAGGGGTGGCAGGGGGCATGGCATATAGAGGAACCAATCCCTTCTATTTTTCTCCTTCAGCCACTGAAGGCCTGTGCGTGGGAGGGAAGGAGAAGCTGGCTTTCAGCGGCTGCAGGAGGAAAATAGAAGACATGGGTTCCTTTATATGTTGCTGTAACCCCACTCCAAGCCCCTGGCGTGTCATATATAAGTTATTTTTATAAAAACTGTCAACACATGAGCACTTAAAGTAAGAAAATAATAATCTGTACAGGCAGTAGACTCTTTTTTTAGTAACCCAAGAGCACCATATTTTTACAAAGTTTAAGGAATATCAAGTTTACTCCACTCTAGGAGGTAAAGGCAAAAATATGTCAGTGGTGGTCAAATGTGTAGTTTTACAATGTGGTATGGTCCAAAACAGTCTGCCAATCAAACTTATGATTTATAAAGTAGATGAAAAATAGGGGGAAAAGAGAAAAACAAGATCAAGTTTGAGGAAGAGGGAGAACAAAGGTGTAATTTAACTCAGCTTACCCGTACTTTATGTGGTGGCTGCATACTTTTTCTAGTGCTGTCACTTTAGGTGAGGGAGTGTGTTGGCACTACAAAACACATCTCACTATCCTCTTCTCTATAACATAGGAGGAGATGTTCTGTAGTCTACAGAGTTTAACTAGGAAGGGCTGATAATAAATAGCATCAATAGGTATGTTTTGCACCACTAATTGTGTTTTTAACAGACGAAAAGGGAGCAAATTAAAGAGAGTTTATTACTGGGGTTTACATACACTTAAAGCGGAGGTTCACCCTAATTTTCAACATTACTATATCCACATTAGGGATGAGCTTCGCGTTCGATATGAACGTATGTTCGACTCCAACATTGTCTGTTTGTACGTTCGACGAAATTCGAACAAAAGCGGTTGTTCGCGCCAAATTAGAGTGACGCAAAATGGCCTATAATTCACTGCGGCATTGCGCTCTGATGATTGGCCAAGCATGCTGTATGTCCCTCATGCTTGGCCAATCACAGAGCGCAAAAAACAAAGAGCCATAATTGGCCAAAGCCAGGGTGACTTTGGCCAATTATGGCTCAGGGCTTTAGCACACGCCCCACACTATATAAGGCCGCCTGCTGGGCGGCCTCATGTAGTGTGTTCCGGGCTGACTTGTTAATGAGAGCAGTCAGAGAGACAGAGAGATTGTCTTTTTATATAGCTAGATAGGGCAGGCAGGCTAGTCAGTTTAGCTTAATTTACAGTGTGTAGAGAATATATATACATCCCAGGAGTTGTACATATATTTATACACTGTATAGCTTAGATAGATCAGTTCTTCCTAATTTACTGGCAGGCAGGTGATTGTGCTATTTAAAGACGTTATCACACGTATAGACACCCAGCAGGTACAATATTTAAAGGAATTTTATTTTATTTATTTTTTAATTTAAGCATCATTAAAATCACTGCTCCTGGAGCAGTGATTTTAATAATGTTTAAATAAAAAAAAATGAAAGATTCCTTTAAATATTGTACCTGCTGGGTGTCTATTAATTGCCTGTGAAAACGTCTTTGAGAAAACGGTCACTTTTTCAGGAGTCCTTCTCCTGAAAAAACTACATTTTTTTAATTTTTTTTCCATTGATACATGTTCCCTGGGGCAAGACCAGGGTTCTCAAATACGTTTTCCAACAATAACTTGAATATTAGTCTTTAAAATGAGCGTCTTTGAATTCGAACGTTCGAGTCCCATAGACTTCAATGGGGTTCTAAATGTTTGCGCGAACGGTCGGTCTGTTCGATGATTCTGGTGTGAACCGAACGCGGGTATGTTCAGGTCATCCCTAATCCACATCATTGAAACATTTACAAACATATGCCTAACCTTTTTTTTTTTTCGGCTCTAATTACCTTCACTCAGCGGCTCGAATCTGGACTTCCGGGTTTTCCTCTCGCGGGAGTAGGCGTGTACTTTGCTTTTCCTGTCGGTGCTATGTATGTTGGGACGCTTCCTAGGAGACAAAGCGCAGCACCATCCAGCGAAATGTCTTGAGAGACCGATACCCGGAAGTCCGTGCTTGTGGGTTTCAGTAGGCCCACAAGCAAAATGTCAAATCCCAGGATCAGTCTATATAAGTATTTTTTTTAAAACGAAAACGGATGGGGGATGATTTTAATCGGATGAGTGAGTACTAAATTATTATATGAAATCATATTAAATGGGCTTAAAAAAAAAATGGACCGCGGAACCCCCGCTTTAAAGGAAAATATGCAAGAAAAGAAGAAATGCAGCTCTTGGATTGGATATTACTAATTATAATTATGTTTTAGAATACAGTTTTTCATAGTTAAAAACATTAGTCCAACAGATATTTTCTAACTTAGCCTAAAACGTTTTTGTATCTAGTGAGAGCATACTGCATCTACATTGTTATACTACCTCTTGAACATCCAGAGCTCACGTTAACCTATTTTTATTTTCTTTGTCAGTCTTGGCTAATTATCTTCCTAAGAAAGATAATTAAATGCAATTTTATTGTGCAGCTAAACTGCTAATTTTTGTTGAAACAATATTTTCTCAGCACCCTGCTCCATAATGTTTTACAATCACGCACAATTTTTCTTACATCAGAAGACATAGAGCTGAATGTTTCATAGAGGATAATAGGAAATTCACACTTTCTAGAATGTGCAAAGGCTCTCACAGCACAGCTTAACATTTTCAGTTCACGTAGAAAGACTCAAGTCAATCTAGTGCGGTAAAGTAGAGAAAGGTGTTAGATTGTATCAGGTTCACAGTGTAGTGTCATTGATTTTTACACCCCCTGCTTTTTTTTAGAACAATGTGAAGTATATTTAAAGACTTATTCGCCTTGGTTTAAATCCTTACGTATTGGGTTGTATAACATTGCTAAAGAAAGTGTTTAGGAAACATGACATTCTATTGGCCAGGACATAACTGAGTGGTGGTTGTAGCAACAGGGATTTAGTGTAGGACAGTGGAACTAATAGTAGGAGTGTGAACCAATGGACAGAGAATAATAAAATGTATAGTTTTAACCAGGCTTTTTTTCTCAAAGACAATAGGTGTAGATACTCCCCCCTTCTGAGTCACCATTTGTCTCCACCCCCCTACCCCTATCTGAGCACCATCTTTTGGTTTGATCCCTACCAGCTAACCAGTACTGCCCCTTTTAGAGAATAACGATCTAAGTATCATTTCATGGTGCTAAGTAATTTGTAAGGAATTTGTTAATGATAACAGGAAAAGCAGTCAAATATATCCCCCGCAGCCAGCAACAATAGACCACCTCAAAGTCCCCCTCCCTTTATTAACAGTCATGAGTCTTTTTGTAGATCTTAACTCCTTTCCCGCTTCTTCTATTTCAGCTGAATGCGGAGCATCTGTCACTGGGACACAGGGTGTTTTGTTGTCTCCAAATTACCCAGCTAACTACAGCAACCACCATGAATGCATCTACTCCATCCAAAGCCAGCCAGGCAAAGGTGTTCAACTGAGGGCTCGGACATTTAACCTTGCACCTGGAGACCAGCTAAAGGTAATTGTTATTTACTTGATTTAAGACAAACACAGTTTGATGCATTAAGTGCCTAATTCTAGTTTTCATTATCATTATATCATAGATAGATAGATAGATAGATAGATAGATAGATATCTCTCTATCTATCTATCTCTCTTTCTCTCTCTCTCTCTCTCTCTCTCTCTCTCTCTCTGTATATATATATATATATATATATATATATATTGATATATACTGTATATATCTATATGGATATAGATATATCTGTGTGTATATATATATATATATATATATTAATATATATATATATATATATATATATCAATATATATATATAGATAGAGAGAGATATCTCTCTCTCTCTCTCCCCTCTCTCTATATATATATTGATATATATATATTAATATATACTGTATATATCTATATAGATATATCTGTGTGTATATATATATATATATATATATATATATATATATATATATATATATATATATATATATATATATATTTATCATTACAAGAATCTCAAAATTCACTCTTAGCTGTTCTTAGGTTGAATTCACATGGGTGACAAGGGGGCAGTAAAAACAGGTGTTGGTCCCTGTTTTTACTGTGCCACTACCACCCACCTATGAAAAAAACATGGGGCCACTGTGGTCTGTACACAATGTTGCTGCTATGATGCTTGACTTCACTGTGCAGCAAATGTAACTAGTCATGTCATGTTTGGCAGGGAGTGAAGCTTTTCAAACATACCCTTTGAAATCAATGGCACTGTGTTGTAAAACTGTGCCAACTGCTTGGCAGGCAGTTGTAGCACAGTAGTGCAATGCAAAATCTAACTTTAGATCAGAGAAAAAATAGGCTTTCAAGAGGCATGTTTAGAACCACCATAATTTATATAGATAAATATTCAATATATTTTTTTTAGAAACATGTGGACTCTTTCACTTTATTCTCTAACCTTAAAGACATTTATAGTCCGATGCAAATGGGAATTACATTGTACACCATTGGTTTCAGGGTAAAGGGGAAATCAAGTAGTCCTTCCCCAAACCTTTCATCTTTCTTGGTTGGGTTGTGTATTAAGATATGCTTTTTTGGCCTTTTCAGTACAATTTTATTTAGTTTGTAATGCGTCTGCTACTTTATTATTTATGTAGTGCACTGTGAATATATATATATATATATATATATATATATATATACATACAGTGTATATACCTGAGCAATATGCATATAGAAGTAAAAAAATGCATACAATCTAACTTAATTATATTTTGTGGCTATAAAGCTTTTATATAGGTAGGACTAGTGATTTAGATTATTTCTGTAAAACAAAAAGGTCATCTAGAATTCAACCCCATAGTACTACTCATCCTAGATGGCTATATTTCAAAGTGCAAACTTGACTTTTACTGCTTAGTCTGTGTCCTTAGAGCAGTGATCCAAACTCTGGCCCAGGGGCCGGATGTGGCCCTTTCCTTGCCTTTATTTTGGCTCTTGGGGAACTTTTACTCCCACTGAGTCAAACAATGGGGCATAATTCCTCCCACTGACATCGATAATGGGAATAATTCCTCACACTGAAACCAATGATGGTGCAATATTCCTCCCACTGACATGAATGATGGGGCACTATCCCCCCACTGACACCAATGATGGGGCACTATTCCTCCAACTGACACCAACAATTGGGCATTACCCCCCCCCCCCCCAATGGCAAATATGCAATGTTTAATCGCATGGATGACAGGACAGTTTCTACTCCCACTGCTCACAGCCTGCTTGGCCCCCCTAAAGTCTGAAGGCCTTTTTATTAGAAAGTTTGGAGATGCTGCCTCAGACGTTCCTTTGTCAATACATTTGGGGTAATCAACAAAAGAACAAAGTTATGAGCACAGATGAAAAATGTGTTTCTCCGCAGGATTACTAGACTTACTTTCTATGGCAGCAAGTCTTAGGCGGCATACACACGATTGAATTTATCTGCTGAAAACGGTCCGACGGATTCGATCGTGTGTACGGGCGAGCAGACAGGTTTTTCCAGCAGACAAATTTTAAAGCATGCTTTAAAATCTGTCTGCTGGGAACCCGTCCGTCCGACATGTCCGCTGGTTAGTACACATGCGTGGATGTATTTTACTTCCTGGTTCGGTGACGTGGTGGCGTCAACGTCAACGCCACGTCACCGCGCTGTCTGCCGGCGGGGATTTTGGTTTGATCGTGTGTACACGATCAAACCAATATATCCCAGCAGACAAATCCGATCAAAACGGTCTGACAGACTGAATTGATCAGATTTATATAGTGGTGTGTACGCGGCCTTAAAGAAGAGGACTGCTCCTTCAATCTATGGGCAATATGTCTAATTTTGCTCTACTTTTTAAGCCCTGTGGACATATTTCTAGGGATCTGTATTAGACACATATAGTATATCTGGGAAGAAACCCTGTGCTAGCCTAGAACATGTTAAGAATTTCCTGAAGACCCCCATTGGAAGCTGGTGTCTGGACAAGCATTTTCAGCCCATTTTCCATCAATCAGAATTAAAGCGGAACTTTACCCATACCAGTATGATATCAATTAATGTTCTTTAACAAAAGAACATACATTCCACATTAATAATCATGCTTCCAAAATGTGTGTGCTGTAAATTGCCTCCAGTAATGCTACTGTTTCTGCTTGCTGGTGACTTATTACTTATTGAAAACTCTCCCGCTCTTCTTAGTCTCAAAAACTATATGTCACTTTCTGTAAATAAAATGTGTACATTTCCAGCCTTAATTGTATTGTATGTCTTGGCTCAGCTAGAGAGGAAGGCTGACAGAAGCTTTACATTGCTGAAATTTACAGACTGCTGAAAATATCAGGGTGAAAAGATAAGACACTATTTTTGTAAGTCTTCCTGGCAGCAAAGTTTGTCCTTTCAAAGTTTTCTTTTCCCTTTCTTTACTCAGTGTTCCCTCGGCACAGTCTATGTCATTTATGTTGTTTCCTCCCCCCTCAGCAGCAGTAAATCTTGAGGTTGTCAGAAAATCAGCCTTTAGTGACTCACTGCATATTGCCATAGTGCCGAGAATATAGGACAACTGAGGCTGTGCAGAGCAGGGTGAGACAGTGCCTTACTGGATTTTAAGCGGTATAAGCACTTAATTTTAATGTTTTACATAGCTATGCCCGCTAAAACCACCAACATGTAGCAATCTATCAAGATTTCATTTTCTGACTAAAGTTCCACTTTGATCAAATAAATTTGCAGGCTGTCATTGTTCCCTTTCTGAACATTCTAGTTATGTTTATTTGGCATTTTCATCAAACTATTGCTGGTCACACATAGGTCCAATACCAAAACAATTTTCTTTCGTAACTAAGAATTTTTGTTTGAATTTCGCCCCATTAGTGGGAAGCAGTGATGGTGGTCTTGTGTGCGGCCATCGAATTTGAGTGATCAGGCATGTTGGAAATTTGGGAAAAAAATTGGTGAAATTAAAAGCTTGGTTAGTCTAATTTCGAAATCGATGGTGGCGCCATCAGATTACAAAATGCACACAAGATTTTTCAAAAGAAAATTTGTTTGGAATTTAACACATATATGGCCTGCATAAGCAAATTAGGAATTTGATAAAAAGCAAATGAACATTAAATGAAAAATATATAGGTAAATCTTAAAAATCTTAAAAATATTGTTAAATAATTAAGCAAAATGGTTTGCAGACATCTTTAAAGAGCATTGCAAAATGTATAAATAAGATGCAATCTACAGTATATATGGGTATGATCACATCAGTGAGCATTACATAAGTAAAAGTAAATGTCTAAAAAAGAAACTCCTAACAGGAATAGTCAGTGTGATCTCCTTTCTTCCTTTCTTCTCTAGGTATACGATGGGCACAATAATTCTGCCCGACTTCTTGGAACATTTAGCCAGTCAGAGATGTTGGGGCGTAGTCTGAACAGCACATCCAGTGCACTGTGGCTTGAATTCATCACAGATGCAGAAAATACCAGTAAAGGATTTGAGCTGTTTTATTCCAGTGAGTCAAAACTTTAGATACCTCTTATGTAAAAAAACTGCTCATTAAATTTAAACATGTCTCATTCTTTGTTGTCTGCGCAGCTCTATTCCCTGAACTAAATCAACATTATTATGATAACCTTCTTTCTTTAAATCTTGGCTCTTTGCAGATCCTTACATGTTACTGTGTTTGTTTCTGTTTGTTATTTTTCTTTAAGGTTTAGAAGAAACACATGACATTCTAAAGGAACATTCTTTCGTTTTTTTTTATTAACTAAATATGTATGTATAATTCTAACTTACCTATTCATATACAAGATGGGTTAGCAGGTCTTTCCTCAACCCTCCTAATTGGTGGGGCATGTACCTGGCATGCAGAATGTGATAAGACATGTGCACGCATAGCCAGTTTGTAAACACATACAAGGATCAATTTAGGCTGGAACCAATTTAGGTCAAATTCTACTGCAGCCAACTACAGGTGAAATACATCTATAACTCTGAGTGATCCCAAAGCACCTCAAAACTAATGTTAAATCATTTCCAACTAAAAGCATGTGGCATTTGCTCATGGACACAAGCCTCACAAGTTCTGACTTTAGTCTGACTTTCATGGTGTGCCTGCTATCCCCAGGTTAGTGTTCAAAAACCAGCGATAACCTGGCAACTCACAAAGAACTCAATAATAACAGAGTATATTGCTCAGTATAGGTTTCTTTAACCGGTTCCTTAAATGACAACGGCAGGAACCTTACCTCCCTCCCTCAAGGTGGACGTCATATGACGTACTGGGTTTGCCGGCCATATAGGGGGAGCGCAGATCCATGTCCTGTCAGAGGAGACCGATGTGTGTTTCCAGTACAGAGGAACACATATCGGTCTCCTCCCCTTGTGAATCCCCTTCCCCTACATTTAAAATCACATATTAACCCCTTGATCGCCCCTAATGTTAACCCCTTCCCCGCCAGTCACATTTACACAGTAATCAGTGCAGTTTTATAGCACTAATCGCTGTATAGATGTGAATGGTCCCAAAAACATGTCAAAAGTGTCCGATATGTCTGTTGCAATGTCACGGTCACAATAAAAAACGCAGATCGCCACCATTACTAGTAAAAAAATGTAAATGCCATAAATCTATCCCCTATTTTGTAGATGCTATAACTTTTGCGCAAACCAATCAATATACGCTTATTTTTTACCAAAAATATGTAGAAGAATACATATCAGCCTAAACAAAAATGTTTAAAAAAAAATGTGTGATATTTATTAATTCTTTATTTTTTTCAAAATTGTCGCTCTTTTTTTGTTTATAGCGCAAAAAATTTATCAAATACTACCAAACAAAACCGTTTTGTGGGGAAAAAAACATAAAGATTTAATTTGGGTACAGTGTTGCATGATTGTGCAATTGTCATTCAAAGTGCGACAGAAAAATTAGTCTGGGCAGGAAGGGCATGAAAATGCCCTGTATAGAAGGGGTTAAGCAAAAGTCCCCATTAGTAAGATTTACTGTAAATTCAATTTATATACATTTTTTTTAAACTTTTGTAGCTGTGTACATTTTCTTTATCCGTCATTTTGTTAACGGTTTTGGAGAATGTATTTTTCCCTAACTAAAATCATTTTAGCTTGCCCTGTACCTACCACTGTTTTTATTTATATTATCATTACAACTATACAATTCAACCACCACACCTTGGGTAGCCACCCTGTACTGTCACATCATGTCCACATACTGTAGTGCTTTGCCATCTAATCATATAAGTAGACTGGCAGACTTTTGGTTTGGAGACTTTCTCCCAGATGTTTCAGTTAATTGCTGATGTCCACATAAGGAACAATGCAACAGAAGGCATTTGGGGATTGTCTCATTACCAGTCATTCTTTTATGATCTTACAGAACAGAGGATTTGTCCTTTGTACCTGAAGCTAATAAGCAGCCTTATTATGGCATCATCTTATGTCAAAGCTTGTAGATCCTGTCATATATTCCTCATTATAATTTTGACAGAGATTTCAATGCATAGCACAAATTATAATTTCATCCTGTTTAATACATTAAATGAATCTTGAGGTATTGTCAGGAGAATATACTGCTTGATTTTGATGAGATTTAAATATGGGAACTTCTATGGCTAATAGATATATAGAGAATCTGTAGTCTACAAAAAATTTGAGTTAGGTGTCATCTATAAGATAATGACATATATTATAAATATTACTTTGGACTGTTGCCTCAAGCTTAAAAAAAAAAAAAAGACCAGTATATTAGATATGAAAAGTAGATCCTACTGTAAATTATTTCATAGTCCTGGATAGAATGGAATGGTTGAAACCCCTGTGAATTTCTATTTTGCTATCTGCACTTTCTGATTCAAAACACAATAGGACGTGAGAAGTAATCTCTGGAAAGTGAGGGAAAATCTCATCTTAGACAGTTGTCAGTGTCAGTTGTCAGTGTCACCCACCAGAAAAAGTGTCCTTATTGGAAATGTATTCTCTTTATTCCTTTTCCAGTGGCAACTCAAACCTTTAGATTTCCCCTCACGTTCAATCCTTGTAACAGCGGTCACAGGAGAGGGTAAATCTTCCTAGGAAATAGGCAGAGGTAACAATGAAGGTTCTATACCTTCTCTATGTAAAAAAATACATAAGTAATATAAAGGTCATTCTCAACTCATAAAAGATCTCTTGGTTGCCACGTGTGCTTGCCGGTACCTATTGGAGTCCCAATGGAGTCTCCACCACGCACACACATCCATTTAGAAATACAATATTCCATGCAGCTGTCCATAGTGCCGTATACACATGCAGATTGAGATGGACACAGAGCCAAAGCCACACCACTCATCCTTTTCAAGGAAGTGATTGACAACAACTTTCGAATCAGTGTGGCTTTGGCTCTGTTTTTTTCTTAGCAACAGCTGCATACAAGGGCCATAGTCTCTGGTGGGACTCCATAGGTCCAAACATGCACATGCATAACTGGTGTCTAGCAGTGTGACCAGTGGGCAGAATGAGGAGGTAACTCGGAGGAGAAAATTATAAAAAAAGCAAGAGCATGTAAGATCTGCTTTAAGCAGCTTATTTAGCAAATATAAAAATTACCTTCACAATTTACCTACAAAGTATAAACAATGAAAATATTTAATGTCATTGCTGGTATATAATGTAGTTGCAATAGGCATACAGCATGTCTGTTGTCATTCACTGTATAGGGTGCCATTTTTTTAAACTATTCTGCTAGATCCTGTTTGAACTTATAGACACCAGCTTTTGTTGTCACACAGTGGTTGTAATAAAATGAGGTTGTTTAGAGTGGCTTAGCTGCAGGGATTTCATCTATGTAGTAATTGTTGTACCAAAATGAGTAACGAAGGTCATTGCACTGAAGAAAAACATTCAGGTAAGTCAATATTTTCATACAATTTTGTAATCACATTCTATCCATGATGATATTATCATGCTTTCTCATTTCCCGTGTCATCCAACATTATTATCTACAACTCGTGCAGAAAAGATGTTAAAATAAACTGAACAATATGTTCAGTTGCTTCATAGTTTGAGCGATGAATAGCAGTTGTGTTTTAAATATGTACTACGTATGAAAGAAATATGTCTCTATGAGGCATTAACAGCGCTATATGAATTTATATCAATTGAACTCAAAAGTTCAAAATCTGCTTTTGTGAGGTGCAAAAATCAATCAGGATCTCCTATCCTAAGAATAGTAGCTAACCTCAAATACTAAGAACAATGTAACAACAGCTACTATACACTAAAATGAAATAATGAAATACAATCTTGAGTGTATATGACACGCATATGTCAATGGGGTACTTCTTTTTTTTAAAAATACAAATAAAAGTAGAAATAAAAATAAAGCACATAGTCTGTTGATCTAAAATGTTCTTTGTGGGAAATAAACTTGAAATTGGTTGAAAAGACACAAATCCAGGCTTTCCTTCACTTGTGGTCCCCCTCTCGGTTTTGTACTCACCAGATAGACATGGTGTTAATCGCCTTCAGATATTGGGATCTCCCTCCTGTGGAGTTCAGCCCAGCCCAGCAGCAATTTTTCTCCTCCAAAAAGTATGGATGGGGTTAAGTGCGTGTTTGCAGCAAGAGCAATCATGTGGACAAAAACATAGGGAGAGAGGACATAGCGTAATACTGTCTTTATTGTATAAACAAACCCCATTTAAAATTGTGCTTACAGAAATAAAAACAAAAATGTGCACATCGGTTGCAATGTTACTGCTCACTCTGCTAGCCTGGCGTCTCCGCTCCGTCTCCAGCTGATGTGTCCCGGGTGTGACTTGCTCCGTCTGTACGATACGTCGTGTAGCCAAGCAGATTTTGAACTTTTGAGTTCAATTGATATAAATTCATATAGCGCTGTTAATGCCTCATAGAGACATATTTCTTTCATACTTTTTTTCTCATTATAATAGCTGCTTTTTCTGCATATACATTTATATAATTTACTAAATTTGTCCACTGAGCGCTAGGACCAGCCTCTATCTTAGGATATATTCTGGTATATCTTTTATGTACTACGTATGCATTTACAAATGTATCAGAATGGTGTGCAATGATATTATGTATCCATAAAAAACAATCACGTCTCAGTTTTCTACAATATAGCATATTCAGCAGAATGAAAGGTGATACTTAAGCCAGCCATAGACAAATCTAATTTTGATCCATGTATAGGCAGGCTAGTTGTACTGAAGTCAACCTATCAATTAACTTCAGTATAACCAGCCTGTCTTTTTTGTTTTTTCATTCGCTATAGCCACGGGTAGTGATTATTGTATTCTGACAGAATATAATAGAACAGTGGGATGATTTATTTCCTTCAAACACTCTGGATATAGATACTTTCCTTATTTAACTCGAGTAGCAGAAATTCTCTGTATATTTACAAGCAAGGTGAACCATTTAAAGTGATTGTAAAGGTATATATGTATATATTTTTTAATAACAACATATCATACATACCTGTTCTGTTCAAGGGTTTTGCACAGAGTGGCCCGATCCTCCTTTTCTGGGGTCCCCTAGTGGTGTTCCTGGCTCCTTCCTCTTCAGTGGGTGCCCTCTCAGAGAGCCGCTTTCCATGGGGGCACCCATGCCCCGCCCCTGGCTCCCGTGTCACTGGATTTGATTGACAGCAGCAAGAGCCAATTGCTCCTGCTGCTATCAATCTATCCAATGATAGACGTGGGCGCACAGGTCTAGATGGCGGCTGTTGGTGATTTTGTTGAGCAGCATGCGTGCGCATTCGCGCACGTTGTGTTCGGGTAACAGGTCCCTGACAGTTACCTTATATGCCTTATATAGCTTAACAAGTGAGCAAACTTTGTAACGTAAGTCCAGCTGTCCTATTCTAACCGTATGTAATGAGATAGAAAAAGAAAGTAAGCGAGTATGTGGGAATCCCCAACATGTTCTACAAATCATAAGGCCTATGAATCTTTGCACTATACCAGAGATCCTCAAACTACGGCCCTCCAGTTGTTTTGGAACTACACATCCCATGAGGCATTGTAAAACTCTGACATTCACAGACATGACTAGGCATGATGGGAATTGTAGTTCCTGAACAACTGGAGGGCCGTAGTTTGAAGACCCATGCACTATACATTAAGCCTTAAACTTTTTGAAAAATAATTTCAGTCTTTAAATAGTCCTTCCTACCAATGTAGGGTATGATTTACAGTGCTGTTTAATGATGTGTCATGGTGTAGTTCTAAATAATACACAGAGGAATTTTTAGTCTTGCTTTTTACGAATTTATTAGTTATGACTCTGACTATGGCATTACAACTGCCACAATTCAGTGGCTAATTGGCTGTCAAATGAAACGCTGAAGGCTTCTGTCTCTATTGCTAGGAGAGCAAATGACCATCCTGTGAGACTTATTATCTAGCAGTCTTAATACAGTAATTTATGTTTAATTGGCCTTTTTATACATAACTGACTTATTATCATGTAACTTATCTGTATTTTTAAATCACCTTTATTTTAGCAATCTATTTTACGATGTTGTCCCCTATAGCCATATCCAATGGCATGATGACAAGACTGTCACGCCGCTTCAACACCTCTCAGTGCCATGAAACCTGGCATTGATTGTAATTATCCTCCTGCTGACAAAGTGATGGTGCCAAAGGCAGGCAGAGCGGTCCTAAAGCATTATCATGTTTTCTTTAATGTCCTTGTCTTAACATTGCAGGTTTTGAGCTGATTAAGTGCGAGGACCCAGGGACACCTCTGTATGGCTACAAGGATAAAGATGAGGGGCATTTTGCAGGAAGTTCTGTGACTTTCAACTGTGATCCTGGTTATAGCTTACGTGGCAGCCGTGTTTTAGTATGTTTGACCGGTGAGCGCAGAGTGTGGGACCAGCCTCTTCCTTTGTGCATAGGTGGGTTTAATAATAATAATAACAAAAAAAATATATACATATATATATATATATATATATATATATACATTCTGAAGATATAGTTTGTGACAACTGTGACACTGTGTATTACTATAGCGGAATGCGGTGGTTTAATCCATGGAGAGAAAGTTGGCCGAGTTTTGTCACCTGGTTATCCTGCACCCTACGATCACAACCTAAATTGTGTTTGGATTATTGAGGCAGATGCTGGCTGCACTATTGGGTAAGTAATCATTTTAATACCATCAATAAAAACAAATAGGACTATTCAATACAGTGGAAAATACTGTAGACCAGTGATGATGTGTAAAATACCTTATGATATGGCAACCATTCAGGTTTATTCTACAGTAGGCAGTTCAGTTAAGGATTATTTCTCACTGGTTGCTAATGAGCAACTAGACTATGCACAACACTCATTACTTTTTGTAAAGTCTTATAGGCCACACAAGCTCTGTTGTATTATTATTTGCTTACTGAAGGCTGTCAATCATATATAAACATGTGTATCTGATTGGTACCCAAGGAGAATTAACTGCTCTTCTTATAAGAGACATTGATAAAAAACAGAGCTCTAGTCTCTTGCATTTTGACAATACTGTCACAGCCTCTTAGGCCGCGTACACACAATCGAACATGTCTGCTGAAACTGGTCCGCATCAGACAGGTTTCCAGCAGACAAAAGTTTTAAAACATGCTTGTAACGGCTACCCAAGTAGGGAGAGGGTATGAGCCGTTGGCGACGTCCTTTTCCCTGGCAAGTTGCTATGCAAGTAAGTCCAGTATAAGCCCATCCACGAGAGCCAAAGGGAGAGTCAGGTCCAGTTGTAAGAGGCACAGAATAAATCCCATCGCATTCCCTTCCATAAACGAGACAGGCTACGTTTGAAGGGTTAAGTAGACTAACTTTAATGGTACATTTCTTGATTTAAATATAGTTACAAACTTGTGAATAATCAAGGAACAATGTAACTCTCCGCCCCCTCCCTCCTCAGGGGGGCCTCAAGTTAGACACCCTGTCACCAGGCTAAAGAAGCCACATTCCTTTCTCAAATACAATTCAATCACAGATAATCCCATCCGTAGCTAAACATTTCGGCACCGCAAAGCCTGACAGTTCTTCTGAACATAAGTGACATGCTATTTCAATACAACTGGCCGGATACTGCTAATTTGGAATACAATATACAATCTCTTAAGGATAAACACAGGTCTTTCACACACACAATAGATCAATTAACCTTTGGGAATAGAGAGGTGAATTAGCATACCTAAAGAGAGGTTTCAGGAGCCAGGCTGATTCAGTTCTAATCTACATCTATACAGACAGAGGACATTTACATCTCATATTATCCCACTGCATGATTATTATAGATGGACAGGCAAAATACATAGTTCCGTTACAATGCTTTAAAACTTGTCCGCTGGAAACATGTCTGTCGGACATGTCCGCTGGTTAGTACGACTAACCAGCGGACAGAAATCCCCCGCATGCGTCGAATGGATTCGCATGCGTGGAAGCATTGAACTTCCTGGATTGAGCACGTCGGTGACGTATACGTCACCGCGTTCTCTGTCCGAGGGGATTTTCGTCCGATGGTGTGTATACACAGCCGGACCAAAATCCTGCAGGAGACATGTCTGATGAAAACGGTCTGCGGACCGTTTTCATCGGACATGTCTCCTCGTGTGTACGGGGCCTGATGTCTCGGCCCTGGTCTAACGGGTGGACCTTGGCTTTTTTTTTTTTTTAGGCCGTGTAACCCTGCATCAATCTTTGTCTCTGTACTTCTCATTTTTGTACAATGCATTGTTCAAATATCTTTCAATAACATTCTTTAAGAAATGAAAAAAAAAAACAGAACTCTAACGTAAAAAGGATAACATTATTTTGGCATCAGTTGCTTGTTATGCATTCCTTGTACAATTACCTTAAAAAAAAAGCCAAGCAAATACAATTGGTAAAAAGCATAAGCAAAATAATTATTTGGAATGCTGCATTTGAAATTAATAAGTTTAATAGTATAGACTTTAAATAATTATGTTTTGCTGATGATACAAAAATATGTTACCTTGATTCTCAGATTTGTAGTCTGACATTACTTCTATAGCTTGTTGGAAGGCGCGCATGATGGGTCAAACAAGATTTGTGTCTTCCTCTTTCTAGTATGTCCGTTTGTTACCCGTATGTTATATTTGAGATTTAATATCTCTCATATATGATTTGGGATAATGAGATGTCTTTGACCATGAGTGAAAGCTTTAACACAGGGGTCCTCAAACTTTTTAAACAGGGGGCCAGTTCACGGTCCCTCAGACTGTTGGGGGGCCGGACTATAGTTTAAAAAAAATATGAACCTATGCACACATCTTATTTGAAGTACAAAAAAACAGGAAAAAAACAATACAATATTTAAAATAAAGAACAATTTTATTCAACAAACTTATTAGTATTTCACAGACCCCCCTCATCACATAACCCCCCCCCCATCACCGATTACTCTCCATTACAGATCCCCCCCATCAAAGATTCCCCTGTATTAGGTCCCCCATCACAAAGCCCCCCAACACAAACTTCTCTCCATTACAAAGCCCCCAATAACAGACCCCAAATAACACAGACCCCCAACAAAAAGGGAGGGGAGAGGATAGGACAGGGAAGGAGCAGTCTGGTGGAGGGGAGGACAGAGTTGGAGCAGCCAGGTGGAGTGGAGGACAGGGTGGATGCAGTCAGGTGGAGTGGAGGACAGGGTGGATGCAGTCAGGTGGAGTGGAGGACAGGGTGGATGCAGTCAGGTGGAGGGGAGGACAGGGTGGATGCAGTCAGGTGGAGGGGAGGACAGGGTGGATGCAGTCAGGTGGAGGACAGGGTGGATGCAGTCAGGTGGAGGACAGGGTGGATGCAGTCAGGTGGAGTGGAGGACAGGGTGGATGCAGTCAGGTGGAGTGGAGGACAGGGTGGATGCAGTCAGGTGGAGTGGAGGACAGGGTGGATGCAGTCAGGTGGAGGGGAGGACAGGGTGGATGCAGTCAGGTGGAGGGGAGGACAGGGTGGATGCAGTCAGGTGGAGGGGAGGACAGGGTGGATGCAGTCAGGTGGAGGGGAGGACAGGGTGGATGCAGTCAGGTGGAGGGGAGGACAGGGTGGATGCAGCCAGGTGGAGGGGAGGACAGGGTGGATGCAGTCAGGTGGAGGGGAGGACAGGGTGGATGCAGTCAGGTGGAGGGGAGGACATGGTGGATGCAGCCAGGTGGAGGGGAGGACAGGGTGGATGCAGTCAGGTGGAGGGGAGAGGACAGGGTGGATGCAGTCAGGTGGAGGGGAGGACAGGGGGGATGCAGCCAGGTGGAGGGGAGGACACGGTGGATGCAGTCAGGTGGAGGGGAGGACAGGGTGGATGCAGTCAGGTGGAGGGGAGGACAGGGGGGGATGCAGCCAGGTGGAGGGGAGGACAGGGTGGAGGCAGTCAGGTGGAGGGGAGGACATGGTGGAGGCAGTCAGGTGGAGGGGAGGACAGGGTGGAGGCAGTCAGGTGGAGGGGAGGACAGGGTGGAGGCAGTCAGGTGGAGGGGAGGACAGGGTGGATGCAGTCAGGTGGAGGGGAGGACAGGGTGGGAACAGCCAGGTGGAGTGGAGGACAGAGTGGGAACAGCCAGGTGGAGTAGAGGACAGGGTGGGAACAGCCAGGTGGAGTGGAGGACAGGGTGGATGCAGCCAGGTGGAGTGGATGACAGGGTGGATGCAGCCAGGTGGAGGGGAGGACAGGGTGGATGCAGCCAGGTGGAGGGGAGGACAGGGTGGATGCAGTCAGGTGGAGTGGAGGACAGGATGGGAACAGCCAGGTGGAGTGGAGGACAGGGTGGGAACAGCCAGGTGGAGTGGAGGACAGAGTGGGAACAGCCAGGTGGAGGGGAGGACAGGGTGGATGCAGTCAGGTGGAGTGGAGGACAGGGTGGGAACAGCCAGGTGGAGTGGAGGACAGGGTGGGAACAGCCAGGTGGAGTGGAGGACAGAGTGGGAACAGCCAGGTGGAGTGGAGGACAGGGTGGGAACAGCCAGGTGGAGTGGAGGACAGAGTGGGAACAGCCAGGTGGAGTGGAGGACAGGGTGGGAACAGCCAGGTGGAGTGGAGGACAGGGTGGGAGCAGGGCCGGACTGGGAATAAAAACCAGCCCTGGAAATTATTTCCTACCAGCCCCATAGCATTATACCAGCCCAACATCATAACATCATGCACTTTGTCGGCAGTATAGCTGCGGTGCCTATTTATTTCAATGGGCAGGAGCGGCTCTTTCAGGGCACTTTGCAGGCGCTATCTTTAGCGTTATAGCACCTGCAAAGCGTCTCAGTGTGAAAGGGGTCGAACTCTGATATAAAGGTGGGCACGGGTGACCAGAGACCACACTTATATCAGAGTCCACTGCATTCCCCTTTACATCAGAGTGCCCCCTTGCACTGTAAGGTTGAATCCTGCAGACTATGATGTAAAGGGAAACTCTGGGAATGTGGGGAGGACTCTGGTGACCAGAGACCACCTTACGCAGAAAGTGAACACTAAGGTAAGGGGGTTTACTGATATAAGGGGGAACCTTTAGATCAGTGCCCCCTTACAACATTGTATTGACACCCACCCCTCCTCAGACTGGCCTGGCGGTGCTGTCACTGACCTCCTTTCGGGTGCACCATGCGTGGCTCAGTCACTCATCTCCAGCTTGGTCCCATAGTTTCCTCTCCACAGTCAATACATGTCTGACTTTTCCCATGAACACCTATCCTGGCAGCACTCCCACTCTCGACTCCTCTTCAGATCTGATATAAGACAAGAGATGGTCAGAGGCTGCGGATGGTACAGGGGAAATCAAAAGCTGCAGAGGAGGGGACAGGAGGTCAGAGGCTGCAGAGGGGGAGCAGGTGGTCAGAGGCTGTGCGGAGGGGACAGTTCATAGGCTGCAGAGGGGGGACAGGAGGTCAGAGGCTGCAGAGGGGGGGGGCAGGACGTCAGAGGCTGTGGAGGGGGGAACAGGAGGTCAGAGGCTGCAGAGGGGGAACAGGAGGTCAGAGGCTATGGGGAGGGGACAGGTCATAGGCTCCAGGGGGTCAGATGCTGCAGAGGAGGGTCAAGAGGTCAGAGGCTGTGGGGAGGGGACAGGTCATAGGCTGCAGAGGGGGGAACAGGTGGTCAGAGGCAACAGGGGGGGCAGGAGGTCAGAGGCTGTGGGGAGGGGACAGGTCATAGGCTGCAGAGGGGGGGGCAGGAGGTCAGAGGCTGCAGGGGGGGCAGGGGGTCAGATGCTGTGGAGGGGGAAACAGGAGGTCAGAGGCTGCAGAGGGGGAACAAGAGGTCAGAGGCTGTGGGGAGGGGACAGGTCATAGGCTGCAGAGGGGGGGACAGGAGGTCAGAGGCTGCAGGGGGGGCAGGAGGTCAGATGCTGTGGAGGGGGGAACAGGAGGTCAGAGGCTGTGGAGGGGGGAACAGGTCAGAGGCTGCAGGAGGGCAGGAGGTCAGAGGCTGTGGAGGGGGGAACAGGAGGTCAGAGGCTGTGGGGAGGGGACAGGTCATAGGCTGCAGAGGGGGGGACAGGAGGTCAGAGGCTGCAGGGGGGGGCAGGAGGTCAGATGCTGTGGAGGGGGAACAGGAGGTCAGAGGCTGCAGAGGGGGAACAGGAGGTCAGAGGCTGTGGGGAGGGGACAGGTCATAGGCTGCAGAGGGGGGGACAAGAGGTCAGAGGCTGCAGGGGGGGCAGGAGGTCAGATGCTGTGGAGGGGGGAACAGGAGGTCAGAGGCTGTGGAGGGGGGAACAGGTCAGAGGCTGCAGGGGGGGCAGGAGGTCAGAGGCTGCGGAGGGGGGAAAAGGAGGTCAGAGGCTGTGGGGAGGGGACAGGTCATAGGCTGCAGAGGGGGGGACAGGAGGTCAGAGGCTGCAGGGGAGGCAGAAGGTCAGATGCTGTGGAGGGAGGAACAGGAGGTCAGAGGCTGCGGAGGGGGGAACAGGTCAGAGGCTGCGGAGGGGGGAACAGGAGGTCAGAGGCTGCGGAGTGGAGAACAGGAGGTCAGAGGCTGCGGAGGGGGGAACAGGAGGTCAGAGGCTCTGGAGGGGGGAACAGGAGGTCAGAGGCTGCGAAGGGGGGAACAGGAGGTCAAAGGCTGCGGAGGGGGAACAGGAGGTCAGAGGCTGTGGGGAGGGGACAGGTCATAGGCTGCAGAGAGGGGAACAGGTGGTATGAGGCAGCAGGGGGGGCAGGAGGTCAGAGGCTGTGGGGAGGGGACAGGTCAAAGGCTGCAGAGGGGGGGACAGGAGGTCAGAGGCTGCAGGGGGGGCAGGAGGTCAGATGCTGTGGAGGGGGGAACATGAGGTCAGAGGCTGCAGAGGGGGAACAGGAGGTCAGAGGCTGTGGGGAGGGGACAGGAGGTCAGAGGCTGCAGGGGGGGCAGGAGGTCAGAGGCTGCAGAGGGGGAACAGGAGGTCAGAGGCTGTGGAGGGGGGAACAGGAGGTCAGAGGCTGCAGAGGGGGAACAGGAGGTCAGAGGCTGTGGGGAGGGGACAGGTCATAGGCTGCAGAGAAGGGGACAGGTGGTCAGAGGCAGCAGAGGGGGCAGGAGGTCAGAGGCTGTGGGGAGGGGACAGGTCAAAGGCTGCAGAGGGGGGGGACAGGAGGTCAGAGGCTGCAGGGGAGGCAGGAGGTCAGATGCTGTGGAGGGGGGAACATGAGGTCAGAGGCTGCAGAGGGGGAACAGGAGGTCAGAGGCTGTGGGGAGGGGACAGGAGGTCAGAGGCTGCAGGGGGGGCAGGAGGTCAGAGGCTGCAGAGGGGGAACAGGAGGTCAGAGGCTGTGGGGAGGGGACAGGTCATAGGCTTCAGAGGGGGGGACAGGAGGTCAGAGGCTGCAGGGGGGCAGGAGGTCAGATACTGTGGAGGGGGGAAAACAGGAGGTCAGAGGCTGCAGAGGGGGGACAGGAGGTCAGAGGCTGTGGGGAGGGGACAGGTCATAGGCTGCAGAGGGGGGGACAGGAGATCAGAGGCTGTGGGGAGGGGACAGGTCATAGGCTGCAGAGGGGGGGACAGGAGGTCAGAGGCTGCAGGGGGGGCAGGATTTCATAGGCTGCAGAGGGGGGGGGACAGGAGGTCATAGGCTGCAGAGGAGGGGACAGGTCATAGGCTGCAGAGGGGGTGATAGGAGGTCAGAGGCTGCAGGGGGGGCATGATTTCATAGGCTGCAGAGGGGGGGGACAGGAGGTCATAGGCTGCAGAGGGGGGACAGGTCATAAGCTGCAGAGGGGGGGACAGGAGGTCAGAGGCATGCATAGGGGGGGGGCAGGATGTCAGAGGCTGTGGAGAGGGGACATGTCATAGGCTGCAGAGGGGGGGGCAGGAGGTCAGAGGCTGCAGAGGGGGCAGGAGGTCAGGTGCTGTGGAGTGGGAAACAGAGGCTGCAGGGGGGGTCAGGAGGTCAGGTGCTGCAGAGGAGGGGCAGGAGGTCAGAGGCTGCAGAGGGGGGGGCAGGAGGTCAGAGGCTGCATGGGCGGTCAGGAGGTCGGAGGGGGGGAGGAGTTCCGATGCTGCCTGCAGGGAGGGGATGTAGGAAGACAGAGGCATAGCAGTGACAGCACACGCAAGACCTCACCTCACCTTAGTCAGCAGCGTGCATTTTGAAAATGGCGCCCGCCCGGCGCCGTCGTGTCACTGCGCATGCGCCCGCATTTCCGAAGCTTGCCGAGCCTGTACGAGCTGTCTCGAGCACGCTAGCTTCGGAACTGCGCTGAGCCGCGGGCGCACGCGCAGTTGCATGTTGGTCGGCCCGGCCGCAGCCATATTTCTTTCTGCCGCTGCTGCCCTCACAGCGGCCTCCAGGAGCAGCCAGACAGCCGGCCCACCGGGATTTTTCCCGGTATCCCGGTTGGCCAGTCTGGCCTTGGGTGGGAGCAGTCAGTTGGAGGGGAGGACAGGGTGGGAACAGCCAGGTGGAGTGGAGGACAGGGTGGGAACAGCCAAGTGGAGGGTAGAATAGCAGCCAGGTAGAACTGTGTGGGAGCAGCCAGCTAGATGGGAGGTAAGTTCTTACCTTGGAGGACAATACAAGAATCACTGGCTCCCTCCCTCTCAACAGCCTCATGACATTTCTTCTCCTCTCTTCCCCCTCACGCTCGGCATGTAGGGGCTGAACTTTTCTCAGGGAATCATCATGCGGCCTGCTGGTATCCAGGACTGCAATTCCCATAATGCTCTAGTTTCCCAGCTATTGGCTCTGAATGTAGCCAATAGGAGCAGGCATTGCCAGGAGAATGCTCTGCTCAAGGAGAGGGAGGGTGGAATTCCCCCGCAGCTGCGGCTCTGCCTGTGTCCCTTCTCAGAGCCTGTCAGTTTCGTCGCCACTGCCCTGTCACTTGTTTCAGTCCACGGGTCGGGTAAATCACACTGGCGGGCCGGATACGGCCCGCGGGCCATAGTTTGAGGACCCCTGCTTTAACACAATAACAAAAATGTATTTTTACATCTCCAATTCCTATACTTTGCATAAGTCAGGCCCCTTTAATGCAAATCCTTGGCACAGATTATTTTAAACGGGGGATTTACCTTGACCTTTCAGTTAAGTTCAACATTGATGATAGACTGGCCACCTTGATTGCATATCTAAACGAGGGATCCTTTAAAGTGAATATTTGTAGAACAAAGAGGTTTGGGTCCCATTGTTTAAATAAACAAGCTTAGGCACCAAATCGTCTGTATAACAGGGCCTTCTGGGAAACTATAATACACACCTACATAGATGCAAATCTAAATAAAAATGTATATTCAGAATTACAATTATTTTACAGCTATTAATGGAGATTTCACATAAACTCATAAGGCAATATGTTCATTACATGTTTATAAAATGTAACCAACAACTGAAATAAAATGTCTTACTAAGGAGCAGTGAAAGCCTAGCTTGGATTTTTGCATGACAAAGTTACAACCAACTACAGGATATGCGAGGGTGTGACAATCGGAGGTATAAGATCAATGAAAGTATTAAAATAGACCACTAAGCAGCTGTTCTGTTTATCTGGGCTGTATCTTTAAGAAGTTACAAATTATTTAACTTACTTTCTACAAATTTAGCAGTTGGTAACCTAAAAATGTAAGATGAATCACATGAGATTGGAGACTCCTATAGCACCCTAACAAGAGCAATAACAAAATAACCTGAAAAAAAGGTTAATGAAATAAACAAGACAATCATTTTTAAAAAATATATTAATCTGGGGCCTTTATTGGAGTAAACAACATATCAATAAGCAATAAGAACTTTATTTAAAATTAAAACCCAGAAACCAAAACAAAATTTTAAACAAATACCAAACATCAAAAGCTTAGTTACCAAAACTCAAGCTAAATTTAACCACTCCATTCAAGTATTTAAACACTGTCCACCCACAAATGTGGGCAATAATAACCCCAATAAAGGATAGCCATTGTCTTGATTGAAGATCCACCTGTTGACAGGAGCCTCAGAATCTAAAATAGTCAGATCCATGATTGGTTGCCATGTTTTCCCTCCAAAAGTTCAGGGCCAATAAAAGCTAATAGTAGACTGTCAGATCTACCTACCAGGTGACAGCTATTAAGGAATTCCCTATCTCTAAGGGGAGACCTAAAACAGAGAAAAGGGAGAGCCATAAACTGCCAAATACTAAAGCCCTAGCAAACACCTTCATTTAACTTAAGTAATACTTTGAGGGGTGCCAGGGAATGAGGTCATCAAGCAGCTGAAGGTCCGAAACAAGAAGAAAAACCAGGAGAAGATAGAAGTGCCCATGAACTGATGGAAGTGCTGACACCTCAGCGCTGGCGAGGATCACTTTCAAGGTAAGTCTGCCATAATATGTTAATATAGTGTGCATACTATTAGGCCGCGTACACACGATCGAACATGTTCGCTGAAACTGGTCCGCCTACCAGTTTTAGCGGACATATCCGATCGTGTGTACGACCTAGCGGACAGGTTTTTCCAGCGGACAAATTTCAAAGCATGCTTTAAAATTTGTCCGCTGGAAACATGTCCGTCGGACATGTCCGCTGGTTAGTACGCCTAACCAGAGGACATAAATCTCCCACATGCGTCGAATGGATTCGACGCATGCGTGGAAGTAGTTTACTTCCTGGATTGGTGACGTGGCGGCGTCAACGTCGTCACCGCCACGTCACCGCGTTATCCGTCCGAGGGGATTTTGGTCCGATGGTGTGTAAACGCCATCAGACCAAATATCCGAGGAGACATGTTGGCTGGAAACGGTCCGTCGGACATGTTTCAGCGGACATGTCTCCTCGTCTGTACACGGCCTAAGACTAATAGCTCCCATGGGCCTAATTTTTTATTTTTTTTGCAGAGATTCAATTTCACTTTTAGTAAGTGATAAAAAAAAACCTCCAGATAACACTTTTAACCACTTAGCAACCACCTGCCGAAAAATAACGGCGGCAAGGTGGTTGCTTAACTCTGGGATCACGTTATATAACGTGATTCCAGAGTCGCGCTCCCGCACGCCCCCTGGGGCGCGCACACGGGAATGTCCGTGACCGCCGGGTCCAGAGGACCCGGCGGGTCACGGATCACGGTAAATCGCCGCTGATAGCGGCGGTTTACCACGTGATCGCGCCGTCCACTGACGGCGCGATCAGATGTAAACAGACCGGCGTCATTTGATGACGCCGGTTCCTCCCTCCTTTCTCTGTACCGATCGGTACAGTGTGAGAGGAGAGGGGAGGGAGCGGATGGCAGCGCCAGTGCTGCGGGCTGGATCTGTGACAAATGTAGTCACAGATCCATCCATCCCTCCCTCCCTGCTCAGCCATCCCTGCTGCACATACTCTGCAATGCTGGGCAACACTCTGGGGGGGCAACACTCTGGGGGGGGCAACACTCTGGGGGGGCAACACTCTGGGGGGGCAACACTCTGGGGGGGCAATACTCTGGGCATACTCTGGGGGGCAATACTGGGCATACTCTGGGCATACTCTGGGGGGCAATACTGGGCATACTCTGGGGGGCATACTCTGGGGGGCAATACTGGGCATACTCTGGGGGGCATACTCTGGGGGGCAATACTGGGCATACTCTGGGGGGCATACTCTGGGGGGCAATACTGGGCATACTCTGGGGGGCATACTCTGGGCATACTCCGCACTCCGCAATACTCTGGGCATACTCCGCACTCCGCAATACTCTGGGCATACTCCGCACTCCGCAATACTCTGGGCATACTCCGCAATACTCTGGGCGCACTCCGCAATACTCTGGGCGCACTCCGCAATACTCTGGGCATACTCCGCAATACTCTGGGCATACTCCGCAATACTCTATGCATACTCCGCAATACTCTGGGCATACTCCGCAATACTCTGGGCATACTCTGCAATACTCTGGGCATACTCCGCAATACTCTGGGCATACTCCGCAATACTCTGGGCATACTCCGCAATACTCTGGGCATACAGCGCCCCTGTCCCCGTGAGCTCGCATGCAGAAGCGAACGCATACGCAAGTCCCGCCCACATATGAAAACGGTGTTCAAACCACACATGTGAGGTATCGCTGCGAACGTTAGAGCGAGAGCAATCATTTTGGCCCTAGACCTCTTCTCCAACTAAAATGATGTAACCAGTAAAAATATTTAAAGCGTCACCTATGGGGATTTTTAAGTCGCAAAGTTTGGCGCCATTCCATGTGGCCACGCTGTGTCAAAAAGTCCCACACATGGGTTATCGCCATACTCAGGAGGAATAGCACAATGTGTTTTGGGGTGTAATTTGTGGTATGCATATGCTGTGTGTGAGAAATAACCCGCTAATATGAAAATTTTGTGGAAAGAAAATAAAAATGAAAAAAATCTTGATTTTGCAAAGAATTGTGGGAAAAATTACAACTTCAAAAAACTCACAATGCCTCTTTCTAAATACCTTGGAATGTCTTCTTTCCAAAAAGGGGTCATTTGGGGGGTATTTGTACTTTTCTGGCATGTTAGGGTCTCAAGAAATGAGAGAGGATGTCAGTACATCAGATGTGATCAAATTGATCAATTTTCAGTAATTGGTACCATAGCTTGTAGACCCCATAACTTTCACCCAGACTAAATAATATCTAAATTTTTTTTGTTTTGTTACCAAAGATATGTAGCAGTATACATTTTAGGCCAAGTTTATGAAGAAAAATTACTTTTTTGCAAAATGTTATAATAGAAATGAAGAAAAATTCATTTTTTTACAAAATTTTCGTTCTTTTTTCATTTATAGTGAAAAAAATAAAAACCGCAGAGGTGATAAAATACCACCAAAAGAAAGCTCTATTTGTGGGAAAAAAAAGGACAAAAATTTCATTTGGTTATAGTGTTGTATGACTGAGTTATTGTCATTCAAAATGTGAGAGCACCGAAAGCTGAAAATTGGTCTGGTTATTAAGGGGGTTTAAGTGCCCAGTAGTCAAGTGGTTAAACAACTTGAGTCACAGGGCTTTTTTCTACTTTCATCCCCTTGAGTCCCAGAGTTTTTTTTGCCAATGTTTTAGTAAAGAAAAATAATTGAATTTGGCAATATACTAACCCCATAATATAATCATTAACCGATTGCCGCCAGCCGCATGCAGATATTCGTCCGCAGCATGGCACGGGCAGGCAAAAGGACATACCTGTACGTTCCTTTTTAAAAAGCGGTTGTTGCGGGCACCTGTGCGCCGCGATCTTCGTGAGCGTGCCCGCGGGTCCCGCAAACTCAATTGCCATGGGCATACCCCTGTCTCACAGAGAGATAGAACAGGGAGAAGTTAGTGTAAACATAACATCTCCCTGTTTTGACTAGTGACACTGTCACTGATCGTGTTCCCAGTCATCGGTCAGGGTTGCACGGCCGCGCAATTGTCAGTTAAAGCTACGCAGTGCCAAAACGCAAAAAGTGGGCTGGTCATTTAGCAACAAAATGGTCCGGGGCTTAAGTGGTTAATGACTACTGATTAAAATTATATCTCATTATATGACTTTTATGTAGCCTAATGAAATGTTAAGGCTCAATATGAACATAACAGTTTTACTTTATAGGAGCTTTTTTCCCCTTTTAATGCTACATTGCGGCACAAATTAAATAAAGGAAGAATACTGCGCATATGTAAACACATAAAAATAAAAAATATCAATCACCACCATTACAGTATAAATTGTCCAGCGGCACCACAAAAGTGAGATATAATCACAATAAAGAACATGTAGAAGAAATGATGTGCTAAACAAAAATCTCATATCGAATTATTAAATTCAACTGTAGAAAACACAAATCTATGATAAGTCGTTCAATAAAAAAAAATCTCCACCTCATGCATGCACCGTCACCACCACTTTATTATGAAGGGTCAAACAGGCTTGATGTGATAGTCTTTGCAGGGGTGTCTCTTTCATTTTATGATTAATCTGATTGTGGGGCATGATTTGAAACTCCTGCTTATGCTCTGTTTGATCTGAGGACACATCTCCTCCAGCTAATTACCCCTGCAAAGATTGTTACATCAAGCCTGTTTGACCTTTCATAATAATGGCTCCAGGCTCTCTGGTAAGAGTCTATATTGAAATATAAGGTGAAGGGAGCGCGCAATAATAAACATATACCGTGATAACCTATCACTAGTAAGGAAATGTATAAAACATTATCAAAACATAAAAAATGGTTAAAACTAAAAAAATCATAATGATAAACTAATTATACATAGATGCAATGAGAAAGGTAAAATTCCAGTAAGTGCAGCAAACGGAATAATTTTAAAAGTCCAGTTAAAGTGAGTAATTGCTGTTCAGAAGACTTTTACCAGACAGAGTAATTGGAAAAGAAATCACCGCTCCAGGTGGGTCTCATGAACGATTAGTGAACCTCCCAGAAGACCAAGGTGCTGGCAATGCACTTGGTAAGTACAAAGATTCCAGAGGATATGGACAGCCGCACTCCAAGATAACTTCAGAAGTTGTCTTTATTGTTAAAATACAGAGCATGTACAATAACATACAGCTAGAGAGGGGACAGCCGACGCGTTTCACACTAATCTTAGTGTTTAATCATGGCTTAAACACTAAGATTCGTGTGAAACACGTCGGCTGTGTCCTCTCTGGCTGTATGTTATTGTACATGCTCTGTATTTTAACAATAAAGACAACTTCTGAAGTTATCTTGGAGTGCGGCTGTCCATATCCTCTGCAATCTTCGTACTTAGACAGAGTAATTGCTGTTCAGAAGTAGACTTTCACCAGACAGAAAAATTGATCAGCCAATGTGCTTGAATGTATAAGCTGCTAACCTGATGGATTTGTCCACTTTAGTTAAAAAGTAGGTCTAAACTGCGTGTGCAGAACCCTGTCTGCTGGTAATAATGGATGCTGTACATACAAGGTAACTTCCTCCCGCCAGGAATCGATGGTGGGATATATGCAAAAAATGATAGAGGAATCGAAAATAGTGTAATCCCGTTTATTAAAACATAAAAACAATATTAAAAAGCCAATTGGCTTGCTTACATGTATGGTGCCTTAGCCCGCCACAGAGCCTGCATGCATGTAAGGTAGTCGAATGGTAGCTCCGCGGATAGGACACCTGTAGCTGGCGTGCATTCCACCCTGCTCGACACACAGACCAAAGGGACCGGAAGTGGATGTGACCAAGGCTCGCCTCGACATACGTTTCGTAAAGATTTACGTCATCAGGAGCGCTGTTCAGTGTCAGTTCAGTGTCAGTGTTCAGTGTTCCACCTATCACGGACATCCTCTCGTCCTCGTCCGTGAGATGAAGACGAGATGACATCTGTGATAGGCCGAACACTGAACACAGTCTCTTCTGGGAAACTGAGTGTTCCCCTATCACAAACGAGAACGAGTAGGAGGTGCGGATTTTGTACACTGACTGGAATGGATGGCCGCCATCTGACTGCAATGCATAACAGGCTCATCAGGTATGCAGACACAAATTCGAGTATAAGCCGAGGAGGGCATTTTCAGCACAAAAAAAATGCTAAAAAACTTGGCTTATACTCGAGTATATACGGTCCTTTTCACTGATTTGTGTTTTTTACAGTGGGATTTAGTAACTTAATACAAGATTTTTGTTTAGCACATCATTTTGTTCTACACATTGCGACATGTGTAGAGAAAAAAATGGTTTTGTGAAACCATTATACAATAAGAAAAAAATAAGTTGGGTTTAAAAGGGGAGAAACTAGCATGATGGCCACTTTTTCACAGGTTTGCAATGACATTCCATTCACTTTCATAAGCACACAAATGTCATCTAGATCTTCCAATGGCATTGTTGCAACTTGGGTATTAATTATCCTCAGTTTATTAATTTTTTAGTATAAATATATATATTTTTAATTTGTTTACACATTTTTATTTCAATTTTTTCATGTGCTCACTATAGCAGTGATCTGGTGCTGTTGGGAGAGACTGGTAACAGCTTTGACTGATCCTCTGTATTGACAGAATGTGCAGTGACATGACTTGGGACGTCATTACACTCCCTATTTAAACTTAGCAGTGTTGTGCTTAAATTAGCTTCTATTGTGCTCTGCTATGGAGTGTTTTGTAGACGTATCAGAAGGAACTGTTTCAGCTCCTAGGTCTAGCACTCAGTTGTCACTGATAGCTGGTGTAGCCAGCGCTAGCCCCAGCAGGGGTCTGTAGAGACCAGCCACCATTTTATATTGGTGCTGGGATGAACAGCCTCTATTCCATTGCTGTTTTAGAATGGTGGATGGGACTAGAGGGGAACTTCACTAGATAAAAAATAAAAAAATAAATCAGCAGCTACAAATACTGTAGCTGCTGACTTTTAATAAGCATGCCCTTACCAGTTCAGGGATCCAGCCCTGTTTTCACCCCCTTCCAGTTCTTTGCTGAAATTATGGTCCCTGGCACCGCCATTTTGTATGTGGGAAAACAGCTATGACTAACTAGTGCTTCACATGGCTTCCAACTGTACATGTGTGAATAGTGCTGCATTTTTCAATAGATCCACAGCCTCCTGGGACTTGTAATGTGCTCCTGAAGGTTGTGGGCAAAGGTGGGGAAGGGTGAACTTGTCAAAACTACATACCTACTCCCAAAAAAAAACTCCAATATTGGCAGTGAAGGAAAAGCAGAACTTGCTTTTTTGGGTGAACTTTCACTATAAGTACACAACAACATTTTGTTTCTTTGGAATAAAAGGTTTAAACTGTATGGTTACCCAGCCATGACAGAGTTATGTGGTTTGACTCAAACCCTGTAGCTGTCACTCTTGCTGGACAGCTTGGTCGGCATGTAAAGTAGACATGTGCATTAGTTTTCTTTAGAATGCATTTGCAGTTTTAACGAACGAAAACGAAAGCGCAAGAAACGAAAACCAAAACATAAACATAAAAAAATGCTTTATTTTCGTTTTCGTTCAGATCCGACGATTTTCGATGCTTTGTCGAATTTCCGTCGTTCAATTCCACAAAGTCATCGAAAATCGTCGTTCTGAATACAGTGAATAGGTATATTCACTGTATTCAGAACGACGATTTTCGATGCTTTGTCGAATTTCCGTCTTTCAATTTCACAAAGTCATCGAAAATCGTCGTTCTGAATACAGGGAATAGGTATATTCCCTGTATTCAGAACGACGATTTTCGATACTTTGTCGAATTTCCGTCGTTTAATTCGACAAAGTCATCGAAAATCGTTGTTTTCGGACGAAAACTTTCCCGACGAAAGCGAAACAAATCAAAACGATTTTCGGGAGTAAATAAATAAATTTATTTTCTGGACGAAAACGAAAAAATGAAACAAAATATTCCAGTCTGCACATGTCTAATGTAAAGGTGGATAAAATATGCTTAAAGGCATGTGAAATAATGCTGAATACTATCGTTACAATAATCTCATTAATTTAGCAGAGTACCATATTGTTTTGCTGCAGTGTTCTTTTAAACACCAAACGTACGGTAGCTAATTCACTGTGGTATGTGTGTGCAATTGTTTCATAAACCTAAATCATTTACCTGGAAACTAAGGTATTGCTTCCTAAACTTTATTTTTTCAGTAATCCCTACTGGCTGACTGGCCTAATGGATGATATTAGCAAAGCCCCTGGGTACAGCATAATCTGGCCCTTTATTAAACTGCCCTGACTACCAGACTCTTGCCTTAGACAAACTCAGCTATATTACTTAAACCATTGTGGCAATATGTACCTGTCATATGCTGTGTTTAAACAGCTTGTCAAAATGTCAAAACTTTACTATGTATGCGGCATGCACCGTACTATGCCTGTGGAGCTGCTGCTTAAATTGACAGTGTTTTTTTTTTTTTTAGCTGTTATGGTTATTTATGTTTGCAGCAGATTAATAAAGAAAATAACACAATAATTTAAAATAATCATCAGGAAGACGTATAAGCCAAGCCTACTGTAAAACTTGCAGTATAGAGCAGTACTGTCTGAATAGCCTTATTTAGTGATCCTTGATTCTTTTCTTTAACAAACCTTACTTTTAGACAACTTTGTTTATCATGTATTTTTGGTGATAATGTGACCATCAATACATTGCCATTCGGGCAGATGGGAGGTCTCTACTCCTAGATCACCATTCACTGCTGTTCCTACCCTCGGTCACTCATGGCCAACAAAGCTTATAGCCTTGATGTGGTGATGTGCATATAAATAGGGAAACATAGATTAGAGGCTGACAAGGCTACAAGTTCAGCATAGTGTTGTCAGGCTTTCAACAGGAAATTAGGAAATTACAGCAGCACTGGCAGGATCAACAAGTAAAACAATTGGGAATGACAGAACTACTAATAACAGCAGGTTTATATGTTATATAATAAAAGCTTGATTTATAGTTTAGTAAATTTGAATTTTCCCTGGAGTACTGCCTATAAACAATTCAAATTAAAGTGCTTATTTTAGGTTATTAATAAAACTTGATGAGGGAATATTAATGTGTTGATGATCTTATTGCAATAACATACACTGCAGCTACCATTAAATTAGGTAATTAATGAGCATGCATTATACTATAACAATATTCACCTGAAAGTCATTATAATGTGACTATCTCATTTTGTGCAGTTGCCATTGAATATTATCATTTGTGTATTTTCATAAACCAATCCAATGTGTGGCTGGCTACATAATTGGAAAAAACAGCACTATACTTTTTTCAGGATTGTGGTAAAATCAGTGAAAGAGTGCAGATAATGCAAGGGGCATATCCCAAGGAATCGTATAGCCAATATATTGTATTGGATATTACTGTGTTATGCATTGTCAATAATAAAGCATGAATAGGGGAAACAACTTGGCCTTAATAGGCAGCCTGAGTTCCAAACGTATAAAGATGTGTTACTTAAAGTCTCTTTAAACTTCACTTTTTTGTTTGTAGTGCATTGATTTTTCTAGCACGTTGTGCTCATTGGTTTCCTATGATATATATTATCTTTCAGACTCAAAAATAAAACAGGACAAACAGAGGTAGAGAGACACTCTCAGGGTAGCATTTATTAAAAAGCCATAAAAATAATAACACCATCTGTATTCCTCTTAGGCCTCGTACACACGAGCAGACAGATTTGTTCAAATCTGTCCGTCCGACATATTTGAACAAATCTGTCTGCTGGGATTTTCGTTTGCTCGCGTGTACACACGAGCAAACCAAAATCCCCGCCAGCAGAGAGCGCGCTGACGTGTCGGTGACGTAGCGGTGACGTTGACGCCGCCACGTCACCGCACCAGGAAGTAAAACACTTCCGTGCATGCGCCGAATCCATTCGGCGGCGGTGCGGCGTTTGTGCGGGACGACATGTCTGCTGGTAAGTGTACTAACCAGCAGACATGTCGGGCGGACGGATTCCCACCCGATAGATTTCAAAGCATGCTTTGAAATCTGTCGGGTGGCCAAATCCGTCGGCTCGGCCGTATACACGATCGAATCTGTCTGCTGAAACGGTCCAGCGGACCGTTTCCAGCGGACAGATTTGATCGTGTGTACGAGGCCTTACATGTAATGGTGTAAACTGCATTAATAAAAGATTCCACAAAATGGCAGTGTACTTGTCCAGATGAGCAGTGTCCCGCAAAGGAGCTCTTATAAGCCTGGTGGAATCTAACCAATGGGTGGTAGGCCAGGAGGTATTCTAGTGGAACCTGTTATTAATGTGATTTACACTACTATTACATGTAAGTAAAATGTTATTATTTTATTATTATTTATGGCTTTATTTATGGTTTTATTCTTTTATGGCTTTTTAATAAATTCTACACAGAGAGTGGCACTCTCTATCTCTCTCTCTGTCCTTTTTAATTTGTGTGATAATTTGTCGGTCTGATTCCCTTGGTTCATGCGTTAAGAAAAGAGGCTGCAGACGCTACCAGTGGAGCTCATTTATATTGACTATTCTTCTGATATACCGTATTTGGACATACAGTAATAACAGTCATTTGATATGTCACACTAAGGAAACCCTTTGCATATTCTATATATGCGCCCAAGGCTATATATACATCTGCTATTGTTATGGGCTTTCGTTTACATGCATATTGATTTATCATCTTCCAGACTCTGTTGAGGGATCCAGAGGAAAGCATGGGCTGGCCTTGCATGCTTGTTAACTAGCCAATCAGTGATGAGCTTGTTGTCGGTAGGTTGGGCTTAGATTTAACAAAGCACCTTGAGTGTGAGTCAGTATTCCCTGCTACAGGTTGTTACCTGGGCCTTATGTGCTGAGCTGGGCCTACCATGTGCTACCAATTAATTAAAGATAGATCTCATATACACAGATCTGCTACCAAGGATATCACTGGGGGCATTAAAACAATGCATGAGCTTCCAGTGTCTACTGCCTTACCCAAGTTGATCCAGTAGCTGTAGTAACACCCGAACCGCCACTTATTTCCCACTGCAGTCAGTGTACTGTAAGTAAGTGATTCAACCAGTTAACCAGTGCCTTCCAAGGACTAAACCTATAGGTCTGTAGGTGTTTAATTCTTTATTTTAATTTTATTTCAATGATTCTTTATTGAATTTTCACAAATGGAAATAAATGAAAGCTATAACAATAGGTACAAACAAGTTGTCCGTCTAAAAGTAGAAACAGCATTTTGAAAGTTCAAAACCATAAAAAAAACTGTCAAGGCCTGAGTTATGAGTACATAAGTAGTCCATAAACAATGTTTCTATGAGGATCAAGATGGGAGGGAGGGACAGGTACGGAGGGGGTGAGTGGGGAAGAGGGGCACCAGCAAACCATCACCAAACAAGAGTTAGAAGCATTAGAAAATAACAAACATTACATACTTGTACTTTATACTTGAACAGTAAAGTTCGGGTACTGCAGCCAATGCGACCATGGGGCTGTAAACTTCCTTAAGTGGAGATTTTTCCTAGCTACAAGTTTTTCTACTTCACAGTGAAAGTTGAGGTCAGCAATAATGTTTGAAATGGAGGGGGTTTCAGAGGTTTTCCACAGCCTAGTGATATTAAGTTTGGCAACAAATAACAAATAAGTAGTAGCATAGCGGAAATGGTGGAGTTTTTTTTTCTATGCCTATATGCAGTAGAACGACTGTAGGGTACAGGAGCGAGGGTATTTTAGAGATGGAAGAAATCAGGGCGAAGACTTGTTTCCAAAATGAGGGATTTACATGAGCAATGGAGCCTATACTACCACAGTTCCTCCAACAAGTAGGCGGGTTGCCAGGGTACATTTCAGATAGTCTGTAGGGTGTTAGGTACCATCTGGGTGTGTTTTTTTGGTAGAATTACTAATGATCGCTGCAATGGGAGGTTTCAGAAGTTTCCCTACACACTGTTAGCCACTGGTCTTGTGCGATAGGAGTGTTTAGTTCCTCTACCCATTATTTTATGGTGTTTATTTGGTCGGATTTCACTGAGGCTAGTGTACATCAGATATATACCTTTCCTGGGGAAAGGGGTGGATACTGAAGGACAGGTGTGGGATGGATACTGTGGAGGGAATTTTAGAAAGACTGAGAAAGTGGGAGATTCTTGTCTACGTGTAGTCTTCTGAGCTTGGGAGAGTAAATTTGTCTTGAAGGGCTTTAAAGGTATTCAGTGAGTTTTTAGTTACTACGTTGCCTATATTTGTGATACCAACAGTGTGCAATCGGAATATGTTTAGATCAGTGATAAAAAAGTAGAGGGCCCTGAGCGGTATTGGTAGTGAACAAGTAGGTCATCTGGGGGGGTATACAGCCAATAAATTATTCAAGGCCAAGATAGTGGATGAATGTGTGGGGTTGGGGTTTCACTGGAGCGAAGTATCACCTGCTGCAATTAGTAGGAGGTGGTTGGTCAGGGTAGCAGGGTGTGAAATTGAGGCTTCCAAGGTTGACCATAGTTTTTCGGAGGTAGTTGATAGCTGGTGACATATATCTCTTGTTTTCTGCCACCCTGGGGGGCCCCAGTATAGTAGGGAGGGAGCTCACTGCAGAACATGTGAAAGGGCTTGTTGTGGGATCGTAGTAAAGGGCCCCAGGATATATATATATATATATATATATATATATATATATATATATATACACACACACATACACATATATATATATATATATATATGGGGCCCTTTACTACGATCCCACAACAAGCCCTTATATATATATATACACACACATACACACATATATATATATATAAAATTGCATTTTATAGATGGCCCCCCTACTTTTGTCCCTGTCCCCCCATGTGCCCCCCCCTAAATATGAAAGCTGGAGACGCCACTGCAGACACGCCATATGGGTGCTGTTGCTTGTGACCTGCGCCGTGTGGCAGACAGCCTGGCCTCCTCAGCCAAGACCCAGGCTGAGTGCACAGTGGCAGTGCAGGGCACCGCAGCCGCTGTGCAGCATTGCCTTACACAGCAGTCTGAGCAGAGCAGCTCGATCTCTGACTGCCTGCTGGATGTGAGCACAAACTGCGCTGCCATGGTGACCTGCATGGGTGACCAAGCCCAGACCCTAGAGGCCATGCATCACCACATGGTGGCAGGGTGTCCCTCACCATCTGGTGACCAGGGATCCAATGTGCAGGCCAGCCTGGAGCAGCATACCCGGGCAATTGGGGAGCTGAAGGCCACAGCAGCAGGCCTCTCGGTGGAGGTGAAGAGCCTGGGAGTGGCTGTCCAGGCCAATACTACTGCCATTGAGGCAGAGGGAAGGCAGACCAGGCGCCACCAGCAGCAGACCACCACCCGCTAGCTGCGGATGCAGGCGGAGACGAACTCTGTCTTCACACGCATTGCCCTTGCGTTGGAGGGCAGGCAACCAGCATCTGCCAGGAGTGACAGACCAGGGGATGAACCTCCTCCTGATGAACCCGCCCCCCACCCACCCGAGGCTCCCCCCGACAATTGAGGAGCCGTTCCCGTGGCACCAGGCCTGGCCCACGAGAGGGCAAATGACTGCTCTCTTTTTTTTGTGCTCAGATTATGAGCTTTTTTTTTTAGGTTGGACGTGCAGAGGTATGTGCCATCCTCCTGTAAGGGCATGCAATGTCGGCCAATGGCATGATCCCTTTTTTTTGTAGTAACTGCACACGGCTGGAGTGCAGGCTACAGTGTGACTGGTGTGTGAATGTGTGGGTGACATTCCTGCCAGCAAGGCGTGTCATCTTTGTTATCTCCACGACCGTGTGAATGTGGTATGAATGGACAGCAACATCATTGGTGCCTTGGCGTGGCCTTGCGGCTCCCAAGTCCCATGCGGTGGACTTGGGCTAATCCAATGTGATGTGGATGTTGTGTGCATGAGCAGGGGACCACAGTGGTGTGCATGCATGCATTGTCCGTGTGCCATGCTGAAGTATTTAACGTGCAAAGATACGTTCTACGAGGCAACTCCAGACTGCTGTTCCTTCAGCAGACGGGGTCTCCTCAGGCAGGGAGGGACTGTGTGGTTGGGGGGTCAGGTCACCACATATGTCAATCTCCAGGCCCTTTCTCATGGCGTAGTTGTGCAGCACACAACATGCACCGATGATCTGGCACACAAAGTTTGGGGAATACAGCAGGGTCCCCCCGGACTTATCCAGGCATCGGAAACGGGACTTCAGGATGCCAAATGTGCGCTCCACCACTGCACGGGTGCGTATGTGTGCAGCATTGTATCTTCTCTCTCCTCTGTCCCTGTACAGCTGTCCCTGTACACATTCTGTTCGAATTCTGTTGGGATGGTGCTGTGACGGTATATATAGCTGTCGTGGCTAGCCCCTGGGTGTTTGGCACGGATGTGCCATATGAGGCATTGGGCATCGGCTATCACCTGTAAGTTGATGGAATGCCACTGCTTACGATTGTGTTATATGTGCTCTGTGGCATGGGGGGGGCCGTAGTGCCACATGTGTGCAATCAATGGCCCCGACAGTGCGTGGGAATCTTGCAATTCTGTAGAAATCGTGCATTGCCTTCTGCCGCAGATGCTCATGGGTGGGTTTGATGATGTGGTGGGACATGCATGTGGGGATTGCGGGGACAACCTGGTGCACACATCTGCTCATGGTGGATTGTGACATCCCAGACACGACTCCACTTGTACGTTGGAAAGATCCACTGGTGAGGAAATGGAGTGTTTCCAGTACCTTGACCAGTGGCTGCCCTGCATGTGAGCATTGTGTCTGGCTGGTGATTTCATCATGCAGGGCTGTGTCTAATTCCAGGATGGCATCAGGGCTGAATCTGAAGATGCTATACATCTCTGATTACCCCATGCCAAAGACGTTAATGCACGTTCGGTATATCCTCTCCCGTGCCCTCCTCCTCCATGCCTGTGGACACAGTAGTGCTATGACCATGGCTGCCCCTGGCATGTTGGCATACAGATGTATTGTCCTTCAAGTGTGGATGCTCACCTCTTCTGTAAGGGTGCTGCTGCAGCAGCTGACCTGTTGTGGACGTCTGTTGCTGAGTTACACCTGCTTTATGAGGAATAACTTTGCGCCGGGCGTACAACTTGCGCACGGCACGCGTAGCCAGCATCGGGCGCACGTACATTTTCTGAATCGCCATATCTCCCTCATTTGCATACTTGAAAACAAAATCAATGGGAGCGCCAAATACGTCCAGCGTAAATATGCGTCCACGATACGCCGGCGTAGGCAAGTTAAGTCAGTCGGATGAAGCCTATTTTCTGGCGTATCTTGGTTTCTGAGTCCGGCGCATAGATACGACGTCGCATATTTGCACTTACGCGGCGTATGTTTGTGAGTTTTGGTTTAATAAAAAATGGCTACTGTGACGAACGCGAGTGTCCGATCCCCGCCCTCCGCGCTAACTTGCTACGAAGGACAGGCCAACCTCACACCACGCAGTCACTTACGTAACAATGCCACTCTCAGCTGCGTCCAGCACCAAGATTTTCCAGCTTGCGGGACAACAATCTATGTGCTGGTACCTGAGAGCGATTGTCACTGGGCTAATGACACAATTAACCCTTTAACTGCCACCACCAACAGGCCTTACTCCACACAGTAGCGCTCTTCCAGAGGCAGGTTCGTTTATAGCTTGCATTAAGAGTTTTAGAGACAAAGTTACTTCAAAAGGTTTATTATAAAAAGAGCAAACTTGGTGCAATAAAGTGTTACAGAAAAATATGTTTAAAGAGATAATGACAATATACAGCAACACAGTAATAAAGGTAGAATTGAAGAAGAAGAATACTTGCAATTAATGTCCAAGGTTGATCAGAGTTCCATTGATGAACTGGGTAGTTGGTTCCCAAACTTGGCAGGTGCTCCTACTTGGATTGTAAAACGGAGACTCTCTCATCACTGAGCATCTCTCTTTTCTGTCAGATCACAAGGGGCGTTGACCACGATCAGTGACCAATGGTCTGGGCATCTCAGTTAGGGGTTGGTTACTGGGAGGGGTCCACATTCATGCCAATATCCCAGGTACACCTTGTGATACATATTCATATCTCTGCAGCTCTAATGTTTACAGACTAACAATATACATTTTATTGTTCAGCATGATATTTGCTTTCAGAAAAGTCTAAACATGAACCGCCTACCATTATTATTCTACTTAGGACAAATAAATGGGGCCAGGGGCCTTCTGTATGATTGATCATATTCATGTCTGGGCTTGAAACGTTACACATTATCTGAGGAAACTAAATATGTCCGTTGTGTGGCTGTTCCACACGGTAGGTAGAAGTTATGAAACATTCTGAATTTCCATACCTTTTTCCCCAGTTAAGGCTTAATGAGAAGTAAGGCTTTTAGGATCGGGTCTGTGGATTCTCTGAGGTGAAAGGGCGACAGTTTTACGACAGGCCAGGAAACCTGGCATTAAGAAATCTACTTCGGGTCTGTTTTCTCAGAGATAACCATTCCTTTGAAAAAGGCAGCCTAGGAATTCCTGAGCATGAGGGAGGGAGTGAGTTCATTTCTAGGGCTGCAATGCTTTTGCACAACATGGCTGCTGTGCGGTTTCACACACAAAATGGAGCGCTGTGTGCAATATCATCACAGCTACCTCCATTGTATGCAGGCAACAATTCATGTTGCTGGTAGAAAAAAAGGTCTTTAAGAACAGAAGGATAATAATAAAAAATGGAATGGTCATTTTATCATTGTACACTGCCAGAGGGCATTGCAGCACAATGCGTTTGTTTATCCCGGCTGTGATATTAACCCAACAGTATAAAAGGAGTCTGCGGTGATTATGTTTGAAACTGGACAATATCTGAAGGCATTTCTGAAGTTAAAATCTATAAATGTCCTATGAAGATACGGCTGATTGACTGATTATATTATCATTTCCTAATATTGTCGTCAATCTGCTGATGAAAGATATAGCTCTCAGGAATTCAGCAATGGCGTAGGAATCCCACTGCTGATCACACACACAAAGAAATTGAACAATTGAATTTCAGATCAGGCTCACTTATTACTTTTCACGAGGCATAAACTGTGTGTGACGGACGGAGAAGGAAATGGAATAATTTGTTAGGAAATTTATTCCATGCCAAGCAAAGGCTCTGACGCGCTTTCCTTGGAAACAGGGGGATTAATTTAACTATTTTAACCCATAACTAGCTGAAAACAAGCTTCTGATGATTTGTTTTAAACAATTATTATCCCCTTAAATCCCCTTAAATTAAAAATGCACAATGAGGTCAATTTACAAAAGGACTAGCAGCTGTTTATGTGCAAGGAAATGTTGACCTTGCAAACTGAATGTTAGTAAATAAGGTAAAAATGTGTACATTTGAATGTGCAATTCATTTGTAAGGCAAATGAAAAGGGAAAACAAATCTGCATTTTTCCTTGTACAAGATTAATTGGTCAAAGTGAATACAGCTTAACATTAATAATTAAGCAAAGAAAACCTTCACTTTGCAAAGTGTACGGCCTCCTCTAAGGTTTTTAGTACATTTCTAACTACCATGTACTGTATATTATCATTTAACCTCGTTCACAAGGAATAATTTAAAAAAAGAGCAGAAGCTGTTTAACGACTTCTAGACTGCCCACCACAGATATACTGTGGCAGGGTGGGAGCTATGTGGCAGATCACGTACTTGCTTCTGGGTCTGGAGCAGGCACGTGATCCACCGCAACCCGCTCCCATTCTATCAATAGGAAAGGTAATGAGCCTGTGTTCCTGCAAAGCATAGTACAAGCACCTCCTCCACAGTGAGAAAGCACAGGCTAGGCACACAGTTAACTGTTTGCTCACCCCTGATTTTAACCCCTTCTCAGCCAGTGTCATTAGTACTGTTACAGTGCATATTTTTAGCAATGATCAATGTATGTGTCACTGGTCCCCAAAAAGTGTCAGTTAGTGTCCGATTTGTCTGCCGCAATATAGCAGTCCCGCTATAAGTAGCTGATGGCCACCTCTACTAGTAAAAAAATGTAAATATCCCATAGTTTGAAGACGCTATACCTTTTGCGCAAACCAATCAATATACACTTACAATTTTACCAAAATGTGTAACATAATACATATTGGCCAAAATTTATGAAGAAATTAGACTTTTTTTATTGGATATGTTTTATAACAGAAAGTAAAAAAAAAAATTGGGGGAAAATTGTCTGTCTTTTTTTTGTTTATAACACAAAAAATAAAAACCACAGAGGTGATCAATTACCACCAAAAGAAAGCTCTGTCATTGGGTACAGTGCCGCATGACTGCGCAATTGTCAGTAACGCAGTGCTGTATCGCAAAAAAAGTTTCCTGGTCATGAAGTTGGGGTAAATTTTTCCGGAGGTCAAGTGGTTAACAAGCAAAGTGTATGCTCACTGAGCTTGGTAAAAAACGTGCAGTTGTGTACAATTTTAGTACCCAGGCAGGTACAAGTAAAAAACAGGAATTTTGCTTGCATGTGATTGAAGAAAACATTAATTTTACACAGTGAAAATGCACTATTCCCATAGTTAGGTCTCCTGCTCTGGAAAAGATAGAACATATAGATGGAGGTGTTACATAAGTAGCACCGAAGAGTCTTTTCATTGTGAAGATTGGACAGTTAAAGTAGGCATATTGTTGGATGCAAGCATAGCCAGCATAGCTAGCACCTCCCATTCAATTTCCATCTAGCTGGGCCTGATATCCTTTTGCACAATAAGTTGCTGCATTTTCTTCTTAATTTAGTCGTGTTACGGGAAGCGTGTCAATCGCCGGGTGCTTCCTACGGAGGCTGTATCGATCGTGGCAGTGGGTCCTAGAAGGATTGCAGTGCTGGAATTTTTATTTTTATTAAAGGACTTGTCTCAAGCTGTGTGTGTTTTTTTTTTAAATTTTTGGCACATTTTTGGGTGAAATGGTAGAGGTACAATGTACCCCATTACCATGTCACATAGGAGGGCCGGGATCTGGGGGTACTCTTTGTTAAAGGGGGCTTCCAGATTCCGATATGCCCCCCGCCCACAGACCCCCACAACCACTGGACAAGGGTTGTGGGGATGAGGCCCTTGTCCCCATCAACATGGGTACATCCTCCCCTCGTTGAGGGCATGTGGCCTGGTACGGTTCAGGAGGGGGGGGGGCGCTCTCTCGACCCACCTCTTTTCCTGTGGCCTGCCAGGTCACGTGCTCGGATAAGGGTCTGGTATGGATTTTGAGGGGGACCCCAACACCATTAAAAAAAATGGCACAGGGTTCCCCTTAATATTCATACCAGACCTAAAGGGCCTGTTAATAGATGGGGGGGACCCATGCAGTTTTTTTCAAGGACTTTTATCTGTATTGCCGGGACACAACATTTCATTATAACTGCAAGTAGTTTTACATGACTTTTTTTCTTTAAAAATTTAATTTTGTGAAGGGACTGTTATAAACATGGGAAACATGCGCTACTTTACAGGCATACTATAGACACCCACCAGGTACGAAATTTTAAGAAATATTTCACTTTTATTGTTTCACTTTAAGCATTATCAAAATCACTGCTTCCAAAAAAAAGGGCAGTTTTTAAAAAAAATTTGCATTGATAAACGTCCCCTGGGGCAGGACCCAGGTCCCCAAACACTTTTTATGACAATAACTTGCATATTAACCTTTAAAATTAGCACTTTTGATTTTTCATGTTCGTGTCCCATAAACTTTAACGGTGTTCGCGTGTTCGAACAAATGTTTTGCCTGTTTGCACGTTCTGCTGCGAACCGAACCAGGGGTTGTTCGGCTCATCCCTATTTACATGAATGAGTTGCCCAAACCAACATTTGTCATGTGGAAGCACATCAGGATTCTAAAGAGTGACTTTCTTAGACATTAGACATTCTTTATGAATTTTCCGGAACAGTGTGTTTTAACCAACAATTTTTTGCATATTAATTATTTGTGGTCTTCGTAATTTTGGGCATGACAGTACTTTTTGCTAGAAGGTGTTCCTTTTTCTCATCTCAGAAAGTTGGGAGGTATACTTTTCTGCAATCTAAGCTGTTTATTTTTAACATTTATAATCTTTGGTTTCCAAGCGTGGCATGGTTTTATTTTGTTGAATGTTGATAAATCCCCTTATATTCACAAAAGGCACTGTAGATGATCAAATGCAATTTATCCATACACAGCCTTGAATTCATTAAGAGTCTTTAATGGATAACAAAGATTTTCCTAAGCAGGATAATTACAAAGCTTATTTTTTATGCTATAACGTACTATGTAACACATGTAGAGTGGTAATCCATGGTGGTCCAACACAAAAATGTGCCAAAATTTGGATTATCAGATAACTAGGCAGTATGTAGGTATTATATAAAGACACAGACAAACATTTAATTTCTTATACATGATAGTATTTATAATTTCAGCTTCTTGGAACAGGACTTGAATTGGTATTTCTGTGCAGCTATGCATTGTTTCGTATTATGAGTGCTATCTCTGTCAAAGATAAAGCCTGCCTTGCATTACTAATAGAAGCTAATCTGATAGTACTCATACACACTGGACCTAAACAGCTTTGATCTAATATAATTTTGAAAGGGACATTTATGCAACTTATTTAAATGTCACTACAATTCTTACAAACTGACTGCAATCACCTGTATACAGATATATCAGGTTAAAAAAAAGCTTTGTCAATCTATTTATTCCATATCCTCCATCACTTTGTAAGGATTGATTTCAAGGCAGCTATGCTGTCCAATTTGCAAGGGTAGTTGCACTTTGCAAAGGAATTTTCCTTAGAGCTTAGTAAATAAGGTGAAACTCTGCTGACTTTCATTATTTAAATCGTGTGCAAGCAAAAATGCAGTTTTTTTTCCTTGTACAGTGCATTCGCCTCACTTTTTCCACATTTTGTTATGTTAAAGCTTTATTGCATTCACTATTTTCCTAAAAATTCTACAAAGAATACCCCATAATGATAACGTAAAAGAAGTTTGTTTAAAATCTTTGCAAATTTATTAAAGTGTTTGTAACCCTAAAAAAAAAAGATCATGTTCCCTTACAGTAGATTAAACAGCACAGTGCTTGTGCTGTCTAATCTGCTCCTCTAGAAAAGTAAAAAGCTGGCTGATCCTGTCACTTCCTGTGTACCTCTTACTGTGCTGACCACAATAATCATGGCTGCTGAGCCATGACTACCGTGGTCAGTTTGCATTCCTCCATCATCTGTAGCTCTCCTCTGTCCCCCTCACCCCCTCCCTCCCTGCCTGTCAGTTCTGTGTCTGTTTCTGTCCCCGCAACCCCCTCTCCTACTGCTCTGATTAGAAAAAAATATATATTAGAAATTGTCATTGCCAGCCTCTCTATTATAACTAGCCAAAACACACAGGGTTATTGTTTTATGAAAACAAAGCTGGTAAATGCCGATTTGGAGCGATCTTCAGGCCGTCACGTGACTCCCGCTACAGAGGGAGGGGCTAAGTGACCACGTGACCACCCCGGCTGACGTCAGATTGCTCTAGAACGGTATTTACAAGTTTTCTTTTCATAGAATATTAACCCTGTGTGTTATGACTAGTTATAATAGAGGGGCTGACAGTGAATTATATGATTGTGGTAACTTAACCACTTCCTTACTGGGCACATATACCCCTTCCTGACCAGGTGAAATTTCAGCTTGTGGCACTGCATCACTTTAACTGACAATTGCGCGGTCATGCGACGTGGCTCCCAAACAAAATTGGCGTCCTTTTTTCCCCACAAATAGAGCTTTCTTTTGGTGGTATTTGATCGCCTCTGCGTTTTTTATTTTTTGCGCTATAAACAAAAATAGAGCGACAATTTTGAGAAAAAAACTATATTTTTTACTTGTTGCTGTAATAAATAGCCCAATTTTTTTAAAAAAAAACATTTTTTCTCAGTCTAGGCGATACGTATTCTTCTACATATTTTTGGAATAAAAAATAAATAAAAATCACAATAAGCGTCTGGTTTGCGCAAAAGTTATTGTGCTTACAAAATAGGGGACACAATTATTATTATTTTTTATTATTTATTTTTTTACTACTAATGGCGGCGATCAGCATTTTTTTCATGACTGCAACATTATGGTGGAGACATCGGACGCTTTTGACACATTTTTGGCGCCATTCACATCTATACAGCGATCAGTGCTATAAATATGCACTAATTACTGTATAAATGTGACTGGCATTAAAGGGGTTAAAACTAGGGGGTGTGGAAGGGGTTAATGTGTACCCTAAATTGTGTTCTAACTGTGGGGGGAGGGGGGGTGACTGGGGGAGGTGACCGATGCTGTGTCCCTATGTACAAGAGACACAGATCGGTCTCCTCTCTCCCCTGACATGACATGGATCTCTGTGTTTACACAGAGATCCATATCTTGTCCCTGCAGCCGCCGATCCCGAGTGCCTGGCGGACATCACGGTCGCCAGGCACGCGCATCGGCATGTTAGCGATGGCCAGGCGCGCCCCCCAGTGGCCTGGCTAAGAACAGGCCGTAAAAACACGGCCTGTTAGAGATTCAGGACGTCCCTTCGGCCGTACAAAGTCGTACGGCCGTTGGGAAGTAGTTAAAAAAGTCAAATAAAAAATGAAAAAAAAATCACATGTACATAAGTATAGCCTTTGTATAGCCTATTCTCAATACTTGGTTGAAGCACCTCTGGCACCAATTACAGCCTCAAGTCTTTTTGAGTATGATGCTACAAGCTTGGCACACCATTGTTTGGGCAGTTTCTCCCATTCTTCTTTGCAGAACCTCTTAAGCTCCATCAGGTTGAATGGGGAGTGTCTGTGCACAGCCATTTTCAGATCTCTCCAGAGATGTTCAAGTCTGGGCTCTGGCTGGGCCACTTAAAGACATTCACAGAGTTGTCCCATAGCCACTCCTTTGTGTTCTGGGCTGTGCGCTTAGGATTGTTGTCCTGTTGGAAGATATACCTTTGCCCAAGTCTGAGGTCCAAAGGTTTTCATCAAGGATGCTGCATTCATCTTTAACTTGATCCTGACTACTCTTCCAGTTCCTGACACTGTTTTGGCCAGGTGATGAGCAGTTCCTGGTTTCCTCCAGACATGCTGCTTGCCATTCAGGCCAAAGTGTTCAATCTTTGTTTCATGAGATTCACCTGAGATTTTTGTTTCTCATTGTCTGAGAGCCCTTCGGGTGCCTTTTGGCAAACTTCAGGTGGACTGTCATGTGCCTTTTACTGAGAAGTGGCTTCCATCTGGCCACTCTACTATACAGGCCTGATTTGTGGAGTGCTGTAGAGAGGGAAGGTTGTCCTCTCCACAGAGAAATGCTGGAGCTCTGTCAGAGTGACCATCGGGTTCTTGGTCACCTCCCTGACTAAGGCCCTTCTCCCCCAAATGTTCACTTTGGCCGGATGGCCCTCTCTAGGAAGAGTCCTGGTAATTCTAAACTACTTCCATTTATGGATGATGGAGTCTACAGTGCGCATTGGGACCTTTAAGGCTGCAGAGATGTTTCAGTACCCTCCCCCAGATCTGTGCCTCAATACAATCCTGTTTCGGAGGTCTACAGACAATTCCTTGAACTTCATGGCTTAGTTTGTGCTCTGACATGCAATGTTAACTGTGGGACCTTATATATACAGGTGTGTGCCTTTCCAAATCAAGTCCAATCATCTGAATGTACCACAGATGGACTCCAATCAAGTTGTAGAAACATGTCAGTGATGATTGGTGGAATACTTATGTACGTGTGAATTTTTTTTTTTTTTGGGGGGGGGGGGGGGTTGCAAAGATTTCAAACAAACTTCTTTCACATTGTCATTATGGGGTATTTTTTGGAGAATTTTGAGAAAAACGAATCTATTTTGAAATAAGGCTGTAACAAAACAAAATGTGGAAACAGTGAGGTGCTGTGCATACTTTCCAGATCCACTGTACACCATTGGGTATTTTTTGCAAAGAAAAAATGTGCTGTATTTACTAAGCTCTAATTTATTTATAATTAAAAAAAATGGGGTTTCTTTAAACATTTGTATAATGCAAGATACAATACAAGTGCAATATAAAAAGGTAAAGATAAACTTGTAAATTTATCAACCTTAATTGATCACATAACAATGGAGATGAGCTTTATGTTCATGTCCAACACAAGATCGACTTGAAAATTGTTGTAAAGGGGGTTCGCGGGAAATTCGAAAGTGCGGAACACCCTTTAAAAGTCTATGGGAGTAATCAAAAGTGCTCACCTTAAAGGTTAATATGCAAGTTATTGTCATAAAAAGTGTTTGCGGAGCTGGGTCCTGCCCAAGGGGACATGTATCAATGCAAAAAAAAGTTTTGAAAACTGCAGTTTTTTCAGGAGCAGTGATTTTAATAATGCTTAAAGTGAAACAATGAAAGGGAAATATTCCTTTAATTTTCATACCTGTCTATAGTATGCATGTAAAGTAGCGCATGTTTCCTGTGTTTATAACAGTCCCTGCACAAAATGAAATTTCTAAAAAGGAAAAAAAAGTCATTTAAAACTACTCCCGGCTAAAATGAATAGCAGCAAAATAAAAAAAAATGGTGTAGGGTTCCCCCCCAAAAATCCATACCAGACCCTTATCCAAGCACACAAACTGGCAGGCCTCAGGAAAGAGGGGGGACAAGAGAGTGCCCCCCTCTCCTGAACCATACCAGGCCACATGCCCATGTTGATGGGGACAAGGGCCTCATCCCCACAACCCTTGCCCGGTGGTTGTGGGGGTCTGCTGGCGGGGGGCTTATTGGAATCTGAAAGCCCCCTTTAGCCCCCCATGGGAATTAGTTAACGGGGTACATTGTACCCCTACGATTTCACAAACATTTTTTTATTTTTTTTAAAACCACAGTACAGCTTGGGACAAGTCCTTTATTAGGAAACAAAAAACAATTCCAGCGATGTAATCCAATCTCGATGTCCAGCGAGGATACAACGCTGACACGATTGTGCCTCCTCTGGAGGCACCTAACGAATGACGTGCTCCAGCCTGACTGGTCTTATATAGCTGAGGGCGCTGCCACCTGTCAAGGCCAGGGGTTACCCAGTGACATATATACGGGTGACCCCACCCCCTCTGATGCAATGCGGGTTTCCTGGTATGGTTCAGGAGGGGGGGCACTCTCTCATCTCCCCTCTTTTCCTGCAGCCTGCCAGGTTGCATGCTCGGATAAGGGTCTGGTATGGATTTTGAGGGGGACCCCTACACCATTTTTTTTTATTTAGCGCAGGGTTTCCCTTAAAATCCATACCAGACCTGAAGAGCCTGATATGGAATTTGGGGGACCCCCATGCATTATTTTTTTAAATTTTGGTTCGGGGTTCCGCTTAATATTCATTCAGGGCCAGTTAATGGACTGAGGGGAACCCATGCAGTTTTAAATTACTTTTTTTCCTTTAGAAAAATTTAATTTTGTGCAGGGACTGTTATTAACACAGGAAACATGCCCTACTTTACATGCATACTATAGACACCCCCCCCCCCAGGTACAACATTTAAAGGAATATTTAACTTTTATTGTTTCACTTTAAGCATTATTAAAATCACTGCTCCCGAAAAAACAGCAGTTTTTAAAACTTTATTTGCATTGATACATGTCCCCCGGGCAGGACCCAGGTCCGCAAACACTTTTTATGACATTAACTTGCATGTCAAACTTTAAAATTAGCACTTTTGATTTTTCATGTTCGTGTCCCATAGACTTTAAAGATGTTCGCGTGTTCGAACAAATTTTTTGCCTGTTCGCATGTTCTGCTGCGAACCGAACCGGGGGGTGTTCAGCTCATCCCTATATAACAACAAAAAAATATCCTATTAATAATAAAAATCATTAGGTTCAAAAATTCTCAAATGAAACATTAAAGTGCTCTCAATTGTAGTGTCCATAATGAAATGTTAGTGCTCCAAAAAAATCCACACTTTAAATGAATGAAAATAAGGTGAATATCCAGAAAAATACTTTATCCACCAATCACCTCTGGGTGCAGTGCTCGCTCACCTTATACACTGACCTGAAAGGTTTGTGTTAACAACTTTGTTGATCCACCATGCGACTTTTTACATCACCTTCATGCATGTTTTCCCCTTTAAGAGTCTTGCTCCACTCCACAGAAATGATTCAAATATATAAAATAAATTCATTTATATGGCAATATGGAGGCTTAAAACTACCGTATTTATTAACCACTTAACCCCCGGACCATATTGCTGCCCAATGTCCAGAGCACTTTTTACAATTCGGCACTGCGTTGCTTTAACTGACAATTGCGCAGTCGTGCGACGTGGCTCCCAAACAAAATTGGCGTCCTTTTTTTTCCACAGATAGAGCTTTCTTTTGGTGGTATTTGATCACCTCTGTGGTTTTTATTTTTTTTGCGCTATAAACAAAAATACTGTATATCAACTGTATATCAATCAATATTTTTTACTTTTTGCTATAATAAATACCCCCCCCCCCCCCCCCCCAAAAAAAAAAAAAAAAAAAATTTTTTTCTTCAGTTTAGGCCCATACGTATTCTTCTACATATTTTTCGTAAAAAAAAATTACAATAAGCGTTTATTGGTTGGTTTGCGCAAAAGTTATAGCGTTTACAAAATAGGGGGTAGTTTTATGACATTTTTGTTAATATTTTTTTTTTTTCTAGTAATGGCGACGATCAGCAATTTTTTTTCAGTACTGCGACATTATGGCGGAGACTTTGGACACTTTTGACACATTTTTGGGACCATTGGCATTTTTATAGCAATCAGTGCTATAAAAATGCATTGGATTACTATAAAAATGCCACTGGATGTTAAGGGGTTAACACTAACGGGTGGGGAAGGGGTTAAGTATGTTCCTGGGTGTGTTTAAACTGTATGGGGGGGGGGGGTGGACTCACTAGGGGAAATCACTGATCTTCCGTTCATACATTGTATGAACAGAAGATCAGCATTTCTTCCCTGACAGGACTCTCTGTACCAAGCAATCGCAAGTGCCCGGCGGCGATTGTGCCTGCCGTGCACGGGACTCGGGCGGGCCGCTTAAAGAGCCGACTTTATACAACGGGCTCTCGCGGGGAGCTGACCTGCTGCCGTAGAACTGCGGCGGCTGGTCAGCAACCAGTTAAAAAAGCTCTATCCACTTACATTTGACACAACTCGAGCAAAGCATGTAATTTTAAAAACCATCAGCAATCCTTTCCTCACTGCCTTTCCGGGTATCGGAGGCACCAGACATAATGTAACTGGCTCTACTTGACGCATTGCTTCACTGGGCACGTGACTTCCTCAGAGTAAAGGTGAAACTCTGGTGACTTTCATTTTTTAAATAGTGGTCAATCAAAAATTCTTTTTTGTTTTTCCCTTGCACATGATTGGGTATTTTTTCCAAAGAGAAAATTTGCCGCTTTTACTAAGCTCTGGGGGTAATTACCTTGCAAAGTGCAGCTTCCCATATGAAATGAGCAGCCTTTTTGCCTTTAGTAATTCAACCTCAATGTCGCTGAATACATTTTGGGTACATTTTGAGTATCTGGTATAAAGTGAAGTCATGACACATTCGTAAAATTATAATAATATTTAAAGTGGAAAGGTTTAATTTGGCTAAATTTAAGCTGTGTAATAAATGCTACCATCCTGTTTGTAATATTGGTTTCAATTTTGAAGCCATGTAAACATGTTTATTTTCCTGTTTATCACAGAAGCAGAAATGTGATGTAGTTTGTGTTGTACATTGAAATTGAAAATTGTACGTTTGAAGTATAAAACTGGCAAAGACAGTCCCTCGACCCTGCCTCCTAGTTATTTACTGATAACCTGAAAGTTCTTCAGTTGGGTTCTGCACATACCGTACAGTGCAGACACAGGATGCTCAGTTTAACTTATGCTGTCACTTGCTGTTTTGTTTTTAAATATTGGATGATTTAATCAATCAAATCAGCCCATCGTTGGAAATATCCTTACAGTTGTTTAGTCTCCCCTAAGATGTTTTTCAATGGAAAGGTGTAAATGAATTGTTCCACTTGGAGTTTAGAGAGTATCTCTGCTGGTTACCTGTGTATATTATATCACCTTCTGTTCACTTACGTTGCTTCATTTCACACAGTGTTATGGTCTAGTGGAGACACAATCCGAATTCCTTTCATTCACACTTTATTTCCTGCCATTGCTGGTTAACCATGACAGAAATGAAGCTTCTTATTTGTGCACAGCCTGTAAGATAGCTCCGTAATTGTTAAAGACAGCCTTAGATGCAGATGTTCTGTTGTATCTACTTTCAGTTTGGGTAAGAAATGTTGATACCAGGTTACATCTAAATAACCATTGTGCCGCCTGAATAGCCTTACTGTTTTTTTTTTTTTTATGTACCTAGTTTCTTTGCTAGCTAACCCTATAGTTTTGGGAATTGTCATCTTGTGAATGGCTTCACATCTGATTCTTTGTAATGAAGGTCACCATTTGCATTGGTGCCACTCTATCTCCAAGCTAACTAATGTTTCACAATGAAGGTGGCACACATTAGAATCATGTAGACAAGAGTCTGCAGTCTATTTAAGAGACATGTGAAAAAGTTATTTTGGTTGGGGTTGATTTACTAAAACTGGAGAGTGCAAAATCTGGTGCAGCTGTGCATGGTAGCCATTCAGTTTCTAACTTCAGCTTGTTTAATTACTGTAAGCTTTAAACAAAAAGAAAACTGGAAACTAGAGGTGCACCAAATGAAAATTTTGGTGCAGAAACCAAAAATGCAGGATACTGAAATCCGAAACCGAAAATGACAGTTTTTAAAAAAATATTTATATTTTTAATGTAGATTGTATTATACTAACATTTTGATTATTATCATCAATTTAAATTAATGTGAATTTATTATTGGCCATTATTGGCACTTTTAGTGCAAGAAAAGCTCAAGAAAAATGCAATCTCTAACTATCTCTTGTATCATGTAATCATGTCTCTAACCATCTCTTGTATCATGTCCTCAGTCTCTAACCATCTCTCGTATCATGTCTGAAATCTCTTACTTAAACTTAAACACATTGCTAATAGTATTAGAAAAATGTATATTCAGTGCACCTCTAGCAGACATGATACAAGAGATCAATGCAGCCTCATCAGTGCCCATCAAATACAGCTTCACCAGTGCCCATCAGATACAGCCTCACCAGTGCCCATCAAATGCACCTTCATCAGTGCCCATCAGATGCAGCCTTGCCAGTGCCCATCAGATGCAGCCTACCAATGCCCATCGGATGCAGCCTACCAGTGCCCATCAGATGCAGCCTCACCAGAACCCATCAGATGCAGCCTCACCAGTACCCATCAGATGCAGCCTCACCAGTACCCATCAGATGCAGCCTTGTCAGTGCCCACCAGATGCAGATGCAGATTGCAGATGCAAGTTCCTTTCCTGCAACCATGTGTTGCAGAAAAGAAAATCCGTCAATACCCACATCAACACAGACAGTGTTGACAGGGGAGTCCCTCCCCTAGGACCATTGTGTTCTCCTGGTGGTGAGCTGCCCCCGCAAGGAGAACACAGTGCTTATTGCATGTAAAATCTGGCAGGCTGGTTGTACCAAAGTTGATCGATCAATCAACTTGAGTACATTCATCTGCCCATACATGGTTCGAATCTCAGCCAGGTGCCTGCCTAAGTTCTATTGTTACATCCAGATGAAGCTGGTATGGGTGTCTACATGGGGCAAAATCATTGTAAATAATGATATTGTAGCTTCTAACTACCATCTTCAATCTGTGACTTCCTTTACAAATACATGGCCAGTTCTGTAAGACCTAGTTGTCTGAGGCCAAAAAATGGCTTCTAGGTAATGCAAGTGTTGCACATATCATGAATAAATTCCACAGTGCAATAGGGGTGGGTGAAATTTGGATATTTAACCACTTGCCCACCAGCCACCGTCATTATACTGCTGCAGGTTGGCTCTATTGAGCGAATCATCAAAGCTGTACATCGGTTTGTGCAGTAGACACCGTGGGCGTGCGCATGGCGCCGGAGCCGATGTGCATGACCAGTGTCTCCCCGCAACCCCCGATCACTCCACAGAGAACCAGAATGGGGATCTGTCGATGTAAACAAACAGATCCCCATTCTGACAGGGGAGTAGAGAGAGAGAGAGAGATCATCTGTTCTTAGTGATCAGGAACAGAGATCTCTCTCCTCTGCCAGTCAATCCCCTACCCCACAGTTAGAAACACCTCCCAGGGAACACATTTAACCCCTTGATCACCACTACTGTTAACCCTTTCCCTGCCAGTGTAATTTATACAGTAACAGTGCATTTTTATTGCACACATCGCTGTATAAATTGTCCCAAAAAAGTGTCAAAAGTGACTGATCTGTCCACCGCTAATCATCGCCATTACTAATAAAAAAAAATAATAATAAAAGGGCCATAAATCTATCACCTATTTTGTAGACACTCTAACTTTTGCGCAAACCAATAAATATACGCTTATTGAGATTTTTTTTACCAAAAATATGTAGCAGAATACTGAATAATTTGTCTAAACTGAAAAGAAATATTTTTTTATATTTTTTGGGGGGATATTTATTATAGCAAAAAGTAAAAAATATTGCTTTTTTAAAATTGGCACTCTCTTTTTGGTTATAGTGCAAAAAATAAAAACCGCAGAGGTGATCAAATACTACCAAAAGAAAGCTCTATTTGTGGGAAATAAAGGACATTTTGTTTGGGTACAACATCGCACGACACACAATTTGTCAGTGACGCAGTGCTGTATCGCAAAAAAATGGCCTGGTCATTAAGGGGGTAAATCCTTCTGGTCCTTAAAGTGGGGTTCCATTTTTTTTTGTTTATTAAAAGTCAGCAGCTACAGAAAGTTTAGATGCTGAATTTTAATAAACAGACACTTACCTGCCCCACGGTCCATCGATGCAGCCGTCCGGAGCGTCACTCCTCTCCCCCTCCTTTCCGCCAGTGCCGTCATAGCCACTTTGGGCACCCGGCCGTGAAAGCTTTCAACTTCACAGCCGGGCATGCACTGAGCATTTGCGAGTCTCGCTTTGTGTTCCCAGTGGACAGGAAATCTTCCGGGGACTGTCCCAGAAGATTGCCGAGAGGGAGGGACTCCCTAGGAGGAGCAGAGTCACCTAGGCGGCCCGTAGGAGGAAGTGGGACAGGAATTCCCCTTCAAGTGCAACTCAACACATCATAAAATACAGCAAACATACATAAAACTGTGCACATATAGTCCCAAATGTTTCGGAATAACATTTTGGTAATGGGGTGCAAAAATCACATCAACATATATCTGCAAAACTAAAATAACAATCATGCAGCTTGTTCTTATATTACACTGTGGCATCACTTGTCACAAGAAAATACACTAGATGATTTTAGTGCTAGTTATGGCTCTGTCCTTCCTGCAATGACACAGAGGACATCCCTTACTCTGGGGGAACAAGGTGCAACTGAAAGGAAGTTCCCGCCAGAAACAAATTACTACATCTTCCTTTCCAGCTGCTTTGCAGGCAGAGTTCTAGGAAATGTGTCCTCTTTTCAGAGCAGAATTTTGGTTCCAGGCTGCTGTTGACATATCATATAAACTTTATTCTTGAGGGGTGTCTATTTTTATTTTTTTTGTATATCCTTTACACAATGTCCAATGGTTATGGTCATAAAGTTAAAACAAACACAATACAGATAGACTTGGTCATTGCATGACTAAACTTCCATCACACTTGTTGTTTCTAACCCACAATTGTTAATCCACTTGATTATTAGCCTGTTGGTAAACACCTTTATTATGCACAAAGGTGGACATATATGGGCAGGAATTCAATACAATGAGAGGTGTATATTTGTCTCCAAATTTTCATTGAGCACAAGTAAAGAAAACATTGGATTCCTTTGCACTGAGAATAGGCATTATATAGCAGTGCACAGCAGTAATAGAGACAGCTAGATAATGTGCCGTCTGTACTGTGGACACATCCTAGACTATCAATGTCATTATATACAGTACATGAGACACATGTTCAGTGCAGGGCCCTTTCTCACTCTGTCACTGTCATGCATCACCACTGAAGACAGAGTCGGTCAGATGCTCCCTTACGGCCAAGTGTCACTATCACCCAGGGTGAAAAGGACAGGCTGGGGGCAGGAAGTTGGCAGACTGTCTGCTTGAATCTACGGGTTTCATTTCACTGCCTATGCTAAAGCTGATCTCTGAAATCCCCTTTGCTCTGTCTGAGATTGTTCGGCACAGTTGGATGCAGTTTTGGATAAAAGTCCTATATAAATGCAAATGGGTGTCTAGGTACAATGTATGCTAATCAATGGCAAAGCTGGCAAAGATTTCACAGAGTGTAATAACACACAACCACAACGGCTTTTCAATTTCTCTTGTGATGTTAGGAAGCATTTCATCAAAAGAGCTACCTTGTGTTCACCCTAAATGAGAACCAGCATCTTAAATCCACTGTCCTTTACCAAAGGATTTATGTCACACTTCACAATAATAATTATAAGCCGAGGTTTACAAACCTGTATTTTTAGCCATAATGGAAGAAATCAGCCAGCCATACCTAAGACTTTATTACACATTAGTTGTGATCATAGCAGAGGATTAAAGCTCAAGTCGTAATAACAAACCAAAACGTGGAGCTCAATAAAAAAAAAAAACTCTATGATGAAAGATGTGGTTGACATGAGCACTTGTTAAGTTTGATGTAGACGAGATTTTAAAAATCTGGGGCCAGATTCAGAGAAAACTGCGTAAATACCTGCGGGCGTAGCGTATGCTGTTTACACTACGCCTCAGCTAATTTTATGGGCAAGTGCCTTATTCAGAAAGCACTTGCTCCATAAGTTGTGGCAGCATAGCATTAAGTGTCCGGCGTAAGGGCAACTAATTAAAATTATTAATGTGGGGGCGTGATTCATGTAAATTCACGCAATTTACGTATTTTCTGAACGGCGCATGCGCCGTCCGTGGACGTATCCCAGTGCGCATGCATGAAATCACGTCGCTAGTAGTCAATGTAACAATTTTCAGAAACGACGTAAACGACGTACAATTTGACGCTGTCCCGACGTCCATACTTAACATTGGCTATGCCTCCTATAGCAGGGGTAACTTTACGCCAGAATAATGCTTACGCAAACAACGCAAACTACGTCGCCCAACCACAAGTACGTTCGGGAATCGCCGTAACTCCCTAATTTACATATTCGACACGTAAAATGACGAAAGCGCCACCTAGCGGCCAGCGTAAAACTGCAACTAATGTACGACGGTGTAACAGACTTAGGCCGCTCGTATATTAGCAGATTAGCACATTAGCGTATCTTCTTTTCTGAATACCAAAAAAAGATACACCGGCTATTCTTAGTATTTACGCGGCGTATCTCTAGATACGCCGATGTAAATACATTATGAATCTGGACCCTGGTGTTTATATAAATATATACTACATAGAAATCTAACATAATTTGAATGTCATCTATACAATTTTGAGTTAGGCAATAAAGCCAAAATTCTGGTGCAAATGCAATGGGACTTTTGTGATCTCTGTAAGGGCCCATTCACACTAGTGCGATTCCTCCTGTGTCTGCTGCCATGCTGCAATTTACAATAATGAAAACCACATTCAACCTAGGGTAAATGATTACTACAAAATAGCCTCCAAAATTTAGGTGGGCTTTGCCAAATCAAATTCTTCAAGTTTTCAGTCATGAACAGAATCAGAATGGCCTGTTATATTGCCTTTGGTTCGGCTCAAAGTAGAGGTGAAAGTTTGTCCCTGTATCCCAGATATTTGTGTGCAGGCTTATCCTGATTCCAATCCAGAGGGCTAGTAAGTGTTAAGAGAGAAGGATACCCACTACTCCTGACCAACCCAGGTGAACAAATAATGAGTGTCTACACCACACCACACCACACACCCTAATGTATTTTACCCCACCCACCAGGGCTTACACCGGGGTCAACACGGGCCAAATGTTGAGACACAGTGACCGTTTAAAAAAATAAACGGCCAACATTCGGCCCGTGTGTATGAAGGTCTGTCGGGTGTGCATGCTTGAAAACCAGCATGTGACTGACTCCGGATTAGGGATGAGCTCCACGTTCGATATGAACGTATGTTCGACTCGAACATTGTCTGTTCGTACGTTCGACGAAATTCGAACAAAACAGGTCGTTCGCGCCAAATTCGAGTGACGCGCAACGGCCCATAATTCACTGTGGCATTGCGCGCTGATGATTGGCCAAACATGCACTATGACCCTGCATGCTTGGCTAAATCACAGCGCGCAAAAAACGGAGAGCCATAATTGGCCAAAGCCAGGGTGGCTTTGGCCAATTATGGCTCAGGGCTTTAGCACACGCCCCACACTATATAAGGCCGCCTGCTGGGCGGCCTCGTGTAGTGTGTTGCGGTTGTTAATGAGAGCAGTCAGAGAGACAGAGAGATAGTCTTTTTATATAGCTGGATCGAGCAAGTAGGCAGGCTAGTCAGTTTAGCTTAATTTACAGTGTGTAGAGAATATATATACATCCCTAGGAGTTGTACATATATTAATACACTGTATAGCTTAGCTAAATCAGCTATTCATAATTTACTGGCAGGCAGGTGATTGTGCTATTTAAAGACACCCAGACAGGTACAATATTTAAAGGAATTTTTCATTTTTTTATTTTTTATTTAAGCATCATTAAAATCACTGCTCCTGGAGCAGTGATTTTAATAATGTTTAAATAAAAATTTTTTAAAAAACTCCTTTAAATATTGTACCTGCTGGGTGTCTATACCTGTGATAACGTCTTTAAATAGCACAATCACCTGCCTGCCAGTAAATTAGGAATTTACTAATTTAAAAAATGACCGTTTTTTTAACTTTTTTCCATTGATACATGTTCCCTGGGGCAAGACCCGGGTTCTCAAAGACGTTTTCCAACAATACCTTGAATATTGGTCTTTAAAATTATCGTTTTTGAATTCGAACGTTCGAGTCCCATAGACTTCAATGGGGTTCTAAATGTTCGCACGAACGGTCGGTCTGTTTGACGGTTCTGGTGCGAACCAAACGCGGGGGTGTTCGGCTCATCCCTACTCCTGATCAGCGCTTTCATTCAATGGCGTAGAGTGCTGATCAAAGCCCCCTGTCAAAGCACAAATGCTCAGCAGAAGGGTGGTTGCTGAACTAACCTAGCATGGTTAGTACAGCAGCTCTGACCAGAGCTGACAGTTATTTTTCACTCAACCCCACAGTTGAACTAAATAATAGTGTACACCCAGCTTTAGTCACCCTAGAACTAAATCCGGTCGATAGGGTGAAATGTATCAGTGTGTGTGGTGTGGTGGAGATATGTAGGCTGAGGCCACTCCTTATTGTTTATTCAACTTGTCAGAAAAAGAAGCAACCCTTTCCTTTTTACATGAGCAGAATCATGTTTAAAATTCATTGTCAGCTCAAAGCTTGCTTTCTATAAACTGAGTGCCAAAATCAAACTGATTATTGCTTTATGGTTTGGACAAAGAAATCAAGCGTACCACCAGCCTTAACCAACAACTATAAATCCTTGAAAGAAGCAATGTTTAAAGTCTTACAAAACTAAAAGGGAAAGGCTAGCAGAAAACCTAGACATACACAATAAACATGGTTGACATTGTTGACAACTTTATAGAATTAGAAACCTGGGTCTGGTATGGATTTTTGGGGGGAACACCACGCCATTTAAAAAAAATGGTGCAGGGTTCCCCTTTAATATCCATACCAGACCTGAAGGCCCTGATATGGAATTTGGGGGGGACCCCCACACATGTTTTTTTAATTTTGGTTTGGGGTTTCTCCTTAATATTCATACCAGACCCAAAGGGCCTGATAATGGGCTGGGGGGAACCCATGCCGTTTTTTTTTTCAATGCCTTTTATTTGTATTGCCGGGACCCGACAATTCATTATAGCCGTGAGTAATTTTAAATTACTTTTTTTTTCTTTAGAAATGTCATTTTGTGCAGAGACTGTTATAAACACAGGAAACATGCGCTACTTTACAAGCATACTATAGACACCCCCAAGTACAACATTTAAAGGGATATTTCACTTTTATTGTTTCATTTTAAGCATTATTAAAATCACTGCTACCGAAAAAACTGCAGTTTTTAAAACTTTTTTTTTGCATTGATACATGTCCCCTGGGGCAGGACCTGGGTCCCCAAACACTTTTTATGACAATAACTTGCATATTAACCTTTAAAATAAGCACTTTTGATTTCTCTCATAGGCTTTTAAAAGGTATTCCGCGGCTTTTCGAATTTGCTACGAACACCCCAAATTGTTTGCTGTTTGGAGAACGAGCGAACAGCCAGTGTTTGAGTCAAACTCATGTTCAACTCGAACATAAAGCTCATCCCTACCCCCATTAAATGAACACCATTTTATTTTTAAATAAGTATCCTGTTATCCAGAAAACCAGTGTTCTGGTCATTGTTTTGTTATTTAAACTGCTTAGATTTGTTTTGTTTGCTTTTGATTTACCTTGCCAAACTGTCACCAATAGGGATGAGCTTCGTATTCGAGTCAAACTCATGCTCGACTCGAACATCGTATGTTCGATCGTTTGTCGAATTACGAATGTTTTGGGCCATTCACGCCAAATTCGAGTTGCATTTCACGGCCCATAATTCACTGCAGCATCGAAGTGCATTGCTGGCTGATGATTGGCCAAGCATGCACTATGACCCGCATGCTTGGCCAATCACAGCTTGCAAAAAACGGAAAGACATAATTGGCAGGGTGGTTTTGGCCAATTATGGCTCAGGGGGTTTAGTACACGCCCCACACTATAAAAATCCGCCTGCAGGTTGGCCTTGTGTAGTGTGTTGCGGTGGTTAAAAGAGAAGACAAAGAGAGAGAGAGTGTCATTTTTAGTAGGTAGATAGAGCAGGCAGGCAGACAGGCTAGTCAGTTAAAGTTACAGTGTGTAGAAGATATATATGCATCCCAGGTGTTGTATATATATTTATGCACTGTATAGTGTGTATAGCTAGATCAGCTCTTCCTAATTTACTGGCAGGCAAGTGATTGTGCTAGCTGCAGTATACTCACATGGTGTATTGCCTGTGTCCTCTGCAGTGTGATCAAATGCCACCAAAAGAAAGCTCTATTTGTGGAAAAAAAAATTTGTTTGGGAGCCACGTCGCACGACCGCGCAATTGTCAGTTAAAGCGACGCAGTGCCGAATCACAAAAAGTGCTCTGGTCTTTGGACAGCAATATGGTCCGGGGCTAAAGTGGTTAAAGGAATTGTTCATTCTTTTTTTTTTTAATTCAAGCATCATTAAAATCACTGCTTCAGAAAAAAACTACCGTTTTTAAAACTTTTATTTCATTGATACATGTTCCCTGGGGCAAGGCCCAGGTTCTCAAAAACGTTTTACGACAATAACTTGCATATTAGGCTTTAAAATTAGCACTTTTGAATTTGAACGTTCGAGTTCCATAGACGTCAATGGAGTTTTAAATGTTCACGCAAACAGTCGGTCCGTTCGAAGGTTCTGGTGCGAACCGAACAGGGGGGGTGTTCGGCTCATCCCTAGTCACCAAGATAATAGAATAGGTTTATCGTAAAAATTAGAGCAATAGTAAGTACATTTTAGGAAAAAAGATCCAATCATTTTAGTTTTGGCAGATACTGGAATGTAAATTAAATCAACAGTTTTGTATATATTTTCTATTATACAGTGTGGTGAAATTTTTGTGCTTAACCTTTTGGGCCTGCACAGCTTGGGGATACATTCTCCCTACTTAATTTTAAATTAATTAGTATAATGGAGAATTTAACAAAGAGTAGAATAACCCAGGTTTTAGCAGGAGGTGTAAGTCTTCAAGGTGGGTGAGAACAGAACCAGCAACTTTGATGGAAATAATCTCTTCATAGAAATCTATAAATGAAAAAAAGGATCTATGGTTGAAGATATTCACCAGATTATACCATTAGTAGAATAGTCAAATTTAGGTGGACTGATACTTTATGAGATAACCCCATGACTGCCAGCTATAGGCTGCAGGAGCACGGAGAGTTCCTTTTTTTTCAAATGAAGAACATAACAGATGTTATATTTTTCATTCATAAGAACATTGTAACAATCATAAGCTTATGAGGTATCATTTGATTTTCTTAGGAGTTAATTATCTAAAGGAGTAAAGAATGTGTCCTTTGCCAAATTTCTGTTCACTTTGTTTAGTAAATACATATGTGAAGTATCATTCTTGTTTTCCTTCTTTATTAAAGTTTGTCCTATTTAACCTAATTTTGTGCCATTTAAAAAAAAAAAATGTATGCATACTTTTGCTTGTTTTTGTTCTTTATGTAGCATCAGATTAAAAAAATAAATTATATTCATTTTTTTTTTAAATAGGCGTTTTTCTTTTAAATATCTTTAACAGGAAAGTTGATGTAAGACTATAAAAAGGGAGATAGTTAGCATGTCAGTTTGACTCCATATTTATTAATATGATTTTAACATAACTTTAGCATGGCAAGCTATCATTATTGAAATCAGTCAAAATTTTCTTCATTTATTTGTGCCCTTACACTTCATAAAAATGTAAAATAACTGTCAAAAGCAAATCATGATTGTATTTCCCCAAAAATATAACTTTTAATTTCAATAAAAGATATATATAAAATTAAATAGACCTGTGTCTAAAATATAACTCTGGCAAGAACATAGACATTTAAACATTTATGAATGTAGCACACCTCCCATCTGGATTGTTGAGGATGACCCCCTAGATGGTGAAGCAGTCCAGTATTTCCCTTTTTGTTGGGTACAAAAGAAATTTGAGTGTCAGTTACTCAGCTGTGTAGGGTTTATACTCAATTAATTCTACAGAGATGGCCAGGACACATAATACCCAAATATAATAAAAACAACCTGTCTTCTAGTAGCAGTTAATGTAATTCTAGAACCCTATACCCTGGCCACTGGTACCTTAGCTGATGAGCAGTGAGAACCTCTTGCAATGTCCACTGGAAACAGCTTTTATCCAGATCTACCCAATAAATATTCATAACCCCTTACATTATATATTCTTACTGCTTACTACTGGAGGAGACTCAATAGCAGCAGGCAGAAGCAATCAATATCCAGGGCCCAGGGGAAACCAAATAAACACAGAAAAGGTAAACAAATGTAGCACTATCCCCATAGGGGTCGCAGGTGTCAGCGTTCTCTACAGCTGCACAGCCAGACAACAAGTAACTTCCACACTTTCTCCACAGACAAGGAACAGTTCTTGGGCTTTGTTTTGATGTTTTATTAGGGGTAATAACTTGGATGGGGAATAGGATTTATGGGAAGCCCAACCTAATCTCCTTTATGCTGGGTTTGCACTATAGCAGGGGGTTCGGTGTGTCCTGTTCACTGTTTGCCTGAATTCAGACTTGAAACAGAGCCAAAGACGCATAGAACTCTTCTGCTGTGCACTCTGCGGCCGCCCCGTTAAGACCCGGTTGCACTCTCCTGTCACGCTAATTGGATGTGGGGAAACCTGTATCCAAGTTGCATAAGTGTCAACCCAGCTTAACTCTATACCACACTAATTGATTCCTTTTCTTTATTCTACACAAAATCTGCAGTCTGATTGATTCCTCTCCCGACAGCTAACAGTCTCTGTTAGAAAAGCAACAATCCCTTATGGACTAAGAACTCTCAGTTCCTTTAGAAAGTAGCACATTTTTTTGTAAACTGAATACTGGAGTACCTCCAACTCCCTTGTAGACACTTGTCCCAGCTCTACCAACTGCAGAAAACGCTAGCCTATCTGGCTGCTTCTCCACCAGCCCACCCAGCTGACTCTTCACAATTCTCATCCATATTTAAGGGTTCACTTAGTCTCCTACCAGGGGCACCACCTGGAGATTGGCTAAGTTCCCCAAATTGTGCAGGACAACCCCCCTAGCCTCCGCCCTCCAGTTTCCAGAACATTCTCAAACGTTCAAGAACCAGGGGGAGGCACCAGAGAGCTGCCTATTCATTCAGCCCTGACCCAGATTTCATGACTCAGACTTAGCCCTAAGCCAAACTATGTTTTACCTGCTCTCACACTAGTAGTATACTAGAGGGTGCTACACAAGTGAAGCTCAGGTTTCAGCCCAACTGCAACACTGAATTTAGATAAGAGACACTCCAACTTGAGGTGAACTTCACCCATAACAACTTGATAAATAAGAATGTTTTTTTTTTTTTTTTAAATGTGTTTATTAGATTTTTAAGGTATAAGGTTACAAACAATCACATTGAAGTAATACATACAATTCATGCGTGTCTAAAGAACAACAAAAATATACTGTTATTTAAGTAAAGTACATGAATTCAAACAAAAAGCATTAAATATGCCACAACTTGCGTTGTAATTCTTAACAATAAACAATCATTATGAAGGGGATAGGGTAAGAAGAGGATAGGAAGGGGTATGAGATCGAATGAAACAGGTAATAACTGGTGCTCCAATCCTGGCCTGGGTTTGTGCATCAAAAGGTAAGAAACATGCATAACATTTCAACAAAATAAAAATGTTCCACACAAAAAATTCTTTCAGGAATCCAATATGATATTCTGCAGATTTCGTAAAGTGTACCCAACAAGACCACATGCTGAGGTAAACTCTAGTTGAGTCTCTTGATTGGTGTATTAATTCTTCCATGTTGGCAATGTGATTAATTCTGCAGAACCAATCTGGAATGGTTGGTGGGATTATTTGTTTCCATTTGATGGGAATACATAATCTCGCTGCATTAATTAAGTGTACAACTATGGTGCTATTATAGGTGTGGTGGGAGAGGCTAGAAAGATGCAATAAGTATTGTCTGGGGGTGAAGTCAGGTGCGAAAGTAGTAATTTGTGTAATCAGTCTATGGACTTCCTTCCAGAAAACAGCTACTGCGGGGCATTCCCACCATATATGCAACAGAGTACCTGGTGCACAGTTACATCTCCAACATAAAGGAGACGTATTTGGATCATATTTATGAATAAGAATGTTTTTTAAAAAGAAACATACATTTCACATGATTAATTATGCTTCCAAAATTAGTGCGTACGGTAAATTGCCTCCAACATTGTGCCTGTTTCTTCGTGCCGGAGGCCGTGATGTTTCTGTAGCTCAGGGGCTCTAGGATGTCAGTAGATCAGCCTTGAGTGGCTCCAATTTTCGGCACAATGCCAAAAACAGAGAGCAACTGAGCATGTGCAGAGCAGGGCAGTGTTGCCAACCGCCATTATTTTTACTGGCAGCCAGTAAAAAATGGGCACTTTTCTTCTGCCAGTAAATGCCCTTGACAGGAAAAGGTTGCCAGTAAAAAAATATGGCTGTGACTTACTATATGAAAAATAAAATAAGAAATATGTTTTTTGCCTTAATATCTACCTTAAATCACTTTGCCAATTGAGTACTGTACCTGTTTGTAGCCCAAACACAGAAATTTGCACTTAAAACTGTAATTTTGGAAATTTTGGAAATGCCAGTAAAAACTTGGCTGTGTCAGTAAGTTTTGGGTGTCGTGACAGTACATTTCAGTCTGGTAGGTTGGTAACACTGGAGCAAGGCCAGACAGTGTGCTGCTGAATTTTAAACAATATAGGCACCTTTTAATGTTTTACAGCTAAAAGAGGCCAGCATAAAATGATCTATCATTTTAGGACTTCATCTTCTGACTAAAGTTCCACTTTAAAGCAAGGTCCCTAAAAGTAATACTTAACAAGCAATACATAGCTTTAAAACAAACCCATACTGAACTCTATAGTCAGAGTCACTGTAGAGCATTTCATCTTCAAAGTTCACACTAAAAGCAGTAAAGTTGTTCTAAAGTTATCAACCTCTTGTTAAGAATGTCATTATATGAATAACCATAGTCAGGCCACAATTCTACTTTAAAGTATACACATTTTTTTTTGACAGCTGTCCCATAGACACAGCAGGAAGTGTGAGGAAATGTCTCCTAAAAAGCTTTCCCTCACTTTTAGGGGATATTTCCTCACACTTCCTGCTATGTCTACGGGACGCAAGAGAAATCTCCCCAATGGGACATAGCGAAAAAAACTGACAGTGGTTAATGCCCTTCCCTACTGTATCCAACATTTAAAAGTTGCGGTTTTAGATAAACCTTAAACGTAAAAATGTCTTTGTTCAATAAGAGGAAAATGTGTAGAATCTCAAATGGTCAAAATATGCCAAAATATTTTGTTTTTCTTTGATGCTGATGAATTATTGTAAATATAGTATACAATTACAAGGGTTCATTGCTAAATATTTTTTTATGTAATATGCTTTGAAGTGCACATTTTTGTACGTTATCAGTCATCTGATACTTTAACTTTCCTTTTTAGATTACACTTCACAGTTTTCCACACAGAGGAAGTTCATGATATGTTGAAGATATGGGATGGCTCAATAGAGAGTGGAATTCTCATGAAGGAGCTCAGTGGTTCCATTTTACCCCCTGACATACACAGCACATTCAACTCTGTCACTCTCCAGTTCAACACAGATTTTTTTACCAGCAAACAAGGGTTCTCTATTCACTACTCAGGTAAGATATATCTTTGTTATATATTGTTGTATCATTCATAACATTCAGATTCTATTACTTTTTGGATCTAGTTCAGCCAAACTCATTGTTGCATGTGTGGAAATGATCTTCTACATCTAAACAAGAATTAAATGCTAGAGATATGTTTTTTTTAATGATTGCCTGGTCACATTAAACATGCTTATGAATCCCTGTTAGACAGCAGATTTTAAAGCTATGCTGCAGGCAGATATAACAGACACATGGTTATGCACCTCTGTATTTATTTGTACATTGCTGTGTATTTTTTAAATGTAAGCATCTGGGTATGACTGGTGTGTAAAGAAGCAGCACAATGAGTTGGCTCAATCAGTGCTGCAGTGCAAGGAGCATGCTTAGAGGAGGAGAAAGCAGAATGACAGAGAGATGAACTCTGTGTGCTGCTTCTCTTTATAGAGCCTTGCCACAGGCTGGGGTGGGGTGGAGATATGTTGGAGCTAATGAGCTAGAGCAGAGAAATATCAGGTCTCCTCCCCTAGCAGAATGGGAGTTGTGGTATGGCAGAGCTGTGTAAATCTGTAGGTTGGATGAACAGTAATACAGGTATGTATTTCACCTGTTTGCTTGGACTTCAACTTTAGATAGGGGTCTAGATTAAAGAACCAAAGGGCAGAATTGAGTGTGGAATGATATGGGTCTAAATTCAAATACTATTAATTAGGGTTGTCCCGATACCGATACTAGTATCGGTATCGGGACCGATACCGAGTATTTGCGGGAGTACTTGTACTCGCGCAATTACCCCCGATGTCTAAATAGAATACTTCCCGCCGCCACCGCAAGCGTCCGCATACCACAAAGCCGCCACCGTCGCATACCGCCGTATACCGCCGTATACCGCCGTGTATTGTAATCGCCGCATTACAGGCAGCTGTTTGAATTCTTAATGCCCGCCACGTATAGACACTCCCCTTCTCGGGATTGGACGGATCTGTCCAATCCTGAGCAAGGGGGAGTGTCTATGCACTGAGCCGTGAGTGTAGACACCCCCCCTTGCTCGGTATTGGTCCAATCCCGAGAAGGGGAGTGTCTATACGTGGCCGCCATTGAAAATTCAAACAGGTGCCTGTAATGCCGCGATTACAATACACAACGGTATGCGGCATCATCTACGGTACTAAAGGTATGGGGGACAGGACATGGCTGCAATATGTGGGGGACATGACATGGCTGCATATATGGGGGACATGACATGGCTGCATATATGGGGGACATGACATGACTGCAATATGTGGGGGACATGACATGACTGCAATATGTGGGGGACATGACATCGCTGCATATATGGGGGACATGACATGACTGCAATATGTGGGGGACATACATGGCTGCAATATGTGGGGGACATGACATGGCTGCAATATGTGGGGGACATGACATGGTTGCAATATGTGGGGGACATGACATGGCTGCATATATGGGGGACATGACATGACTGCAATATGTGGGGGACATGACATGGCTGCAATATGTGGGGGACATGACATGGCTGCAATATGTGGGGGACATGACATGGCTGCAATATGTGGGGGACAGGACATGGCTGCAATATGTGGGGGGACATGGCTGGGGGGACATGGCTGCATTTGGGGACACATTAAAAAAAGTATCGGTATTCGGTATCGGCGAGTACATGGAAAAAAGTATCGGTACTTGTACTCGGTCCTAAAAAAGAGGCATCGGGACAACCCTACTATTAATTACAGTCTGTGTATGTTCTACTGAGCCCCTTGGTGGCCACAGGGTTCCTGCTATACAAGGTTTGGATATGTGTTATGTCGCGGGATTAAAGGGGTTGTAAAGGTACAATTTTTTTTCCTAAATAGCTTCCTTTACCTCAGTGCAGTCTTCCTTCACTAACCTCATCCTTCAATTTTGCTTTTAAATGTCCTTATTTCTTCTGAGAAATCCTCACTTCCTGTTCTTCTGTCTGTAACGTCACACAGTAATGCAAGGCTTTCTCCCTGGTGTGGAGCGTCGTGCTCGCCCCCTCCCTTGGACTCCAGGAGAGTCAGAATGCACACCAACACACAGCTCCTTTCTCTATCTGCAATGTAGAGAGGGTCCTGACTCTCCTGTATTTCAAGGGAGGGGGCGAGCACGACACGCCACACCAAGTAGAAAGCCTTGCATTACTGTGTGGAGTTACAGACAGAAGAACAGGAAGTGAGGATTTCTCAGAAGAATAAGGACATTTAAAAGCAAAACTGAAGGATGAGGTAAGTAAAGGAGGACTGCACCAAGGTAAAGGAAGCTATTTAGGAGAAAAAAATTGTACCTTTACAACCCCTTTAAGCTTCGTACACACGCTCGGTTTACTTGGCAAGAACCAGCAAGAAAACTGCTGGCAGAGTTTTCTTGCCAAATAAACCGAGCGTGTGTACGAGGCTTTCAAGTTTCTCGTCAAGCAAACTGCCCAGAATCTAGACGAGAGAAATAGAGAACATGTTCTCTATTTTCTCGTCGTGAGATTCTCGGCAGTGTTTTCCTGCCAAGAAACCCGAGAGTGTGTATACTTACCTGTCGCCATGGAAATCTGTGCATGCTGGAAATGACTTTGACGCATGCGCGGTAGCTTCGAGATTCTGGCCCGTGTGTACAGGGCTTAATGCTCACAAAAGTTGGGTGTTCTTGCAAAGTTGGGAGGGTTTGTGTTTCTTTAGGAACTGTTACCTATGTACTTTATATTTTCACCATCATCTCGACACACCACACTACTGAATCTGATATCTATAGATGAATAAACAGTCTTCCTGGATCGATATGTAGATCCGTAACTCAAGCCATGCTGCCCTTAAAATGTATCAGGTGGAATGTGCATGACAAACTTAAACATTCAACTGCATTGCTTTGGGTATTGATGAGCATATCTTTGACATACTTCTCAAACATAAAAATATGGTTGTATCTCTGGGTCTACTGATTGTTTTGACATACCTTAGTGAAGGTAATGCCTTCTTATGCATGTTTTTATCATATTCTCAGTCCCCAAGTACATGATATGACCGGTTTATTTTAAATAAATAATGATCCAGCAGGAAAAAATAAGTGTTTTGTAAACTCTTACATTTACCCAGTAACTGGCTTTAGGTGGTACACAGAAATAAAACAAATCCTCCTGCATAACTTGTACCTGATTTTCTTCTCTTCTCTACATCCATTCAAATTCCAGGATTTATAAAACTTATCTGAGTGTTTAGAAAATGGAGTGGAGAGCTGAAGTCACACTCTGAAGAGCTCAGGAAGGAGAGCTCTAAGGCCGCGTACACACGAGCAGACAGATTTGTTCAAATCGGTCGGGCCGACCGATTTGAACAAATCTGTCTGCTGGGGACATATTGGTTTGATCGTGTACACACTATCAAACCAAAATCCCTGCCGCCAGACGGTACAGTGACGTGGCGGTGACGTTGACGCCGCCACGTCACCGCACCAGGTAGTAAAACACTTCCGCGCATGCGTCGAAACCATTCGGCGCGTGTGCGAGAAGACATGTCTGCTGGTTAGCGTACTAACCAGCAGACATGTCGGGCGGACGGGTTCCCAGCCGACAGATTTCAAAGCATGCTTTGAAATCTGTCAGGTGGCCAAATCCGTCAGCTCGCCCGTACACACGGTCGAATCTGTCTGCTGGGACGGTCGGGCCGACCGTTTCCAGCAGATAGATTTGATCGTGTGTACGCGGCCTAAGAGCTGATTGGAGGGATGAGGCACATCCCCTCCAGACAGCACACATGAACTGAGCTAAGGCTTTCAATCAGCTGGATCTTCCTCACTGCCACCTATTTCCTATTGGTGTCAGGAAAACTTGTCAGAAGTTACTCATGCTAATAGCACAGGAACAAAGGAGCAGACAGAAATTACACTTAGTGCTGTGGATATAGACAAGTACACACTATAGAGCAGGTGTGCCCAACTAGTGGCGTGGGGGCCACACGTGGCCTGCAGAGCCCTCTGATGTGGCCCACAACCTCCTGCTCTGGAATGGAATAAAATAGAATACAATACTGTTATTACAGTTACATTTTAATTGCTAAAATCACAGTGTGGGTATATATATCTGTTCTACAGTGGTTACTAGGCTGCTTTCAAACTGATCCACAGGTACAGATAAGTGCACCTGTGGGTTACCTGCACTGAGCTTAGTGAGCCCTATAGGCTCACTATGCAAGTCGCTTAGGGCCCTGCAGAGCTGCGAAGGGCCCCCCCAAATTACTAGAGGCCCTGCCTGGTGAGAAGTGATTTTCGGCCCCTCACCCCACTTCTCAACTCGCTGGTTGCATGGGAGAAGAGGTAAGAATTCAGCACCCCCCGCTCCTCACTTTAATGTAAGATTTAATTTTCGACAGCAGAACACCCCCTCCCCCCGCTTCTCAACTTTAATGTGACATGTCATTTTCGGCAGCCTACCCCTCCACCTCTCAACTTTAATGTGACATGTCATTTTGCTTAGGGCCCCAGGGAGGTCAGGATCGGCACTGCCTGCGAGTTTGGTGTGCTGAGTGTAGAGTGGGCTCTATTGAGCCGATTGGACTGCCCTCCACCCACTCCACTCATTGTGGCCTACGACCGGTTACCAAGTCGCTTAAGTGGCCCTTGCTATTCAAAAGGTTGGGCACCCTTGCTATAGAGGGTTATGCGTTGTTCGTATTTCATTTCTGAGGTTTACAACCACTTTAAGTTTCTCCAAATACACAGGGCAGTTACTGAAAGAAAAGGGATTTGTTCAGCACAGTCATTCTTATAGTCATCCTCTGTGTTTGGATTTATACATTTGTGTTTCCAAAAAACAGGCAACACTCTATAAGTGTTTATGGGCGTGATTGTGTACATACACATGTACTGTACACATTTATTCCCTTGTGTATAATGTTTGTTATAACACATTCCCCATGCTGTTATAATACATAAGAAATGCTCTTCACTCAAATTATATTCATGAACTTATTGCCATCAAGTATCTCCTTCTCCCAGAAGACCATAAAAAACGCAGAGGCCTCTTGAAACAGCGAGAAAATAATGTTTCTCTAATATCAGATTAGATTAGAAAGCAAATCAGGCGTTTAGCCTCTGACAGGCTCCCCTCCCCGCTAAACCTACACCTTGTAATGTAGAAATGATAGCAAGCAGAAAGTTGGAGATGATTGTTCCCAATTGCTCGCCTTTTCTCAATGCCAACATTACGGTGCAGAATTGTCTCTCATAAATTGAATCTATGCCCACATGAAAAGACACTGCAGATGGAGGTGAAACGCATTATCTGCCTGCTAAAAGTGCTCCAAGCTGCTGTACAGGGTCATTGATGCTGCTCTGCTGATCATGATAACTCTTAATGTCCTAGTGTGTCAGGTATATAAGGTATTCTGCATCACAAAGAAGCTGATTTATGGTATAGGGAGAATAGAAAAATCGAAGCTGTCCGTAGTCACCAGTGAAATTACATTTGACATTGTCCTAGAACGAATGGAAATTAAAGTAGGTATATGATACAGTATAAGCAATACACACACACACATCCTTCCACCAAGTGTATCATGTTGTTGAGCTGCTTTAAAGTACACTGTAAAAAATATACATATTTTAGTTAATTTTTTCAAAATTAGGTAGGTTGGTCATTAAAAGAAGGAGTCTGGCCTAATTAAAATGCTGCCTGTGGTTTTACAATGAGGAGCTGGAATCACTATATGGACAAGATAAACACCCTCAGCCTTTTCTTTGCAATTCGAGACAACAAATTTTCAATCCAGAATCAGACACAAACAAATTTTGGGCTGGTGCCAAGCTTCTTCATTTTATAATGATGCTTAAAACCAAACATTCCATCTTTTGATCTCTACATCATAAGAAATCATTTTCTTTCAGAAAAATAATTTTAAGGTAAAAACAACTATAGTATGAGGTCTGCTTAACAGGGTTCTCCTTTAATTTTAATTTTTTTTACAAGTAATGCGCTAACAAACTCCAGGAGCATTTATACAAGGAAATTTTTTTTTTTTAATCTGAGCTTCCATACAAAGGTTTGAGTCCGGAATAGGAACCTGAATAAAGTGTACTACTGTACAATGCTTCTCGTCAGTTACTCTATTTGGGCCATACAGCTGGTTCCACAAAATGTACTCCATGGATGGCCCACCCATTCAATATATTTTGATTGAATAGTCAAATAAACTGCATGGAAATTTTGTGTCAAACAGCAAGCAGCTGCCATTAGTCAGATGCAGCTACTGTTCAGGTGTAACATAAAGTGAAAAAGTGCGGCGCTAAAATGAATGATCTCCGATTCCTACTGAGAACAATAACATGTATGCCATACACATATAATAATTGTGCACATCCAAATAATCATAATAAACATTAGAAAACAGTGTTGAACTGTGATTTTCTAGTAAAACAGTAAAATTAACCATAAACAATAAAAAATGGCAATCCACTATGTTTAAAATGTCCTTAGTGGTAAGAAGGATATCATTAAGAATCCTAATATTATAGGATTGAACTCAGGTAGGTATACACCTATGCCCTGTACACACGATAGGAATTTCCTATGGGCTAAAATCTGATGGAATTTTCTGTCAGAATTCCATTTAAGCTGTCTTCCATCAGTCTTGCATACACAATGTCAGATTAAATTCTGACCGTTCAAAACGCGGTGACGTAAAACACTACGATGAGCTGAGAAAAATGTTCAATGCTTCCAAGCATGTGTTGACTTGATTCTGAGCATGCATGTTTTTTTTCTCTGTTGGAGTTCCACACAGACAATAGGAATTTCCCATTGGATTTTTTTCCATCAGAAAAAATAAAACATGTTCTATTTCCAAACTCCGATGAAAAAAAATCCTATGGGGCCCACACACAATAGGAATTTCTGATGAAAAAATTCCATCAGACTTTTTTCATCAGAAATTCCTATCGTGTGTACAAGGCATATTAGTGAGTCAATCAGGCTTAAATTGTATTGGACCAAAAGGAGACTATCTCTACAGACATGAACTCCAGGGAACCAGTATATTCAAAGTAATGGACGTCCGATGATGTTATATGGGTTAATGAGCCCAAACGGATATAAATCAATATTTGTGGAAAAAATAAGAAAAGGGAGGGCACATAGCGTGATTCTGTAAATTAACTCACAGATATTTATTAAAATTAAAGAATAACACTCACATTTCTGATAATAAAAAAGCGCTTATAATAACAAAGGCAGTAACAGTGACATTAGCAGTCCTTCCCGACGCGTTGGCTGCTTGCTATGGGCGCACTCATGCTTGTCTGTTCCCGAGCTGCCTCTCTGTCGACTGAAGAGAGTTATAGCTGAGAGGGTCACTGCTCTCATGCACATCACTGGATAGAGTTTGGGCTCAGGTAAATGTTTGGGGGGGGGGGGTTTGCTGAAGGTTAAAAAGAATGCATTAAGCTTAAAAAAACTTCTGCCTTTAGAAACACTTTAACCTTGCTTTAGTACTATGGTGTTTTAGACCAGTGGTTTTCAACTTCAGTCCTCAAGTACCCCCAACAGGCCATGTTTTCAGGATTTCTTTTACTTTGCACAGCTGCTTCAAATCAATATCACTGAAATGGTATTGAGAAGAGCTATTTTATCTAAGGGAAGTTCCCAAAACATGGCCCGTTGGAAGTACATAAGGACTGAGGTTGAGAACCACTGATTTAGACTACCTGCTCTGCTACAGTATAACCTAGTGACTATGTCAGTTTACTGCATGGGAATAGATTATTTTATGTTTTCTCATATAGTTGTGAGTAGCATATTTTTATTTGAGCTCACATAGAGCTTTGCAGCATGTCATTACTTAAGAGGGGACGAAGCAGTTCACACAGTTGTGGTAAAGAACCTGAAACCTGTCATACCAAGTGACTCCTCTGGGGGTAAGTACTATATAGGTGTTGTGACAGCCACTTGAGCCTGCTGTTAGAATACAATAGTTGCAGCTGGAAATATTTCCATCCATGCTGTTTAGCTTGGATGGAGGAATTTGTTAAATTTTTACACACATAGTGTATGGCCAGCTTCAGGCAACTCCTGGTTGCTTTAAAGGGAAAATGTACTTAACAAAACAATATAGAATCTATCATTGTTGACATGTTTTTGAAAATGTCAGTTAACTGGTTGTCTCTGGCTTCAATAATTGCTGTCTTTAGTTTCAGTACTTGCTGTCTCTGGCCTTAATAATCACCGTCTTTAGCCGCAATAATTGCTGTCTTTAGGTCCAATACTTGATATCTCTGGCCTCAATAATCGTTATCTCTAGCTTCTAAAATTGCTGTCTTTATCTTCAATACTTGCTGTCTCTGGCCTTAATAATCGCTGTCTTTAGGTTCAATAATTTCTGTCTTTAGCTTCAGCCCTTGCTGTCTCTGTCTTTAATAATTGCTATCTTTGGCTTTAATATTGGCTGTCTATGGCTTCAATACCTTCAAAGATACAAATGCAAAACAAGCATGCAAAATTAGCTTTTTTGTTTTGGGTCGATGTTGCAGATACGACTCAAGACAAACCAAGAAAAAGAGACCACCGCTCCAGGCAAATGCAATAAGCAATCAATGTCCTCCTCAAAGTCTGTGAGTGCTGGCAATGCACAAGGCAAAAAATCAAATGGAAATCATTAATGGAAAGCCGCACACCAAAATAAACCTAAAAAAGGTAGCCTTTATTGGTGTAAAAAGGATAAAAAGCACTACAAAACACAGCTCAGCAAGCAGTGGGGTAAAAAAGCGGACGCGTTTCACACAAACAATCAGTGCTTAGTCATAGCTCAAGACAAACTACTTTCACACTGAGGATTAGCGGTTTAGCACTAAAAATAGCACCTGAAAACTCCTGCCCTGCAGTCTCAATGTGAAAGCGCGAGGGCTTTCACACTGAGGTGATGCACTGACGGGACCGCTCCAAAAGTCCTGCCAGCAGCATCTTTGGAGCGGTAAGAGGAGCGGCGTGTTTACCGCTCCTCCACCGCTCCTTCCCATTGAAAACAATGGGAAAACAATGGGAGACTGCGTTAATACCGCCGGCAATGCGCCTCTGCAGAGGTGCATTGCCAGCAGGTATTAACCCTTTTTGGGCCGCTAAGGGGGGTTTAAACCGCACCGCTATCGGCCGAATATCGCCACAATTCCGCGACAATTCCGACAGTATAGCGCACTAAAAATAGTGGCACTATACCGCCAATGCACTTCCCGCCCAGGTGTGATAGGGGCCTCAAGGTGGTGCTGGATACATGGCTGAGCCTTTCTTGTTTCCTTGGAAACAAGAGGGACACAAAGACAGGAAATTGCATGCAGCTAACCAAGTTATTATACAAACATATATAAACATAATACTACCACCTAGTGGTAGAACTACTAATCACAGTATAACAATGGTTGTTGCAACTACGTATGTATGCTAACCTCATTCATCAACTACGTCTTATAAAAGTTCAATTTTCTTTCAGAGTTCTTTACACTGGCTTTGGAAACCCATTTATTTCCAATTTCATGTTTGCCTTGAGGTAATTCTGCAAGTTCTCAAGCTTAGAGCTGGTTGAGGGGTGTCATCTCTTCATCTGCAGCTTTAATCCATGTTTATACCCCCCATAAACAGGAAGCTTTTTCATTTTTCTCCATGACACAAGCATCTAGCTGTGATGCCGTTTTTGGTTCTCTCAGATTTTCTGTCTGGAGTTAATTGTGGTTAGGATGCTTTTTTTAAAGGATACATTACTGATGCCAGTTTCAATGTCAGTGATGTTCTATTTCTTTTCCTGCAGCGGGGGTTCTTGCTCAGGTTGTTGTTCAGTTGGTGCTGTGTCACTTTTTCAGGCTTTTGACACATAACCATTCCATTAATAATTACACATCTGCTGATTGTTACCGCATGGGTGCTCAAACTGTGGTCCTCCAACTGCTGCAACTACAAGTCCCATGAGGCATTGCAAAGTTGATAGTTACATGCTTGACTCCCAAAGTCTGAGGCATGGTGGGAATTGTAGTTTGGCAACATCTGGAGGGCCACAGGTTGAGCACCCTAGCCTTATTGGTATCTAAAGGCAAATTTATATCATGTTTTTGACACTTTGTATCTGACTAATATACATTTCCTTGCCTGGTGAGCTTCTTTATTGACGGGAAGTTAACTTCAAGAGTAGAAACATACTGTATAGTAGACATGTGCAGACTGGAATATTTTGTTTTGTTTTTTCGTTTTCGTTTGGAAAATAAATTTATTTAGTTACTCCCGAAAATCGTTTTGATCTATGTCGTTTTCGTCGGGAAAGTTTTCGTCCGAAAACGACTATTTTCGATGCTTTTTCGAATTTTCGTTGTTCAATTCGACAAAGCATCGAAAATCATCGTTCTGAGTACAGTGAATAGGTAGAAATTGAATGACGAAAATTCGAGGATTTTCGATGCTTTCTCGAATTTTCGTCGTTCAATTCCTACCTATATTCAATACAGTGAATAGGTAGGAATTGAACGACGAAAATTCGACAAAGCATCGAAAATCGTCGAATTTTCGTTGTTCAATTTCTACCTATTCACTGTATTCAGAATGATGATTTTCGATGCTTTGTCGAATTGAACGACGAAAATTTGACAAAGCATCAAAAACAAAAATAAAGCATTTTTTATGTCGGATCTTTCAGTTTTCGCTTCTTGTGCTTTCGTTTTCGTTTGTTAAAACGATAACAAAAATACCAGATTTTCGGACAAAAATGCATTGTAACGAAAACGAATGCACATGTATACTGTATAGTACATCTTTGACATGTATCTTTCTGGTGACTGTTTGAGGTAGAGCATAAGGTAGATAACATTTCCCTTTTCCTTCTCAGACTATATACTGTCTATTAGCTGTTGTAACTTTTTCTGTCTTGCTTTGCGCAGGGAAAGTATAGAAACGTATATCATTATCATATAATTTTTTAGCTCCAGATTCAGTGTACCATGTCAAAAATGATGAGCTGCCTCATCAGAGAAGGTCTTGTCTTTTTTTCAGTGATTACATTGGATTCGGTGGGGTGGGGAGGGAAGATGATGTCATAATATAGTGGATATGTGATATAATGGATTTTTTATACAGATATTTACTGCCATATACCGGTAGTTTACTTACTTAATTTGTTAGAATGTGCACATATTTTTTTTATATCCCCATGTACAAGCCAATGATGAATTATTTTATATGAGTTGCTCTTTTAGCCCCTAATGGAGGGGGCCTCTTGAAACAATATGTTGTATTTGTGTTTATACATCTAACACGTCAAATTTTGATGTTTTCCTTTATACACCTAAACTCTTCCTGAGATAAGAGCCAAACATAAGCCCTTATTTTCCAAAGAGACCTCTGAAAGAGACCCTCTGCACCAGATGAGAAAACAATATAACTGTATCCAAAATGTAATAAAAAAAAAAACAAGAAGCTTTGGTTTAGGGTTGGCTTCAAGTGTGAGTGGAAAGTAATAGAAATGCTTATAATGAATATACAGTATATGTATTTGTTGCAGTTCTCAGGGGAAAATGCATGATTTTAGCAGGGTGGTTTACAAGTGTGCTTAGGGCCACACAGGTCATGTACTTTGCTCCTTCAATTCATACATTAAATCAACTACATGAACATTACATTTCATAGACACACAGTGCAGAGTATTCTCCCAAGTAAATAGAAATGGCTTAGGGACCCTGGAGAATTTGTGTATGCATTCACCAAAGAAGGTAATGAATGCAGACATAAATCGCCTTTTTCATAAAGTTACGTCTAAACTGCAAGTGACTTTGATTCAATGGGGCTTTGAGCAAGTAGCATAAAATATATACATATATTTCTTTTTTTTGCTCAGAGCAATTAAGAGATACGTAGGTTTCTACTTTAAGAATTATAAATCAAAGTCAGTTGGTTGCTTTGAGCAGCCACACTGCCCTTTACACTTTTGAAAAATGTTTAGGTGTTAGCACTGCGTTCTTAAATTCAATAAGCCGGTTTTATTTTTAGTTCCCATTGACATAAATGTGTTTTCGTTTTTTAGCCTCTTGCACATGCCGATCTAAAATACTTACTGTAACAATAGACAGTAGGTGCAGGTTTTCACTGAATTGCTTAGAGGAAAGAACAAATTGGTTTCCATACTACAGCATTACATTTACATGCAAATACCTTAAAATAAATTCTATCACTCACATTTCAGCGTTTTCAAATACAAGGGGAGGTAAAAATAGTTAAGGGTTCAGCAGATACATCTAAAGTTACAATAAAATCATAAAATAGAGAAGAAATAGGGAAACACACAACCAGAAATAAAATATCACACAAAATAATAAATGGAACTAAACCATTATCTTTGTGTACTCTATATTTTTTCTTTAACAACATGGAAGGGGAGCGGACTTTAGCCCTAGCTGCATATGGGCAGACTATGGCTTCTGTTGAGAGAAGAAGATTGCAACAACGAATGAGACTGTGATGGACACTGGTTTGGTCTTTAACTCCTAAAAAATTTATAAAAATGTCACAGTCTGATTGGTGGGGAGGAATGATCTTTCCTCTCAGCTATTTCAGTATCAAATGGCATGCTGACATCAATCCAGACTGCAGATAAAAATCAAACTCATATTATTATTCTGCCACAATGTATTGCATTCTGTGAATGGAGGAGCTGATGAATGATTCTGCAAATCTTCAATGCCTATTCACAGAGCGTGTTGCATTGTAAAACAATAGTAGTATGAGCTCTCTAAATGGCAGAGTGGTGCAACTTTTAACACTAGCAGCCGCTGATGTTAACCCATATAGCATCGCATTATAGCCACTCATGGCAATATCTGGTGGCTCTAAAGGCAGCACGAAAGGAGGATTTTTGCAAAACGTAGTAGCCTGCAATACATGGGATACGCAGTTACATATAGCTAATGAGTTTGGTGTTGTAGCCACAAAAATATAATAAACTTCAGTTTTAAGACGATGTGATGAGCGGAATACGCCATATTCGATTTTGCGATATTTCACGAATATATAGAAGAATATTCGCGAAATATTCGTTAATATCGAATATTCGTGATATTTTATCAAAAAAAATAAAAAATTCGCTAATGCGAATGCGAAATTGATTGCGAAATTCTCGTCAACACGCGAAAACGGAGATCATTTCCTGGATTACTAAACTAATATGCACTAAACACTAACTCTACTTACACAAACTTATATGACTAAACTAAAGCTAATTATTTATTTTTTTATACACAAAACACAGAAGGGCAGAAAAAGTATTTGCAAATATTCGTAATACGAATATTCGCATTGCGAATATTCGGCAACATAAAAGGATCGCCTCAGCTACTCGGCCCAGGGTCTCTAATCATACCAGCAATGCTTTTAGACGTCGATGGAGATCACTAGGATGTGATCTGTTTTAAAAATAAATTTGAAAAAATACGAATATTCGCAATAGCGAATATTCACCGCAATATTCGATTTATTCGCAAATACTCGAATATGCAATATTCGTAACGAATATTCGCAATGCGAATATTCGTGAGCAACACTATTTAAGACACTATATTCTAAAAAATTCTCTTCTCACCCAGTTTTCTTGTCCACCAAACACCCCTGTAAAGCATGTGTTTGCATTTTAATCTGGATCTAGCTAATATATCCTGTGTTTGTGTAATACAGTCTATGACAGGGGTGTCAAACTGGCGGCCCTCCAGCTGTTGAAAAACTACAAGTCCCATGAGGCATTGCAAGGCTAACAGTTACAAGCATGACTCCCACAGGCAGAGGCATGATGGGACTTGTAGTTTCGGAACAGCTGGATGGCCGCCAGTTTGACACCCCTGGTCTATGACAATAGCTCATGATGAGAGGAACAAGTATCTGAGGATATGGCAGCGCTGTGTTATATCAAGCAGCACCAAAGCTTCATAAATCTTAAAGATTCTGTAGCACAAATTCTATGTTCTCAAATTCTATGTTCTCTATAGAGGTATATTGTGGCACTTACAACACAGAAGTCACCTCTGTGCATTCCTCCAGGCACTACCCAAGAAAGAATCTGACCAAAGGGAAAATAATCCAGGATATTTATGTTTAGTTCCTTTACACCTATTTGAAAATGTCTCATCCCAAAGACTTTTATCTTTCAAGACTGCCCCTGCATAACTTTCATGCCTCTCAAGTCCATCTCTCTGCAGGCTGGCACATGTATCTTTGTCACATAGAGTTAAATTGCAGCAGTCATTATATAATAATCTGGAATACATTTCTGCTAGTAAATTGCTTAGGGACATATTAACCTCTACTTTCAGAAAGACAATTTGTGTTAAATGGTAAACAACTCGAAACAGGTGAGCACTTTAAAGTAAAACAGGTCTGCTGTACATCTGCACAATTAATGTAATGGTATATGTTTATGTGGTGGGGAGATTTGACTTTCTTTAAAAGAAAGATGAAGTATGTCAGCTACCAGTGATATATACAGTGTGTGTGTATATATATATATATATATATATATATATATACATATATATATATATATGTGTGTATATATATGTAGATTCAGTGCAGTATATGTCCTCTCCTCACACTTGTTCCAGATCTTGACAAACAGGAACAGTTAGGGCCCTTTCACACAGGTGGATCAGGCGCCTCCGTGTGTCCGCTTTGCTCAGCTGGGATCCTCCGTTAAATCCCCGCTGAGCCGCCGGCTGACAGGGCGGTCCCCGCACACTGTGCAGGGACCGCCCTGTCTTTCCTCCGCTCTCATCTATGGGGCGATTGGATGAACATGGACGGTATGTCCGTGTTCACCCAAACCGATCCGCCAGACGTAAGAAAAATTGTATTTTCTTCCGTCTGAAAAATCGGATCTTTGCAGAGGCGGGTGATTATGGGTGTCAGCGGATGGTCATCCGCTGACTCCCGCAATCACATAGGGACTTATGTATGTCCCGTTTTCATCTGCAACGGATGGATGATAATGTGGACATGTAAAAGGGGCCTAAGAGAGGAGTAAAATGCTGGAGAAGCTTAACAACAAGACAAAGGCCAGAGCCAACCATGAGAATTTTGTACTTTAGCCGTGCTACTAAAATGAATAGAAATGAATCATTAGGACAATCAATTTATAAGTAATTAAATTGAGCAGGGGCTTCATAAAGTGAAAACTAAACAAGTAGCATGTAGTAATGATTAATCTCAGATAATCTCACAGTTCTCCAATCATGTGTGATTAATTGCTTCTACGTGCTACTGCATGCTACTTGTGTAGTTTACACCATAGAGATTCATTTGATTCATCTGTTTAGTGTTATTTATATAATGTACTGCAACTGGGCTTTTACAAATCTTATGTGTAGATCATGACTAATAGGAAAAACACAGAACTTACAATTTTACAGCGTGATGAATTTTCTTACTCCATTATGAACGGTAGTTTTACCAGAACGAGCGCTCCCATCTCATAACTTGTGTCTGAGCATGCGCGGGTTTTTCACGTCGTTTTAGCCAACACGCAATCATTTTTTACAACCTGGAAAACGACATTGTTTAAAACGTTGTTAAAAAATGCAGCATGTTCGGAATTTTTTTTTTTAGCTTTTTCAGAACCTGAAAAATTATGTGAAGCCCACACACAAGCGTTTTAAATAACATTTTTTAAAAACGTTGTTTTTTTCATGCCGAAAAACGATCGTGTGTATGCAGCATAAGTCGCTGACCCAGAACAGGAATGCAGTTTCTCCAGCTCCTGATTTGCCCTTGGTCAACCATTCAGAAACAAGAGAGTACTTTCGACCACTAGACAGTAATTTCAATATTTGAGGTCAGCGGTGACAGACTATATATTTTGTCATGTGTTGATATGGACATGTATTGGTAGAAATTGAATGTAGTGGTTTTCCAAACAGTTAACTGTTATTTGAATACATCCTTGCTCTTTATAAGGGCAGAAACAAACATAAATGCACATTTTATGTATTAAAATGGCAAAAGTCATGTGATACATTGTTTTTCTTTTTCTTTATTTCTACAGTAACTACAGCTACATCATGCAATGACCCAGGAATACCTCAAAATGGCAGTCGAAGTGGAGACAGTCGTGATGCTGGTGACTCCATTGTATTCCAATGTGATCCAGGCTATCTTTTAGAAGGGGAACCTAAGATTAATTGTGTGCAGATTGCTGACAGGTTCTACTGGAACCCTAACCCTCCTATCTGCCTTGGTAAGAGAAAATGATTTAACAACAAAAAAATAAAATTACTCTTTAACACTAGCATATTACTTACTAATATTTGTCTTAAGTGAAAAAACTCATTGCAACTAATCAGAATTCACATTGTACTAGTTTGGCTTATTAACACTGAAAAGGGTTACTGTGCTGAAGCAATAGCTTACGTACTTACTTAAAGCTCATTTGGCTGTACTTCTCTTGTGGATCACAGGAGTGCAGTTCGTTCTGCACTCCTGTGACCTGTTTTCAGCAGACAGCGGGCTGAAGCCCAATGTCTGCTGATGTCACAGAGGCCGTCCAGGCTTGGGAAGAATAGAATGCATTAAAGTAAAAAAAAAAAGTTCTGCCTTTAGAACTAGTATTCTTCATTATTATGAATAAATAAGCTTATGCTTGCTAAAAATGTACTGCAAGAAATGTTTATTTCCATGCAGATTGTTTGTTTTTGTATAAAGCAAAAGATTATTTCTGACCTGGACATTATTTCTTACACTGATAATGTGTTCATGCTGCAATGGTAGATATCAGGCAGCATGCAGTGTTACAGAGACTGGCAATTTCTTGATAAATGTTCTCAAGTATTTTATATTATTTACCTTAAAGGAAGCCTGTTGGGTATAGAAATGTGGAAGCTGCAGTTAATTACTGACCTGGAGCAAGTATGCAGGATAAGACTTGAAGCTGATCTCCAGGCAGAAATGTAAAACACACCAATTAGTTCAATTATATATTACCTAAAAATTACTAAATGTATGTTTAAATTACTAGTGTAAATACATAATTTTTTCTTGATATCAACCATTTGTAGTAGTTTCTGCATAGCAGTCCAGAGACACTGCTCTACTGCTTCTGCCCTGTATGTACATGTGCTAACCAAGGGAATTTAGATAGAAAATGAAACAATGATGATTTATCTGCCTACTGCTGTGCTTTCACTGCTTAATCACCGGGTGACCAGACTGTATTTCTGTAATTGCAATAGAGAAAAGTCAGGTCAGCAGGATCAGACTTCTGCCTGGTAGGGATCTATAAATATCTCAGTACTGGATGAACCACACCTCTGAACTTTTTAAGATGGGAACGAGGGACACCTATTATCAAAAGTATGTGGGCATAGGACACGCCCCCTGCCATGCCCCCTTAAAGGAGAATTATACAGCAATTTATAAGTAGCTGCTCCAATATCTCTGTATTGATGTTTTTTCTTCAGATGCACTTCAGTTGTCAGCAGTGTCAAATGTATTGTTATGCATAGCAGGCATGCATCGATAGGCAGCACTAGCAAAGAGGTGACTGTTTTTGTATAAATATTGTTAACATTTTATCATCAGTAGCAATATACATCCCTAACATCTTATTCACTCATTGTCCTAGCATTATGAACCTGGTAAAGACCAGTAAAAAATTACCTGTGTAAAGCAGGTGATTCTTGCAAAAAGGGGGGGGGTTGTTTTAAGCTAAATGTTGTTCTTACAGACTCCTGTCTAATTTGCATGAAAGATACCTATTTAAAGTAGAGATGGGCCAAACACCCCTCTGATCAGGGGAAAAGGTCTAACCTGAACGGCAAACCCCATTGTAGTCTAAAGAAGCTGAAAAGGAAAAATCAAAAGTGCTAATTTTGAAGGCTTATATGCAAGTAATTAGCCATAAAAGGGTGCTGGGGTCTGGGTACTGCCCTGAGGGACATGTATCGATGCATTTTTTTTTGTTAATTATAGTTTTTTTTTTACAAGCAGTGATGTTATTTATGATAAAAGTACAACAATAAAATTAGTAGAACATGCTGCAGCAAAAGTGACATTTCTAAAGAAAAAATAAAAATAAAAAAACAAGTCAAAACCCATTTAAAATGACTCAAGGTTGCAATTGCCAGCACCTGGCTATTGAAAAAAAAAATGTGGGGTCTCCCCAAAATCCATACCAGACCCTTATCCGGTCATGCAGCCTGGCAGGTCAGTAAAGAATGGGGACAAGCAAGCACCAACCCCTCCTGAACCACATAAGGCCACATGCCCTCAACATGAGGGGGGCTTTTGGTCCCCCTGCCCCAAAGCACCTTGTCCCCATGTTGATGGGGACAAGGGTCTCACTCCTACAATTGTGGCCGGTGGTTGTGGGGGTCTACAGGTGGGGGTTTATCGGAATCTGCAAGCCCCCTTTAATGAGGGGACCCCCAGATCCAGGCCCCCTCCATGTGATTGAGTATCAGGTACATAGTTCTCCTACCCATTCCCCAAAAAAGTGTCAAAAAGTTAAAAAAAACACACACATTCATTGACAATTCCTTTTTTTTATAATAAAATCAATCACACTGCTGCCGCACCAAAAAAATAAAACGCTGCTGTCCGCTATGAAGGCTGGCAGCCGACAGCAGGCTCTCCAATTTGACATTTTTTATATGAATAAGGCAGAGCCACCTGGCTATGTCACCTGGTGGCACATCCCCTTATGATGTTGACGGTCCAGCATGCACTAGTCAATGGCATTACAAGGGGGCGGGTAATGGTCAAACAGGAAAATGTTCGGCCCTAACTCATGCTTGTTTGCCCAACACTAAATTGTCATGTCATCTATTTCATTATTATGGTGTTGTGTGATGCTTTAACCATGTAAGAATGTTAGAGTAAGTATTATTGTGACATAATTTAAAGCTGGTGCATTTCAACTGTAATCATAGTAAAAAAAAAAAAAAAAATGCAAATGGAAAGTGATTGGCCCATTTAAAAACAAGTAAGTCAAAAACAAATAATTGCTTTTTGCACACAGTAGACTTGGTTTTAAAAGAGTTGACAAATATCTAAAGCAAAAAAAATATATATATTTTAATAACCTATTAGTAGTTTTGAACAAAAAGTCACCAAAGGGCTCTAGTGCGTGTACAATTTTGGCCCTTGAGCCCATCACTGCACAGATATAAATATATAACATATACTTAGATAGTATAGTATATCAATCCAGATTAGATATTTAGTATGATAGATAGATAGATAGATAGATAGATAGATAGATAGATAGATAGATAGATAGATAGATAGATAGATAGATACTGTATTTATTGGCGTATAACACTCACTTTTTACCTTGAAAATAGAGGGTAAACTGTGCCTGCGTGTTATACGCAGGGGGCCGTTGAAAGTTTTTTTCCGTAAACTTTCCTCCTAAAGTTAGGGTGCGTGTTATACACCTGTGCGTGTTATACGCTGATAAATACGGTAGGTAAATACGGGTGGATAGATAGAAGCAGAAGAAGAGTAGGTAATGCAATACCCTTAATGTGAATCTGAGGTCAGACAGTGAACATTCCCTTCCACTCACTTCTAGTCAAAAGGATATTTAGAGCACAGTGGGGAAACATTATGCTTGCCTTAGTACCGGGAAGCAGATAGAAAGTGAAGGAAATGCTCACTATATTGTATTGGAGAACAGTAAGGGCTCTGAACCTGACCTAGAACTGAGCAGTGTCCAGACAGTGTGACAGTAGGGGACCCAACTCTGCTCAACCCACATGTATAAATAAGTTTCTAAGCTCCAGAAGGCTCTTGTGCCTGCACATATGGCTTGTCTGCTGTCTCTTTCTGTTATCATTTATAAAGCCTACAAACCAGTCAATGGTTAATTAAACTGTTGGTTTCTAACATGTATAATGCATTAAGGGATGATGAAAATAGACATTTGTGCTGTGTACATCTTTATTTCTGAAGAAGTGCCTCTTCAATTACAATTATGTTAAGCACAGAGTGGTATATATTTGAAGTGAATATCCATGCCAATTTAGTGTTATGTTCTCCGTGATTATTAAAATCCATTGTCAAGTCCCTAGAGTAACACATATGTTGTTTTAGCATGACTGTTATACGACTTGACGTGTTTATTTTCTGTGACCAGCCTGAATGCATGTCGTAGATCAGAGTGACAGAGAAGCTCAGTGATTGTCTTTAGCAGCCGCTGATAATGTGTGATTTTCTGGGAACTGGGATAAGTGACTTTGTGTATCCAAGCCATTAAAATGTTTCAATAAGTAGATGTGATGTGAGGGAAAATGTATAACCTTATGTCTTCTTAAAGCTAAAGAGGTCCAAGATTGGAGCAGTGAATCTTGTCCATTATTGGCTCAATGTTGCTTCTGTTATAAGATTGTAAGCAAATATTCTGAAATCAATAGCACGAATGTTCAACACGCTGATTGACTCTGGTAGATCAGGCCCACCACATTGATTTTCCTGTCTGCTTGACATGAAATGCTTCTCTTGCTGCAATAAACACAGGCACATTCACTTGCTACTTAAGCTGATAAACTAATTGTAACAAAGGTTATTTTTTAGCCTGGACTTGCTGCTATATATACACTTTACTTTTTTAAATTGGTTTTACTGCAATGTTTGCTTTTGTCAGATAAGAATTAAAATATTGCAGCCAGAAAAACTGATAAAATAATATACTTTAGTAATAATAATACTTGGTACCCTAAGCACAATACAAACTAATGTATGAAATTAATGGTGTCAGTTAGTCACCACCAATGTACTTAATAGAGAGGGTCTTAAGTGCAGCCACTGACATCACCAAAATAGCCACACATAATGTCCAGTAATAATACAATAATACAGGTGTAGGTGAACACTAAGGACTTGACTCAGTAGACTGTTATTGACTAGGGGCACTCTACTCTAGGCTGCTACAGCTCACTGCTTTTATAGTCCCTTTAAAATTCAGAGTTCCCTACAGACCCCTTAAAATTTACTGGTACCACATTTGTTGTTCCTCTCAGCAAGATCCATTACAAAAGCTCAGAGAAGTGTAAACAAAATAAACCAGATTGTTGGTAGTAGAAACTGGTTTAATTAATATTTTCCTTCACAGTCCCTGAGTAAGCACCTAGGCAAGGAAAACACGGATTAATTAGGCCCGAGGGCTGCACAGAATGTAAGAAAGGGCCACAGATTAGGCCTCAGGGGTGTAAACCTTTCCTCCATGCCAGCTTGACAGGCATAAAGCCATTCTAGCTATCTTTGCAACTCCAAAATCTTAGTTCAAAGACAACCATACAAGTTAATGTTACCAAACCAAGCAAGAAAAATTGGTGCAATGTGTTAGGAGAATGGAAAACAGAGGCCCAACATATGGTGATATTATGTTGTTACATAAATGCCGCTTGAAACAAGGGATTGAATAACCTTTAATGATCCTTTAATCGACTACTGTTCAGTAAATAGCATATGTTTGTTAGTTAGACAGTCCTTTTAGGTTTACTTTTAAAGAAAATTAGCCAGGAAAGCAATTGGAGATTTAGATCGGCGTACATTTATTTCCCTTACTTCCTTGGTGCATGTTTACCTCTTTGCTTTTTTTATTCTTGGCATTTTCCTTAAAACACCATCCTAATATTAAAGGATTTTGAATGACCATGGTATATACTGAGATCAAGAGTCCCTGTCTTATACCTTAGTACATATCACTATGATAGACAACCCTTACTGACCAGTAGGAAGGTATCAAGAGTAATAGTGATGTGTAACCTTGATTTAATTTTAGTCTTTTTTTTTTTTTTTTAACATGATGGACATGTGTCTTTCTCAAACTTGCAATTGCAATAGATAAAGGGTGCATGCACCTATAGGTGCCAGTGTTTCTTGTTCCCACACAGTTGTCCTTTAAATTGATATGGCAGTATTTTCTGATGAACTGTTTAACACTTTCTTATAGTTGACTTGTTTAAATCATTCTTAATGTAAAAATAAATAAAACAAATCAAGCAAGTTACCTTGTATTTTACAGCTCCATGTGGTGGAAACCTAACTGGACCAACAGGAGTTATCCTTTCTCCTCAATACCCAGAACCATATCCTCCACAAAAAGAGTGTGATTGGAAACTGACTGTCTTTCCTGACTACGTGATTGCACTTTCCTTTAACACGTATGTACATCATGCTAACATATGTATTGCAATTATGCTCTCTGACTACAATTTAAAGTATACATGTATACAGTATTTTGCCTTGAGAGTATAAAAAACTATTTAAATAGAGTGTTTATTGATGCATCACTCAAATTGATGTTTTGCCCACACACGATCATTTTAAATGACATTTTTAATAATGTCATTTTTTTTCATCACAAAAAGTGATCATGTGTATCCGGCATAAGAAACTGAAAACCATAGCAAATAAAAGAAATGAGCAGGAAATATCTCCACCAGCAGACAATACCCAAGAGGGGATAAATATATCCAAGGCTGTGCTTATAGCATATGAATTTCCATCATACATGTACAAGAATGTAAGATAGATAGATAGATAGATAGATAGATAGATAGATAGATAGATAGATAGATAGATAGATAGATAGATAGATAGATAGATAGATACCGATTAAATTAAATTAGCAAATTTTTTATGTCTTCTGAAAAACGACCAAAAAAAAATTCGAACATGTAATTTTTCAAAATGTAATTTTTTGTGTCATAAAAATTATCGTGTGTGGGCAAAACGTCGTAAAAAATGACGTTTTAAACCCGCACATGCCCAGAAGCAAGTCAGGAGATGGGAGGTAAAACTACCATTCATAATGGAGTTAGCACATTCATCACGCTGTAACAGACAAAAAAGCAGGAATCGTCTTTTACTAACAAGTAACCAGCTAAAAGCAGCCTCAAGGCAAATAGAACTTCCCCTTTAGAGTGCCATCGTTTTGTTCATCATTTTCCAAAAATTATGTTGTGTACGCAACGTCATTTTTGAAAATGAAGTTGGAAAACTTTCGTTTTTTTTCATGAAGAAAAACATCACAAAAAGTGATCGTGTGTACGAGGCATGAGGCAAAGGGAAGAAACATTTATACATACAGAACCTTGCTGGCCTCCTTCTGAAAAAGCTGAGCCAAAACAAATGTAAAGCAAGTGAAGCTTGAATGTAGCCAGAATTTCTGATCTGCACACTTGGGCTGGCTTGGAAAGTCAGAAAGTACTGCTAGTAGACTTCTGTGACAGTTACAAAGCTGTCATTTTCAAAAAGAGAAGTTAGCTATGGCAGCCTTTATGTTTCTTTCAGTATAGGTTTACTATAAATTGCACCTGTACATAGACTATGAACATTAAAATACTCACATATTTTTAACAAACAAGCTTTAAAATAAGCCATTTCTGACCTCTCTATCTGTTAGTACTGGGAATTAATTATTTCTTAACCACTTAAGACCCGGACCAAAATGCTGCTAAATGACATTGCCCCTTTTTGCGATTCGGCACTGCGTCGCTTTAACTGACAATTGCGCGGTCGTGCGACGTGGCTCCCAAACAAAATTTGCGTCCTTTTCTATAGAGCTTTCTTTTGGTGGTATTTGATCGCCTCTGCGATTTTTATTTTTTGCGATATATACAAAAATAGAGCGACATTTAAAAAAAGAAATCTATATTTTTTACTCTTTGTTATAAGAAAAATCAAATAAACTACATTTTAGTCAATCATTTAGGCCAAAATTTATTTAGCCATATGTCTTTAGTAAAAAAAAATCACAATAAAAAAAAAATTAGCTACCTAGCGGGAACAGCGACACTAATACAGCGATCAGAAAAATTACACTGGCAATAGGGAGTGAAAGGGTTAACTAGGGTGGTGATCAAGGGGTTAAAACTTTATTAGGGGGGGGTACGAGGGCTACCCTGAACCTAACACTAACTGACTGTCACACTATCTGTCACACTGACACTAAATACAGTAATCATACATGTATGATTACTGCATTCAATGTGACTATGTGTAGTGTGTGTCAGTGTAGTGTTAGTGCAGACTTACTGTGCGATGTGATCTCTCCTCAGCGGTGGTTGAAAAAAAACGCTGAAGGAGAGATCACATCGTTTCCTCCTTCCTGTGTTTACACAGGAGGAGGAAGTAACAGGGCGGGGGGCGTGGGGATTGGCTGAGAGAAATCCGGAGGGACGGACAAAAATGAATAGCTGCCCCCTCATCCCGGATCGCTCGGCCAGCAAAATGGACCGCCGTATGTTCCGGGGGGGGGGGGTCCGATCGGACCCCCGAACCCCCTTTAAGGCACCAACGTATATATGTTGATGTGCCTGTCGGTGCCATTCTGCCGACGTAAATGTACATGATACGGTCCTTAACTGGTTAAAGATCACAACAAAGACTCTAAAGTTGGGCTTCAGACAGTTTCTACCAAATTTTAGTGTGTCTATTGCGAAACTTTGATGATGAATTTCTCTAGAGTGCCTATAGCTACAGATGTGAATAAGGACTTGTTTAAAAGTGAAATAACTGCTTGTTTGGAATATTAAAAATCTTTAGTGTGTATAGACTGGAAAGAGGCTCACTTTAAGACAGAAAAATTACACAAAGCCAATCTTGTGAGGGCCGGGAGGGAGAGCACAGAAAACTATGCCTTTTATGGGTTATGATATCAGATAACACCCAGGTAACCATTTGGATTAGATGGTATAGGTGACACTAAGTAGCTGATTATAACTTGAATTTTGAATCCACAATTAAAATCCGGTTAATATTGGAGGTCTGAGATGGTGCTTAGGTAACCCAAAACAAAGTCTTAGTTTTATGAACCATGGTGTAGGTGATGAGCTTATATGATTTGGCTAAAATGCAAATTAATACCTCATGAGTTTGTGCGCTTCGATCTTTTATGGACAGAAGTTAAAATATGTATTTTAAATGAACCTTTGCCCAAACTATGCACACTTAAAAAAGAAGTCAGGGCCCGGTATTAAAAAAAAAATCTATTGTAAAATTCAGGGGATCTACCACCTTGTGACCACATGCAACAGCCGGTTATCGTAAACATAAAAGTCTTTCTTTTTCTTATGCAAACACAAAGGAGCTTCCAGCAGCAAAATAAAGCTTCAAGAAATGCAACAAAAAAGTCCACTTATCTTTAGCACAACTCGAACTGTTAAACATGCAAAAGTCAAATAAGGGCTTTTAGCATTGTCCAGCTTCAGACGGTTTGTAGCACACATGCAACAGAGAGCCAGGTTTCCTCTCAACCCCTAATCTACCCACTAACACTGGGAGTTTCCAGCCTTATGTGCTGCTTCCTGAAAGCTGCTTAATCCTGTAGGGTCCAGAGTCCCTGTAGTCAGGAGTAAAGGCCCTTTTCCCACACAAATGTCACTCAGGGCCTCCAAACCATGACTAGTGCAGAGAGGACTGTGAGTCAGTTCCCTCCCATTCTTTCACTGTCCCCAATCTATCTTCTGATAGAACAGAGCCTTGGGGACACTCTGTACATGCTCAGTTTGGTGTGTATAGTTAGAAAGTTTTTTGATGTGACCAGCACAGGGCCAATCAGCACTGTCCAGACAGAAGGTCAGGGGGGAATAAAAACACCTCTTCAAAGTTTTAACCAGTGCTTGGCTGGACAATCATGGAAGTCATAAGACTGCTATATACTGCTGATGAGAAATGTAGCAGTTTTAATTTACTAAAATATTTGCTTTTCTATATTCTGTGTACTGTGGGAGGCCAGATATTATGAATACTTTCATTTTGGATAGAGTGAAGAAGAATTAGACCCCTGCAATGTTTTGATTGCTGTCTGTGCTTTTCTTAGTAAGACCCCTTTCACACTGGAATGTATTGCAGGCGCTATAGCATTAAAAATAGCGCCTGCAATCTGCCCTCAAACAGCAGCACCATTGTCTCCAGTGTGAAAGCCCAAGGGCTTTCACACTGGATCGTTCCGCTAGCAGAATGGTAAAAAAAAAAGTCCTGCTAGCCTCATTCTTTGTGTTTACCGTGTGTTTACCACTCCTTCACCGCTGCTGCCCATTGCAATCAATGGAACAGTGCAGCTATACTGCTCGAAATGAGGAGTTTTTCCGCCGACGCTATGAGCGGCTTATTTACCTGCTGTGAGCTGACTAAGGTCATATAGTGATGCAGCAAATCTTGTATCCACGCGCGATATTGTCGGAACCATCCTTTCATAGGGGAGAAAGGCGTGTTAGGAGGGGAAGGAGGAAACAGAATAAGAAAGTTAGTAACAGGGGAAAAAACAATTTGTGACTTCACTTTTTTCCGCATGCAATCTCATCGTGGGACGTACCGCTAGTCCACATAACAGGTGAAAATACACACAGCATCAGGCACTGCTCCGCTGATGGAGTAGCCACCTGGGAATGGCCTGGCGATTAGTGATGAGCGGAATACGCCATATTCGATTTCGCGATATTTCGCGAATATTTCGAAGAATATTCGCAAATATTTCGAAGAATATTCGCGAATATTTCGAAGAATATTTGCGAATATTCGTTAATATCGAATATTCGTGATATTTTATAAAAAAAAAAAAAAAATTGCGAATTTTCGCCAATGCAAAATTTCGCGTTTTTTTTTATTTATTTTTTTTATAAAATATCTCGAATATTCGATATTTACCAATATTCGCTATATTTTATAAAAAAATAAAAATTGCGAAATTTCGCTATTGCGAATTTTCGCTATTGCGAAATTTCGCGAATGCAAAATTTATTGCGAAATTTATTGCGAAATTTGAAAAATACGAATATTCGAAATAGCGAATATTCGCCGCGATATTCGAGTTATTCGCGAATACTCGAATATGCAATATTCGTAGCGAATATTCGCAATGCGAATATTCGTGAGCAACACTACTGGCGATGAGAATACATGGTGTCTCACTTAGATGAGGGAAAAAATAAAAAAAGGTGCACATAAACCACTATAAACCAATATAGAATGACCATAGTTATGAACGAAATGAACTAGAGTGGGAGAAAGCCCACAAGACTTTCCTGGCCTGATGCAGGATTGACTACCTGCTGGCTCAGGGTTCGCCATGGCCCCAATCGAGGACCATGTCATAAACTAAGTCTGAGTTCCTAGGGACCTAGGAGTGAAAGGTGACAAGGCAGAGCGTGCCGACATAACACTGGACTTACAAATTCTGTCCTTTACCAGGTTCAACTGAGCTCCTGCTGGCCGAGTGTGGCAGATGGTTTTAGGTGTTTAGGTGGATCCTTTCTTTGACTCCTTTGATCCCTTGGGCCCTGCTTCACCTTATCTGCATAGGTGTCCGATGCAGCATGGCTGGTTGAAAGTGACTGAAGAAAAGCATATGCTTTATCCTGAGACTGAAGGGTGAGTTGTTCCCCATCCGGGGTTTGCAGGCGAAGAATAGCAGGGTATGCTAACATAAAACGAATGCCCCTTCTGTACAACTCAGAACAAATCTGTTGGGATTCCTTACGTTTGTGGAACACTTCTGCTGAATAGTCCGAGGAAATTAAAAGTTTCACCGAACATACTTTGCGGAAGCTTTGCAAAATGTCCATACGGTCAGCGTAGTTCAAGTATTTCGCTATCACTGGTCTAGGACGCTTGCGGTCATCTGTCGGAGCTCCGATCCGGTGGGCCCTTTCCACTGTGCATCTGTGGCTGAGGCCTAGAGTCTCAGGGAGAGCAGCAGAACAAATGTCCACTAAGGAGCCATGCTTGTGGGATTCAGGGAGGCCAATGGTTCTCAAGTTGTTCCTCCTGGAGCGATTCTCGAGGTCTTCCATCCGATCGTGCAAGTGCTGCTGATCTTTTATATATCCCTCCAGGGTAGTATTCATGTTGTACTGGTCGTCCTTTACCGAGGATATGCGCTGTTCTGCATTCGTTAATCTCTGGGAGTGTTCCCCCATCTCTCTCTGCAAGCTGCTGGATCCCCTCTGCAACTGCTCTCTCTACAGCAGCTGTGATGGTGGGGGAGAGCAGCGCTGCTACAGCCTCAGCTAATCTTTCATGTGTGCTGTCCTGCTCTGTGTTTCTGGCCACAATGGTGTCCATAGCCTCATGTATCGGGTCCCCACTTGTGAGGCATCTATGCACTGGCATCTGCTGAGCGCGCTGTGAGGACAAGGTGGTTTGTGCTGCGGTGGCCATATTGGATGGCTCTGTGTCCTTCGGCAGAGTGTCACTCACGCCGGCTACAAAGTGTGACCACGGCTGGGTGAGGTAACGCTCCATTTCGCGGCAGCAAAGGGGAGGTGGATACGCTGAAAGTGCACCGATTTTATGCGGGCTTAGCAGAGCCTCCAGACTCTGCGTCTCTCTACATGTGGCCCTGTAACCGGAAGTAAAAAAAACACAATGTCAATGAAGACAAATTCTCATGTATCTATAGGGAAAGTTATTCTGGATCCTGGGCTCAATAGTTTCAATAGTCTAAATTCCAGAAAAGAAAAGCACTTGTTAAAAAAAATAGTTTTCTCTAGGTTGGCAAGCTCTCATTTGTTAGGCTGGCCTAACTGAAAGCCTACTTAGAAATGTAGTAAAATATATATATATATATATATATTTACTGTCTGCTGTGTGGAATTTTTAGAAACTCCAGAAAGTATTTCTCCAATAATCATCAGCCTTCATCTTTTAGCCAGAAATGGTCTCTAATTAGTGTATTTTTTGCAAAGCCTTATATCAGCCTAGCAGACTAGCTATGAGATCGGCTTTAATGTATCTTGCTAATGTCTTTCGTGCCATTAAGTGTTGGACAGGACTTGTTAATGAAGTCATTTGCTTTTATAAGGTGGAGAAAGGATCGCCAGTGATAATAAGGTCCCCAGGGGACAGACACATATATCTAAGCTTCTATTAGATTTTTAACTTGTAGTGGCTAGGGAGCTGTGTGATGTGTAGCATGACAAATTAAGAAATGCCGGGTCACTCTAGCTATAGGGAGGTCATCTACTTTTTCTTTGGCTTTAAGAGGGGTTTCTAATTATATTTACAGAGCCTTCTTGCATTACCCACGTGTTTTTTTTTTTTTTTAAATCCTCTAGAGTTTTTTCCTATCAAATAGTACAATTCATACTTATACAATTTGTCCCAGGTTTATGATAGCAGCAAATCATTGAAACACATTTTTTTTACCTAAACAGTCACAATAATAACATAGCGGGATGTATTGTTAACTAAATTATACATTTTACAGGTAATTCATGGTTTTACAAAGTTAATACAGGTGGATCTCTTGCAAATATATGTGAGCTATATATTTTGTCAAACATTCCAGCAGCGTAATTAAAGGAAGTATGTGCTATAAGCAACACAGAAGATGGCAATGCTGTAGGATCTCTTTCTGAAAATGCTAAATGCCTGACTTTGACAACAAAACTCTGACTCTCTGACCTAACATAAGCATGCAATTCAATAAAGTCAGAATGCAGCTAGTGCTCTATACTGTATGATTGTTTTAAATAAGTGACTCAGAGTAATGAAGCCATTGAATCAGGTTAGCAGCTAAGAAAAAAGAAGTCAAAAATAGCACCATCCTTCCCCTCCTTCTCATCGACAGCATATAACCAACTTTCCTTACTCGAGTGTCCCTCTGTTCAGCCACCAGTGAGCCTCAAACTGACTTAATCTCACCCTCATTTGACAGTATTGTCCCATTTAAAAGACTAGAAATTTGGAAGCAAGTTGTAAATGTACACTGTAACGTAATGTCCAATGTAAAGTAAAACACTTGGGGGTAAAAATATAAATGCAAGTTAACCACTTAAGCCCCGGACCATTTTGTTGCTAAAGGAACAGGCTACTTTTTGCGATTCGACACTGCGTCGCTTTAACTGACAATTGCACGGTCGTGAGATGTGGCACCCAAACAAAATTGACTTCCATTTTTCCCACAAATAGAGCTATCTTTTGGTGGTATTTGATCACCTCTGCAGTTTTTATTTTTTGCCCTTTAACCACTTAAGCCTCGGACCAATATGCTGCTAAATGCCCAGAGGCGCTTTTACAATTCGGCACTACGACGCTTTAACAGACAATTGCGCGGTCGTGCGACGTGGCTCCCAAAAAAAATTGCGTCCTTTTCTTTCCACAAATAGAGCTTTCTTTTGATGGTATTTGATGGTATTTGATTGCCTCTGCGATTTTTTTTTTTTTGCGCTATAAACAAAAATAGAGCGACATTTTTGAAAAAAAAAACAATATTTTTTACCTTTTGTTATAAGAAAAATCAGTAGATTTTAATGATGCTTAAATAAAAAAAGAAAAAAAATCCTTTAAATATTGTACCTGCTGGGTGTTTCCTGTGAAAACGTCTTTGAGAACCCGGGTCTTGCCCCAGGGAACATGTATCAATGGAAAAAAGTTTAAAGAGCAGGACTCCAGAAAAAACGACCGCTTTTAAAACTTTTTCTCAAAACTATAGACACCCAGCAGGTACAATATTTAAAGGAATTTTAATTTGTTTTAATTTTTTTATTTAAGCATCATAAAAATGATTTTATTGATGCTTAAATTAAAAAAAAATGAAAAAACTACCGTTTTTAAAACTTTTTTTTCCATTGATACATTTTCCCTCAGGCAAGACCCGGGTTCTCAAAGACGTTTTCACAGGCAAACTATAGACACCCAGCAGGTACAATATTTAAAGGATATTTTTTTAATTTAAGCATCATTAAAATCACTGCTCCAGGAGCAGTGATTTTAATGATGCTTAACCTCTTCAGGTCCGTGCTATTGACAGAATACGTCAGCAGCGCGGACCTGAGGCGCCGGGGTCACGTCTTTGGACGTGATTTACTTGTAATTCCCCGCGCGCGCCACAGGGTGGCGCGCGGCGGGGAAAAACAGTCCCGACGCATCACCAAGGATCCGATGCGTGTACCCGGCGGCCGCGATGTCCGTCAGGTACACGTGATCGTCGGTGAGAGAGCAGGGACGTGGAGCTCTGTGTGTAAACACAGAGCTTCACGTCCTGTCAGTGAGAGGCGACTGATGCTGTTTCTCTTGTACATAGGGAGACAGCATCGGTCACCTCCCCCAGTCACCCCCCTCCCCCCACACAGTTAGAACACACCCAGGCAATACATTTAACCCCTTCCTCACCCCCTAGTGTTAACCCCTTCAATGCCAGTCACATTTATACAGTAATTAGTGCATTTTTATAGCACTGGTCGCTGTATAAATGTGAATGGCGCCAAAAATGTGTCAAAAGTGTCCGATGTGTCCGTCGCAATATCGCAGTCCCAATAAAAATCGCAGATCGCCGCCATTACTAGTAAAAAAAAAAAAAAGCATAATTATGTCCCCTATTTTGTAGGTGCTATAACTTTTGCGCGAAGCAGTCACTTATTGTGATTTTTTTTTTTTTTTTTTTTTACAAAAATACGTAGAAGAATATGTATCGACCTTAACTGAGAAAAAAAATATAAAAAAAAAAAATGGGATATTTATTATAGCAACAAGTAAAAAAAATATATATATTTTTAAATTGTCGCTCTTTTTTTCATTATAACGCAAAAAATAAAAACCGCTCGGGCGATCAAATACCACCAAAAGAAAGCTCTATTTGTGGGGGAAAAAAGGACGCCAATTTTGTTTGGGTGCCACGTCGCACGACCGCGCAATTGTCAGTTAAAGCGACACAGTGCCGGAAGCTGAAATTTCGTCTGGGCACGAAGGGGGTTTATGTGCCCAGTAAGCAAGTGGTTAAATTAAAAAAAAATTGAAAAATTCCTTTAAATATTGTACCTGCTGGGTGTCTATACCTGTGATAACGTCTTTAAATAGCACAATGTATGGGATGTATATATATCCTCTACACACTGTAAAAATTAACTAAACTGACTAGCCTGCCTGTTCTATCTATCTATATAGTAATAAAGACACTGTCTCTCTCTCTCTCTACAGGACTGATCTCTTTAACAACGCCGCAACACACTACACAAGGCCGCCTTGCAGACAGCCTTTTATAGTGTGGGGCATGTACTAAACCCCCTGAGCCATAATTGGCCAAAGCCACCCTGGCTTTGGCCAATTATGGCTCTCCGTTTTTGCGCGCTGTAATTGGCCAAGCATGCGGGTCATACTGCATGCTTGGCCAATCATCAGCACGCAATGCCGCAGTGAATTATGGGCCGTGACGCACTCGAATTTGGTGCGAACGACCCGTTTTGTTCGAATTTCAACGAACGTACGAAAAGACGATGTTCGAGTCGAACATACGTTCGAATCGAACGCGGAGCTCATCCCTAATGCTCATATCAACCTGTAGGTATATTCATTTTAATTTGTCTTAATCTTAACCCTTTGATGCTGGCCGTACACAAATATGCAGCCTCTCTGTGCTTGTACCTTAGCACAGACGGCCCGCATTCTTGCGTGAATTGCTGCAATTACACCTGTGCCAAGACTGCGCTCAAGTCACAGTTACTTTCACCTAACCGAAAAGTTCCCGATCTCTCCCTGCGATTGGGAGTTTTCAGATCACTTAAACCGCCATGACAGCCAATCATGGCGGTCATGTGATCTTAAGCCCTGCCCCCCTCCCAGAACCATAAACCTCTTAGCTAATGTCAACATTTGTGTATGTCATGTTTTTTAAAATGTAATAAAATATAACTAAACTTATGCTCAACCTAAAGGAAAAAATAAAAAATAAAAAGTTAAGAAACAATCCTATTCGTTAGTGGCACAGCTAGACGTTCTTTCACCCGGACAAAGACTCCATTCCCACCCCCATCCCCCAAAAAAATAGATGGTGTCAGCTGTTTTTTTAATTATTTAAATGTGTTATTGTTTTTTAAAATTGTATTTTTACAATGTAATTATATCACTTCAGTATCCTATCTTGCATCAGTATCCACCTTACATCAATGCCCCTCCCCAGATCAGTGTCTCCCTTACATCAATGTCCCCCCTTACATTAGTGTCCCACTTACATCAATGCCCCCCTCACATCAGTGTCCCCCTTACAGTACATCAATGCCCCCATTACATTAATGCTCCCTTTACATCAATGCCCCCCTTACATCAGTATCCCCCTTACATCAGTTCCACCCTTGCTTCAGAATCCCCTCTTACATTAGTGCCCCCATTACTTTAGAATCCCCCTAACATCAGAGACCCTCCTATCTTTAGACTCCATTTTTACATCAGAGACCCACCTTATATCAGTGTCCCCTTTATATCAATGCCCCACCTTATATTAGTATCCACCTTCCTCACATCAGTGTCAACCTTTACTTCCATGTCCACTCTTACTCATCAGTGCCTCCATTATATCAGATTCCCATCCTAAAACAAACTTTTAGTTGCAAACTTTAGTTGACAAAGATCAGTAGTTTTGTAAGAGATCGAAGGTAGTCAAGACAGTCTGTATTATAGTAGATGTCAGGTTTTCCTTTTGTATGATTTAATTTGGAATTAAGAAGCTGAATTGTTGTTTTTTAAAGGATTTGTCTGTTTCCAGTGAAGTAAAATGCAACCTTTGGTGCATCAGTGGGTATAAGGTCAGGGACAGGGAAGTTATCTATGTATGGGTGGACATGTCCATTGGAAGGAGGAGGTAAGTAGAAGGATCTACCATTAGATCTACCATAGTGAGTTTTTGAACTTTGTCATGAACTACAGTATGTTCCAGAAAGAGTTGAGTTCAGGACAATGATAGAAAGTATATCAAACTTTCTTTTACCATGTTTAGCTACATGTTTTGTCTTGGTGTAGCTACAAAGTAATGCACACACTGGTAATGGTTCAGCTGGAAGTAAAACAAGGTCACATTATGTCATCTTCGAGAAATGTTTAAATCAGTGCCTCAAAGGAAAAACCTGCTGTACTTCCATCTCTTACTGTGGGCTCAGCTCCTTACATGAATGTTTTGAAGGTGTATGTGGCATATACCTGTAACAAAATGTGTCCCCAAGTACTTACTGAGAAAAGTGACAATACAGAATAAATCAGCTTTAAAAAGGGATTACCACTTCTCTGAACTAAAAAAACAGTTCCTTACAATACTGATATCTTAGTTTTGGGTGTGGACTGATGATCTAAATTATCTGCCTGGTTTTTATACTGTATGTCTTGGTATCCTCAGGGACTATCCAAAGTAGTGGGTTTTATTTGAGTTTTGATTGTTACTGAAACTTTAAGCAGAACTTTACAAAAAATAAAATAATTGCCATATTATATCGGCGTATAACACGCACAGGCATATAACACACACCCTAACTTTAAGAGGGACGTTTCAGGAAAAAAACTTTACACAGCCCCCTGCGTATAACACTCAGGCACAGTTTTCCCTCCATTTCCAGGGTAAAAAAAGTGAGTGTTATACGCCAATAATTACAGTGTTTAGAAGATATTTTTTGGGGGGGCAAAAAAAAACCTTTTCATGTTTCTTCTGCCCCAAAAAAATGTTCCTCCTGTTCCTAACTTTTTTTTTGTACAGCACTTGTTATTCAGTGCACTGTACACTTTTGGTCCATTCCCAGCAATGGTAACATGCTGAGAATGGAACCAGGTGCCAAGAAGAACATCTCTAGTGGCAGCTGTTTGTTGAAGAAGGAGCAAATCAGATGAAGCAGCCAAAAATATGGAGGCAGCAGGAGACAGCAAAGGACAGCTCTGAATTGTTAGTATTTAAAAATAGGCAATTGGAGAAGTGAATCTGCTATTAAGTACAAGTATTCTGCATATACGGTACACTTGCATATTCTAGAAGGAGTTACCTATAGTTGCACTTTCAGAAAAATTACACTGAACAGAAGCAAGCCTTGTACTGCTTTGAAATTAGCATGTAGCATTTTGTACCGAAGTAGCATTCTAATTCCTGCAAATCGAAAGTCTGCCCTTATGGTCTAGGCTAGGGAAAGAAAACAGGAACGACGATCATGTAAATATCAGCATTATAAAGCAAGAACATGATTACATTGGTATACAGTTTTCATAATACCAGGATATGATGGAAGTAGGAAAATATCATTTCTACAAGGTTTAAATACATACATAATAGGAAAATAGAGCTGTGTTAAATCTTACACCTAAAGGTCCCTTTCACATGTACAGATCCCGTGAGGATCCATACATGTGTATCCGCTTGATCAGGGGGGATCGCTCCGTTGCCCCCCGCTGAGACGGCAGATGACAGGGCTGTCCCCACACACTGTGCAGGGACCACCCTGTCAGATTTCCGCTCTCCCCTATGAGGGGGTCAGATGAACATGGATCCGCTCTGCAGACAGATGAAAAAATTAAATTTTCCTCCGTCTGCAGAATCTGAGCATTGCGGACACTGATGAGAGTGTCCGATGAAAGGATAAGAAAGTATACAATTCCTGTATGGTACTTTCATTTTTAACTGACTGTGTGATTGGGGTGATTGGGGGGAATTACCCTAACATGCTATTCTGAACATGAAACAGAATTAAAATAAAAGGCAGGGAAATTCTGTTATTAGAAAGTTGCCACCCAAACAGGTTGCCCTACTTCAGGCCAGGAACTTTGTGCTAAAGTCATTCAATGTGTACTCTATGAGGAACACAATAAAAAATGTGCCACTAATCCCTACCTCATTCCATCTCACCATTTTAATTGCTTCTTCATAGTGGGTCAAAATGGACAGGTGCCCTAGATAAAAATTCCCTGGTGGAAAAAATACCTAACAAGGGGAGAAGGTGAAGGAGTAGTAGTGAGAGAAGGAGGTGGAGGAGGTAGAACACACCATATCAGCAATGCTTGGCACCTACTACCTCCATGAGGCTGCATCTCCACCTCCACCAATCCTTTTAAGCTTGTTTATTATTAATGTTTTTTGGAAAAACGTATTCACGGAAAGGTGGGCAACCTAAGGCCTATAGAATTCTCTGTTAAATGTTTGCTGCTTTCAGAACCTCCCCTTGGCTGTAAAGTTTCCCCATTCCTTTTGCTGCTGTATGCCCTTCCCCCTGCTTTGTGAAAAGGCTGGCAGCCTAAAGTAGTAGGTTTTTATCCCTGCAGCTATGCATCCAGTGCCCTGACTATAATGAAATACATTTAACAAATACAACTGCTTGCCAAGTGCCTGGGAGGAGAATGATCATGCTAGCAAAGCAGAGAAATTGCAGACATTCCTACCCTCTGCTGTATGCAGCACTGTACCAATATCAAAAATACAGATCAAAATTTAAAAAAAGTCTAAATACTATGAAAATAAAAATAATAAAAAACAATAATTTAAAATAAATAAGAGAAAATAAATGGTGACTTTGAATCTACCACTCTGGGTCAGCCCAGACCTAGAAATGTCCACTAGGGAGAGGGGTTTTCCACAATGTGAGAGGTATTGAAAGAATTGAAGTGCAGTTTAGACAGCCAGACCTGAAATAGTTATAGTGTAGTTTTTTTTTTGCAGCTCTAGATGGCAGCTGCTGCCCACTGTACACTGTGACATCCTAGTGCTTCTTCAGCGTAGGGCACTGAGGGCAGGCTCGGGGCCCGGCTTAGGCTGTTAGTGCAACCCTTAGGTACAAGTGAAAATTGGGAGGCAGGGCACTGGCAGCAGGAAGAGGAAGTTTAAATCTCTTAATCTGACTGTTGGGGGCCGAGAAAGGTGGTTGGTTGTTAGGATGCCAGAGGGTCCTAGCAACCAACTATTAGAGCTGGCAGTGGCAACGTCGCATGAGAGGTGGCACTTTACAGTTGGTGTGATGTAAGATAGATGGACCGTTTTGACCCGTGCATCTCCTGGCACCGCCCCTGGCTACACTGTCCATAACAGACATTTAGTTCTGAAATCAGATTTTTACAAATCATCTGTGAATCTTTGTAGGGTTTGCAACCCTGCTTGGAATGGAGTGCTAAAATATTTCTTCTGGATCCAATTGTAGTCAGTTTCAAGTGTACTGGTGGAAATAAAAGATTGCAGTATTTTAGGACTACTACTTCTTCCAGTCAATCCACCATTTTAACTGATATCAGAATTTTGAAAGCAGATTGGGAAGCTAATGCTGTCTGCAATTTATAACCAAACCACACTTGTTTTTTGAAAGATTTGCTTCTCTCCTTTTTGTTTTTAACAGACTTCAATGGGATTTGCTGCTAAGTTGGGGTTTAGTGAATTTAAAACATGATTTGGTGAAATCCCTGCAAATGGAACTCAGGCGGATTTGCCCATCCTTAGCCAAGTTGCTTTGGAGCCAGAACTGTGCTTGCACTATCAGATGGGAGGCCAGTCAGTACTTCCTGAGACATTGCATGGGGGGGGGGGGGGGGGGCTCTGCTGGGATATTGTTGCTAGATAGTTTAAAGGAACATTGCAAGTAAATAGGAAACCATTGCAAGAAAACATTTCAAATGCTTGGTTCTTTTGTGTTTTACCTGCATTGTTTTAGGCTGGTGACAGTGTCTTTTTAAGCTATTATCCAGACTGAGGAAGAATGAAGGTTTCAAAAAAATATGAGAGATAAAATAGACATTTTACAACATTTCTCCTTGTCTTTTATTACAGGTTTAATCTGGAACCTGGTTACGATTTTCTGCACATCTATGATGGACCAGACTCACTGAGCGCACTAATAGGAAGTTTTTTTGGCTCCCAACTTCCTGATCGGATAGAAAGCAGCAGCAACAGCCTGTTCATTGCTTTTCGCAGTGATGCTTCTGTTAGCAGTGGAGGCTTTGTCATTGACTACACAGGTATTATCTTAAATTTTGCTACATATTTTACATACCATTTTTTTGTCGTTTGAATAATCATTCTTGTCTTTGCAATTACCATTAACAGAACATTAACCAATAAGTAGTTATTAACGGAAAGTACCTTTTAGTAGCTCATTAACTAGCTTAGGTACTTCTTCTTTTTGGTAGTCTCATTTCTTCTACTAAAAAGGACCGTGTGATTGATGCACTTGTAAAGCACAAAGTAACAGCTTAAGAGATTAGAGTGTGGTTACTATACAGAACTACTCTAATAGCTAGATTTTCCTACTCTACTTGATCACAAATATGTTAATTACTCACATAAGAAATAAAGGGGCACAAATAATAATACAAATGTCACAGTATGTCTTTACAAGTCATGAGCATGGCCCAAAATGTAGGTTTGTAAATGAATAATAGTACTTTTAGTACAGTTATCCTTTAGATGACCATTACTTTCCCCATATCATTCCCTCTCTCCCCTTCTAGTGCCTTATACTTACCGTCACAAATGCCACTCCTTAAGTTTCCTGGCCAGGCAGTTTTTCTTATTTCATTCCTATAGATAGGCTGTTCATAATATGTCCCAATGGTGGATATCTTATCCACAGCCAGCCATAGACAGACAGGAGACCTCTGGAGAGATAACATTTTTGGAAAACAGCAAAGATTTCTGAGGAGCATGGACTTGTGTTTATAAAGCTGGATATATACTGTTCGATTTCTTTCATTCAGACTACAAGCTGAATGTAAAAATCTAACAGATCCCTTAAACCACGCTAACAGTGGATAGACAGTTCCCCTGTGCCAGCATATTGTTTTTTTCGATCAAAAAGGGACATTGGGTGGAAGGCAGACAACAAAGCCACCCACTTAGCATATACTGTATGGTTCAGTTGATCAGGAAGTGGAGGAAATATGCACAGTGTATAGTCATCTTAACTACTTAAGGACCGACCAATATGCTGCTAAATGCCCAGAGTCGTTTTTACAATTCGGCACTGCGTCGCTTTAACAGACAATTGCGCAGTCGTGCGATGTGGCTCCCAAACAAAATTTGCGTCCTTTTCTTCCCACAAATAGAGCTTTCTTTTGATGGTATTTGATCACCTCTGCGATTTTTTTTTTTGCGCTATAAACAAAAATAGAGCGACATTTTTGAAAAAAAAACAATGGGCCAGATTCACAGAGCCGTAACTCCTGTCTAACTGGTGTTAGACTGGAGTAATTTCAAATTACGGGTGTTTTTTAGCTAGTCGGAAACCTGAAACCATGAATAGACAGCTGCGGGCTTCAATTCGACTGGATTACGTGTTCGTACCCCTTCGGATCTACGCTGCAATAAAATTGCGGCCACTGGGTGGACTTCCCGTCGTATTCCGCGTCGGGGTATGCAAATGAGCTTTTGCCGGCGATCCCCGAAATTATGATCTTCATTCGCAATCTCTTACGGCACCTTTAATCATCTTTTTTTTGCGTAACACTATACCAGCTTTTTGCTGCTCTAATATTAGACAGCCCATGTTAAGTATGGCCGTCATTCCCACGTCGAATTTCTACGTTTTCCGACGTCTTTTATTATTTTTTACGTAAGTCGTCCGGGAATAGGAATGTTCGTAAACGACGCTACTCAAACAACGAATGACGCAACAACGTGATTTCGCGCAATGCACGGCGGGAAATTTCTGAACGGAGCATGCACATTTCGATCGCCTCGGGGAAGCGTTTAATTTAAATGCTTCACGCCCCCTAATCGCGTATTTCGATTACGCGGCGAGAAATAGACTACGCCTCTGTAGCGTACGGGTAAAAATCTACCAGAATTCGGTGTAGAGCCTGGTAAAATACGGCAGCATAGAGTATTTCGATTATGCAGCGCAATATTAAGTGTATCTGAATCTGGCCCAATATTTTTTACTTTTTGTTATAAGAAAAATCGAATAAACTAATTTTTAGTCAAACATTTAGGCCAAAATGTATTCAGCCACATGTCTTTAGTAAAAAAAAATCACAATAAAAAAAAAAACTAGCTACCTAGCGGCAACAGTGACACTAATACAGCGATTAGAAAAATTATCGCTTAGTGACACTGGCAATATGGGGTGAAAGGGTTAACTAGGGCGGTGATCAAGGGGTTAAAACTTTATTAGGGGGGGTAGGGGGGCTACCCTGGATCTAACACTAACTGCCTGTCACACTAACTGTCACACTGACACTAAATGCAGTGATCAGTACATATATGATCACTGCATTCAGTGACACAGTGACAGGGGGTGGGGGGTGGGGGATCATGATCGGGGGGGAGGTTTATGTGCCTGTGTGTTACTGTGTCAGTGTAGTGTTATGCAGACTCACTTGTGATGTCTTCTCTCCTCAGCGGCGGTTGAAAATACTGCCGAGAGGAGAGATTACATCACTTTACACAGGAAGAGGGCGGGTGGCAGAGGCTGGGAGTGATCCGGAGGGGGAGGACAAAAACGAACAGCCGCCCCCTCAGCCCGGATCGCTCCCACAGCATACGGAACCACCGCATGTACCAGGGGGGTCCCAATCGGACCCCCGACCCACGTCTAGACAGGGACGTACAGGTACGCCAATGTGTCTGTACGTGCCAGTCTGCCGACGTAAATGTACATGCGGCGGTCCTTAAGTGGTTAAGCCTTGGGCAGGGCTGGGGGTTAAAGGTAGATGCTTAGTAAAAAGTAAATGTGATACTAAATATACAATTTAAAAAGAAAATAACAAACACGTTATACCTACATGCTCTGTGCAATTGTTCTGCACAAAGCAGCCTCGATCCTCCTCTTCTGGGGTCTCCTGCTGGCGCTCCTGGCTCCTATCCCCTTCTGAGTGCAAGCCGCTTACTAAGGGGGGACTCATGCATGCTCTCTCCCAAAACCAGCTCTGTGTTTCCATAAGTCCATGTGTTTCCCCCTCGCTCCCTCCTCATCCAATTGTCTCTGAACCAATGAGGAGGCAGAGGGCTGGGAAAGAAGCTCTCTCATGCACATCTCTGGATCATGATTGGGCTCTAGTAAGTTTTGTGGGGTGGCTAGGAGGAAGCGGCATACTTTTTACCTTTGTGCAAAGTGTGTTGAAACCCACAAGTAGCACCTTTTCAAGGGTATGCAAATACGCCGGATCCTTCATCCAGCGCACAGTCTGTAAAGCTGTTAGAGCTGTGGGAAAAAACAGAGGCAGTGGAGTCCTAAGTTGGTGAGGTCCATTTCTGTACTGATGTCAGTCCCCAGAGAAAGCTCTATCCTCTACTCGAAGGAAGGACTGAGCAGCAGGGTTAACGATCATATGACCGTAGATAAACATGGGAAGAAAAATTATATTATATTAGCAATTGTCATTAAATATATAATACTGTAAAGTTGGGATTGATGGATGATTTGGGCTCTTCATCATATGGTGCCTTTCCAATTACTTTTTATAACATCATAAGTTGCTAATTGCTCAAAGAACTTTTTCTGTTGCTCACACACTGCTCAGTCTGCCCTATAGTCTCAACTAGAGGTCGACCGATATGGGTTTTTCTATGGCCGATGCCGATGCCGATATTTAGAAATCTGTGCGGCCGATGGCCGATATATAATGCCGATTTTTGCGGCCGATATTTTGGGCCGATTTTCTTATTTTTTGATAGGCGCAGGTGGTGCTGCGTTGTGGGGGGGGGGTGGGTGGTGCAGCGTTGTGGGGGGGATGAGTGGTGCTGCGTTGTGGGGGGGGTTGGGTGGTGCTGCGCTGTGGGGATGGGATGGGTGGTGCTGCGTTGTGGGGGGGGGGGGTTGGGTGGTGGTGCGTTGTGGGGGGGGGTTGGGTGGTGGTGCGTTGTGGGGATGGGATGGGTGGTGCTGCGTTGTGGAGAGGGATGGGTGGTGTTGCGTTGTGGAGAGGGATGGGTGGTGTTGCATTGTGGAGAGGGATGGGTGGTGCTGCGTTGTGGGGGGGGATGGGTGGTGCTGCGTTGTGGGGGGGATGGGTGGTGCTGCGTTGTGGGAGGGGGGTGGATGGTGCTGCGTTGTGGCAATGAAGATGATTGATTTGCAATGCATTGTGAAAATGAAAGAGGATGAGAGTTACATTGTGAAGAGGATCCCCACAATGTAACTGATATGCACCCAGAGTCATCCTCATCCATTTTCTCAATGCCAGCCTCAGACAGATTTCACTTTAAAAAGACATACAATTAAGTCTGCAAGGGGGGGGGGGCACAGTACAGTAGCACTTACCCTCCATACATGCTGGTATCTATCTGCATGCACCTGATAGGCTAGGTGCATGCTGATGAGATGACCAGCCAATCAATGAACAAGTAAAATACAAGCAGCCAGCAGGCTCTGCCTCAGCAGGAAAGGAAGATACTGAGCTAGTGCTGGCCACGATCTCCTGCTGGGGGGAGGTTACCAGGTCAGGTGGAAGATGCCTGACTTGCAGTACTGACCAGTGCTCTTGAAGCAATATATTCTTGAATCCTCCTCCCGCACGGCCAATATAGAGAAGCTAAGGAGAGATTTCACTGGCATATATCGTACTGCCCCGCCCCGCCCCCTTCCTCGGCGTGCTGTATTAGATACTTGTAAAGAATGATTGTTTCTCTAATACAGCACGCCGAGGAAGGGGGCGGGGCGGGGCGGTACGATGAATGCCAGTGAAATCTCTCCTTAGCTTCTCTATAGTGGCCGTGCGGGAGGAGGATTCAAGAATACATTGCTTCAAGAGCACTGGTCAGTATTGCAAGTCACATGGCAGATGCTTGTAAAGGGCCAATGATCGTTTATCCAATACAGCACGCCGAGGGAGGGGGCGGAGCGGGGACGGGGCGATACTATGCAATGCCAGTAAAATGTTTCCTAGCTATTGGAGGTGGCCGTGCGGGTGGAGGATTCAGGGACACACGCTGCTGCAGGGCAGGCGGCCATGCCATCCGTTTATTGTAATAGCCGCGATTGCCGCGTATCGGCCGATTTTTTCACAATAATCGTCCGATGCCGATTTCATTAAAATGCCCGAATATCGGCCGATATATCGGCCGACCGATATATCGGTCGACCTCTAGTCTCAACATACAATTATATACTGTCTAAGTCTTATAAACAGGGCTCAAGTCCTGCGGGAATGTGTGGGAACGGAGTTCCTGCACTTTTTTCACAGCAGGAACTCAGTTCCCTTTGCAGGACTAGAGCAGCCGAGCCGTCCGAGCCAATCCTTCACTAAGCGGCGGTGCCCAGCTCGAGTCACTGTCAGGGGCAGGTGAACCTTAGTAATCCTTTATGTTACTGGCCGCTTCCTGTATATGGATTCATCGGGTAGTGTGCGGGTATTCCGTCACTTTCTCGATGCCGCAATGTCTTCTGGGAGCTTTTGTCATTGTTCCCAGGAGAAATAGCGGAGGTCTGCCGCGAGTTATTGCGCGATTTAGAAAGAATTTGCTACCCGATGAATCCAAATACAGGAAGCGGCCAGTAACATAAAGGATTGCTAGGGTACAGTGGATCGAAATAAAAAAAACATGCGGTTTAGTAATTATGCATATGAGCGTAATTTTTTTTTTTTGGTGGGGGAGTGGATCTTGGGTGGGAGTTCCCACACTTTTTCCCCCGGGACTTGACCCCTGCTTATAAATATATATAAATATTCCTCTTCGTAGCTAGATTCTCCCCCATAACATTATAAATAATTACTGTTCCAAATATAGTAAAGCTGTGGCAATAGTCTTTAATCCTTTGCTTGTTTTCTATACGTCAGTAGTTTTTCTTATTCAGGGCACATATACATAAGTGCGAAATGTTCATTTACTGGTGTTTAGTATGCTCATCATGCATCTCAGAAACTTTCTGATATAGACAGCTGTTTCTAAAGCATCACAATGTCATCAGTCCTTTCTTCAGAACCAATATCTAATTTACTAAATATTGATAGCCTTTTTGACACATGCAGGTTTCAGATGCCATTCCCTTTTGAAGGGTATAGGTGGCACATTTCCTTTTTTAGAATTGACAGCAGTAATAAAATGTTGTGAGACTGATATAAGGAAATATTACAGCAAAGGGTACCCAGAAGCAGATAAAGGTGTGTTACAGGTTAAGCTGTGATTTTAATAAATGTACAGACAGAGCTGCTTTTATCCACAAAGGAATATCATTAATTACTCCTGAGATTAGGCTAGTTTATTGTTTCATAACATTAGAGAAGTTATAACTTCATTTGTAGAGAACAGAACAGAAAGGTTAATGGTATGTTCAATATTTCACCTAATAGCTTTTATCATCTTTAAATAGGTATGATGGATGTTTCATTTTGGTTATAAAATGTGACTACTGTTCTCCAGCTCCAGATATTAGTTTAATTGAAAGGAGAGAAATTCGGCCCAGAAAAGGACGCATCTTAATGACTAATAATCCAAAGTCTGCATAGCATAAAATTTACTTTTGAAACCTTAATATCCTCTCTTTATCAAAAAGCACGGCAATAGTACCTATATATAGGGTGAGTTAAGACAGATGATTAGGCACATATTTCCAAATGCTAATCAAGGTGTTATCTGCAATAAAGGAACGTTGTATGGCGTGGAGAATGAGGAGGTTGGGGGATCAACCAGATCAGTACCACAGAGGAAGCAAGTATTTTGCAGGCTTTTGAGTTTACAAGTTGCAGTTGGTGCAAAAGCTTAACAGTGATCACTGAGTTTGCTGTGCTATTGTATATGGGCTAAAGATAGGTTCTCTTATGCCCTGTACACAGGATCGGTTCTTCCGATGAAAACGGTCTGATGGATTTTTTCATCAGATATCCGCTGAATCTGACTTTCATCAGTTGTGCCTACACACCATCAGTTAAAAAAACAATAGTGTCAGAACGGTGACGTAAAACACAACGACGTGCTGAGAAAAATGAAGTTCAATGCTACTGAGCATGCGTTAACTTGATTCTGAGCATGCGTTGATTTTTAACCGATGGATTTACCCACAGACGATCGTTTTTTACTATCGGTTTTTTAACCATCAGATAATTTTATACAGGTTCCTATTTTTTTCACCGATGGGTAAAAACCGATGGGGCCCACAACGATCGGTTCGTCTGATGAAAACGGTCCATCAGACCGTTTTCATCAGACGAACCGATTGTATGTACGCGGCATTACTTACATTGGTCAGGTATCCAGTCCTCCTGATGTTACACTTCTCCCCTAACATGCAGGGACTCTGGGACTAACTGTCCTCTCTGTCTCTGTGCTTAAATGATTTACAAATCAATATTTGTGTAGCAGTCTGGATCTAATGGATCTAATGAGGACATGCAGACATAATGTTTTTAAACACTTGCCGACCAGCTCACGCATATTTACGGGGGCAGGTTGGCTCATTCCTGTGAATCACCATACCTGTACATTGGCTCATTTAAGAGCCATAGCAGGTGCACACAATCATGGGCACGAGAGCCATAACGAGTATCTGTGTATGTAAACACACAAATCCCCATTCTGACAGGGGAGGAGAGACAGATCTGCTGTTCCTAGTAATTAAGAACATTGTTATGTCTCCCCCAGTCAGTCCCATCCCCCCAGAGTTACAAACACTCATGAGGGAACACATTTAACCCCTTGATCAACCCTTCCCTGCCAGTGGCATTTATACAGTAATCAATGGCTATTTTTAGCTCTGATCACTGTATAAATGTCAGTGGTCCCAAAAAAGTGTCCGATCTTTCCACCACAATGATGCAGTTCCGCTAAAAGCTTAATTGAACAAGCTGAAGTTAGAAGTTGATTGGCTACCATGCAGAGCTGTGCCAGATTTTGCACTCTCTAGTTTTAGTAAATCAACACCCTAGTCTTTTAAATAGTTGTGTGGTAGACACAAGTATTAATTTTAAGGAATATTTCTCATTAGTGGAGCTGGGTGTGCACTATATGCTGATAGCCAGCCATACAGTCTTACAGGCACAGAATGAATGAATGAATGAATGAATGAATGAATGAATGAAAACTTGTATAGCGCGGCACATGCGAACTGAATCGCCTCTGGGCGCTTGTTGTTCCTGTCTCCTTTGATATCAAAAGAGAAAAGTCTTGACCTTTTTCCTAAATGCTAGGTGGTTCTCCTCCAACCGAATGCTGGTTGGTAAAGCGTTCCATAGTTTGGGACCTTGGATCGGAATCTCCTTTCTCCCTTGGACTTGAAGTTTTCCCTGGAATTCTGATTCGATCGCAGATTGGGATTATGCAGGGTGTTGTTAAGACAGAGAGCTGTCTCAGGCAGCCAATGAGCCCATGAAGGTGAGATGGATTCAAGTCACCAGACTTCAAGGTTCAGCAGAGGTCAAGGCACAAGACAGGGTTTTCCAATGGATCAGACAGGGTGTTGTTCAGTGTCTCAGGTAGCCCATCAAGAAGAGTCATTTCTAGACAAAGCAGAGTCCCCAGGTTCTACTCAAAGCCCTGACAGTAGCACCCCCCTTCTCCGCACCTAGCACACCTAGCACACCTAGCACACCTACTGTAGCACACCTCTGAACTACGTCTGTACATAATGCACTCCTGGTATTTAATGTCCCTTTAAGATCCTCCCAATGTTAGTGAAATTTGACCACATCCACTATTTGATGTGGTTTGAAAGAAGGTGTGTGTGAGGGGGAGTTGTTAATTTCCTGCATCCATTTTCTGAGGAAAAAAAAACCCTGACCATTTGTGATGCTGATGTGGAGCAGAAAAGGAAACCCGTTTGGCAGAGCCATAGAACAAATAATGATGATTGCATAGAAACCTCACATATTGACGTGATATCTCAGGGTGTTTGGCAGTGCATCAGCTGAGCTCATTGGATCTTATCTACCTGAGATCCAATCTCTCTGGTAAGAAGTATATGTATCCTGGGATCATAGATTTTTTCACAACAGTGGCTCCTTTTGGGATTTGCACAGGAGTATGATTATTTACAATTGGTTTAAATGTCACTTTTAGAGACTTTATTTCACTTTGGTGGATTTTTTCCTCATCGATGTATATGTGGATTGCTTGACTATTACAGTTAAACAAATAGCACATTTTTTCTGAGTAGTGTTACCTAACCTTACAATGCAGGTCGGTAATGGAACATGGGCACCATACAGGTCCTTGGACTGGGATTGACTTTTTCTTTAGCATTCCCACGTTTGAGTTTTATGTACAATTGTAACGTAATACCATCTTTCAGTAATGCACAGAAAAGACCCAAGGCTATTGTTGTTCAAAGCATCATTGAATATTACCAATTTAGGAATCATCTTGTTATAGGAATGTATGGGTCTACGTTGAAAGGATGTCATTTTAACCCTGATGCAAGCTGAGAGGACATACTTTTCATTCACACAATAGTGAGTTCTTAGTGAAACTCCTTCAAGGGATGTATTATGTCATATTAAGGATTCATTTTAAGATATTAAAAAATACCTACTTTCAAAGCTAGTAATAGGAAAAATAGGCCTGATATAAGCGGAGGTTTAGGATTTCACTCCATAGGGGGTATTCTATTGTGTGCGCGCTGTTGAAAGCTTTGTCACACTTCAGTGAAACACTTTTATGTCTGAGCGGATTCCATGCTTTATGGCTGTCTCCACATGAGCTGCACATGAACTGCTTTGTAAGTACAGAGCTCCAGAGTAAGTTTTTTTTTTTCTTGGTATACAATCGTTATTATAAGATGCTAATGATGCTTAATGATTTAAGCAGTTTAGTGATAACAATCTACAGCAAGTGAGGAGCCATGAATTTTGAATCTCTCTGCATTGCAGTCTCTCTTATCGTTTTCCTAATGTGACCCAAAAAGTCACATTCTGGGGTCAGAACAGTGACTTCTGTCAGTTCAAAATGCATACCATTACAAAATCCCAAATGATAACTCCTGAAGACGTGTTGAATGTTTAACTACCGAGCAGATTAGCAAGCGAGGTGGCAGGGAGGAAGATAATTGTATTCTATTATATTCTTTGGGCATACTCATATATTTTCTGTTTTATAACAGAATATGATCTGCATATTTCACCTTTATTTCCCACAACCTTTCTGTAGAGTGGGAGAATTCTACATCTACCTGAAACTGTGAGGCGTCTCCAAGTAACTGTGCTCTCTAACCTTCACTTTCCACTCACCTTGTAGAAATTCAATTGTATTCAGGGGAAAGTAATGCACATGACATTAGCTTCTCATGTGATCTTAGGATTGCAAATACATACAAAAGTTCATACTTTTGGTGCTGGCTAGGGATGAGCTTCGTATTCGAGCCATACTCATGTTCGACTCGAACATTGTATGTTCCATCGTTCGTCGAAATACGAATAAAGTGGGTCGTTCGCGCCAAATTCGAGTTACATTTCACAAACCATAATTCACTGCGGCATCGCTGGCTGATGATTGGCCAAGCATGCACTATGACCCGCATGCTTGGCCAATCAAATCTTGCAAAAAAACGGAGAGCCATAATTGGCCAAAGCCAGGGTGGCTTTGGCCAATTATGGCTCAGGGGGTTTAGTACACGCCCCACACTATAAAAGGCCGCCTGCAGGTCGGCCTTGTTTAGTGTGTTGCGGCGGTGGTTAGAGAGAACAGAGAGAGACAGAGAGAGTGTCATTTTTTGCAGGTAGATAGAGCAAGCAGGCAGGCAGGCTAGTCAGTTAATGTTACAGTGTGTAGAGGATATATATACATCCCAGGTGTTGTACATATATTTATACACTGTATAGTTTAGCTAGATCAGTTCTTCCTAATTTACTGGCAGGCAGGTGATTGTGCTATTTAACCACTTAATTACTGGGCCTATTTGGGCACTTTTCTTGTTCATGTAAACATCAAAATTGTTTGGCTAAAAAATTAATCAGAACCCCCAAACATTATATATTTTTTTTAGCAGACACCCTAGGGAAAAAAATGGCGTTCATTGCAACTTTTTTTCTTTCACTGTATTTGCGCAATAATTTTTCAAACGCCTTTTTTTAGAGAAAAAACTGTTTCATGAATTAAAAAATATCAAAACCGTAAAGTTAGCCCAATTTTTTTTATATAATGTGAAAGATGATGTTACGCTGAGTAAATAGATCCCTAACATGTCACGCCTTAAAATTGCACACACTCATGGAATGGCGCCAAACTTCGGTACTTAAAAATCTCCATAGACGACGCTTTAAAAATGTTTACAGGTTACTATTTTTGAGTTACAGAGGAGATCTAGTGCTAGAATTGTCGCTGTCACTGTTGATGATACCTCACATGTGGGGTTTGAACGGTGCAGACATATGTGGGTGGGGCTTGCATGCGTGTTTGCTTCTGCACGCGAGCGACCAGGACAGGGGCGTTTTAATTTTTTTTTTTTTTTTTTTACTTCTTTTTTTTATTTTTACTTCTTTTTTTACATTTTTTTTGATCAATTTTACATCTCTTGTAATAGGAATAGTGTGCGACAGGTCCTCTTTATGGAGAGATGTGGGGTCAATAAGACCCCACACCTCTCCTCCAGGCTGGAAAGCATTAGATCGTGAAAAAAAATTCACCGATCGAATGCATTCAGCCGCGATTGCGGCTGTGTTTATATTCCGGGTACCGGGCGTGACGTCATAACGTTGCGCCCGGTCCTCCGACGGTCATAGAGATGACTGTGACCATCTGGTCACCAGTCATCTCTATGGTTTTGCTGAAAACGCCGGCCGATTCGCTCTCCGGGCCCCCGATGGCACGGGAGAGCCCGGAGAAGCACCGGATGGCGGCGGGAGGGAACAGCCGCTTTGATCATTCTTATGGTGCACAGAATCGCCGGCTGAAGACGGCGATATCTGAATGATGCCTGTGGCTGCAGGCATCACTCAGATATCCCTGCACAAAGTGGAGGACGTCATATGACGTCCTAAGGTGAGCAAGTGGTTAAAGACGTTTTCACAGGCATACTATAGACACCCAGCAGGTACAATATTTAAAGGAATTTTTCATTTTTTTATTTAAGCATCATTAAAATCGCTGCTCCGGATTCAGGAGCAGTGATATTAATGATGCTTAAATAAAAAAAAAAAAAGGAAAAATTACTTTAAATATTGTACCTGCTGGGTGTCTATAGTATGCCTGTGAAAACGTCTTTGAGAACCCGGGTCTTGCCCCAGGGAACATGTATCAATGGAAAAAAAGTTTTAAAAACGGTTGTTTTTTCCTAAAAAAAAGACCGTTTTAAAACTTTTTTTCCATTGATACATGTTCCCTGGGGCAAGACCCGGGTTCTCAAAGATGTTTTACGACAATAACTTGCATATTGGGCTTTAAAATGAGCACTTATGAATTCGAACGTTCGAGTCCCATAGACGTCAATGGAGTTCTAAATGTTCGCGCGAACGTTTGGTCCGTTCTAAGGTTCTGGTGCGAACCGAACGGTGGGGTGTTCAGCCCATCCCTAGTGCTGGCACACAGATACCCCACCAACTATCACATGTTCATTACTACTAATCATCATCCTAAGAGTCGGTTCACACTGGGGCGACACGACTTCCAGCGCGACTTTCAGAGGCGACTCAGACACGACTTGAGCATGAACCACAGGGCGATCTGGGGAGATTTACAACAAGACTTGAAGTCATCTCCAAGACAGGAGACATTCCAGTGGCCAATAAAACAACAATCAGCTCTGGGAGAGAGAGGGGGAGGGAGAGGTTTGCCTAAGAAATGTATGTTATCTTATCTGGAAAGTAGCTAGTGATCAGACTTCTGAGGCGACAAGTCGGATTGAAGTCGTACAGGAACCTTTTCTGAAGTCGGAGCGACATGAGTAGTGTGTATTAACACCGCTCCCATTCACTAACATTGTTTTTCTCTACAGCGCGACTTGGGACGACTTGAGGCGACCTCAAGTCGGATCCCAAGTCGCCCCAGTGTGAACCGACTCTTAGAGTTAAAGTTTTTTTTTTGCTGTCACAATGTAGAGTATAAGATTTCCTATCATCTGTGCCCAGTCTTGCCACAAAAAGTTAATCAAACTCAGAGCAATCCTCTTTTCTTTTTTCAGTGAGATACAAACAAACAGGAGAAAACGTTTGTCCATTCTTCCCTCCTTGTTCTGAATGACAGGTTATTTACATATCTCTTGCACTAGCCTGAGACAGGCATTATTTTTTAATTCCCGCCCCCACTCCCTTTCTGAAGTCATGTGGTTACTTCTGCATTTGACTGGATGTTAGTGATCATAGCAGAATTTAGTGTAAGGAATACATAGGAGAAAATGCATGTTGACAAGGGGAGTGTAAAGGTGGGCGTGGAGTCTACTGACATCACGGCTCCACCCACCGAGCTCCAGACAACAGACCTAAACAGAGAATCTGCAGTTTTTCAGTACTTATAACAGACAGAGGGGAGACATTTGACAGGTAAGGATACATGCAGGAGGCATCTATATCCTTATAGATCAGCACTATGGCAGTAGTTTAGAAAGGATGAGAGTGGGTTTACATCCACATTAACTTATCTTATCCCTAATTTGAATACTTCTGACAGAACGTCTGACAGAACTTCACTCTTCTCTCCTTTTTGTAAACTTTTATTTTCAAGAAGTGTGTACCGGGTTTTTACAGGAACCCGCTGGCACTTCCACTTAGCTCATCTAGGCAAGCAGAATGGAAGTTTGACCCTCCCGCTCACCATCTGCAACCTCCTGGGATACATCTCATGTCCCAGGAGACTGCGCTACCATTCAGAAAGTGCAGAGTGCCTTGCGCATGTGCAGTGGGGAGCTGGCTGTGAGCCAACAGGAAATCACACCTGCCTCCCACAGTCAACATGGCAGCACCAGGGACCTGAAGACTGGCGAAGAACCAGCCCGGGTGAAGACAGTGCTGGATTCCTGGGCTGGTAAGTGTCTTTTTTATAAAAGTCAGCAGCTAAAGTATTTGTAATTTGCTATTTTTTTTTAGAACAGGACAGAAGCTTTTTTTAAAGCGGAGCTCCACCCAAAAAGGGAAATTCTGCTTTAACCACTTAAGGATCGCCTCCTGCACATATACATCGGCAGAATGGCACGGCTGGGCAGATCCACGTACAGGTACGTCCTGTACTAGTATCCAGCCGTGGGTCACGGGCGCACGGTGCAAGTAAGTTGTATGTCAGCTAAAGTTACCCCTCATAAAGCAGGTGTAACTCAGCAACAGACATGCACAGGTCAGCTGGAGAGCAGCAACAGTAGCACTGTTACGGACGAGCTGAGCAACCACACTTGCAGGACAACACATCTGTAATCCAACATGCCAGGGGCAGCCATGGTCATAGCACTACTGTGTCTACAGGCACAGAGGAGGAGGGCATGGGAGAGAATATACCGAACGCGCATGAACGTCTTTGGCATGGGGGAATTGGAGGTGTATCGCATCTTCAGATTCAGCCCTGATGCCATCCTGGAATTAGCCACAGCCCTGCATGATGACATCACCAGCCAGACACAATGCTCACATGCAGTGCAGCCACTGGTCAAGGTACTGGCAACACTTCATTTCCTTGCCAGTGGATATTTTCAGCGTACAAGTGGAGTCGTGTCTGGGATGTACACCAGGTTGTCCCCGCAATCCTCACACGCATGTCCCACCACATCATCAGACCGACCCATGAGTATCTGCAGCAGAAGGCAATGCAGGATTTCTACAGAATTGCCGGATTCCCATGCACCATCGGGGCCATTGATTGCACACATGTGGCACTACAGCCCCCCCGTGCCACAGAGCACATGTACCGCTATCGTAAGCATTGGCATTCCATCAACGCACAGGTGATAGCCAATGCCCAATGCCTCATATGGCACATCCGTGCCAAACACCCAGGGGCCAGCCACGACAGCTACATATACCGTCAAAGCAACATCCCAACAGAATTCGAACAGAACTTGTACAGGGACAGCTGGCTGGTTGGTGAGTGACATGGGTGTCAGCCATGACTGTCCGACCCCATGATGCAGACATCACGAGGGGCACATGCTCGGCTAACATCCTCCTGTCTTTTCCCTTCCAGGTGACTCTGCATATGCACTTGGGCCCCATCTCCTCACTCCATACCGTGATCCCCAAACCAGAGGAGAGAGAAGATACAATGCTGCACACATACGCACCCGTGCAGTGGTGGAGCGCACATTTGGCTTCCTAAAGTCCCGTTTCCGATGCCTGGATAAGTCCGGGGGGGCCCTGTTGTATTCCCCAAACTTTGTGTGCCAGATCATCAGTGCATGTTGTGTGCTGCACAACTACGCCATGAGAAAGGGCCTGGAGATTGAAATATGTGATGACCTGACCCCCGACCCACCCCGTTCCCCCTCTGAATGAGGCTACCCCGTCTGCTGAGGAAAGAGCAGTCAGGAGGTGCCTCGCGGTAGGCATCTTTGCACGTTAAACACACACATTCAGCATGGAACCCGGACAATGCACGCATGCACACCACTGTGGTCCCTAGCTAACACACACCACATCCACATCACATTGGATTAGCCCAAGTCCACCATGCAGGACGCCACGCCAAGGCACCAATCATGTTGCTGTCCATTCATACCACATTCACACGGCCGTGGGGATAACCTCTCCCCAATGACCCAGGGTGACACCCCTTACTGGTAGAAATGTCACCCACATTCATACACCAGTCACACTGTAGCCTGCACTCCTCACCGTGTGCAGATACTACAAAAAAAAAGCATATTTTAATCACATAAATAAAAATAAAAAACTCACAACCTGAGCATAAAATAAATAAAAAAAACTCATATCTTGAGCATAAAATAAATATAAAAAACTCATATGCTGAGCAGAAACCAAAAAAGAAAAGGGCATTCATGTCACAAGGCCTGATGTGGTGGCCTGCAGCTCCCCCAGGAAAGTAACTATGGCAGTGCAGTTCACACTCACATCCTGCAGGCTTTCAGAGCTGGAGGTACTCTGATCAGCCTGGAGGTACACATTTTCCTCAATGCCCACTGGCTCCTCCTCAACTTCCTCCAGAGGAGAGGTGTGGACACTCTCCTGCTGGGATGGCGTGGATCACCCAGCAGCCGACGACGGCCCAGCTCCCTCCAGCACATCTGTGGATGACACAAAGCATTCACATATTGCACCCCCTCACATGCTACACACCGGATAGGAGATAAAACACACTTACCTGTCCACAGGGCCTGTTCAAAGGAGTCAAAGCCCTCCAATCCTCCACTTGCTCCCTCTGAAGGCATCTGGCAACCTCCTGCTCATCAGGAGTGAGCCTCATAGCAGTGGCTGGTCCACCTCCAGTGCCCCTGGCATGCCTCCTCATCGTGCCCAGCTTTTCTTTGACCACACAACGCAGGTAATTTTTTTTTTAAATGTCCTTGGCGGTCCTAACCTCATGGCCAAGGGCATTGACCTGTGTAGTTATCTCCTCCAGGATCTCCTCCTTCCTGGCCTTACTAGTTGTGGCACTATCTGCCCCATGGAGCTACAGTACACATCATACCTTGACATGGCCGAGATGATAATCTCCCATCTCCTGTTCGGAGAAATTCTTCTTCCTCCTCTCCTTCCCAGATGCTGGAGCACACATGCCTCAACACAAAAGTACTTACACCACAACCAAACAGAAGGGTGTACTTTTGCGCTCGACGGGCGCATGTCTGGGTGTATTTATTTTCTAGGCGTAGGCAGTGGGCCGGCGTATCTCAGGGGTTACGCCGGGCGTAGTTGTGAGCATGCGCAGAGGGGTGTGGGACATACGTCCACGCCACTGCGCATGCGCCGTTCGTTCGGCCCTTCATTTGCATGGGGTCACGCTTCATTTAAATGGATTACGCCCACTTCCTTACTACTTTGAATTATGCCGGCTTACGCCTACGAATTTACATTACGCCGGCGCATTGTTGGGAGCATTTGCTTTCTGAATACCATGCTTGCCTCTCTGAGTTGCGCTGGCATAGCGTAAATGAGATGCACTACGCCGGCATAAACCGATAACCGCTTATTGCTATTTTTTTACCAAAAATATGTAGAAGAATACAAATCGGCCTAAACTGAGGAAATTTTTTTATTTTTTATATATTTTTGGGGGATATTTATTATAGCAAAAAGTAAAAAACATTGCATTTTTTTTTAAATTGTCGCTATATTTTTGTTGATAGCGCAAACAATAAAAACCGTAGAGGTGATCAAATACCACCAAAAGAAAGCTCTATTTGTGGGAAAAAAAAGACGCCAATTTTGTTTGGGAGCAATGTTGCACGACCGTGCAATTGTCAGTAAAGCGACGCAGTGCCGATTTGTAAAAAGGGGCCTGGTCCTTTAGCTGCATTTTGGTCCGCAGCTTAAGTGGTTAAATACCCCCCACCCCTCCAGTTAAAATGCCGGCATTATCGAGAAAAGAGGGAGAGAAGCGAATGGCTCGGGTGAGCACATTGCTGGGTCGTGAGACAGGTGAGTGTTTGTTGATTAAAAGTCAGCAACTACACTTTTTGTAGCGGCTGACTTTTATTTAACCACTTAAGACCCGGACCAAAATGCAGGTAAAGGACCTTGCCCCTTTTTGCGATTCGGCACTGTGTCGCTTTAACTGACAATTGCGTGGTCGTGCGACGTGGCTCCCAAACAAAATTGGCGTCCTTTTTTCCCCACAAATAGAGCTTTCTTTTGGTGGTATTTGATCACCTCTGCGGTTTTTATTTTTTGCGCTATAAACAAAAATAGAGCGACAATTTAAAAAAAATACAATATTTTTTACTTTTTGCTATAATAAATATCCCCCAAAAATATATAAAAAAACATTTTTTTTCTCAGTTTAGGCCAATACGTATTCTACTACCTATTTTTGGTAAAAAAAATCGCAATAAGCGTTTATCGGTTGGTTTTCGCAAAATTTATAGCGTTTACAAAATAAGGGATAGTTTTATTGCATTTTTATTAATTATTTTTTTTTACTACTAATAGCGGCGATCAGCGATTTTTTTCGTGACTCCGACAATATGGCGGACACTTCGGACAATTTTGACACATTTTTGGGACAATTGTCATTTTCACAGCAAAAAATGCATTTAAATTTGCATTGTTTACTGTGGAAATGACAGTTGCAGTTTGGGAGTTAACCACAGGTGGCGCTGTAGGGGATGTGTGCCTATGTGTTGTGTTTACAACTGTAGGGGGGTGTGGCTGTAGGTGTGACGTCATCGATCGCGTCCCCCTATTACAGGGATGACGCGATCGATGCTACGGCCACAGAGAAGCACGGGGAAGCCATGTGTACACACGGCTCTCCCCGTTCTTCCGCTCCAGGGACGGATCGCCGCACTGCAGCGGCGATCGGGTCCGCGAATCCCGCGGTCCCGGTCCTGGAGCTTCGGACCGGGTCGCGGGCGCGCGCCCGTGACCCACGGCTGGGTACTAAAATCAACGTATATATACGTTGATGTGCCCAGCCGTGCCATTCTGCCGACGTAAATGTGCAGTAGGCGGTCCTTAAGTGGTTAACATAGAAACAACTGGAGCTCATCTTTAACTTATTTCTTTAAAGGAAAGCTACAGGTTTAGAAAAATCAGTTTGTAAATGGATACCAAACTGGCTAAAAGACCGAATTCAGAGAGTAGTGGTTAATGTTTTGTACTCTGAATGGTCTAAGGTTATTAGTGGCGTACCCCATGGTCCAGTGTTGGTACCCTTACTTTTTAATATATTTAAAAATGATATTGGGTCTGGAATTAAAAGTACAATTTCAGTCTTTGCAAATGACACCAAGCTATGATGTGGAATAACATCTTTACAGAATGTCTCCAACTTACAAGCCACCCTCAATGCTCCGTTTAATTGGACAACTATGTGGCAAATGAGGTTTAATGTTGATGAATGTAAAGTTATATACTTGGGGGCTAAGAATATGCATGCATCATACATACAGTACTAGGGGGAGTTACACTGGGGGAAATCAATGGTGGAGAAGGATCTGGGTGTTCTGGTAGCTCATAAGAATTAATAGCATATAATGCCAAGCTGAAGTTTCCAAAGTGAAAAAAGTCCTTTCTTGTATTAAGAGAGGTATGGACTCCGGAGATAGATACCATTTTACCCCTGTACACATCATTAGTAAGACCTCATCTGGAATATGCAGTTCAGTTTTGGGCACCAGTTCAAAAAAGGATATCGGGGAACTGGAGAAAGTGCAGAGAAGGGCAACCAAACTTATAGGAGACATGGAGGAGCTCAGCTATGAGGAAAGATTAGAGGTAATGAATTTATTCTCTCTTGAGAAGAGGAGATTAAGGGGGGATATGATCAACATAAGTGGTCCATATAGTGAACTTGGTGTAGAGTTATTCTCTTTCAGGTCATCACAGAGGACAAGGGGGCACTCGTTACGTCTGGAAAAAAAAGTGATTTAATCTCCAAATACAGGAAGGATTCTTTACAGAAAGAGCTGTGAAAATGTACGCTCCCTGGTTCTGGCCAGCTCAGTCGATTGTTTGAAAAAAGGCCTGGATTCTTTCCTAAATGTACATAATGTAACTGGATACTAATATTTATAGGTAAAGTTGATCTAGGAGATGTCCAGCTGCCTCTTGGGGGATCAGAAAGATTTTTTTCTCCCCCTAGAGCAAATTGGATCATGCTTTGTTTTGTTTTTTTCTTTCTTTGCCTTCTTCTGGATCAACTGTTGGTATAGGATAGTGTATATGAAGGTTTTCGGTTTGTGTCTAGGTTTTGTTTTTTCTCTGTTGGTTGAGCTTGATGGACTTGCATCGTTTTTCAACCAAATGAACCCCTTTGTGTCAGCACCTCCTGGATTTTAGATGCTTGGAGGTGGGGTTTATGATCACGTGACGGCCTTAATTGGCTGTCACGGCGGTCACATGATTAGAAAGGTCCTGATCGCTTTTTTCCATTAGCCACTGGTAACTGTTTCCCGGGACCGCAGTCTCGGCACAGCTATGTCTGCTAATTGGTACGCAAATATGCAGCCTCTCTGCACTAAGACCAGCCTGCCGGGAGGCCGCATATGTGAGTGCTGGCAGCTCCTAGGGGTTAACTATGTTTCTATGGTCACAACATACCCTTTCATTTTGTAACATCAGAATTGTACTAACTATACAGACAATAGTTATTATTGACAATCCAATATAACCCTTCTTGAAAAATCTCCCTTTATGTTGTGAGTTCTGCCTGTCTGCCATCTCTTTCCACAGCTTCCTGTATTCCCTGCATGCTTTGCAACATCTCCTCTGCTTTTTACTTTCTAATGACTACATATCCCACGGTACCTTGCTGCCTGCAAGCAGTGATTCCTTACTGACTCCGCCTCCTGAAACTCCTCCTCTCGCTCCTTTGTAGTTCAGAACGCAGGCTCTGTGAAATGTGTGACACAGCAGTGCCTACTTGCAGGGTATAGTGAATACATGTCACACACACACTTATGTAACGGAAGACTTTAATGAGGACACTGATATAAGATGGACTCTAATAGGGACCTTGATATAAGAGGGAACTCTGGTAACTGGATTTATTTTTGTTCCACCTTTATAAATGGTTCAAGTAAAGTTCACTTGGAATCTCTTTGCTTTGCCTTACTATGTTCTACCAAATCATATCACGCTGATTACAAAAAAAAAGCTCCAAGTAAAATGTTAGAGAGAAAGGAGTCACCGCTCCAGGTGGGATCACTAAATGGTTACAGGTGGTGCAGGATACCGAGGGTGCTGGCGGTGCACTAAGCAAAATGAAGACAAAGAAAAATGGATAGCCGCACTCCAAAACCTGATGGGTGGTCTTTTATTCAATAGACAGCATGTACAAAAATAGGGTCACAGCAGTAGAAACAAGGAACAGCCGACGCGTTTCGCACTGGATCAGTGCTTATTCATGGCTTCAAGTAAAATGTATTCATTCATATAGATTTTCACAAATTTTTAAACTTTTTTTGTAAAATAAGCAATGTAGCCCTCATACTAAAATGTTTGGAAACCCCTGATCTAAAGTGTCAGTCTGATGCTTATACATAAGAACAAAAATAATATAAAACGCCACCACATATAATCTGGAGACACTAGGGAATTTTTGAGTGAACATTTTTCTATTTTGCTTTCCAGAAAACCCCAGGGAATCCTGCTTTGACCCAGGTGCAATAAAAAATGGGTCCCGTGTTGGGAGTGACCTAAAGCTTGGCTCCACTGTAACGTATTACTGTGACAGCGGCTATGATATTAATGGAGCTTCCACACTAACCTGTGTAATGGGAGGAGATGGAAAGCCAGCCTGGAACTACCCTCGCCCATCATGTAGAGGTAAATCTGTATCTTTATTAATAGATGCTAGTGGCAATATAGCATTGACCACAGGGAACATGTCTGAAACTCTGAATGTAGTCTAATGTTTCAAAATGAAAATGTTAAATTTTGAACAGGCTTATAATTTGTTTTAGCTAAATAAAAATGCTTGTCTAAACAAAAACTTTTTTATACCATTCAAAGTCAGAGCTGTTCAGATATCTTATTTTCAAATAAAAACAATTTTGTCTCGATTTTTGGAGCTGGCAGACTGCTGATATGCAAATTTATTCAGCTGTTAAAGCAGACACCCAAAATACTGTGCTTGTTGTGCTTTATGATAATTGGGTATCATTGGATGGCATGCTGTGTCTGTGTATACCCCACCATTGCATGATTGACACACATCACAGCCAAGGTTCATTCACACCATTGTGTTCTTCCTCACATGTAAGATTGTTGATGCTGTATGAACCCTATAAGGAAAAACTTTTCGTGTGTTCATGACTTTCCTTTTAAGTTATGTTATTTGATCAGTTTACAAGTAACAAGTGTTTAGTAGAGTTCTTCTGCAAAACTCGTTTGCATTCCATTTTTTTTTTTTTTCTAGCAAACTGTATCGCAGATTATTTCCTGCTTCTGTTTTGTAGATAAGGAGACCGGCTGCGGCTAAGGATGGATATCTATCTATCTATCTATCTATCTATCTATCTATCTATCTATCTATCTATCTATCTATCTATCTATCTATCTATCTATCTATCTATCTATCTATCTATCTATGTTATCGATAGATAGATAGATAGATAGATAGAGATATATATATCTATATATAGATATATACACAGTATCTCAATAAAGTGAGTACACCCCTTACATTTTAGTAAATATTTTATTATATATTGAGAAATTACACTTTGCTACAAAGTAGTGAGTGTACAGCTTGTACAGATACTCAATAGGATTTAGGTCTGGAGACATGCTTGGCCAGTCCATCACCTTTACCCTCAGCTTCTTTAGCAATTCAGTGTTCATCTTGGAGGTGCGTTTGGGGACATTTTCCTTTTGCAATACTGTCCTGCGGCCCAATCTTCTAAAAGAGGGTTCATGTTCCTTTTCAGTATGTTGCAGCACATATTGGCATACATGGTTCCCTCAATGAACTGTAGCATCCCAGTGGTGGCAGCACTCATGCATCCCCAGACCATGACACTCCCACCACCATGCTTGACTGTAGGCAAGACACACTTGTCTTTGGACTCCTAACCTGGTTGCCCCCACACACGCTTGACACCATCTGAACCAAATAAGTTTAGCTTGGTCTCATCAGACCACAGGACATGGTTCCAGTAATCCATGTCCTTAGTCTGCTTGTCTTCAGCAAACTGTTTGCAGGCTTTCTTGTGCATCATCTTTAGAAGAGGCTTCCTTCTGGGACGACAGCCATGCAGACCAATTTAATACAGTGTGCAGCGTATGGTCTGAGCACTGACAGGCTGACCCCCCACACCTTCAATCTCTGCAGTACTCATATGTCTCATATGTCTATTTCACAACCACTGGATATGATACTGAGCATGTGCACTCAACTTCTTTGGTTGACAATGGTGAGGCCTGTTCTGAGTGGAACCTGTCCTGTTAAACCACTGTATGGTCTTCGCCACCATGCTGCAGCTCAGTTTCAGGATCTTGGCAATCTTCTTACAGTCTAGCAGCCTAGACCATCTTTATGTAGAGCAACAATTCTTGTTTTCAGATCCTCAGAGAGTTCTTTGCCATGAGGTGCCATGTTGAACATCCAGTGACCAGTATGAGAGAGTGAGAGCGATAACACCAAATTTAAACGTACACGTTCCTGGTATAAGCTCTCAGAAATAAGGTGCTGTAGCAACAACCAGCTGGATACTGGTTCAAGTCACAAGTTAGATATTTGCCAGCACACCAAGGATCAGCACAAAGTGGCATCCAAACGGGTAGTTTATTGCATGATCACAACACAAGAAAAGCACAACGTTTCAGTGTCACGCAGGACCCCTTCGTCATCGCATGTCTAACGAAGGGGCCCTGCGTGACTCCGAAGTGTTGCACTTTTGTTGTGATCATGCAATAAACTACCCATTTGGATGCCACTTTGTGCTGATCCTTGGTGTGCTGGCAAATATGTACCTTGTAACACCAAATTTAACACATCTGCTACTTGTAACACTAACGAGTTACATGACAACGGGGTGGGAAAATGGCTAATTGGGTCCTATTTGGACATTTTCACTTAGGAGGGTACTCACTTTTGTTGCCAGCAGTTTGGACATTAATGGGTGTTGAGTCATTTTTAGGGGACAGCAAAATAACACTGTTATACAAGCTGTACAGTGGGGCAAAAAAGTATTTAGTCAGCCACTAATTGTGCAAGTTCTCCCACTTAAAAAGATGAGAGAGGCCTGCAATTGTCATCATAGGTATACCTCATCTATGAGAGACAAAATGTGGAAACAAATCCAGACAATTTATTTGCAAATTTTGGTGGAAAATAAGTATTTGGTCAATATCAAAAGTTCATCTCAATACTTTGTTTTATATCCTTTCTTGGCAATGACAGAGGTTAAACGTTTTCTGTAAGTCTTCATAAGGTTGTCACACACTGTTGCTGGTATGTTGGCCCATTCCTCCATGCAGATCTCCTCTAGACCAGTGATGTTTTGGGGCTGTCGCTGGGCAACACAGACTTATAACTCCCTCCAAAGGTTTTCTATGGGATTAAGATCTGGAGACTGGCCAGGCCACTCCAGGACCTTGAAATTCTTCTTGCGAATCCACTCCTTTGTTGCCCAGGTGGTGTGTTTGGCATCATTGCCATGCCATTCTGAAAGACCCAGCCACGTTTCATCTTCAATGCCCTTGCTGATGGGAGGAGGATTGCACTAAAAATCTCACGATACATGCCCCCATTCATTCTTTCATGTTCACGGATCAGTCGGCCTGTTCCCTTTGCAGAGAAACAGCCCCAAAGCATGATGTTGCCACCCCCATGCTTCACAGTAGGTATGGTGTTCTTTGGTTGCAACTCAGCATTCTCTCTCCTCCAAACACGACGAGTTGTGTTTCTACCAAACAGTTCTACTTTGGTTTCATCTGACCATATGACATACTCCCAATCCTTTTCTGGATCATTTAAATGCTCTCTAGCAAACCTCAGACAGGCCTGGACATGTACTGGCTTAAGCAGGGGGACATGTCTGGCACTGCAAGATCTGAGTCCCTGGCGGTTTAGTGTGTTACTGATGGTAGTCTTTGTTACGTTGGTCCCAGCTTTTTGCAGGTCATTCACTAGGTCCCCCCGTGTGGTTCTGGGATTTTTGCTCACAGTTCTTGTGATCATTTTGACCCCATGGGGTGAGATTTTACGTAAAGCCCCAGATCAAGGGAGATTATCAGTGGTCTTGTATGTCTTCCATTTTCTAATTATTGCTCCCACGGTTGATTGCTTCACACCAAGCTGCTTGCCTATTGCAGATTCAGTCTTCCCAGCCTGGTGCAGGTCTACAATTTTGTTTCTGGTGTCCTTCGACAACTCTTTGGTCTTCACCATAGTGGAGTTTGGAGTGTGACTGTTTGAGGACAGGTGTCGTTTATACTGATAACAAGTTCAAACAGGTGCCATTAATAAAGGTAATGAGTGGAGGACAGAGGAGCCCCTAAAGAAGAAGATCTGTGATAGCCAGAAATCTTGCTTGTTTGTAGGTGACCAAATACTTATTTTCCACCATAATTTGCAAATAAATTCTTTCCAAATCAGACAATGTGATTGTCTGGATTTGTTTCCACATTTTGTCTCTCATAGTTGAGGTTTACCTATGATGACAATTACAGGTCTCTCTCATCTTTTTAAGTGTGAAAACTTGCACAATTGGTGGCTGACTAAATACTTTTTTGCCCCACTATACAATCACTACTTTACATTGTAGCAAAGTGTAATTTCTTTAGTGTCGCCACATTAAAAGATATAATAAAATATTTACAACAATCTGAGGGGTGTACTCACGTTTTTGAGATACTGTATATATAATATATTACCAAAAGTATTGGGACGCCTGCCTTTACACACACATGACATTTCATGGCATCTCAGTCTTAGTCTGTAGGGTTCAATATTTAGTTGGCCCACCTTTTGCAGCTATAACAGCTTCAACTCATTTGAGAAGGCTTTCCACAAGGTTTAGGAGTGTGTCTATGGGAATGTTTGATCATTCTTCCAGAAGAGCATTTGTGAGGTCAGACACTGATGTGGATGAGAAGGCCTGGCTCGCAGTCTCCGCTCTAATTCATCCCAAAGGTGTTCTATTTGGTTGAGGGCAGGACTCTGTACAGACCAGTCAAGTTCCTCAACCCCAAACTTGCTTATCCATGTCTTTATGGACCTTGCTTTGTGCACTGGTCCAAATCATTTGGTGGAGGGGTTGTTTTTCAGGGGTTGGGCTTGGCCCCTTAGTTCCACTGAAGAGAACTCTTAAAGGGGGGGGGGGGGCTGGTCAGTGACAGGAGTTTTTTCACCTTAATGAATCCTATGAAAAAACATGATGGTTTACAACCCCTTTAAGGTGTCAGCATACCAAAATATGTTGCACAATTTCATGCTCCCCACTTTATAAGAACAGTTTGGGGATGGCCCATTCCTGTCCCAACATGACTGCACACCAGTGCACAAAGCAAGGTTCATAAAGACATGAATGAGCGAGTTTGCAGTAGAGGAACTTGACTGGCCTACACAGAGTCCTGACCTCAAGACCCAACCCGCCCCTTGTGATGTCATTGACTAAGGGCATGCTTGGTCATTGACATCACAAGGAGTGGTGTCACCGATATTCACTGGTTGTTAGGGACACTGGCAGCCCTGATCCTGAGCCCTGAGTCAGGGCTCCTAACGCTGCCTGAGCACAGCAGTGTTCATGTCCCCTGTCCCTCAAAACTGGGGTAATGCATTGGGCCAGTAAGGCAGCCACGAGGCCCCTGTGCATGCAAGGTCTCAGGCGACCCCCTAATTTGCCTAATTAAAGAGCTGTCTCTGCCCATGTACATCATGGTGCCTGTGTAATAGCCTGTGGGGGTTGAGTTACTAAAATTGGAGAGTAAAAAATCTGCATATAAATCAATCGGCTTCTGTTTTTTGTTGTCAAAGCTTAATCAAGCAAACTGAAGTTAGAAGTGGGTTGGCTACTATGCACAGCTGTACCCAATTGTGCACCAGTTTTAGTAAATCAACCCCTTGTATGTTCTTGTATGTGCACACAGGTTGCTTCATTCACACAGGCTAGACTCCTTTTGCTGTCTCACACAACATGACTTTTCATAATTTACTTAAACAGCATTGTGCAAAATCGTGTGCAGCTATTCATAGAAAGAAACCAATAAGCTTCCAGGTTTTCGGCCGCGTACACACGGCAGAGAACCTCGACGGGCAGAACACATCGTTCCGCCCGTCGAGGTTCTCTGCCGGTCGTCAGATTCGGCGACCCGCCAGTCGGGAAAGGCAACCAGCCATTCATCCCGACGGGCCGTCGAGCAAATAGAGAACCTGCTCTCTATTTCGGCTCGACGGGTTTCCCGACGGGATGCTCGCCCAGTCCGTACACACGGCCGAGGTTCTCGGCAGAATGCGGCTCCCAGCGAGGTTCTCGCTGGTTTCTGCCGAGAACCTCGGCCGTGTGTACGCCGCCTTACTGTCAAAGCCTAATTGACCAAGCTGAAGTTATGCTGGATTCATTTTGCATTTTGCAGTTTAGCACTACAGTCCATTTAACATGGTTTCCTATGGAACACGTTCTGTAGTGCAAATCTACAAAATGGAAAAAGCACTAAAAATGCAAAGGTGTGAATCCAGCCTTAGAAGCCAATTGTCTACCATTCACAGCGGCACAAGAATATGATTGCACCAATTTAAATACATCTTCCACATAGTTACAATGTACAGAATGTGCGAGTAAACACTAAGTGCCGCTTCACACTACCGTGACTTGGGATCCGACTTGTGTTGCCCCAAGTCGCGTGACATGAGAAATTCAATTGAAGTGAATGAGAGCCGTCTTAATGTACACTACTGAAGTTGCTCTGACTTCAGAAAAGGTTCCTGTATTACTTCAATGCGACTTCTAGGCGACTTGTACCCATTGATTTCAATGGAAGTCGCCTCCAAAGTCGGATCACCATCTTAACTGATGCAACTTTACAGGAAGAGAAAATAGTTTACTCAGGCAAACCCCTCCCTCCCACAGCCAAAGTCGCCTGTCCTGGAGGCAACTTTAAGCCGTGTTGTAAGTTGCTTCAAGTTGCGCTGAAGTTGCCTTGCAAAGTCGCGCTACCCCTGTGTGAACCAGCACTAAATAAAGGGAGGCTGAAGAAGTTCTTTTTCCTGAATGCAGCCGTCATGTATTATCTTCATATGTTGTACAGAGATGTTCATTTTTCATCAACAGCCTCCAAACTGAGGGCCCCTTCCTTTCTCCAGGTCCCATAGCAGCTGAATGGACTGCTATAATTATACTCTGTGAGAAGTTCTGGGAGCAGCAATGAGTCAGTCAAATGAGCACAGAATGAGATTCATGGGCATTAGAATATTGTTGCCATGGTTGCAGCAATTGAATTTTGTGATATTCTTACAAAATAATAGTTTTTGCAGCAGTTGTATATGTCATATCCATTTTTTGTTTTTAACGAAAATGAATTTTACTTTGAATGTTTTATATAATATTTATGTATAAGACAGAATAAATATCCCTATAGAATTGTTATTTACTTTTTCGGCTTGGTTCAAACTTCTGCTGGCTGCAGGTGCGTGTGTGGGAACTGCAGTGAAATCACATGGTCAAAAAGACCATGCAATTTTCCTACGACTGTGTTTATGAAAATGTGCATGCACCTTTTTTTTGCACAAAGGCAGGCTTGGCAGCCCATTCATTTAACCACTTCAGCCCCAGACCATTTTGCTGATCAATGACCGGGCCACCTTTTTCCACAAGGTGGCTCCCAAAAAAAATTGGCATCTTTTTTTTCCCATAAATAGAGCTTTCTTTTGGTGGTATTTGATCACCTTTGTGGTTTTTATTTTTTGCGCTATAAACAAAAATAGAGCGTCAATTTTGAAAAAAAAAATGTTTTTTTTTTTTACTTTTTCTGTAATAAATATCCCCCAAAAATATATAAAAAAACATTTTTTTTCCTCAGTTTAGGGCGATATGTATTCTTCTACATATTTCTCGTAAAAAAAAAAGCAATAGGCGTTTATTAATTGGTTTGCGCAAAAGTTATAGCGTCTAAAAAATAGGGGATAGTTTTATGGCATTTTTATTAATATTTATTTTTTCTAGTAATGGTGGCGATCAGCGATTTTTATGGGTACTGCGACCTTATGGCGGACACTTCGCACACTTTTGACACATTTTTGGGACCATTGACATTTTTATATCGATCAGTGGTATAAAAATGCATTGATTACTGTAAAAATTTCACTGGCAGGAAAGGTGTTAACACTAGGGGCAAAGAAGGGGTTAATTATGTTCCCTGGGTGTGTTCTAACTAAAGGGGGGTGGGACTTACATGGGGAAATGACAGATCGCTGTTAATACATTGTATGAACACACGATCAGTCATTTCTCCCCCTGACAGGACCGGGAGCTGTCTGTAACGAGCGATCGCTGTGCCTGGGCACGCACAGCGGCACCAGGGGCGAGTTCAGCCTATGTGAGCAGGCATTATCCTACATAAGCTCTCATAGGCTCTCATTGACTCTCCTTTTGAGTAAAGGAGTCAATGTGCTCTGGTAGGCAGATTACTTATCCAGTCACTTTGGGTGTTTATATCAGTATAATGGAATGGACGTTTGGTGTTTTATGGACTTTGATTTATTATCATAATATTTTTTTGTGCTTAAGATTGGGACTGAATATTATTTGCACTAATTTATATTTAACAATATTTTTTTAATCATATGTTGTTTGATGATGTTTTGTGCACATTTGTTTATTTGATAAGGATTAGTGACTTAAGGAGTGCAGTCCTATGATGTTCATTGTTATTTTTATTAATTATTAGCGCCCCCTATCTTTTACCCACCTCATCACGATGGTGCCAGAAAGTAAACTCAAACACTCTTTTTTTTTTTTTTAGTAAGGGACCTTACCATATGTTTTTTCTTCCTAGCTCCCTGCGGTGGACAGTACGTCAGCCAAGAAGGAGTGATCCTTTCCCCGAATTACCCCAGCAATTACACATCTGGACAGGGCTGCTCCTACTTCATTGTCGTTCCTAAGGATTATGGTAAGAAACTAAAGCAGAAAATATCTTCAACTGGAAAAAGTTGCGTTTGATATGGTTGAGTAAACCTAAACTCCACACAGACATCTAGATGCACCTTGAAAATGCTTATTTGGAATTAGGTTTACCTGTCAAAGAATTTGAATTTCTTTTTATCCATTCCTGAGATTTACACAGTCCTGTTAGCTGAGGGAGTAAAAGGATAAGCAGGACTTTCCTTTCCAGGTGAAGTTCCACTTTTATGAGAGTATAAGGTGAAGAGCCAGCAACTTGTCCTGCCAATAAAAGTACTTTATTGATAAAGGGTATAGTGTGCAAGTTGCAGCTCTTACGCGTTTCGGTAAAAAAAAGTATTCCTAGCCAAACTGAAATCTGCTGTAACTTTCACACTGTACCTTTTACCTTTATTAATAAAGCACTTTTAGCAGGAGGATGAGTTTCCAGCTGTGAACCTCATACTCTCATGCTGTTTTAATTGGCAGGAAGATACTGTGAGCTTTGGAGCACTGTTGGTCTACCTTCAGATGGAATTAACCTAGGCGTAAATATTGTTGTTTGTGACGTTCCACTTTTAGCATCAAAGCTTATTAATTTCCTTGCAACCGGCCTACAATTGGACAGTGAAGAAGCAGAAACACACTGATGAGGTTATACCTCTGCTCTCCCCACCTGTCAGCATGTACCTTCTCAGCACATCTGAATGCCACCAAGTGATGGGTTTCCTCTTATAGTCCGAGTGCTTCTGTGCCATATACTACAGAAGACTTAAAGTGATTGTAAAGTCAATGTGCATAATTACTTGAATTCCCTCTGTTAGAGCCAGCTATATTGCACAGTGCATGTGCTTATTTTAGATTATGCAGCTCAATACCTTATTTCACAGTGCCACCGTGCGGTCACATGATCTCCCACTGCTCTCCTTCCCCGATCTGAGGACTACAGCGGGAGGGGCTGAGATTTCCCTCTGATGTCACACAGGATGAGAGGAGGAGAGCGGCACTGTGAAATAAGATATTGAGCTGCATAATAAAAAAAGAAAAAAAAGAAAACATAAACTGTGCAATATAGCTGGCTATAACAGAGGGAATTCTAGTAATTATGCACATTGACTTTACATGGAATAGCAGCAGGATGGGAGGAGCGGGGAGCAGATCGGTTCTCACAACACAGACTACAGAGCTGACAGGCAGCGATGGAGGGGTAGAGGGAGAGAGGGAGAGACTGCAGGATAATGGAGGCACAGAAAATGACCACGGTATCACGGACCAGCAGCCATGATTATTGTGGACAGCACACTTATGCCCTGTACACATGATCGCAATTTCGGATGGCCTAAAATACGATGGAATTTTTCATCAGAATTCCGTTCAAGCTGTCTTGCATACACACTGTCAGACCAAAAACGTGGTGACGTAAAACACTACTACAAGCCGAGCATGCGTCAACTTGATTCTGAGCATGCATGTTTTTTTCTCCGTCGGAGTTCCACACAGATGATCGGAATTTCCGATAGGATTTTCTTCCATCGGAAAAAAAATCAAACATATTCTATTTCTAAACACAGATGGAAAAAACTTTTTTCATCGAAAATTACGATCGTGCGTACACGGCATTAGGAGGACACAGGAACAGGCAGGATCATCCAGGTATTTTACAGCATAGAATGGGATAAATAACGCCACACAAGCACTAAGCTGTTATTCATGCTTTAAGGGAACAGGATCTTTTCTTCTTTTTTTTTTTTTCTTGGGTTACAACCACTTTAAATCAATTCACATTCAAAAGTTGTTTTTAAAAATACATGTAATGCTTATGTTTTTTTTAAATACATACTTGCATTAATTATAATTTTTAAATTTTCCTGGATTTTAGCTTGAAGCCCTTCCAGGTACAAAAATCATCCACACATAGAAGAAGGTCCTGTTATATTCTAAAGTAATAATTCCAAAAATGCAATAAGTACGTTTCCTAACAGGACATCACAGACATGTTCAGATGTCCCCATAGACTTGACCCTGGTGCTCTATCTTCTCTCTCACAGAAATAGCCTGTTCAAATGTGCTGATCTTGGCTCTGTTTGTGATACTATATTACATTATGTGCAGAGTTTTTTTTGTTTTGTTTTTCCCCCTCAGAACTGTTTTGTGCATCCCCATGTTCAGGTTATATAACTGTTCTCTGTTTGATATCTGAAGTGGTGAGAGAAATAAAAAAAATCTTCAAAGTCCCTATTGATCAATAGACACATCTCCCAGTGCCCGTTCAATACATACCATGTACTGTAGCCCCTCACTGCTCTAACCGCTTGCTAACACGTTCATTGCGAGAGAAAGAGAAGGCAAATGCATTTCAAAGAACAGTTCTCAGCATTTTAAACTGGAGTACAATTTTCTCTGGCTAATTTTATGAGGCAAATTACTGCATGAAACCTTAATCATTTTTATGACCGTACATTTGTTTTCTATTTCTTGGTATTCTTAGCATTAAGTATCTCTTTATAATCATAAGCGGTGTAGGATTTTAGTTTTTTTTGTTTTTTCGGTGTTTGAGCAACTGAGTGATCATTTTGACATAGTGAGAATATTTGAAAGCAAGCAGAACTGTGCAATAGATAGCATAGGCTATTTATCCTTCTGGCCTGATGTGGTGTAAAATAAGCACATCGGAATTGCATAATATGTATGATGTGGATATAAAGTAGCGTAGCAATCAGTGGCCCAGGGGAGCACAGCACCATCTCTATGTTTACATTAACTTGATTGAGGAATGTTATTCTCCTGCAGGATTGCCCAGGCCCTGACTGTTTCATCTCCTTGTAAACTAGAGTGGAATCTAAGAAAAGGATTATTTATATGGACTATAAGCCTCCATCAAATAGGGTGTTATGGAACTGTGCATTGCTTTATTGATTGAAAGTGTGCAGCACTGTAAGGGAACCTCTATTGTTTCAATGCTTGCCTTTATTTATCAAAGCAAAATGGCCCAGGGACATGTCAAATGTTACACCATTGCCAGGCCTTTCTGGTAGTACCAGTTGAAGCCTTTCTTTATGAGTTATCAGCTAACACTACTTGCCTGCTTTTAGTGATTTCACTGTCCTGGAACAAGGAAGCAAATTATGAATTTAGCCCTCATTTGCTGCATACTTTTTTGTTAGATAAAAATTATAAATGTAAATGTTGATGTAAATATGCTCACTAATGTACACTGATGCTTTCTATGTGTGGTGTTAACATAGAGCTGAAGGCAAAACTTTTTCCCATTTTGGATAAAATAAGAGAGAGTTATAACCCCTGTCAGTTGTTTTTTTGCCATCTGTGCACCATTGGGGAGAATTACTTCCTGTCCCATAGCCATAAAAGAAGCAAGAGGAAATTCCCCTCCTTAAAGGGGTTGTAAAGGTAAAACATTTTTCCTAAATAGCTTCCTTTACCTTAGTGCAGTCCTCCTTTACTTACCTCATCCTTCCATTTTGCTTTTAAAAAATGCTCACTTCCTGTTCTTCTGTCTGTAACTACACACAGTAATGCAAGTCTTTCTCCCTGGTGTGGAGTGTCATGCTCGCCCCCTCCCTTTGACTACAGGAGAGTCAGGACGCTCTCTATGTTGCAGATAGAGAATGTTTTAGTGGGTTAGAGTGTGTTAGTGGGCATCCTGACTCTCCTGTTGTCCAAGGGAGGGGGCAAGCACAGCACTCCACACAAGGGAGAAAGCTTTGCATTACTGTGTGGAGTTACCTTTACAACCCCTCTAAATCTAACTGATTATTTCATATTTTAGGTGCTGAAAGGGGTACCATTATTTTGCATGGAAATTTGGTGTTTTATATTGAAGGCCTGTAATTCTTAGGAATAACTCACTTTAAATCTGACCAAACAGGAGTCTAGTAGACATCCCGGGTATGATAAATCATAAATTATAATATAATAAATAACTATAAATAATTATAACTAATAATAATATAATAATAATAAAAATTATTCAATAATGTAATCAAATCAAAAACACTGAAATGTGCTCAGTTGCAGAATTGTCGCTGTCATTACTTGTTTGATGAAAAATTTCCCCACAAATCACTATGGCTCAATTCTGCAAGTAATTCTAATTTATTATCGCTGTTTTCTAGCTGGTCTAAAACACTTTTGACATAAAGGGACACTTTTTGGTTGCTATGGACAATTTCCAGTTTCCAGGCAGAAAGAACAGTATTTATTATATAAAAGTGCATGCAGGACACTGGACAGACCACTAGGAACAAATGGGATGTGTATTTATTTTATACAGTACTGTAATCTGTAAGATTACAGTATACTGTATGTGTACTGTGTTTTTACTTTTTTGAATTTGGCGCCGATCTCTACCCCTGTGCATCGTAAAGTCACAGGAAACGGAGCTCGGAGGCACACAGGCACTGTGTGAATCGAGCGAGGACACACCTCGATCACACATCGGGGAGGCATCGCAGGATCCAGGGACAAGGTAAGTAACTCTCCCTGTATCCTGCGATGCAATGCCGAGTCTGGCTCGGGGTTACCCCTAATGGTACTGAAGTTTCACCCCAAGCCTGACTCATGAATACTGCTAGGCAGGTTAATAAGTGAATCCTTGATTGTCACCAGGGTTAGCAGAACTAGTGTCCCAATTGGAAAATGTCCCCACTACAGGTAGTCCCGGGTTACAAATGAGATAGGGGGGTGTAGGTTTATTCTTAAGTTGAATTTGTATGTAAATTTGTAAGTCGGAAAAGGTGCTTTTTGAATAGCATAGAGAAGGCTTAACATCCATGTAACATTTGTTTTGCTGTCTGAGCCCCTGGTCAGAAGGTTTCAACTCACTTTCAGTCCCTGTGACAATCTGATTTTGTAAATTTTGAGTTGTTGTGGAAACAAGAATTGGTAAAGCATCAGTGAAGACACCTTTTCCCCCATATTTACTCTTAAGGCTTGTACACACGATCGGATTATCTGACGGGAATTGTGTAATGACAGGCTGGATAGCATGCTTTAAAATTGTCCACCAACAATTGTGTGTTGGTGGATGATCCGATCATGTGTACACAAGTCCATTGAAGAAAAGCATGGTTCACCATAACATAACATTAGCAGAAGTTGCCCAAGGGGTGGTGCTAAAGAGCTGAAAAACCACATAGTTATGTGTTTGTTAGCCGACAATTCTTTGGTGTTTGTATGCAAGACAAGTTCACGGCCAATGCCAAAAGTCCTACGCTTTGTCCGCAGAAAATCTGATCATGTGTATGAGGCTTTACAGAGATTTTCCCTTCCTAGGGGTTCCCTTTCCTCTCACTTCCTGTTGTCTCCCTCCATTTTTAAGTATGAGTCATTTGTAGGTTGGATGTTTGTAACCCGGGGACCGCCTGTATTCCTGTTCTGGAACAAACACAAATTTAGGATATTCTTTTAATTTTACTCTTGGTGATAACAGGTTAATGGATAAGTTCATTTTTTTGGCCAGAATTTTCATACTAAATAGAAGCATTTTCCAATGCCATTTCTGGCCGAGTCACCCTAATGTGTTTTTCTCTGACGTACCTTATCCACAGGAGGTTTAAAATCTCAAAATGATTTTCAGATTCACTTCCTGTAGATTCTCTGTGCATTCACTTACTGTAGGTCAACTCACAGAAGCCTTCACTTCCTTGTTGCATTACAGAGGAGGGTGTAATGATAGGGTGTCTTTACCACTCTGGACCACATCTCCCTCATTACGATACTACCTTCTACCCACTTTTTATATAATCTTTAGATCTTCCATCAACTATGTAGTACAAGGGTCTGTCTTGAATAGATTGCTATGGTGTTTCCTCCTAATCCATAGTTCAGGCAAATCTAAAGGAAATTTTACAGAGCTCGTACAATCAGATTGCATAGTGTATTATTATATTTATTGTTATACAAGTACATAAAAGGGAGTGGATGGAGAAGCTCAATTTTCAGGCCCCGTTCACATCGCCACGTACTGAAAACTCACATTCCTGCGTGCATTTGTTTTGCTTTGGAGCGTTTTCACTCGCCCCTTATAGGGCAGCCCAATTACACGCAACAATCACCCCAGAGAGGCAACAGATCTTTTTTGGATGAGAAGCTTGGTGCGTTAATGCAGTTTTTTGTGTGTTTGCCACACTTGGGGTGCATGATGCACATTTGCAGTGTCTCTGAACAGCGTGGCAAAGCACACATTTTCTGTGCAGCTTGCAATTCATTTGGAAACAATCAGATGGGGCGTCATTGTTCTTGTGCAAAAGAATATGTTTCTTTTAATCTTTTATTCCATTTATCGGTACATTCCTTATGATTGGCATTTGTTACTTCAGATCATTCAAAACTTCGGATGCATCCGTATTTGTTCTGCTCTATTCATTAAGATGCAGTATTCATTACTTTGGATAATTCCTAACTTCAGGAGCATTTGTATTAGTTATATTCCATTTGTTGAGATGCAACATTCGTTACTTCAGATAATTCGTAACTTTGGATGCATTCGTATTTGTTACATTCCATTTGTTTAGATACAACATTTGTTCCTTTTGTTCATTTGGACATTGGTGGTTGTATTAGTAATCGGCCCACCACACCCTGTGTAGACTCTGGATGGAATGCAATCTGACACAAAAACACACAAGGGAATAAAAGACAAGCTCATAGAGAGACAGAGATAAAACACTAACACTGCCCATATGAAAATCAAATGCATCTGAATATATCCAAAAGAAATACAAATGCATTTATCAATTATTTCTATTTATAATCAGTGATAACGAATAGTCAAAAAGAACGAAAATATGAAAAACAAAATTATCCGAATGTAATCGATTAGTTAAACTTGTAGGTTGGATCGTTTTTCGTTCTTTTGGATTTTCGTTCTTTCGGAGTTTCGTTCTTTCTAACAATTCGTTTTTGTACGTATTCGTCAAAAGAGCCTTTCGTTTATTCGGATGCTCCCGAATGAACAAATATGTTGGATTTTGTCCGAAAACAAATTCGTAAAGAAACAAATTGCACATGTCTACCAATTTCACTTCCAGGCCTCACCCACATCTAGAGTTTTTTTAGTGACACACATAGGGCAGCTTGTTAATTTTAATGGACTGTGCTACGTATGGCAAAGTAGCGCATGGGACATTTTAGTGTTGTGCGAGTTTCACATTTTTTACTGCATTTGTCATCTGTTTTCTCATATGGAAAAATGTGTGTTAGCTTCTGTGTTTGCTGATCCGTTAACAATTAATGACACTGAAAGTGTAATTTCAGTACAATATCCTTTCACTACATCAAGGGTGTTCAGTGGGCTGCATGCAGCACCAGGGAGTTTAGCATGCAGCCTGAGCTCGTCAGAAAGGATGCTGTCAGCGGTGGCCCATCCATTAGAGGTGCCCAAGCGCTGCCCCCTCTCTCCACTCCTCCCCCTATATGACTGGCATGAATCTATCCAGGGCCGCCACTGACACCCCCTATTCAAGCATCTGGCCCCTTTTAGGATGCCGGGCGCCTGAATTACAGCGGCAGTGGTGTTTTTTTGAAGCACCTAATTAGTGTTCTAATAGGTTTTAAAATATGTGGAATCATGGCGCAGAGCATTGTGCCATGAGCCCACCCAGGTGTTAAAACAGAGAATTAATATTTGCTGTTGTAACACTGATTCTCGATTCGGCCAAACAGAGGCAGGTTTGAGACCCATTTTCTGATTGGCCGAAAAGAGAAGACTCCCGTTAGGCCATCGAGAAGGAGAAGGAAACGGAAGCCAGAGCCATCGCCTGTGGAGAGCAGGAGAACAGGATAGAAACCGCTGTCGAGAGTCCTGGAGAAGCGCTGCATAGATGGGGTAAGTGCACCAGTCCGTCCCACCAACTGACGGGGGGTAATGTTTGCCGCTCCCCAAAGAAAGTTACCACCGGCTGCCACTGGATGCTGTGGAAGCCAGGCAAATGCACACATGGAGAAATGCAGGGGATACTGTAAAAACGTAGTTAATAGGTGAATGGTGTGCGCTATTGAGATCAGCTGGTGAACTCCTTCCTGTGTCTTACTGGTTCCCCTGTCTCAAATAAATACCAGGGAGTCTCTGAAGCTTTCTAAGAAATATAGCAAGGCCTAAGGTAAGGCCTTGTTCTCAAAATCAAAGAAAGCTTGAATTTTTCTGTAACTGAGGAACATTAATGGTATATTGGTACATGACATAAAATATACTTAGGTCTGAGGTCCCCGGACCAAAGAGCCAAGAGAGGGAAGGTTTGGGCCAAGTTGGACTATTGCTGTACTAATATACGAATAAAATATAGGAATAAAGAATTTAAAAAATGTCATAATTTTATTACAATACACAGACAAGACAGAATACAAGATTAAAATATGGCAATCAAAAACACGACATCAGGACAGAAGTCTCCACAAGGGGAAAAACAGTACGATGGGTTGAAGATTGTCACAGACTTTCAACTAGTTTTGCGGTTGTTACCGCTTCATCAGGAGAAGATCTAGACAGTCCCGCCTCGAGGTGGCAGCAGGCGGAGCCAGACAGAGTCCCAAAGGTGGCCCAAGTGGACACATGTGTGGAGGGACCTACTTGTCTGAGTGACAAGGGAGATAAACTAAATAAGGCGATCCCATCTACAGGAACCCAATAATGCCACATTTTGGGATATAAGTGTACAATGTGGTAAAAATAGTGTTTGCTGGGGGGGACCAAGCCTGGTCCCAGGAAAGCATCAAGGTAGTGATGCTAGCCGTCCGTGCACTAGGCTAGGTAAAGCCACGGCAGTCCCAGGATCTATCGAGGTACATGGGTAGTTGGATTTTGGATTGATCTTAGCCTTTAAAAAGAGAAGATGGATTATTATCCTGGGGACAAACACAGCAATAAAAAACAGAAATATGTTCTTATCTCTCTCCATACTATCCCTAACTTAAAAAAGTTTTGCCTTCAGTTGTACTTTAAAAAGATTATGCGCAAAAGTCCATGACTCATTAAAAACAGAACATTTAGAGTCGGTTCACACTGGGGAGACTTGGGATCCGACTTGAGGTCGCCTCAAGTCGTCCCAAGTCGCGCTGTAGAGAAAAACAATGCAAGTGAATGGGAGCGGTGTTAATACACACTAGTCGCTCCGACTTCAGAAAAGGTTCATGTAGGACTTCAATCCGACTTCTAGGCGATTTATACCCATTGATTTCAATGGAAGTCGCTTCCAAGTCTGATCACTGTCTTAACTGAAGCTACTTTGCAGATAAGATAACATACATTTCTCAGGGAAACCCCTCCCTCCCCTTCCCTCTCCCAGAGCTGATTGTTGTTTTATTGGCCACTGGAATGTCTCCTATCTTGGAGACGACTTCAAGTCCTGTTGTAAATCGCCCCAGATCGCCCTGTGGTTCATGCTCAAGTCGTGTCTGAGTCGCCTCTGAAAGTTGCACTGGAAGTCGTGTCGCCCTAGTGTGAACCGACTCTTAAGGGGTGGCTGAAAACAAGAGAAAAACAGAGAACTTACACTAACCAGCTGTGGGCTCCCACTAGTGGCTGATCCACACATCTTCATTTAATGCAACAACAAAAATATTAAACCACAAGCATGTAAAAAATATATCAAAGAACTTTCAGTTAAACATTGCAATAAAAATGGAAAAAGATAAGGATCTCCATGACATGAACACAGTTAAAGGGGTTGTAAAGGTTTGTTTTTTATTTTCTAAATAGGTTCCTTTAAGCTGGTGCAGGGGTCTCTAAACTGCGGCCCGAGGGCCAGATGTGGCCCCTTGCTAGCTTTTATGTGGCCCTTGGGGCACTATTCCTCCAACTGATATGAGGCACTGTTCCTTCTACTGACACCAACATGGGGACACTATTTATTCTACTGATATCGATGATGGGATACTATTCCTCCTACTGATAGGGGCCCTACTCCTCTTTCTGACCACCAACCCTGAGGCCATATTTATTCTCACTGGTGCTGGGCCCGGGACATTTTCTGCCCCCGCTGGCCACAATCCGGCCCTCCTAAAGTCTGAAGGACAATAAACTGGCCCTTTGTTTGAAAAGTTTGGAGACCCCTGAGCTAGTGCATTGTTGGTTCACTTAGCTTTTTCTTCAATTTCCCTTCTAAAAAAATATTTTCTTTGTTTTCTTTGTCTGAATTTCTTACTTCCTGTTCCTCCTCAGTAAGCTGTTCTGGCTGACTAACCATAGTTTGGATGATGGTGGCAATTTTACTGAGGAGAAACAGGAAGTAAGAAATTCAGACAAAGAAAAAAAAACAATGCACTAGCTTAAAGGAACCTATTTAGAAAATAAAAAACAAACATTTACAACCCCATTAACATTTTCAGAACAAGGTTATCAGTAGTAGTCTACAAGTTTCTCTCATGATGTGTTTTCTTTAAAAGATCATTTACTAACTTATCACTCAGTGTACTGTACCACCTTTATAAATGGCAAACTGCCAATGGTATGCTTGAATGAAATGTTGTTTTACCCTAACAATCCAAACAGTAATGTAGTGAGGGTGACCCAAATAACATTTGTAAAATGTATTTTTTTTTTCAAGTGGTGAACATAAGTGTTTTTGTCCTTTTTTTCTAGTTGTGTTTGGGCAATTCACTTTCTTCCAGACAGCACTCAATGATGTGGTTGAAGTCCATGATGGACCAAATGAACAGACTCGCCTTCTCAGCTCTCTGTCTGGCTCTCATACAGGTACTGTATATGGCAAAAATGACTGTATTATGCTGTTTACAAATTGTAGTGTTTTTCAACTCTATTAAAGTAAGTACCCTTTTTTCAAAAACATAATGTTTACAATGTACACCTTGTGTGGGTCATTTATTTTCAAAAACCTCTTGATACGAGTACATTTATTACCAGTATCCTCTAATTGTCTATAAGTGTTTTTCAGACTGGCCATAATGTTTTAAATAACCATATGTACAACCATTTGTTCATTTCGTTGCTAAAACACTAAATTGCTAATATTTATTTACCATAAGAAGCACCTACCGATCCCGTCTAAAGTACAAATGCCAATGGCTGAGAACTGTCGATCTAGATCATACATACTGTACCAAGCAAGGTACAAGCTCATAAAGCTCACCAAAGTAAAATCCAGTCTGGAGAGGAGCAATATATTATAAGACATACTGTAAGTAATAGACAGCCACTCTTTCTACAGAAGTTGGTTTTCAATGTAGTAAGTCACATAGAAATTGCCAGACAATAGAGTAACGTGGTTAAGCAAATCTTTAATCGATTTAGTGCTCAAGAGAAGTGCTTAAGAAGCAAAGGAAGAAGTTATTATATGACCACAAACATTGACAGGTTCAATTCATGACCATGTCTACTATGCTGGGGGGGGGGGCATCTTTTTTGTCTGGATAAGATAATTGGACCATTTGATGGCTGATGCTCTTTTTTAGCTTATTTATAAAACGTAGAATTCTAGAACTCATTGAGGTGTCATTCTCTTTTGCATTTTTTTTTATTAAAATAGATGTAAACCTAAACATTTTTTTTTGTCACAATGTAGAGTATAAGATTTTGTATGTAATGGAGAGGAAGAAATGTTAATTTTAATGATCGCTTTATATGCACCCCTTGCACATTCATTCTATCTTCCTTCAGACAATGTAGGCATTTGGTCTGATTGCCGGATGCCTAGATCTGTCAGACTTGGTCAAACATGCATAAAACTAAAACGGTCATAGATCAGGTCGACATTTTGGTTCTGCTAACTTACACTGAAAATTAACAGAAAATTAACAGAATTCCAGATAAAAACCTGTCTAAATGAAAACATGTCAGTTTCTCTCTTCTTGCTTTGAGTGACAGGTTATTTAGATATCTAGCTTGCACATGTTTATCATATGTTATGTTATGTTTATCAAAATATGAGGTGATCCAATGTTCATTGTACATTACCAGGATGTGTTATGTGAAGGAGGGGTGGATTTCTCACTTTTTGTACTGTGAATCACCTCATGTTATGATAAACATAACATAACATATGATAAACATGTCCAAGCTAGATATGTAAATAACCTGTCACTCAAAGCAAGAAGAGAGAAACTGACTTTTTATTTAGACAGGTTTTTATCTGGAATTCTGTTAATTTTCACTGAACAACAAAAGAGGATTGCTCAAAGCTGGATTAACTCAGTGTGACAAGACTGGGCGCAGATGATAGGAAATCTTATACTCTACATTGTGACATCAAAACAAGTGGGTTTACATCCACTTTAAGGTATCCTAATGCACTTCCATATGCTATCACATATTTTCATTGAGATAAAAACTGTGCACAAATTGTTCACATGACACAAAACACTGGTGTATGGGCAGCAATCAAATGTTTGTAAGTGAGCAGAACCAAAATGTCGACCTGATCTATGATCGTTTTAGTTTTATGCATGTTTGACCAAGTCTGACAGATCTAGGCATCCGGCAATCAGAGCAAATGCCTGCATTGCCTGAGGGAAAATAGAATGAATGTGCAAGGGGTGCATATAAAGCGATCATTAAAATGAACATTTCTTCCTCTCCATTACATACAAAATTGGATATCCTTCCGCAAAAGTCGTTTTAGTTGATCAATGACACAAGTTACTATTATTGACCCATTATGGTCACTAAGCAGACCATAATAGAGTTGCTTCCTATTAGATATCCACCTAAGCAAACATCTAGGAAACTTTTCCCTGGTCTAAAAATTGGAAAAGTTGTAATGGTTAAGGAAGAACAAGATATAAAATAGTTTATATAATAAAGCATCTGTAAATATAGGGGGCATATTTATATAGAAGTGAATATGACATTTACAAAATATTCACTACACGTGAATCTTACTGGCTTCTTAGGCTATCCTTATGTGATACTAGGCCATACGATTTATGCCGCGTACACATGATCAGGCTTTTACCCGGCCAAATCACATCGGAATTCAGACGGAATTCCATTGGAGAAAAATAGAACATGTTCTATATCTAAACTCTGTTGAAATTTATCGGAATTCTGATGAAAAAACTCCAATTGGGCTACACACGATGGGAATAATACTCAGATGGACTTTTTCCATCGGAAATTCCGATCGTGTGTATGCGGCATTAAAAGAAGGTGCAATTGAACTTTTATACTGTAAATAAATCGATTTTTTTTTCTACTGCATTCTCTATTTCAATATCTAAAATGAATCTGAATTATCATTATATTTCACATCAGCAGCTACAGAGAAGTCAGTTTAGTTATCTGTTTAGTGTTCTGAGCACATCTCCTTCTCCAGCCAGAATATTGCCTTCCCATGGCTAGAGTGTCAAGTGTTCTGTGCTGCCTGCAGTCTATCACACGCACTGTGATCAGATCAGCATCCTCACATCACAAATGCCAGCAGCAGGTTTATCTACAGGAGGCAGGTCTCCCCGCTCCGTAACACGTGCGTTCTGCCGTTACAGGTGAATCTCTACCTCTTGCAACTTCCAATCAGATTTTAATTAAGTTCAGCGCCAAGGGACAGGCGACAGCCAAAGGATTTCATTTTGTGTACCAAGGTAGGTAACTAAATGGTGTGTCATGTCCTGTGGCTATCCAAGCAGTGCATGAAACCATCAGGGACTCTCATACAGATATTAAAAACTGTCACATGGTTCGATTGGGACAGTGGAATGGGATGTAGTGAGAGAAGGATTTGGCAAAGGCGCAGCTACAGAGAACAGGCAGCTGTGACTCTGCAAATATACCTTGCAGCAATCCATGTCATGTTTGTCTCTGTGATCTACTTTTGGGCTCTATACCAAGGCTTGATGAGATGCACAATCAATTATTTTTATACAGACTTGTCTATAGTTGTCAAGCGTCTTGGTACGGATACGGCTTGAAGTTTATTGTTTAGCCATAAATTATCATTTTCCAGTGGGTCACATTCTATGTCATCTAATTTGTTTGTACAATGCAGCTGGTTGTATTTATTATTGTGCTGCTGAAAATAACATGATTGATAGTATAGCTTTCATATTTAATCCATTATGCAAAAGCTAGTTTGTGCTTCAGAGCTTTGGGGAGCATGAAGGGTCTGTATGGTAAATGTCAGGGAGGTAGAGGGGTAATCATCAGGATGCTCTGTAGCTAGACACAGTCGGTGAAGCAGTAGAGACTGTTCAACTTGCAAAGTGTGCGTTTACTTAAAGTGTTACTAAACCCACAGCCGTAAATTCCATCTGTATATGCAGCAAAGCATGCTTGTTATACTCACTGTGGAACCTAAGGGGTTAATCCTCAACATTTTGTAGAAAGGCTGCTTGATCCTGTCTTTTCTGATCCTCCCCTTTTACTGTCCCAAATCTATCTGCTTATAGTACAGAGCTTTGGGGGCACTCCGCACATACTCAGTTTGGTGTGTATTGCTGGAGAGGTTTTATTTATTTATTTTTTATTTGTTTTGGGGGAGGTGGTGCATGTGATTAGCACAGGGCAAATCAGCACTGTCCAAACAGAGGACAGCCTTAAAGGACAATCAGAGGAGAATGAAAACTCCTCCTACAAGCTTTAATCAGACACTGATAGAAGTCACAAGACTGCTATATACTGCTTATGAGAAAAGGTATTTAGCAGTTTAGATTTACTAAAATAATTGCATTTTCATGTTCTGTTTACTGTGGGATATCAGATCATTCCATGCATCTATTACCTTTTGTACCACCTCCCTTTAGAATGTAAGCTCTATGAGCATGGCCCTCCTGTCCCTTCTGTATTGAACTGTACTGTAATTGTGCTGTCCCTCCACTACATTGTAAAGGCCTGCGTAAACTGTTGTGTATAACAATAATAATAATAATAATAATAATAATAATACTAATAGTGGATGCAGGGTCCTGGGTTTAGTAACACTTTCGGCTAGGAAAAAAATGTTGAAGCTGTGTTAATTTATAATTATAACATGGTCAGCCCCCAGTAGCTATTTTCTGAAACTCTTACTCACCTGTCCCCAAACCCGCAAGATATCAATCACAAATCCAGAGAGCTACTTGTCAAAATCTTCTGAGAAGGGCCTGAGCATGCATGGTACTAAATTAAATCCTATGGAGAGTTTACTTCTTGCTGGATCAGAGATGGGTGAATGTAAGACCTTTGGCAAAGGCTGGGAGCAGGCCAAGGTTTAACATTTGTGCAGTTGTACTTTAAATATTTATGTTTAAACTAAATGAACAACACAAGGCTTTTGCCTGCACATGATTGTATAAATTGCACACAGTTTCATCGTATTCACTACCCCAAGGGTTCTTTTCCCACACCCCCGGTACAGTGCAGTGTACCTGCCAGTTTTGTGCGGGTTACCTGTGCATTGCCATAGATTTCTATTACATCAGGCAGTTTTGGTGCACTTCCTGAAAATGCACCAAAACCACTCGATGCAATAGAAGTCTATATAGCAAAGCACAGGTAGCCTGCACAAAACCCACCGGTTTACTGCACCATACTGGATCAGTATGGAAGTGCCCTAAGTGAACAGTCTCTACTACATTAGTAAGTCTACCCAAACAAACATAATTCTATTTGAGAAACTTGGAACTAATGATGTTGCAAAAAATATTTCACCCTGTTCTGGTGATGCCATAAAGCAGGTCAGCAGGTGGCTTGGAGTAAAGGCAAGGTGACCCAGATGGAGCATCACTAGGAAGGATGTTGTTCACTTAGCATCCTGGATCCTCATTTATATCTGCAAATGGGTCTTCTATATATATATATATATATATATATATATATATATATATATATATATATATATATATATATATATATCAACAGCTGCTATATAAAGTAAATAAATAAAATCAGTGAGTAATAATGGTGGATATTTACTAAAACTGGTGCAAACAGAATGTGGTGCAGCTGTGCATAGTAACCAATCAGCTTCTAGGTTTTATTACTAAGTCACATTGTTGGTAAGTTTAAACAAAGACACCAGTCCATCCAGTTTAACCTGTGTAGGTGTGCGTTTTCTTATAATCATTTCCTTTATCCCTGTATACTGTGTTCGCTAAGATACCCATCTTAAACCTATCAATACGTCCCGCTGACACCACGATTGTGGAAGTGAATTCCACACTCTTTCTGCCCTGACAGTGTAAACTCCCTATGCAGTTTAAGGTTAAACTGCTTCTACTCTGATTTCATTCAGTGGCCACGTATCTTCTAATGCCGCATACACATGGTCGGAATTTACAATGGAAAAAGTCTGATGGGAGCTTTCCATCGGATATTCCGACCGTGTGTATGGCTCATCTGACTTTTTCCATCTGAATTTCCGACGGACTTTAGATAGAGAGCAGGTTCTCTATTTTTCCGTTGGAAATTCCGACAGTTTTGCCCAGTCAAAAGTCTGACCGTGTTACACTCCCTGAGACTGAATAGTTTATTTCATATGCCAGATCGCCAATGAGGTATTTGTTTATTGCTATCATATTCTCCAGAGAGAGTACATTTAATGATTGTAGTCGTTCCTCGTAACTGAGGTTCTCAATTCTCTTTATTACTTCATTGCCCTTCTCTGGACTCTCTCCAGTTCCAGCACCTCCCTCCAGAGCAGGGATCTCCAAACTACGGCCCTCCAGCTGCTGCGGAACTACACTTCCCATGAGGCATTGTAAAACTCTGACATTCACAGACATGACTAGGCATGATGGGAATTGTAGTTCCTGAACACCTGGAGGGCCATTGTTTGGAGACCCCTGCTCCAGAGGATTGGTGACCAGAATTGGATGACATATTCCAGATGTGGGCAAACCAGAGTTTTATAAAGTGGCAGGAATATTGTTTTATCTCTGGAGTAAATTAACTAACTTTGCTTGCTGCAGCATGGTATTTCATGCCATTGCTGAGTCTGTGATCTACTAGGACCCCAGATCTTTTTCCATCCTGTATTTCCCCAGAGTTTCTCCCCTTAGCAAGTAACTTGCATTCACATTTTTAACCCCCAAAGCTTTATTGTGAAAGTGATTGTAAAGTCTATTTTTTTCTTTCTGAAAATAACAAACATATTATATTTACCTTCTCTGTGTAGTGGATTTACACAGAGCAGCCCAGATCCCCCTCTTCTCGGGTCTCTCTTCATCTCTCCTGGCCCCTCCCTCCTATCGTGTGTCCCCACAGCAAGCGGCATTATATGGGGGCAACCGAGCCGAGACACATTTAGACACAGAACCCCTGTTTGGCCCCTCCCCCTCTTGCTCCTGATTGGCAAACTGACTTTGATGGGCGCTGCTGCTGTGTTTCAGCCACTCAGGATAAGAGTCCCGGATGGCTGAGGCAACTGGAGAGAGATGAGGCTCAGGTAAGTATTGGGGTTTCTGGGGCAACTGCTGCACACAGAAGGTTTTTTTTTTTTATATTAATGCATAGAATGCATAAAAAAAACCTTCTGACTTTACAACCACTTTAATTGGGCAAGCTGTAGTTAGAAGCTGATTGGTCACAACTGTAAACACATTCTGTGTGCATCAGTTTTAGTAAATCTCCCCTAATGTGTTTTTCTAAATGTTTCCTAATTACATCTGAATCTAAATGGGGTTATTGTTATACTGTCACTGGTTTCATCAAGTCAGACTGAATAATTCAGTATTTTCTTTTTATTATTATGCATTAATGTTTCTCTTTTTTTTTTTTCCTGTCTTTTATTCTAATTGCTCTGCCCTCAAGCTGTGCCTCGTACCAGTGCCACTCAATGTAGTTCAGTACCAGAACCCAAGTATGGCCGCCGCATTGGAAATGATTTCTCGGTTGGAGCTGTTGTGAGGTTTGAGTGTATTCCTGGCTACGCATTGCAAGACTCTAAAAACATTGAATGTCAGGCCGTGATTGGAGCTCTGGCACAATGGAACACCTCAGTGCCCTCGTGTGTTGGTAGGTAGCCAAGATCTCATTTATTTTGTGTGTATAGGACTTTGAATAATAAGAATTTGAACAATACCTCATATTTGCATTAGATTTTTTGGACGCTCTATTTAAACTGATGTTATAAAGTACTCATGCTTTGGTCAGTCACATATTATTGCCTTACCTTTTTTTTTACAGGATATTACAGCTTTTCATTTTCTTTCATATCTGTGTTTCCAATTTGTTATCTGCCATTCGAGTCCCCTGTAGGCTTTTTATAAAAGAACAAACTATTACTTATTTTATTAAACATCTGACCAGAATCGTCAACTATTGTAAGAGAAACAAGGGGCCCATTTCACAAGATTCCTGGCTTTCAGTTACAGCTTTGATCATAATTGATGTTTTCAGAATGGGGTAAACATGCTGTGCTGCTCTCAGACAACTTGTTTATATCCTTGTTAATTATTATTGGGCTATACTATTTGGAAGAAACCAAAGAAGAGAACAAGGCTTGAGATAGCTCATAAAATACTTTATTTAGTATCAGTGCAAAGTGCCATAATGAGCAATAATCCATAGCAGATAGCACTAGGCACACAACATTGCGTTTACTCTGAGTATTACAATTTTTTTTATCATTGACATAATTTTTGTAATATTTTCGTTAATTAGTACCATGTGGTGGGAATCTGACAGAACGTAAAGGAACCATCCTTTCTCCAGGATTCCCTGAGCCATATCTGAACAGTTTGAATTGTGTGTGGAAGATCACTGTGCCAGAGGGAGCAGGAATTCAGGTAAATGTGCAACAGACCTAGGCATAATCTCAACTACAGGAACAAACATTATTATTTAGATATATTTCTCATTAGCTACTAAAGATAAATCAACTTTATGTGCCCCAAATATCTCTGTAGAGCCAGATATTACCTTATAAAATAATTAGTGATATAATCAATAGGTTGCACAGTCTGTGCAGAGAAAAAGCTATGGAAAGGACCCAACATGTATCCACCCTCTACAGACTGCCTACAGAAAACAAGTGGGATGATACAAGACTATTCACCCTGTACAAGTAGGGTGGGCAGCAGTTACTAGTCTTTATTACAGGAAGCTCCTGCACAAAAACAAGGTGCAGGAATTTTCCATGCTTGGATTACTGCACTAATCCGAAAAAAATACATAAAGCAGACTGATATTCAAGCAACAATACACATAGTTTTTGTAAGATAATATTTTTGTAACCTGGTTTACAGCTTTAACCAAGATAAATGAATTGTTTTCCCTATGCCCTCACTTTGAAGTGTGTGGGTAGAACTCAATTTCATTCATGTTTCTAAAATCACATGTGTCTTATTGAATTTTTAATTGAAACTTATGTAAAAATGTATGGCTGAAGGTTGTTTAAATAACACATGAAAACACTGATAAATAGACTCCCTACTTTCTGTGTATTGGAGAACAGTGACTGTGACGTTTAAGATTGTTTCCTTTACATCTGCTGATATCTATGGCTTGCATTGGTTTAGGTGACAGTGGCAAATGTGTAAGATGTGCTTGCACTATCCTATTACTGTATCATGTTCACTCGACAGAGAGGTTTTTCCTAGAGCTTAATAAATAAGGTGTAGCATTGCCGGTTTTTATCATCCAACCATGTGGAAGCAAAAATGACAGTATTTTCTGGCGTAGAAGACGACCTTTTATATTTAAAAATATGCTTCAGGGGCTCTGTATGCAGAGTCTCAGTCAGACTGTGGGCGTCCATTGTTCAAAAGCTGCGCTTCCTCCTTGTGCTGTTCCATGATAGACGGAACACTCAGTTTCCCAGCAGACCCTCTGTTCAGTGCTCTGCCAATCACGGATTTCCTGTCGTCCGAGTCTGACTGAGACTCTGCATGTCAGGGATAAGGTATGGGATCGTCGAGGTGAGGCATGCAATGGCACAGTGAGGCATGTAATGGCAAAAGTGAGGTATGCAATGGCACAGTGAGATTTGAAAAAAGCTGAATAAAGCCTGTTCCTGTCAGGAAGGGGGTCGTCTTACACAGCGAGTATATCCCAAAACCAACATTTTAGTTGGAAAATTAGGAGGTCGTCTTATACGCCCAGTCACCTTATGCGATGGCAAATACGGTATGTTTTTTTCACCATATTGCACTTTATTCGTTGCAAAAGCTGACCATAGATTCATTGAAATGTGTCCAATTCCTGCTGAACCAGACAAATTTTGATCCATTGATCCATTGTTCCTGCTAAAGACAAGTCTTATGATCAGCTTGTCTCGAATGGGAATGTTGGAAGATTTTCACTCAATAAGCCAATTGGCTGCAGTGCTAGTATGGAGTGTATTAAGACAGGGTAGAAGTCCCCACTATCGGAATACAATAGCACAGTAGGGAGGCTTCCTCTGTCTACCTCGATTGTGTGGATGGTGGAATCAAATTTTTTGATCAGCCAGCTGTAGTTTTGTATTCTGACAGCAAGATGCTCCTGGGCCAGAATTCACTGGTTAGAGCTTTAGTCGATTGACTGTTCCTGTTGCACCAGCTACATTTTTATTAATCTATGGCCAACTTTAGTGGTTAACACTTTTGCCTTGCAGCACTAGGTCCTCGGTTTGAATCCCGATCAGGACACTATCTATGCTTACATGGGATTCCGCTGAGTACTCTGGTTTCCTTCAATGGTCTATAGATATGTTAGTAGGATCAGCTGGATCCTCTGTAAACTGTCCTTAAGCCTAGTACATACTACTATTTTTTCTTTGGTTCAACCCAGCGAGCTGAACCAAAATAAAAAACTGACAGCTCAGGTTGGAGCCACTGTATTAACAATCCAATGTTAGTACAGCGATCTCCCCTGCTGTTCTATTGTATTTTGACAGGGGGATGGCCCCCCACCAGAACAGTTCGGTTAGCACTCTCAGCTATTGGGAAGAACATGTCTTAACCACTTAAGACCCGGACCAATACGCTGGCAAATGACCCAAGGGGTTTTTGCGATTCGGCACTGCGTCGCTTTAACAGACAATTGCGCGGTCGTGCGACGTGGCTCCCAAACAAAATTCGCGTCCTTTTTTTCCCACAAATAGAGCTTTCTTTTGGTGGTATTTGATCGCCTCTGCGATTTTTATTTTTTGCGCTATATACAAAAATAGAGCGACATTTTTGAAAAAAAATCAATATTTTTTACTTTTTGTTATAATAAAAAACCAATAAACTAAATTTTAGTCAAACATTTAGGCCAAAATTTATTTAGCCACATGTCTTTAGTAAAAAAAAAATCGCATTAAAAAAAAATAGCTACCTAGCGGGAACAGCGACACTAATACAGCGATCAGAAAAATGATCGCTTAGTGACGCTGGCAATAGGGAGTGAAAGGGTTAACTAGGGCGGTGATCAAGGGGTTAAAACTTTATTGGGGGGGTGGGGGGGGCTACCCTGACACTACTGACTGTCTGACTGTCACACTGTCTGTCACACTGACACTAAATACAGTAATCATACATGATTACTGCATTCAGTGACACTGTGACAGGGGGGAGGGGGGGGGGGGGGCGATCGCGGGGGTTAAATGTGTGTGTCAGTGTGCTGTTTGGTGCAGGACTTACTTGTTCTGTAGTGATCTCTCCTCAGCGGCGCTTGAAACAAACGCCGAGGGAGAGATCACGTCGCTTCCTCCTTCCTGTGTTTACACAGGAGGAGGAAGTGACAGGTCAGGCGGGCGCGCGCATTGGCTGGGAGCGATCCGGAGGGGGCGGATGAAAACGGATAGCCGCCCCCACTTGTCGGATCGCTCCTGCAGCCGCGCGGACCGCCGCATGTACGGGACCCCCGATCCCCCCCAAGGCACCAACGTATATATACGTTGATGTGCCTGTCGGTGCCATTCTGCCGACGTAAATGTACATGCGGCGGTCCTTAAGTGGTTAATATCGGAATGGAATGCACAACTTGATAAAGTGCATCCTTGGTATCATAAGTCAGTGTAGTCACCTGGGCATCATTGTACTGGAGTTTTACTTTGAATTATTCAACAACATATTATTAAATGTGATATAATACAACCACTTCTACACTTCTAGATTGTAAGCTCTTACGAGCAGGGCCCTCTGATTCCTCCTGTATTGATTTGTATTGTGAATGTACTATCTTCCCTAATGTAAAGCGCTGCGTAAACTGTTGGCGCTATATAAATCCTGTATAATATAATAATAATAACCAAAGAAAGTAAATGTGTTTGTAAAACTTTTGCAAGTTTGCTATGCCATTATACATGAGTTTAATTTGTGGCCGCTCACATTAATTAGCATCAGGTGTGACAAGGTGCAAATTACAATTTTTCGAGAACCAATGCGGCAAGCTTTTACATGACAGGAAGCAAATTGCAGTACATATATTTTGCTCACGGTCTGCCTTACAACCACCAATGTTTAGCATGCAAGCGAAATACCATGGAAAGACTGATAGATACACCTATAATGACATAGGCCCGTAATCACAGGAAATGCGGCCTCTATTAATGAGTAAGCCCTTGCAGCTTGTTCAGTAAAGTAGAAGCTATCATTCAGTGTCTTCTATACTTAAAGCTGAACTGCAGGCTGATATAAAAACACAATTTAATTCAGTTATGTAGTCATTAAGAAATAATTAGAGTTTTTATTTTTATTAAACTAGAAAAAGTTTCATAAAAAATTCTGCATGTACAGATATACTCAGACTTGGAGAGGGAGGAATAGTCAGTGGGCTCTGTTTCTTTGATTAAAGAATTAGTCAAAGACACAGTCTGTGGAGATGCTTACAGTGGGAACAATAGGGGGGATCTTAGAAATCTGCTCCGTATTCTGCTCCCTGTGTGTTGGCAGGGTTAGGTGACTAAGAAAGCACCAATTCCAAAAATATAATTTTTTCTTGAAATCCCACCATCAGATTTGTTAATTTCATCACCATAATTTTAGGGAGGAGGGGTGCTAAACTGTACAGATTGTATGGGGAGTGAAATTGAATATTCTGTATATGTGGGACATATAACTGAGGGCCAGAGAGTAGCTTAGATCAGAGTTCTTTTTTAAGGGAACTACAAAAACTTGGCAACTACAGCTGTATACTATAGTATTTAAAGTGGTTATTCAGTTTAACCCAAAAAGTTAGTCAAATACTGTAGCTGCTGACTTAAAAAAGAAAAGGGCACCTGACCTGTTCAAGGATCCAGCACCGTCCTCACCTGGGCCTGTTCTTTGTCAGTCTTTGAGTCCCTGGCCCCGGAATCAAGCTGTGATGCCTTGCTGCTTTACACCCTGATTCCCACTGCACATGCATGAATAGCGCTGTGTTTTGCATATGGACTTGTTGCCTTCTGTGATTCGTCCCAGAAGGTTGCAGCTAGGAAGAAGTGGGAGGAAAACTTCCTCTTGGATTGCTTAGGTAATCAGAGATAAAGTTAGAGCTGGTACCTAAAAAAAAAAAAAAAAAATCCAAAAGTGGGAGAGGAGAGAAGTGTTGACCACTTCAGCTCCAGAAGAATTGGCTGCTCAATGACCAGGCCATTTTTTGCGATACGGCACTGCATCGATTTAACTGACAAATGCGCGGTCGTGTAATGCTGTACCCAAACAAAATTTACTTTTTTTCCCCCCACAAATATAGCTTTCTTTTGGTGGCATTTGATAATCTCTGCTGTTTTTTTTTTTTTTGCGCTATAAACAAAAAAGAGAGACAATTTTGCGAGACTATGGCGGACATATCAGACACTTTTGACACATTTTTGGGACCATGGCATATAAAAATGCACTGATTACTGTAAAAATGTCACTGTCAGGGAAGGGGTTAACACTAGGGGGCGATCAAGGGGTTAACTGTGTTCCCTATGTGTGTGTTCTAACTGTGGGGGATGGGACTGACTATAAGAGATGGGAGATCATGCTTCTCAGCTTGTAGGAACTCATAATCTCTCTCTCCTCTCAGAACAGAACTGGGATGTATGTGTTTACGAGCAAGGATGAGCCTTGGGTGTTCACCTGTTCACCGAATAGCAAACAATTTGGGTGTTTGTGGCAAATTCAAAAGCCGCGGTTAATATGCAAGTTATTGTCATAAAAAGTGTTTGGGGACCTGGGTCCTAGCCCCAGGGGACACATATCAATGCAAAAAAAGTTTTTAAAAACAGACGTTTTTTCGGGAGCAGTGATTTTAATAATGCTTAAAGTGAAATATTCCTTTCAATTTTATACCTTGTGGGTGTCTATAGTATGCCTGTAAAGTGGCACAAAATGACATTTCTAAAGTAAAAAAAGTCATTTAAAACTGCTCATGGGTTTAACGAATTGTCGGGTCCCGGCAATACAGACAAGTCATTGAAAAAAGAAAAAACCCAGTCCCCGAACCAAAATTTTGAAAAAAAATGTTGTGAGGGTCCCCCCAAATTCCATAACAGACCCTTCAGGTCTGGTATGGACATTAAGGGGAACCCTGCGCCAATTTAAAAAAATGGCATAGGGGTCCCCCTCAAAATACATACCAGACCCTTCAGGTCTGGTATGGATTTTAAGGAGAACCCCATGGAAAAAAATGGCATGGGGTTCCCCCCAAAAATCCATACCAGACCTTTATCCGAGCATGCAACCTGACAGGCCGCAGGAAAAGAGGGGGAACGAGAGAACCATACCAGGCCACAAGCCCTCAACATGGGGAGGATACTTTGGGGTCTGAACCCCAAAGCACCATGTCCCCATGTTGATGGGGACAAGGGCCCCACCCCCACAACCCTTGCCTGGTGTTTGTGAGGGTCTGCGGGCGGGGGGCCTATAGGAATCTGGAAACCCCTTTAACAAAGGGGACTCCCAGATCTCAGCCCCCCTATGTGCATTGGTAACAGGGTACATTGTACCGCTACCATTTGACAAAAAAAAAGTGTAAAAAATTGTAAAAAAACACAAAAGACATAGTTTAGGACAAGTCCTTTATTAAAAAAGAAAAAAAATTCCAGCGATGTAATCCATTCCCGACCCGGCGAACGATGCTACACACACCGTGACAGCTCTTAAATAGCTAAGGGCGGGGACCACTCGTCACATGCATAGGATGCATTAAGGTGAAAGAACATGAACCTTTACAACCCTAAGGATGCCAGGGTTGTTCCCCAGTCCCGCTCCTTTTCACTGTGCCCTGAGGGGTCGCAGAATCTACTGTGAAATGCGGCATGCCTTGCAGGGCATTTGGCGGGGCGACCACCTGCCGAACACCCTGCAAACTTGGTTGTTCCCCAAATGGGGCTAACAGCCAATGTTCATCCCGAACACATGCTCAGGCCAAACTGTTGACCCAACACTACCTATAACTATTATTAAAGTTCCTATGACTTTTACAGCCCATTGTATAGCGGAAACATGTTACTTTATAGAGAAGTCAACCATTAGCATTCCACCATCATGACATAAAGAGACAGTTGCATGCAGAAACCAGTTAAACTTCTGATTCCGGATGTAAGCTAAAGATCCACAGGCAACACCCACAGAAAGCAGTACAATGACTAAATTGTAGTCAAGACCTTGCTCATAGGTGTGTGCAGCCTATTGCATTAGGGTGTGCACTACAAAGCTTAAACCCTCTAAATTTTGAGACAGAGAAAGGGACTGAGGACAGAGCTTCCCTAGTCCCTTTCTCTGCAGGCTTAGCTGCACTGGACAGTGAATGAATGGAAAGTGCTCTGTGCTGAGCGGCTTCTTAGTTGTTCACACACTGAAGCATAGTAAACAGAGTTTACTGTGCCCTAGTTATGAATGAACCTAGTGAGTGACCAGTACCGATCACTCATTGTGTTTATTTAAAAATAAGAATGAGCCTGTAACTGATATATTTACTGGCCCCTTGCCTGCTCTCCAATCTGAAATGATACCCTGCAGCATTTCTCAGTAAAGGAGAGGAGGGAAGCCAACAGTGCTAAAGGGGGGACATGGGGGGCAGCCAGAAAGGGTAATCTGTGCCGCACAGGGTGATTAGGGTCTGCCCAGGCACACCCGACACACCCTGTGCGCAGACCTATGATTTTGATATTAGAAGGCAGCAACTTTTACTGTATATTATTCTCAGCTTTTCATTAAAGTGGATGTAAACCCTCCATACTCCCAGTGAAGTGAACAGCCTCAGATGATACACAGAGATAAACCAGACCTCCCTACATAGGTTTTATATGTATATCTGCTGTGTTCACATTTATATACTGTTTAGAAAGTTCAGATTTTGTTAGGAGATTTTCACAGAGTGTGATGTCTGGGCATACAGCCAAGATAGCTAAAATTGCTGATTGGAGGAAAGGAACACACCCCCTCTCATCATAGGCAGAGACTCTCAGAGCAGTTTTGTAATAGGAGCTGCTCTCTGCTACTCTATTTTAGCAACTTCCCCCGACAAAAGATTCAGGCTGCTTTTGTCTAAAAAGTCTGAGAATTTTTCAGGAGTTCTCATGCTGATAACAGAAGAGAGCTATAAGACTTGGCTCATTGAAAAGAGATAACAAAATACTGCAGATATATGTGCCCAGCTCAAATTTCATGATTTGGGTTTACATCCACTTTAAACACCCCTACAGTCAGTTGCAAAGTGTGATTTACTGTGGTTATAGTTGCTTGTATCTGCTGTTTTTTATCTTGGTTCTCTATCTGACATATTTAATACACAATTTTCTTCCTGCACTATCCTGATATATTGTTTGCATACTTTATATATGAAAGACACTACTGTGCTTGTCTCATGGCCAGCTTTTAAATTTACATTGTTTTTGGAGGATATAGAGTTTTTACATCTGACAATAAACGGTCTCTTTATGATACTTTCAAAGCTCTTTAGTGAATAGAATTATTTGGCAGCGCATGGTATTTCACGGCTGTAAATGCTGCTATAGTTTTCAGTTTATATATCTGTGTTGAGTGTTTATGTGCTGTGAATACGTCATTAAACTCAATGCACCGTTTACACAGTCCCGGATTTAACGTTGTGTCCCTTTTGTCAGTATGGTGGCCTGGACATTAAACAGAATGCATTCATTGAAGAGACTGCGCTGTGCGATATTTATGGCTTGTTTCTTAATTGAAGTTCAGTTTAATAGCTTTTCCAACTTGCTCCAGGGGACATTCCGAACGTCACAGACTCACAATGTCACCAAATTTAATGTTTTGTGGTGCAGCTGCCATGTTCATTCTTGTTAATGGTAAAATATCCCCTATGTAGTCTAAACTTCTTTGCCACACAGGGCAGAAATTAGGTCTTCTGCAGATAGCAGTGTGCTTGTTAGTAAGCAGGGACTTTACATATTGCCAGCATGGAGTCAAAAAGAACGGTTTATATTGTGGATAGTTAATAGGCAGTATAGGCACGTGGATGAACTCTGGGTGAGACATAGTTGTTCTATTTTATAATAATGGAACAGAACTCACCGCATGATATTTTGGTTGGAAATTAGATACATTATGTGAGCTTTGTATCCAAGCGAAGAAAACATGTTCTGACACCTTGTTTTATCTTTGTTTTTCCTATCAGACCCTGTTAGCCAGATCTCCTGCTGATGTTTGTCAGTATTATCATGAAGAGCTGCCAGTGTATATTCTGTTACCATACATTGTTCAACAAGTCCTAATTACATCTCATGGTGAAAATGTCCTATTTTGCTTTGCCAAATTTCATTCTATTTATTAGACAAATCAATCAAAAAGATTTAAAGAAGACAAGCAATTCTTGCTGGCATATAAATGCACACACATTCTATTAGAATTTCTCACAGCCCCATGATAAGAAGTGTCTGCAAGGACTACTTTTTGAGCTGCTTATAAGAGTCATCTAAGTCCTGGACACAGAGAGGCCCATGCAGCCAGGGGTTGAGGTTGGTGCACAGAGAGCATGATTGGTTTGGGAGGCAATTACCGGAAACCGATCCCCTCTGTGTCTCACCCTGTGGCAGGGGCAGAGGAAGGAGAGGTGGAGAAACCAGCTTTCAGCTGTTGCAGGAAGAGACACACAGAGAATTGGTTCCTGCATTTGCCCTACCACTGAACCAATAACCCCTCTCTCTTGCTCACATCTGATTCCTCTGCTTCCTATGCTGGCCCAGGCCCAGTACAGGAGGACTGGTGCTACCCCTTTATCAGTGGCCCCTGCCCCCTCCCATACTGGTGCCCTAAGGCAGCTGCCAAAGCCAGTGCCAGCTCTGTGTCTAAGGCTGCATTCACACCTAGGCGTAGGCGGTATGCAGCGTATTGCGGCGACATGAAATAGGCGTTTTGTTCCCGCGATTTGCGGCGACAAAACGCGCCTTGTTTTTTGCTGGAGGGGTGATTTTTACATTGTCGGCTATGCCCGAACGCCGAAGACGCCTGAAAAAAAGAGTCCGGGACTTGTTTCAAGCTTCAGGCGTACGGCGTTTTGGCGTTCGGCATAGAGATGTGAACCATCTACATAGCCGACAATGTAAATCGCCCCTCCAGCGTATTTCAGCCTGCTACAGCGTCGGCCGTAGGGCGACAAAACGCCTAGGTGTGAATGGAGCCTAAAGGTGACATTGGGGTTGATTTACTAAAGGCAAATCCATTCTGCACAACAAGTGCACTGCAAGTGAACTTGGAAGTGCAGTCGCTGTAAATCTGAGGGGAAGATCTGAAATCAGGGGAAACTCTGCTTATTTTATCACCAAATCATGTGCAAGCTAAAATGCTGTTTATTTTCCTTGCATGTCCCCCTCAGATCTACAGCGACTGCACTTCCAAGTGCACTTGTAGTGGAAAGTAGATTTCCCTTTAGTAAATAAACCCCATTGTTTGAACAATGTAGATAGCATAAGTAATGCTGCTTTTGGAGTCTTTAAATCCGGAGGTTCATTGGATTTAAACCTTTAAACAAAAGCGTAGGCCATTATAGGGTGAAGCTAAAGTTAAACACCAGGGACCTTGCTAAATGCACAGTTGAGATACATGGGTGGGAACAGGGCCAGATTAAGAACATCATGGGCCTGGTGCTGAGGATTTTGGTGGAGCCTTTTATAAATAATAAAAAAATGTGTGGGAATCACAGCGCAGCAATGGAGGGCCCAGTCTGTAAATTTAAGTGTACCCTAATGTGCTAATATGCTGTGCATACTTGTACATTGTGGCATAACCTACCCCAGGGCCTCTAAAAAGTAGTAATGTCAGGAAATTTTATTGCCGCTTTAATATCACAGGATCCCAGAAACCTCTCATGGGGCCCCCTACTGACCCAGTGGCCCTTGGGGAGTGCATAAGTGCATAGTTGCCAACATTTGAAAAATATTTTCAGGGACACTTTTCTTTACAAGTGCTATATTTATAGGAGCTGAGATCCCCTATGTTCCTCTGTACATCACAGTAGTAATCACAAAATTAAATAAGTTCTAATAATGGAACAGAACAAATATGAGAACTGAGATTTCCTTTAGCTGAACTAACAAAAGTGTGTCCATTCAAGAGCTGGTAACATTGAGGGTATTCAGTATCATTTTAAAGAACTGTTTTTGCTGGTAAGCGACATGGCGGAGGAGTACGGATGGTATATAAGTGGGAAGTATGTGCAGGTGAGTGAGAGGAATGTGGAGGGTCTAACATTGGGCACTATGTAGAGGAGAAGAGTGCAAAGGGTACGGCAAAAGGCACAATGTACAGGAGAGGAGTGTGGAGGGTATGACAGTGGGCAGTATGTACAGGGAGAAGTGTGGAGGGGATGACAGTGAGCAGTATGTACAGGAGAGAAGCATGAAGGGTATGACAGTGGGCAGTATGTACAGGAGAGAAGTGTATGACAGCAGGCACTATGTACAGGAGAGGAGTGTGGAGGGTATGACAGTGGGCAGTATGTACAGGAGAGGAGTGTGGATTGTATGATAGTGGGCACTATGTATTAGACATGTGCACAGAAAAAATTTTCGTTTTTTTTTGTTCCGTTTCGTATGGTCCCGTCTGTTCGTTTCCGTTCGTTTTTCGTAAGACGCCCGTTTTCCCGTTCGTTTCCGTTCGTTTGTCGTACGACGCGATTTTTTCATATTCCGATCGTTTCGTATTTCCGTTACCGTTTTATTTTCGTACATGCGGGATGATTCGTTATTCTGTTTAATTCATGTTCGTTTCTTGTTAGACAATAATTATCGTTAATTTTCGTCAATTTGCATTCTGTGTATCTTGAATGCTTTTCTTTTGTTAGTGTCAGTTGTATGTTCATTGTTCAATGACATCTATAACAAAAGAATTTCATTATGTATATTGAATGAATTCCTTTTTCTGTTATAGGTGTCATATCAACATACGAAAATAACAAAAGAAACAGGTTCAAATGCAAATCTTTTGTTTATGTTTTTTTTTGAATGGCCAGAGAGTTACAATACTATTGTTAAGCCCCATACACTTGGTCAGACTATTTTAACAACACACATAAAAACGATCGTTTTCCGATCGTTCTCAGAAAATTCGTTTGTTTTTAAACTGCATCAGAAAACCATTTTTGGGTTCAGAAGTCTGGCCAACTGATCTCCCCTCAGATGAAAATCCACAGAAAAGTTTATTAGGCTTTACTATACAAGTGTACTCACTACTCTGCACAAAAGAGAAGCTGCTTTCAGTCACTGAGGCTGGCCATACATGTTCAATTTTCTTGTACAATTTTCTTTTAGATTTACCAAAAACCATATATGAGGTCAAACTAAACACTTTCAATTGTATGCAATCAGGCAGGCCCTTGCACTACATAGTTGAAGGTAAATCTAAAGAAAATTGCACAGAAAATCATGTATGGCCAGCCTAATGCCGCGTACACACGGTCGTTTTTTGCGATGAAAAAAACGACGTTTTTTAAAACGTCATTTAAATTGATCGTGTGTGGGCAAAACGTCGTTTTTTGTCTTAAAAAAACGACCAAAAAAAAAATTCCAACATGCTTGAATTTTTTGTGTCGTTTTTCAAAACGTCGTTTTTTGTGTCATAAAAAATGATCGTGTGTGGGCAAAACGACATAGAAAATGACGTTTTAAACCCGCGCGTGCTCAGAAGCAATTTCTGAGATGGGAGAGCTCGTTCTGGTAAAACTACTGTTTAGAATGGATTAAGCACATTCGTTATTTTAAATCTAATGAAGAAAACAATGCGCTGTATTTGCCACAATGCTTTTTAAACCATTTCCAAGCTACCCTAAACTCCTAGTTTGTTGTGGCTCATCTTGTTTGACATATTTCTGTCAACCTTTTGACTTTATTATTTTTTTGGGCCCTTTTTTTTATTTATTTTTTGTTTTTTGGGACACGTAATTTTTTTGGGGTAATATCTTTTAACAGATGTTTTGAACTAAAATTTTTTTTTAAGGATTTTGGAGGGTGTGAAGTGACCACAGCAGCTTATTTTTTGTGGTTTCATTTACCCACAAGGAGGTTGTTGTTCCTTGTTTAATGTCGTTTTAATTTTTAAAATGTGTCTGCCTACTCACTATAACAATCTCTATATTTGTTTGTAAAAAAATACACATGGTCAAAATTTGCAAACCAACCAAAATATACCTTTATTCAGGTTAAAAAGGTAAATAAATAAAAAGTACAACCATCTGGCAATCCAAAAGCAAAACCAAATAAAAACAAAGAAGCCTGGATAAAAACAAAGGAGACCCTGCTTGAAGTTGTAAACACAAGGGTCCACCAAGAAAACAATGAAGGCTGTGAAGGCCAAAAAAAATTCGCTTCGGGGCATCATCTCCTCACTTCTTCTTCTTCCCTGCAGCCTTCCCTGCAGCCTTCCCTGCAGTCTTCCCTGCAGCCTTCCCTGCAGCCTTCCCTGCAGGCCGAGTCCTCAGGGGCTGTGTTTCTGGAGCCGACGTGCCAGGAGCCAGAGCAGGCTCAGGAAGAGGAGGAGCAGGAGAAGGAGCAGGAGCAGGGGCTGGAGATGGAGCAGGAGCAGGGGCTGGAGATGGAGCAGGACCAGGAAGCGCAGTAAGGACAGGAGTGCGAATCAGCCCAATGCCAATATCGTCATTGAGCTGTCCCAGTGTGGCCATGCTCATGATCTGGAACATAAGGGATTCGCAGCGCACACGCTGGCCCAGCTCTAGATTTTTAAGCTTGGCAGCGATCAGCGCTGCGAATCCCTCTTCCTCACTGGGCTGCTCTCTGATGGCCAAAGTTGCTTCACGGAGCATGGCCTGGGTCTCCTCCTCCATCTGCATGAGCCTTCTGGCCCTTTTTGCTGGGTTCCGGATAGGAGGGATTTGGGAGATACAATCACGCTGGCGTGACTCCTGTCTCCCACTGGGGCCTGCCTCCTCCTGGCTCCCAGTGGGGCCTGCCTCCCCCTGGCTCCCTGCGTGGCCTGCCTCCCCCTGGCTCCCTGCGTGGCCTGCCTCCCCCTGGCTCCCTGCGTGGCCTGCCTCCCCCTGGCTCCCTGTGGGGCCTGCCTCCTCCTGGCTTTGCTCTGCCTGTGTATAATAAAAAAGGGACATATTTTATTTTTTGGCTTCATTCATCACACACATTTCTAACTTAATGACATATCATAATTGAATGCTAAAATATATTTATCACAGGCCCTCCATCCCTAATTCTGTGGCCCCTTACACAGCTTTAGATATGTGCCCCCTGGAGCTGGGGGCGGGGGGGGTTGATGTTGACTGAAATTCCAAAGTAGGGGGCCTTTACCCAACCGTTTTTTTACTTTAGGGTGGACAAAATGTTAATGGCTAAAAAGGGTGTTTAACATCTGCGGCCACTGTATGGTGTACCTAATGGCGTACAAGAAAATGACACACATTCATTATGACCTCTGCATTTATGTATCTTGTCCCCATTCTGTTTTGCCACTATTGCTTAGTGATATGTTCCAAATTTTTTGGCCAAACATTTATATAATTTCAATCACTTGTAACATAAATTACTCATCATTATTATACTTTGCATTACAAAAATGAATCTGAAAATGCAATACCTGGCTCCATGGGTCACAATCTGCCTCCTCCATGAACTCAGGCTCTTCCTCTGAGCTTGCCTGCTCTTGCCTGCAGGGAACACTGGAGGGCTGACTGCAGGGAACACTGGAGGGCTGACTGCAGGGAACACTGGACTGTCTCCTTGGGGGAAGGGTAGACATGGATGGCCTGGACTCTATGTGATCATCCAGGAACTGCATCTGACTATAGTACCACAGGTTAGGCTTGTAGACGCTGTCAGCTGCAGCCCCAGATCTCATCGAGGCCAGGACTTGTGACCGTTGGGTCCTGTAGGTGCCCCAAAGCGAATTGATTTTAGCCTTAACAGTCTCCAATGTAGCGTTGGGGACCCTTGTTTTTACATATTCAAGCAGGGCCTCCTTTGCTTTCTTCCGGGCATCTTTGTTTTTATTAATTTTGCTTTTGGATTGCCAGAGAACTGGATGTTCCTTCCATCTCTGGATAAATTCTGTCAGAAATTCCGGATCCTTAAAGGCCTCCATTAGTTCTGCATGTACAAAACAAAAAACAAAGCCTAGTGTCAGTCAAGCCACTACTACTAATTAGCTTTTAAACACCATGGGGGTTATTTATGAAAGGAAAATACACTCTGCACTTCAATTGCACTGAAAGTGCACTTGGAAGTGCAATCGTTGTATAAATCTGAGAGGGGTAGATCAGAAATGAGGGGAAGCTCTGCTGATTGTATCAGACAATGATGTGCATGCTAAAATGCTATTTCTAAATTTATCCTTGCATGTCCTCCTCAAGATGTCCAGCGACTGCATTTACAAGTGCACTTGTAGTGCAAAGTGTCTTTTCCTTTAAGTAAATCACCCCCCATATCTTCTAGCCCACACAATCATCCACTGTTCCCTAATATTTGTAATGTCCATAATCCAGATACATACCGTCTTATGATCCGATCGTCTCTTCCGCCTTGTTCCGCAGGTTGTGAACGGCGCTTGCAATGAACCCCCCATATCTTCTAGCCCACACAATAATCCACTGTTCCCTAATATTTGTAATGTCCATAATCCAGATACATACCGTCTTATGATCCGATCGTCTCTTCCGCCTTGTTCCGCAGGTTGTGAACGGCGCTTGCAATGGCGTGGATCCCTTTAAACGGCGCGAACGTGTGACGCGATGCACGAGATCCCGCCCCTGACGTTCGGTCTCGTCTTTTCCACGCCCCTTTCTCGATCTTTCTTTGTGGGTGTGTTTTAGGCAAGAACAAGATGGAGAGAAACATGGCAAGCTCAAGCCATCAGGCAGGCCAGGCCCAGCCAACCGGACGATCCCGGCGGAGGTACAAGGCCTCAAACATGGCCTTCCAAGAGATGGTGGAGATGGTCACCATCTTACAAAGGGAGGATTATGACGGGAAGCATGGCCCTTACCTGCATCCAAACAGGGTGAAGGCCGACATCATGGAGAAGGTGATCAGGAGGCTGCATCAAAAATTTGGCCAACGCAGGACTCGAGAACAATTGAGAAAGAGGTGGTCAGACCTCAAAAACAGAGAGCCTGAACAACTCCAGCATATCAAGAGGCTGATTCGGGGAAAAAGTAAGTTTTTTTTATTTTTTGACACATTTGTGGTGTTTGTTAATTGTGCCATGTGATTTTAATTTCAGGTTGTACTGTATCTGTTTGTGGGCACAAAAAGTGGTCGGAGAAGTCGTCGTTTATACGTTGTTTTTCGACCTACTAAACGACAATCTTCGTGCTAAATATCATCATGCGCCTAGTTCGCATGGACAAAAAGGAGTGTATAAACACTATATCATTCCCAAAAAACGTCTTTGTATTTGTTATTATTTGAACAAACGACGACTCCTACGACCAATTCATGTGTCCCCAAACAGGAATCTTGCCATTTTTGTTGTAATGTGACTTCACTTGTGATCTTTTGTAATGTAGATTTGTACCTAAATTAAAGTCGATGTGAAAAGCTTAGTAAATATGACCAATAAACAGAAAAAGGAGAGTCTGCTCAGCAGTGGATTCTGCACATGTTTATATACTCTGTACTTGTATTTTTAGTTCTCACTCATATCTCTTTATAATCTTTTACCTTTCTTTTTTCCCTATCTTCAATCTCGTAGGGCGCAGTGAAGCAGCAAGGCAGGTTGGAACTTCCGAAGCCCCACCCCCGAGGGATGATGACGCTGCCACCACATCCAGTAAATTTCCTACACAACACTCATACCCAGGTAATCTAGATCAGGGATCCTCAAACTACGGCCCTCCAGCTGTTGTGGAACTACACATCCCATGAGGCATTCATTGTAACACACTGACATTCACAGACATGACTAGGCATGATGGGAATTGTAGTTCCTGAACAACTGGAGGGCCGTAGTTTGAAGACCCATGATCTACATGTAGGTTTTCCGAATTTTAATACCTTTTTTGTTCCCACATTTCAGGAGCAAGTCGTGCAGCGACAATGGACAGGGATACTGCCAAATTTGTGCTGTCCGAAATATGGTCCTTCAGGGAACAACTAGAGGACATCCAGGACACTGCACGAGAAGTGGTAGAAAAATCAAAAGGGCTGGAGACACAAATTAAAAATTTAATAGATTATTTGGGTAGGTTTTGATTTATTTAGTGTTTATTTTGTAATAGAAAAAAGGTTTGGTTTATAATAAAAAAAAAAAATGTGATTTTATTTTTTGAATAATGTAAAAAAAAAAAAAAAAAAAAAAAAAAAGTGATTTTAGTTTTTGAATGTAAAAAAAAAAAAGTGATTTTATTTTTTGAATAATGAAAAAAAAAAAAAATGTGATTTTAGATTTTGAATAATGTAAAAAAATAAATATATAAAAAAAAGTGATTTTATTTTTTGAATAATGTAAAAAAAAAAAAAAAAAAAGTGATTTTATTTTTGGAATGTTATAAAAAAAAACAAAAACAAAAAATATATATTTGTTTTGTAACTAAAAAAAATGTTTTTAAAAAATTTTATGTCAAAAAGTTATGTTTTTCAAGATGCAAAAAATAAAAAATTTACAGTAAAATATGTGTCTTGTTATTTAAGCTCAATGATTAATAGAAAATACTAGGGTTGTCCCGATACCGATGCCGAGTATTTGCGGGAGTACTTGTACTCCCGCAAATACCCCCGATACCTAAATAGAATACTTCCCCCCCCATATTGCAGCGATGCGTCCCTCATACCTTTTTAGATATGCTGACGCCGCCGCATACCGCCTTATCCCCCTGCACAATCGCATAGCTTACATTACAAGCATTCATTCTGAATACTTGTAAATGGCCGTGTATTGACACTCCCCCTCTCCGGATTGGACGGATCCCTCCATCCGGAGAAGGGGAGTTTTAAAACACGAAGCGCGGCCATTTACAAGTTTTTAGAATGAAAGCTTGTAATGCGCTACGCCAAGGATCTCCAAACTACGGCCCTCCAGCTGTTTCGGAACTACATTTCCCATGAGGCATTGTAAAACTCTGACATTCACAGACATGACTAAGCATTATGGGAATTGTAGTTCCTGAACAACTGGAGGGCCATAGTTTGGAGACCCCTGCGCTACGCGATTGTGCAGGGGGATACGGCGGTATGCGGCAGAGGCGGCATCAGCATATCTAAAAAGGTATGAGGGACGCATCGCTGCAATATGGGGGACATACATGGCTGCATATGTGGGGGACATGGCTGCATTTGGGGACACATTTAAAAAAAAAGTATCGGTATTCGGGATCGGCGACTACTTGAAAAAAAGTATCCGTACTTGTACTCGGTCCTAAAAAAGTGGTATCGGGACAACCCTAGAAAATACCTAAAAAAAATGTATGCTGAGAACATTAAACAATGAGGGATAGTTATTTCAGTCCATCACAAACACATGGCACTATGATAACCTAGGACCGTGATGGCGAACCTTGGCACTCCAGATGTTTTGAAACTACATTTCCCTTGATGCTCCACTATACTGCAGAATGCATGAGCATCATGGGAAATGTAGTTCCAAAACATCTGGGGTGACAAGGTCGCCATCACTGACCTAGGAGATAAAATAAAAACACAAACCTTATAAATTAATTAAAGAACAAAGAAAAGACTGTTTCAGGCAAAAAATAAATTTAATTATTCAGCCAAGATCTGGCATTGGAATGGCCCCCCTACCCATAAAGTAGTCCACATATGCCTGACGCACAGCACGTGCGTTTCGGGGGGCCAATTGGGGATGGGCAGCGTCACGAGCTGCCTCTGGAATGTCAACAGGGTCATCAGGCAAAAGGGTTAGGTAAGAAGAAGAATGTTTTTTTAAATAGTTGTGTAAAATGCAGCAGCATGTAATTATATAATTCAACTTGTATTCGGCCATGTTTATGGCAGTAAGAAATAGCCGGAAACGGCTGGCCATGATGCCAAAGGCATTTTCCACCACACGTCTGGCTCTGGCCAGCCTGTAATTAAACACCCTCCTCTCAGGGGTGAGGGCGCGTTGGGGAAATGGCCTCATGAGGTGAGGACCCAAGGCGAAAGCCTCATCTGCAACAAAAACGAAGGGCAGACCCTCTTCATTATCCTCCGCAGGCGGCAATCCCAGGTCCTCGGAAAGAAGCCGTTGGGCGAACTCCGTCTCGGCAAAGACACCACCGTCCGACATCCGCCCATTTTTCCCAACATCAAGATACAAGAACTCGTAATTGGCAGACACCACCGCCATCAGAACAACACTGTGGAACCCCTTGTAATTGAAATAATGGGATCCACTATGGGGTGGTGGCACGATGCGGACGTGCTTGCCGTCAATAGCTCCTCCGCAGTTTGGAAAATTCCATCGCCGGGAGAAGTCCGCTGCCACAGTCTGCCATTCCTGTGGCGTGGTGGGGAACTGTAGATACCAAAAAAATAAAAAAATATCAAACAAACATTCCTAAAAGAACATCCCAAAACATTTTTTGATACCAAAAAAACAAACATTAATTTGAAGTATTATTAACCACTTCCTTACTGGGCATGTAAACCCCCTTCCTGACCATGTGAAATTTCAGCTTGCGGCACTGCGTCGCTTTAACTGACAATTGCGCGGTCGTGCGATATGGCTCCCAAACAAAATTGGCGTCCTTTTTTCCCCACAAATAGAGCTTTCTTTTGGCTGGTATTTGGTCACCCCTGCGATTTATATTTTTTGCGCTATAAACAAAAAACGACGACTATTTTGAAAAAAAAAAACAATATTTTTTACTTGTTGCTATAAAATAAAAAATTCATTTTAGGGCGATACGTATTCTTCTACATATTTTTGGTTAAAAAAAAAAAAAAATCAAAAAAAATCGCAATAAGCGACTGGTTTGTGCAAAAGCTATAGCACCTACAAAATAAGGGACAGAATTATTATTTGTTATTTATTTTTTTACTAGTAATGGTGGCGATCTGCGAATTTTATTGCGACTGCGACAACATGGCGGACACATCGGACACTTTTGACACCTTTTTGGCACCATTCACATTTATACTGCAATCAGTGCTATAAATATGCACTAATTACTGTATAAATGTGACTGGCAGGGAAGGGGTTAACACTAGGGGGTGAGGAAGGGGTTAATGTGTATCCTGCATTGTGTTCTAACTGTGGGGGGAGGGGGGGGTGACCGATCTGTGTCCCCATGTATAAGGAACACTGATCGGTCTGCTCTCTCCAGTGACAGGACGCTGTCATTGTGAGAGCCGGCAATGAGAAATGATCTCATATGTTTACATATGAGATCATCTCTCATTGGCTGCACAGATCGCATTGCAAACGGCCACTCTGATTGGCCGTTCGCGGCGAGCTGTGATTGGCTGTGTCCAAGGGACACGGCCAGTACACAAGTTCCCCGCTGCGTGCTCTGGAGCGCACGCTGGGAACACAGAAAGAGGCTGCCGTGAAAAAACGGCAGCCCAGAGATTTAGAACCACCCTGCGGCCGCATATAGTCGTACGGCCGTAGGGAAGTGGTTAAAAATAGGAAAAATAAGAAGAGATCACTAAAGCAGATTAATCACACCCTCTGATGGTCACAATCCTACAAAAAATAAGGGGAGTGGAGGCCCAAAATGAGTTTGAGACCTCTAAAAAAAATTAAATACTAAAAAAATGTTAATTTATACAATTACAAAAAAAAGAGGGGGGGGGTTGTGCGTGCACTACAATATAGGACAACATATAGGGGGATATAGGGACTTCTATAGACAGCACTACAATATAGGACAAAATATAGGGGGACTAGGCTAGGTGGGTTTGGGACACAAAAAAAAAAAAAAAAAACCTGGACAGGTTGGCAAAACAAAAGATGCATGTAGGAGCAAATATAAAATGAATACAGCATGCATGGAGATGAAAGGGAACATTACCAGCAGATCACAAACAGGTTAATTAGGGACTGTTTAAAACCAAACAAATTGAAACAAATACAAAAGCCTAAATAAAACATAGTTTGTGCCTTTAAAGGCCACCACTTACCTTAATATAGTCCTCCTGCAGAACATGAATGATGGCAGAACAGGTCTGGGGAATTATGAGGCCCAGAGCCTGGGGGGAGATGCCCGTCGAGAACTTCAAGTCCTGCAGACTTCTCCCTGTTGCCAGGTACCGCAAGGTGGCAACTAGCCGCTGCTCAGCAGTGATGGCTTCCCGCATAACGGTGTCCTGCCTGGTGATATAAGGCGACACCGAAGCCAAAAGCTGCTGAAATACGGGGTCAGACATCCGAAGAAAATTCCTGAAATCATCAGGGTTATTTTCTCGGATCTCCCGCAGCAGAGGCATATGAGAGAACTGGTCCCTGCGAAGAAACCAGTCCTTGGCCCACAAAGTCCTTCTCGCCCTCCTCAAGGACCGGAGCCGGGATGCAGCACACATCCCAACAAGAAGCACAGCACGATCTCGGCGACGAGAACGTACCCGCAACATGGCTAGAAAACGGTCGTCAAATCAGATCGCACTAAAACACCGCTCTGAAGTACAGAAATGCCTTTGAAGAACGGACCTGCAAAACAGGAACGTGTAGACAAGAACGCACTGCCAAAACAGATACGATTGGAAAACAAGCACTGTATCACAAATACGACCCCAAAAGCACAAACTGTACGACAGTAAACGATATTAAAGCACGAAGACTGAAAAGCGCGAATCGTCTCTCACCAAACTTTTACTAACACGCAGCAACACAATATCAGCAAAAGAGGCCGTCTTCCGCATGGAAATGACCCTTTATAGTTCCGTCGTACGTGATGGACGTCACGGCGCTTTGCTAGACTTTTTGGGAAAAACGATGGTGTGTACGCAACGTCGTTTTGGAAAATGAAGTTTGAAAAACGTCGTTTTTTTTCATCGCAAAAAGTGATCGTGTGTACGCGGCATAACTCTCTGGCCATTAAAAAACCCATAAACAGTAGGTTTGCATTTGAACCTGTTTCTTTTGTTATTTTCGTATGTTGATATGACACCTATAACAAAAAAAATTGCATTCAGTATTTTGAATACACAGAAAAAAGAAAAAAAGAATTCATTCAATATACATAATGAAATTCTTTTGTTATAGATGTCATTGAACAATGAACATACAACTGAAAACGAACACAAAACAGATTTAAACAAAATACACAATGCAAACCTCTTGATACAGATTTAATTTTCATTATTTTGCCATTTTCGTTTTGTCGTTTTTTCCCGTCGGATCGTTCGTTCGTATTTGCGGTCGTTCGTTATGCGGCTCATCCGTTATCCCGTCGTTTTCGTATTTTGGTGCTTTACCGTTTTCGTATGTACACATTATCCCGCGGGTACGAAAATGAACATTTTCGTACGAAAATAACATTCGTACGAACGGGAATGCACATATCTACTATGTATAGGAGAGGAGTGTGGAGGGTATGACAGTGGGCAGTATGTACAGGAGAGGAGTGTGGATTGTATGATAGTGGGCACTATGTATAGGAGAGGAGTGTGGAGAATATGACAGTGAGCAGTATGTACAGGAGAGGAGTGTGGAGGGTGCGACAGTGGGCACTATGTACAGGAGAAGAGTGTGGAGGGTATGACAGTGGGCAGTATGTACAGGAGAGGAGTGTGGAGGGCATTACAGTGAGAAGTATGTACAGGAGAGAAGTGTGGAGGGTATGACAGTGGGCGGTATGTACAGGAGAGAAGTGTATGACAGCAGGTACTATGTACAGGAGAGGAGTGTGAAGGGTATGACAGTGGGCAGTATGTACAGGAGGAGAGTGGGGGTATGACAGAGGGTAGTATGTACCAGAGAGAAGTGTGGAGGGTATGATAGTGGGCAGTATGTACAGGAGAGGAATGAGGATGGTATGATAGTGGGCACTATGTATAGGAGAGGAGTGTGGAGGGTATGACAGTGGGTGCTCTGTATAAGAGAGGAGTGTGAAGGGTATGACAGTGGGCAGTATGTACAGGAGAGGAGTGTGGAGGGTATGACAGTGAGCACTATGTACAGGAGTGGAAGGATGTTTAGGGACTGCGTAGTGGTTAAGCGGGTCATACATGGATTGAAATTACACCAATTATGCAGAGACCAGCCATAGTCGATCTATGTATGGGCTAGCTGGTTTTACACAAGTCAATCTATTAATCGACTTGAGTACAACCAGCCTGTTTTTCCCAAAACAATCAGTGCTGCCAGCTATAGATAGCAACACTGATCATTGTACTCACTGGCAGAACACAATAACACTACAGGAGTGATTCCCCCATCTACAGGTCAGCAGGTGAGAGGGTGTGTAAGGACAGGCTGGGGAGAGATACCAGTCAGTGGCTGGGTAGGCACTGGCTAGTATCAGAGCCAGATACACACAGGTTACATACGTCGCGATCGTTAGAGCGAGAGCAATAATTCTAGCACTAGACCTCCTCTGTAACTCTAAACATGTAACCTAAATTTTTTTTAAAGCATTGCTTAGGATACCAAAAAAATCGTACTAACTTTAGTGTTTTTTTTTAATGAATGAAACAGTTTATTTCCAAAAAAAAAACATGTTTGAACAATTTCTGCGCAAATACAGTACCGTGCTAGAGCTGCACAATTAATCGTTAAAAAATTGTGATCTCGATTTAACCCCCCTGACATCATCAATTCAGAGTTTGCTGATTCTTTCATATAACAATTGGAGAGACTTTCAGCTGTCAAAAGAAAATATCTGGGCAGTCTGCCAAGTTCTTAGCAGGAAACATTGTAACTAACGTTTTCTTCTTAGATCAAAGGGATAAACTTCTGTGTGTAAATTAAATATCCGACTGTCTGCCAAGTTTGTAAACAACATGAAACATTGTAACCAACTTCCTTTTTAGATCAAACTTCTGTGTATAAATACAAGAAATGTAACCACTTAAAGTCCAACACTTGTTTAAGTTAAAAAGCAATATTTTTTGCTAGAAAATTACTTGGAACCGCCAAACATTATATATATTTTAGCAGAGACAAAAATTGCAATTGCTGCAATATTTTATGTCACACTGCATTTCCCCCCTTTAATGAATAATAAAAACCATAAAAACAAAACAGTAAAGTTAGCCCATTTTTTTTTTTTTTCATTTTAATGTGAAAGATGATGTTATTCCGCACGAATCGTGAGAGAATCGTGATCTATCTTCTAAGCAAAAAAATTGCAGTTGTAATTTTAGCCAGAATTGTGCAGCTCTATACCGTGCAACATAAAAAGTTACAAAAAATTGAGTAATTTTCTAGCCAAAAACAAATGATGATTTTTTTTCTCAGTCAGCTGCAGTGTGTCAGCTTGTATTTATAATGGCCGCTTTCTGACAGGCTGTGCAAGCAGGCCCATATCTCCGGAACCATAAATGATAGCCATCCCATATTTTGACCGGTTTTGGGATAGGTCTTTAACTGCCTACCCCCCAAATTTGGGGTTTCTGTGACCTATGGTCGTCGAGCTACAACCCCCGAAGTCAATCTTTTTTTTATTTTATTTTTTTATTTTTTAGAATTTTTTTTGGGGGGGGGGCAAATGGGCCTATCTTGAGAAAGGGGCCTGGAGCTGCAGCTCCATCAGCCCCTATGTTAATCTGGCCCTGGGTGGGAACTGTTTTACCCACCAAGTTTTTTTTCTCAGTAAATACAATCATTCTCTGTTTGGATGAAGAGAAGGGGGTGACATCACAATCGTCACCTCCTTCAATAAGAGAATGCCTACAAATACAAATGTAAAGGCTGGCTTTTAGCAGTGCTATTAGATTTATTACAATGGAAGTTTTGTGTCTTGTGCACACAGAATATTTAACCTTAAAGCCAAATAAATACTTCTTTAGCTGGTTACAATGAAAACTAGATATGTGCATTCCCGTTCGTACGAATGTTATTTTCGTACGAAAATGTTCATTTTCGTACCCGCAGGATAATGTGTAAATACGAAAAAATTAAAGCACCAAAATACGAAAACTATGAGATTACGAATGAGCCGCATAACGAACAACCGCAAATACGAACAAATGATCAGACGAAAAAAAACGACAAAACGAAAACGGCAAAAGAACAAAAATTACATCTATAACAAAAGATTTACATTCTGTATTTTGTTTGAATCCTTTTTCTGTTTGTTTTCAGTCCTATGTTCATTGTTCATATAACATCTATAACAAAAGATTTGCATGCTGTATTTTGTTTCAATCCTGTTTCTGTTTGTTTTCAGTCCTATGTTCATTGTTCATATGACATCTATAACAAAAGATTTGCATGCTGTATTTTGTTTCAATCCTTTTTCTGTTTGTTTTCAGTCCTATGTTCATTGTTCATATGACATCTATAACAAAGGATTTGCATGCTGTATTTTGTTTCAATCCTTTTTCTGTTTGTTTTCAGGCCTATGTTCATTGTTCATATGACATCTATAACAAAAGATTTGCATGCTATATTTTGAATCCAAAATACGAACAGAAAAAAGGAATTTAAAATACAGAATGCAAATCTTTTGTTATAGATGTCATATGAACATACGACTGAAAATAGCAAAAGAAAAGGGTTTCAAGATACTGCAAATCATTGATGAAAATTCACGAAAATTATTGTCTTAACAAGTAACGAACATGAATTAAACAGAATAACGAACCATCCCGCATGTACGAAAATAAAACAGTAACGAAAATACGAAACGATCGGAATACGAAAAAATCACGTCATACGAAAAACGAACGGGAACAAACAGGAAAACGGCCGTCTTACGAAAAACGAACGAAAACGAATAAACGGAATGATACGAAACAGAACAAAACATTTTTTTTTCTGTGCACATGTCTAATGAAAACACTCTGCAAATATCTGGATTTGTTCTAAAATTAACAGGTTACACTGTTTTCAAATATGTACGTTGCTTAAATTGCACCAGATAAAATGTAGCTATTTTTTGAAAAATTCCTTAAAAAAGGTTGTATATCCTGTTGGATCCAACAAGGTTCCAGCATGCTATAGAGAGCTTTTTTTTTAACTGGAAGCTAGAGATTCTGACTCAGACACCAAGTAGCCTAATTTCCATATTTATAGCAGTTAAGCTGCCATAGTTATGGTAATTATGAATAATTTTCCATCTGTTAAAGTGGACCTTTCAGTAACTTTACAGATTTACTTGAATACATTTCTGACATGTCACTATATACAGCAACAGTATAGTTTTGCAAGAAAAGTTATTTATCATTAAGGCCCCTTTAAAATCGGCATTGTTGGTGCAGTAAATCCAGGTGGTTGAGGCACATTTTTATCACGCCTGGCAAAATTTTGTCCAATTTTGCCAATTTTGCCTACCCCTTTCATAATTAATACTGTATGTATCGCTATCCCCGTAGAAGCCGCTTGAGTATTACACTGACAGTCCCCATTTCTACACTAGCAGCCATGTACAAGGTATTTTCTGCAGCCATGCACACATACACTTAGGCTCGATGTACTCAATGACCAGTCTAGGGGTGTTGTTTTTGTATTTTTATTTGTAATAACTTGGATAGAATAGGGCATTTTAGTAGGATACTCCAGAATAAAACTATACACAACTTGAGGACTCTAGCTGATCTAGAATTGAGTAACAGGTGAAGTCCCTTGCTGGGAATAGATGGCAGATTCTCCTATGTAGCAATGTAGAAATCAATAGCATGAGCAAAGTCTCTCGTAAAGCAGGACAGGTAAACAGAGCTCTTCAGGAACAAGCCAGTTGGGACAAACTGCTTGGCAGTCCAAAATGAATAGAACTGAGCAGAGTCCAATGCAATATTCACTATTGAGAAAGCTCTTCAGATCACTAGCTAGTGATCCCTTTGAATTTCAAACAGATTCTCAGGCACGGCTCCCCCTCAGTCAGCTCTTCAGAAGCACCAAGGTTTAGTTTAGCATCAGACCCTCAGGTCGACCACCTAAAGGCTGCATGGCAACAAGTGCTGGTGCACTCCACCATCTGAGAAGGGAAGGACAGAGAGATCACATGTTCTCTGAATATATAGGCAAATCCCAGCATGCTCAGGGGCACCTTCGCTGTAATTGTCTGAGACTTCTACATGCTGCCTGTTTGCCTAACTCCCACCCATGTTCTAAAAAGCTCTACTAGCTTCTAGGAGGCCAGAGGAGTCCAAGCAAACTCTACAGCACCAGAACACAGGAATAGCCTTAACTAACAAATTGCAGTATTCTGATAAGCAGCTCTGCCAATGTAGGGATTGCCTCCAGTCCCACGATTAGACAGACGAAAGTGAAATTTACACTAGTCTAACTATTTACATCCTGGTACCTAAGCTAGGATATTGTAGGAGAGAGATTGTAGAAGAAGGGCTGATCGTTGTGAGCCAACACATTATTTAGCATGCAAGTACTTAGCATGAAAGCACATATATAGAGGAAGGTGCACTTTAAAGTGCACTGGTACCCGGACTATGAACATTTAAGTATTAACTTATATGGGCATTAGACTCTATGGAAAGGCACAAAGTCCACTTCTTTCACACAAACTGGCTGTTTATTCCAGCAAAGTAACAGCAAACAGGCATCCAACCGCAAAGTAAATGTGTGAAACAGCAAAGCAAAGTTTCTGCTCAACCGAGCCTTACTAAGTCCATGTGCTGAACAAAGTCCAGTTATGTCCTTTTTTTTCTGGGAACAACAGCAGTTTATCAACAGGCTTTTGATGCACTGGCAATCATGCTGCAGCCTCCAGCTTTACAGTTCAGCATGTCTCTCACTAAGCGTACAAACAGACACTGACCTTCCCTAGCTTGGTCTGGCTGCATTAAATTAGCGAACCTGTTAGGAAGAAACCAAAATGTGGTCTCTGAGACTCTGAACACTACCCCACTTAAATCTCCACAGGGCTCCAAGTGAAACCAGCCCAGGTGCATGTTTTATGCACAGCATGGGATAAAGAACTAAGCTTCCTCACCCCTGGGTCCTGCTGACTTCACCCTAAAATTAATATTTAACAAATCTTAAAGATACATTCCACCTATCAAACCCTTTTTTGAAAAGCATATGCAATTTTACAGTCAAAATGTTACATATGGTATTAACACGCAACAAAAGAGCTTCACAACAAGCCATCATTGACCTATCTAGCTGTACTGTATGTACTGTGAAGTAACATATTATTTAAAAAATCACAACAAATTCTCATAAGTGGGTTTCAGTCTGTTTCTAATAGTTACAGAGTCCCGCTGCCTAATTACAGTGACGTGTGGCAGTCAGGGCCATTTTAATAACATCATGTGCCCCTGGGCAAAGTAATGCTCTGGGGTCCCTACAATGGAGACAGTTCAGGCAAACAGACATCAAGTAGGTAGGAGGCAGACAAGCAAAGTTTCCCCTTTTGGGGGCCCCCATCTAGCTGGGGCTCCTGGACAGTGCCCAGGTGTGCCCCTCATTAAGACAGACCTGGTGGCAGGACATAATCAGGACCCGGTAATACAAGACTGTTGGGGGGTATGCTTTAAGAACTGACCTAACTTGTACTGGTAATTAAATGGCTACACAAAATGCAAAACCTGCCTCTTTCAAGAAACAGATGGCAGGCACTTCTAGGTGAAGGATGTGAGATTAGTTTACCTATACATTGTTACTGTGGTTGCAACTGCCTGGAAATAGAGCTACTTCCTGCTAAAAAGACAGGTATTATGGAGGGCAGAGTGCAAAGTTGGAGAAGAAAGATTATGCTTTATATACGGTTTCTACCAACTAATAATACTATTGATATTTCTGTGTAAATTACTGACCTTCTGGACAGCAGTGTAGTTGGTACATGGTAGTGCGCATGCCTGTCAAGATTGCATGATTTGTAATCTACACTTTTTTTGTTTTTGTTTTGTGATATATGCATGTTAAAGCAACATTTATATTATGCCTTGATGCACTAAAATGCATTACCACATATACAAGTATTAGTATCCTGCTTGTCTGGGTGTAAACCTCACACATGGGAATAAACTACTAGGTATAACATAGAGCGACCCTTCATATATTCAATATTTTAGTATTTGGATAATAATAAGAAAATGTTACCGCTCATGTTGCATGTTGAGATATTGAACGTCTTTACTGTTACTTCTAGATCCAGGTGATTAGCTTTGTTACTGAGCAAAACTGGGACTCATTGGAAGTTTTTGATGGAGGAGACAACACAGTCACCATGTTGGGCAGTTTTTCAGGTACTTTTCATACAATTATATTATAGGTTGCTTTTTATCCTAGGTCATGGATTAGTGTTGCATCAGGTAAATATGCATTCTACTAGGTTACCTGTTTAAAGTCCAACTGCAAACATTTTATTTATTTTTTCATTTTAGTTTTGAACAGCAATAATAGAGTTACGTTTTTTTGTCAGGATCGTATTTTTTTATCTGTGATCCCACTAGGGAGATCTTCCCTGACTTATCCCTGTGAGGCCCATTGAAGAGACTTTCCAGTACTTCCTCTCCTGACAGGATGGGATGGGGAAATTTCCCTAATAAGAGCACACATGGCAATGAATACCTGACAGAGGTTCTAACCTTTTCCCACTTTATCAAAATAAAATAAAAACCTTTGAAGTTAAAAAACACTAAAGAGATCAAAACATGATAGATTCTGTATTTTATTATGTATAACTGCTGTTTTTTTTTTTAAGCAGTGCACTTTTTGCCATGTATACCAAAGTAACGTTGCCTTTATTATTTCTAGTTCCTTTCTCAAATATCCCTTAAATAAGTGTGTTCCTTTACTATATTATATGCAGTCATTGTATGTGCTCATAAAATCACTAGGATATTTTTTTGCTTGGTGCCTTGTACCACTTATATACATCAAATTCAGAGATCACTTGGAAAAGTATTCAGATATAATCTTTTTTTTTTATTAATTGTACTATGCCTATGTTTCAAAATGTGTTTTTACTGTGATTTTTTATATTACATTATTAATAATATGAATTTTGATATAGTAAGCAGCAAGTTTCTTTTATTTCAGGAACCACCGTACCTGCATTGCTGAACAGCACATCAAACCAGCTCTACCTACACTTCTTCTCAGATATAAGTGTATCTGCGGCTGGCTTTCATCTAGAGTATAAAAGTAAGATACAACACAGCAAAAACTAAATTGAAGTACATTTTTTTCTGCACAGCTGGACCTCTTTCACTGCGTCTCAGATTAACACTCACTTTCCTTCACATCTCTTAGGGTTGCATTTTTCTTGTTCTAGAAATCTAAATTCATTACTTTATTTTCAGCTATAAAAAATACATTTCTGAATACTAAGCCTACACAAGGGGGTAATTAAAAAAAATGACCACAAAGTAGAGTTGTTGCCTGTAGTGGCCAGTCAGAATTCTTGTTTAACATTGCAGATACAGATTATGTTCCTAGTGCTACTTAAAACATAAAGGAAACCTGTAGCTAGAGAATTTGAAGGTTGCTATGGTTAGCTTCTCCTGCTAGTTGCTGATCCATTGGCTTTGATGCTTTCTAAATCCCAGACCCAGAACATATACATAGGTCAGAAGTTTTGATTTTGCTCTAACATCCTAATATTCAAGCTTGTTTTAACCGGTTCCCGATTGGCTCACGCAGATATACTGCGGCACAATGGCTCTCCTGGGTTAATTCCCATATGGGTATATCCTTTCTCTTAGTGGCCACCAGAGGGCACATGATGCACAATCACGTGCACGAGTGCCAGCGCAGAGATTTGTGTGTGTAAACACACAAATCCCTGTGCTGTCAGGGCAGAGGAGACATGTCATTTGTTCCTACTAAGGAACAGTGATATATCTCCTCACCAAGTAAGTCACATCCCCATACAGTTAGAACATGCTGAGGGAACACACATTTAACCCCTTGATCGCCCCCTAGTGTTAACCCCTTCCCTGCCAGTGACATTTACGCAGTAATCAGTGCATTTTTGTAGCACTGTTCGCTGTATAAATGTCAGTGGTTCCAAAAATATGTCAAAAGTGTCCAATCTGTTCCCCACAATGTTGCAATACTGCTAAAAATCACAGATCACCGCTATAACTAGTAAAAAAAAAAAATTGCAATAAAAAGTCCATAAATCTTTCCCATAGTTTGTAGACATTATAACTTTTGCGCAAACCAGTCAATATACGCTTATTGCGTTTTTTTTAACAAAAATATGTAGAAGAATAAACATCGGCCTAAACTTAATAAGAAATGTGTTTTTGAAAAAAAAAATGGGGATATTTATTATAGCAAAAAGTTAAAAATATTGTTTATTTTTCAAAATTGACGCTCTTTTTTTATTTATGATGCAAAAAATAAAAACCGCAGAGGGGATAAATGCCACCAAAAGAAAGCTCTATTTGTAGGAAAAAAAGTATGCAGATTTTGTTTGTGTACGGCATTGCATGACCGTGCAGTTGTAAGTTAAAACTACGCAGTGCCACATTGTAAAAAGTGCTCTGGCCAGGAAGGGGGCAAAGTGGTTAAGTTGCGGTAGGCAAGAAAGGAAAGTCAATGCATTAATATCATTAGTAGGAGATCAGAAATGACAGCCCCCATACTTCTCCCAATACAGGTTTCCCTTAAAGCGGTGGTTTGATATAATGGAATCTTATAATAATAATACTTACATTTCTATATACCTTAATGTCTACACATTCCTCCATGTTCCTCTAACTCTACACTATTTCTTACTTTATGTCAGTTAGGTGTTTCTTTTTTTTACTAATTTTACTTGTTTTTGGTGTTATTTAGCTGTGGGCCTCGCCAGTTGTCCAGAACCAGCTGTTCCCAGTAATGGAGTAAAGCATGGGGAAAGATATCTTGTGAATGATGTAGTCTCCTTTCAGTGTGAACCAGGATATACACTGCAGGTACTAAGGCATTGTGGATCCAGTAAGAAAGTTCTCAAGTACTATAATGTATTTGAGTTGTCCCCATGAATTATATTTTAGATGTTCACGCAACTAAACAAAAGGTATTTGAGCATGGTCTTTAACATCAAAATGCTTCTGTAAATCCAACACACTTCTTGGCTGTTTTTGTAAATCTTCCTTGGGTTACAATTCTCACACGCTTCACTATAGCTATGGAGAAGCAATATTGTCCCTCTATGGCTCTCTCCTTGTTTGGACTACAAACAACTCCCCTTGAAAGAATATGACTGGGAAAGCTATTGTGTAGGGGTTCAGTTCACTGCATGGGAAGTTACAGGGACACACGCAGGGAAATTCATAAAGAGAATCCCGGCATGCATCTACATGACAAATGTTGGTATGAGTGACATTAATTATTTACCTGTTGTAGACAGGTACATGAATCTGGGCTGAAAACACACTGAGACCATTCATATGGACACTTCAGCCTCAGTGCACTTGAGCTCTTTCCCTGGCACTGCACCTGTTGAGCAGTACAGCGGCTGGAAGCTTTATACATAGTACCTGGGGAGCCTGATGAGAATTCACAGACACTTGTTCCCTACCAGATCTGCTCTCCTTCTGGTTGACAGCAGACAGTGGGTGGATCCTTAGCCAATAGACAGCATGGTGCTAGTTTTTTAATTTGGCATTTTTTGGGGGCATTTGAAGCATTACCTGAATCAGCCGCACCTGTCGGTAAAAGGATTTTTGAGTCTGGCACAGGCCATTTTAAAGGGCCATAGAAAACTGTTAGTAGTGTTTTTTTTTAAAATTCCATCTATTTCTAAGAGAATACACAGGTATTTTTCTGTATTTGCACAAAATGCCTGTAAAAAGAAAATGAATAAGGCAACCACATCTAAGGATTGGACGAGGCTGCAACATATAATTTTTTCTTCTTGAATTTAGATCCTCCTCAATCAGTGATGTTTGATACCAGCAATATTCAATATGACGGTCAGTGTTATATTTATTGCATTATCTTTTCAGGGTCACTCGCATATCTCATGTATGCCGGGAACAGTCAGACGCTGGAATTATCCGCCACCTCTATGTATCGGTATGTAGAAACTATAGTCAAATCAACACTGACTTAAAAGTGCTTCATTGATTCCCCTTTTTAAAACAAATTTTAACTGTTCTAAGATTATATATTTTCCACCAGGCTATGGAATTTTTTATGTATGAGCTCATAACAAGTCGTATGTAATTTCCTTTCATTTGGGACTCACTCTTCCCTTTATAGCACACGTTTGACTTTCATCTTTATTTCTTAGTATAACACTTAGTATAACATATTATATTTTATGTGTTTTTATATGTTTATTTATGTACACTACTGTTTTACTCATCTGTTTTGAAATAATGTGCAGTATTAAAGTTTTTAGTTTGCCCTTGATATCTGTTGTAAATTATAGATCAATTTTACCCTACAACATATTTTTTAATTAAAAAAGCAATCCTTCTCAAGCATTGGCAACATTGCATTAGGTAGATTTCTAGATGCAGAATTTGTTTAATTATGTCGTCTTCCTTCTGGTCGGTATATAAATAGCAGTTACAGAAGGCCAGGGGGCTTTTGGTTTTGAGTGGCCATTTTAGTATAGTTCAGTGCCTGATTACCCTTGACATAACAAGAGGTAATAGAAAAGAATACTGATCCTGAAACAATGAATACTGATCCTGAAACAATGCGTGACACATTGAGGAACTTGTAGCTCATTGGTAGAAGCAAACCGTGGGTTTACTCCATGCCAGAAGTATGTTTCAGGGCATTTTATTTATTTTCACCATCAATGCAACAAAACATAGAATTCAGCCATGTGGCTCTCTTTGCAGCTTCACAACTCAGGTCTCCTACCTCGGTCCTCCAAACCATCAAACACACAATTTCAGTGCTTATGCACAAAAAGCTGTACCTTTTGTTAGCAAGATTGTTTCTCCTGCAGCTCCCAGCTGCTACATCCTCCCAGGCTTGGGCCTTTCTCTGTCCTGACCTAGACAGTATGGTGAAATGTGCACCTGTCACAGCTCCCTTAACACACTGACCCCCTCGGGAAGATGGGGCCACCGACATCTAACTCTGGCTTTAACACAAATGCAGCACACACCTGCATCATTAGTATGCTTACTTCCTACAAAACCTGGCCCAGACTACCATTTTCAAAAGTGCCACAGGCTCGACCTGCCACATATGATAGTTAACAGCTTTAAAAAGTGCCATAGGTGGTTTGAATTTCAGCTGATTCTTGCTGAAAAAAATCAGACAAGATTCGAGCTGTAGGTGGCCTTGTCAGCACCACCACAAGCTTGGCAAAAGTCAATTTAAAAATGTACTAAACATGGGAAGAAATTATTAACAAGAATGCCTACATCCTATCAGATGCTGTCACTGTTCAGGTATGCAGGCAACCATCAGTGCGAACACAGATATAGACACAATGGATAGTACACCTAGACCATCAAAGGTATATTGAGATGGATTAATGATAACAGTCCTATAAAGTCTCAATATATATAGATATACTTATGGCAAAAAAAAAACAGTCCAATAAGTCCGTCAACCAGGGCAAGTTACTCCTTGGAGCAGAAGCTAGCTCTAATGATAATGGAAACTAAAAGAAAAAGGAGAAATACCTCTAAGTGTAAGGTCCAGATGGATGATTTTAAGTTGTTTAGTAATACTGCTAAAATATCTTGATATTGGTATAGTTTGTAGCACATACCTTTTAATATAACCCTTTAAATATGCAATTTTAAGTTGTGAGATACATTTACCTAATTGCTTCTGTAGCTCTTGATTTAAACATTCAGCAGGGCAAATGTAATGCTTACCCCAACGCAGGTGGTCAGACACTACAGCTAACTCCTGTGTTTTGTTCTTCACCTATAACAGCTCTCGTTCCCATAAGGCAAGCAGGCCTACTGGTACTCGGTGGCCCCCAGGACTTATACACAATGCTATAGTGCCTGGGTATCACGTGCGAACTGAGCAAAGCAAACAGGTACATGCGGTTGGCAGACAGGCAGAGTGGATCTATTACAGTGCAGGTACAAGGCAGGCAAGGTTCAGAATACTTAGGGTCAATGCATAGTCAAAAGTCAGACAGAGTTCAGAGAATAGTCTGATATCTGATTCGAGGTCATCAAAAGGGGAATCCAATTGAGCAGGGCAGACAAACAGGCAGCTTGGAACCCATGTAACATACACAATATCACAAGCATTAGACTGCAAGCTTGGCTGGCTTAAATCAGGTTTGGTTTCCACCAAGAGTTTAGCCACATCAATCACCTTGCAGGTGCACAGAAAGACAAGGAGAATGATTTAGCCAAAGTCAGGATGCTAAAATGAGGAGCAGCTGTCAAATGACATGAGCATTTATACGCTCCTGACAGCATTGAACTCTGCTCCATTCCAAATCAAACTGGATTCATTTGTTTTAGGTAGGTTAAGACAATCCTTGATAAGTTATAAAAATAAGTTGCCTTTTTAGTACTGAGGGATGCATTGTGATTTTTTTTTTCTGGACTGGCAATCTGGCTACAGGGTTTCATTTAAGTTATGTGCATTAGTTGGCAACTGTACTCTGCAGTCTTTTTATGCTTTTTTTGCCCTTGAATTTAATTTGAATTTGGTCTAGGCTGCATGTGTTTTATGTTCTCCAGTTTAATCTCCCTTGTTGTCTACCATCCATCTTTGTTACAGATATTCCACACTGTCTTACTTGTAGCGATTTAACACAGCCCAATTTCTTCTTCTCTCCACTCCCTCCCCCAGCTCAGTGTGGAGGAGTTACAGAAGAAATGGAAGGTGTCATTCTGAGTCCTGGATTCCCAGGAAACTATCCCAGTAATTTGGACTGCACCTGGAAGATCTCTTTACCAGTGGGATTTGGTGAGTGACAGCACGGTCACATTTCATATACAGCAACTTCAGTATGGCAACACCTGCCTAATCAACTGTGACAGCAGAGGTTATCACATTTTATCTGATGGAGATAGATAGTGCTTATCATAGGGAAGTTTATGCTGTTTGGAAGATGACAAATGTTTTTAAGTTGCGATTTACGCACTGCTTATATTTTTCCATAATTGCAACAGATTTGGTGAACAGTTTAGAGAAAAATCTAAAATGCGAGCCAAAATGGTCACCTCGTTATCATTTTGCTTTATTGTTCTAAACAAATTGCATACCTTAATCATACTGTTTAAACATGCACATTTTGATTTTGATCTCACTTGTTTAATTTGCAACTACATGGCTTGTGATTGTAAATTTAAATGTTCTATTTCTCTACTTTCTCGTAAGAGTACCATTATATAATTGTATTTATCTACAGCCTATAGTCTCTTTTACATACACAGCATTAGAGATTTAGGGGGCTGTAGACTCAAGCAACCTTATTTTTTTAAACTGTGCAAGATGAGCCAATGGTGACTAGTGTAGAACTTAGGCCTCATGCACACTGCAGCTGTCAAATACCTGTTTTACAGGCGTTCAATGTTTTTTTTTTTGCTGTACCCAAATGCCCCTCTTTGTTAGCTTATGTGTCCATGCACACATAGGCATTTAGAGGCAGGGGCATTTAGGGGCAGGAATCTGAACATATCAAAATCTCTTTCAAGAGAGGAGCCTTTGGGCAAAAAAAAAAAAAACACCCAATGTGTCTAAATGCTAGGCGTGTTTAGCACTTGTGTGTTCATTTCAAACTCTTGATGTTCCTAAACAAGTTTGAAAAACATTTTTAATGCTGCTTTTCTACTGTCAAGAGAAGGGTATTCAGAATAGCATGGTTTGCATGAGGCTTTTAACTGGGCAATCTGCAGCTTCTCTCTTGCCTAGATCCATCTCTTCATCTATGTGGCAGGGCTAGACAAAGTAGCCATTATTAATAGAGGAGCAGCCAATCACCAAGCAGCTCTTCCTGTTTCAAGGTCACACATCTTAATAACACTTTGGTGAAGTCTATAAGCTCTGTCATGTGTTCAAAGGTACAGCCACATTTAAGATTTCTAAAGGTTTGAAGATTTGAAGTATAGGTCCACTTTAAATAAAAGCTAAAGGCAGATTTACTAATCATTCCACTTACCTGCTGTCCAGTTTTTACATCCAAATTGTTAAGAGGATTTGGATTTTAGTTAGCTTGGCACCTTGTTTTATAAAATAATATCTTTTGTTGATTGAAAATTACCATCACACACAGAAGTTCACCTGGTTATTAAAAAGCATTTATTCCATTTAATTCTAACAAAGAGAAAGATAGACCAAGGGAAAGTAAGCAGGGCAATGAGCTAATTAAACATTAATGTGGTCAATGTGTGGAATTAATTGTGTGCATGCCATCAAGAAAAAAATAGTTTTACCAGGTAATTAAAGATGTGGCTTTCCTTAACTCTTCACCTTCTGTTTGGTTTGATACTTGATTTTTTAACGATCTTAAAGAAGGTATAAAATTATAAAGAGAAATATAACTTGGCATAGATTTACCTACATACCGTCGTGGTTCTGGGGTATAGAAATAGATTTTTACCAATACAAAACAATTTTCTGTGACCCATATATCGGACAGCAACATTGGCAGAAAAAAAATGCCTAAAGAAAGTCACTACGGGTGCTTTCAGTTGTTTGGAAACTTTTTCAATGGATATTGAACAATAGTTAAGTGTATATAGAGATGGATTTAAGCCAAACTAGCCTTAAACGTTATGCCCCAGTGAAACAAGGCACATTTGCAGGCCTGCACTTATTGGCATTTGTCTAACATTCGTCAGCAACATGTTGTCAATATGTGATGCTATACACAGCAGATCATTAAAGAACAGCAACAGATTTTTCTAGCTACACGTGTGACTGTTAAAGTAGAACTATAAGTTCTTTTTAGGTTTGGTTTTTTGAGAGAGAAAGGGAGGGTTATGACCCCATGTCAGATTTTTTTTTTGCAATGGTACATGTCCCCCATGGCTGTGCCCAGCTCCTTGTGCCCTTATTGACAATACTCTGCCTAATAGCCATGAAACTGGACCCCTAATAAACTTCAATGCTTAATTATTATTTTTTGCAAACTTCGCTCAGGATTTAATAAACCCCACACCAATTGAAACTGGGGGAATTTGATCTTCCCTGCTAACTATATCTATGCAGAGGTTTTTGGTTGTGTTAACATGGTACTGTTTGTGTCTCAGTTTAGTCTAGAAGTGTCAGTTCAATATTCATGTTACTAGCTGGGATTGTGTTAATTTGATGTTAACTTTTACAATAATCTTGTTATAATCTTGTTTTTCTTTGTAAATGAGTTTTAGTTCTGTAGACTGTGTGTGCTGTGTGTCATGGGGTGGAGGGAATTACAACACAATGAAGCTAGAAGTATAATGTTGATCTTAATGAATGTACTTATCAGCATACTGCTTATCCTTCACTGCCCAATCACAGAGTGAGACAGAGACAGGACTTTTTTTTTTCTACCTAAATACATTAGAGAAAAATTACGTCTCTTGGCTATCTATGCAGCAAGGCTGTGTAAACCTCAGGAGTGAATGGACAGATAAAACTTTTCCACATGCGTATTTTACCAGTGCATTTAGCTATTTGCCTGGAGCTTGCCTTTAAACCGAATATTAATGTATCAAATCAAAGAAATGTACCTTAATTTTGCAATCTACAATTTACAATTTTTACAGGAGCTCATATTCAGTTTCTAAGCTTTTCAAGTGAAGCCAATCATGACTTTGTGGAGATTCGCAATGGCCCTCATGAAACCAGCAATGTGATTGGTCGGTTTAGTGGATCAGAAACACCTGGCAACCTTCTTTCTACATCCCATGAAACCTCTATATATTTTCATAGTGACCATTCCCAAAACAAACCTGGATTTAAGCTTGAATATCAAGGTAAGAAATAGAAAATCATATTTTGCACCTTACATAAGCACAGTTATATCCAGACTTGTGTTTACTGGTGTAAAATATGAATTGATTATGTTATGTATTAAAAAAAAAAAGATAAATGCCCAACTGGTTCTAGAAAAAAAAGGAATAAAGTGTTACTAAACCCACAACAGTAAAATCAATCTTCATATGCAGTAAAGCATGCTTGTTATGATCACTGTGGAACCTAATGCCATGTACACACGATTGGAAATTCCTACAGCAAAAGTCTGATGTGAGCTTTTGAATGGAAATTCCGATCGTGTGTATGCTGCATTGGACTTTTGCTGTTGGAATTTCTGCCAGCAAAAGATTGAGAGCTGGTTCTTAAATTTTTCCGAAAAATACAATCGTCTGTAGCAATTCTGACGTGCAAAATTCCGACGCATGCTCGGAAATAATTCGACACAGAAGTATTTAACTTAATTTTCTCTGCTCTACATAATGTTGTACGCTACCGCGTTCTTGATGGACGAAAGTTCAAAGAACTTTTGTGTGACCGTGTGTATGCAAGCCAAGCTTGAGCGGAATTCCGTCGGAAAAAACATCCAAGGTTTTTCCGACAGAAAATCCGATCTTGTGTACGGGGCATAAGGGGTTAATCCTCTGCATTGTATAAGACGACTGTTTGATCCTGTATACACAGATCCTCTCCTTCTTGCATTATCCCCATAACATGTCCGGATAAGACATTATCCCCATAACATGTCCGGATAAGAGAGTTACTGGCGTAAGGCACATGCTAAGTTTGGTGTGTATTGCTGGAGAGTTTTTTTTCCTGGGAGAGTGCATGTGATCAGCACAGGGCCAATCAACACTGTCCAGACCGAGGGTCAGGGGTCCTGCATACTGATAGGACACCCAGTGTAGTATGAAGACTTCTCCTATAAGCTTTAACCAGGCACTGATGGAAGTCACACGACTTCTATATACTGCTAATAAGAAATGGCATTTAGAAGTTTATATTTAGCAGCTTCTCACTCATTTGCGCTGACTGGTTCCCTGGAGATTGTGTATCACCCACATGATCACATTGCTTAATCACTTTCTGTACTTTGAGAGTGCAATAGTAACTATGCGTTTACTTTGGTGTTCAATAAATCCTGTCCATACTGTAGGTTCTGTTTCCTGCCCCCAGGCCCTCTTTTTATTTCAGGATAATGATATATATATATATATATATATATATATATATATATATATATACATATATATAGTGTAAAGTCCAGGCTTTTCAATCAAAAAGGAGGTTTATTAAACTTAAATGGCTTCACAGCAGCAAAACAAAAGAAGTAACAGTCTCACTGACTTGTAGAGCTCACAGTTAAACAGTCCTTACTTTATGATGTAGGTAACTTCCCTAGCTAGCAGCCTTCCAGGCAGGACACTGCCATGTACTTTCACAGCTTTTCACAGCTTCCACAGCTTTTCACTTTCCACCATTCACCATCCACAGTCTCCACTATACTCCTGCACACACACCTACAACTTCTTGTCTTCTTTTAAACCACTTCCTTGGACAGGTGCATTAACCCTTTCTGCTCCCTTAAAGGGACCACAGTCAAAACAGAGGGGAAATATAGCATCCTTCCAGGACCCAGCCACTGTGTCCTGTACATATCCCCCCCCCCCTGTGCCCCAACGCCAAGGAGGTAGAGGAAATAGTGGAGCTATCCTGGGCCTATGCTCCACTACAAATTTAAATTCCTGAAGCGCCAGGAACCAACGAGTAACCCTGGCATTAGTCCCTTTCATTTGCCTCATCCATGTTAAAGGGGCATGATCAGAAATCAGCCTAAATTTCCTCCCCAAGAGGTAATATCTGAGGGACTCCAGAGCCCACCTAATGGCCAGACACTCTCGTTCAATTATAGCATAGTTTTTCTCCGCTGGTGTCAACTTCTTACTGAGGAAGACTACTGGGTGCTCCTCACCATGAACAACCTGTGACAACACAGCTCCCAATCCTACATCAGAAGCATCAGTCGGGACAACAAACTCTTTTGAAAAATTGGGTACTATCAGGACAGGGTGTTGGCACAGTGCTGACTTGAGCTCCAAAACTGCCTTTTTAGCATCTGAATTCCACTCCACCATGACCGTTTTCCGACCCTTAGTCAGATCGGTCAATGGAGCCGCCAATGTGGCAAAGTTGGGTACGAACCTCCTGTAGTATCCCACCATGTCCAGGAATGCACGTACCTGATTTTTTTGGGGGGGGCGGGGCCAATTCTTTATAGTCTCTACCTTGCTGACCTGAGGTTTCACCACCCCTCTACCCACGATATAGCCCAGGTATTTCACCTCCTCCCAAAGCACATTTTTCAGGCTTTATTGTAAACCCCTCCTTCCAAAGAGAGTCCAGTACTGCCTGGACTTTGGGCAAGTGTATTCCCAGTCTCTGCTAAAAATGACTATGTTGTCCAAGTACACTGAGGCATGCTCCCAGTGAGGTCATAAAACCCTATCCATTGCTCGCTGGAATGTTGCTGGAGCAGTTTGCAGTCCAATGGGCATTTGTTTGTACTGAGAACTCCCCTCTGGGGTAGAAAAAGCAATTTTCTCTGTATCAGCCTTAGTCAACGGGATTTGCCAATACCCCTTGGTAAGGCCTAATGTTGTAATATACCTGGCTGGACCTAGTCTCTCAATAAGTTCATCCACCCGGGGCATGGGGTAGGCATCAAACCGTGAAACCTCATTAAGTTTCCGGAAATCAATGCAGAATCTGAGAGTCCCATGGGCTTTGGTACCAACACAATCGGGCTCGACCACTCACTCTGCAATTCTTCAATGATCTCCAGGTCTAGCATTTTTTTCACTTCCTGTGAAACGGCCTTCATTTGAGCCTCTGGGATGCGGTGGGGCCGGACAAAAACTTTGACTCCAGGTTCCGTGATAATATCATGCTCTATGACACTAGTTAGCCTTGGAAAGTCTAAAAACTTTTCTTTATTTCTCTGCAAGAACCTCTTTTGCCTGCTGACTTTGGATTTTAGACAGGGTACTTGCTACTTGGACACTCTCCACCCCAACCTGAGGCTTAAGTCTTGAACTAGCCAGGGAGGTCACCAGTTCCCTGTCTGTCCAGGGTTTTAAAAAGTTGACATAATATATCTGATACGGTTTCCACATGGGTAGCGCCTCAGGATATTGGGTGGCATAGTCAAGAATCACCAATATGTATGAGTGACCTCGAGCCGACTTTACCAAGGGACCCACTACATCCATGGCTATCCTCTCGAATGGGACCTCAATTGTGGACCAAAGGGCTTCGGAAGTGAGTCACCGGAGCGGCCAACTGACAGGTGGGACAAAAGGTATTGCTTTACCTCTGCTTTCAGACCTGGCCAGTAAAAACGGTCGGTGATCCATGCCTCCGTCTTCACAACTCCCAGGTGTCCCCCTAACACATCTTCATGGGCCAGGTCCAGAACCTTTTGTCTATATTGTTGGGGTACCAACAATTGTTCTACCACATTTTCTCTCACCTTGGTAACCTGATACAGCAATTCATTATATATTGCAAAGTGTGGCCACCGCTCATTCGCACCTGGCTCTTTGGGAACCCCATTTACTACTACAACTTTTTCTCATGCACGGGCCAAAGTGGGGTCCTGCATCTGAGCAGTACCAAATGCCCCATGGGGAACACCCAAATCTGGCAGGGCAGGGGTAGAGGCCACTTCCTCTTCTTCCTGCATTACCTGAAGTGGGGAAGGCATGGAGGTGAGTAATGATGTTTGTTTTTTTCAAAGCCTTTCTCTTTCAAAAACAATCACATACACTGAGCACCTCCAGAAGGTTCTACACCTGGGGCATTTGATATTCAAATATTGTCTTGCAGTACCTGTAGTAAAATCCCAGTTCAAACCAGGTCTCTTTTTGGTCACAAAGCAAGGTTAATTGCAATGCAGAACTCTAGTGGAGGGATGTAGATTTGTTGTAGGCATATCGAGCACTTCAGGTTCTGGATAGAAAAAATGTACATACAGGCACTTGTCAGTACTTTGTCAAACACCGTTGATCCGTTTCAGAATTTTAAACAAGAGTGGCTTGCTTTACGGAAATAACAGTTTGTGTTTTTAAGAAAAAAAAATATTATAATGCAAAAGAAAACTATGATATGCTCCAAAAGTTATTTGGGGATTTTAATGGTAAATGGGGAATTCTGTAGTCTCTTTTTAGCAGAGATTCCAAAGCAAGAACCATTTAACAAAAATATACCTTTACTCTGTGAAGCATGAATACAAGATGACAATATTACAAGAGTGAAAATGTCTTATATTGGGTCTCCAACACTTAAATCAGAACACTGGGGCCATCAGAAATATCTTCAAAACAGTCACAGAAAGACTGGTTAACCTTCATTTGCTACTGTGTTGACTGCAAGGTGGAATTTATTTTTAACATGCTGCTAAAAGCAATGTAGTGTAGTATTCCACAAAAACAGAAATCAGCTTTCAGCACTTTAGTGAAGACACACAACCAAAAACTGACTGGTTTTAAATGTTGGAGGTTGTGGTGCTTGAGTGGCTTGTCCTAAAGTCAACTCTAGTAAACACCTTTGGTATGAATTGGAACATTAATTGAGAACCAAGTCTTCTTGTCCAGCAACAGTACCTGACCCACACATTTGCCTTAATGGGTACAATTTCTCACAGATACACTTCATGCCATACCTTTCTGGAAGTATAAAGGCTGTTGTAGCTACAAAAGGGGAGGGAGGGAGAGACAACTCCATGTTAAAGCCCATGGTTTTGGAATGGGATGTCCTACCTACCTGTAATAGGTGTGATGATCAAGGCTGCACACATTTTTGTGTTAACAGTGTTAATCCCCCTTTTTTACTGAAATTGTTATTATTATTATTATTACTACTATTATTATTAGCCCCGAGTAACTGTACACTTTGTTGGAATTTTAATATTTATAGTAGTATTTTGGAAGCTTTATATATTTATTATATACTTTCTTTCTGCAGCATATGAGCTCCAAGAGTGTCCAGACCCCGAACCTTTCTCCCATGGTATAGTCCGAGGAGCCGGTTATAATGTGGGACAATCAATCTCTTTTGAATGTTCCCCTGGGTATCAACTGATAGGTCACCCTGTGTTGACCTGCCAGCATGGCACCAATAGAAACTGGGATCATCCATTTCCCAGGTGTGAGGGTAAGTGTTTTAGAGCAGCAACTACAAAATGTGCTATTTCCTTGACTGAATCAATGTCTTGTATATATATCTAATATCTAATATGTGACTGCGGTGCATGTAGTACATGTAGTTTACTGTAGCTATATAAAACAAAATCAGGCTTATTTTTTAAAGCATCCAAAAGTGAACAGATAAAGTGTAAAATATAGTAGCCCAAAGCAGAAAAATCGTTTTAACCTCTCGTCAGTTAGGGTAGGAATAAGGAAAGATGACTGTTGATAGATTACTATGAATTACTGCAGTTTAGTAGTTTTCTTAACCTCCCTGGCGGTATTCCCGAGCGTGACTCGGGGTTAACATTCAGTGCCAGAAGCGGTAACCCCGAGTCACGCTCGGGGTGCATTTTTTTTTCCCCCAAAAATTCCTGGCGATCCGGCGGGGGTTTCCCGCTGGATCGCCGGTCAGACTAGCCTCCCTGGCGGTCTTCACGTGTGTGGCACGGGGTGAGATTTTTAAGCTAATATCGGTAACCCCGTGCCACACACGCGCTTACCTCGCTGGATGCAGAAAAAGTTTACTTACCTTTTCTCTGCGATCCAGCGATGAATCCCCGCAGTACACGGCGGGCGGATGTCCGCCTGATGCTGTGTGTTCCGCCGATTCCCTTCCCTGCGAGCGTCGCGACGTAGGGGGGGGAACGGCGCCAAATTTAAAAAAGTAAACAAACACTATACATACAGTACACTGTAATCTTATAGATTACAGTACTGTATGTAAAAAATACACACCCCCCATGTCCCTAGTGGTCTGCCCTGTACACTACATGTCATTTTGTATAATAAAAACTTTTCTTTCTCCCTGCAAACTGTAGATTGCCCATAGCAACCAAAAGTGTCCCTTTATGGCAAAAATTGTTTTAGAGCAGCTAAAAAACAGCGATAATAAATCAGAATCACTTGCAGAATTTAGCGATAGCGATTTATGGGGAAATTCGTCATAAAAAAAAAAAAAAAAATGACAGCAAAAATTCTGCAACTGAGCAAATTTCAGTGATTTTGATTTGATTACATTATTGAATAATTTTTACTATAATTATATTATCATTTGTGATCATTTTTTATAATTATTTATTATATTATAATTTTTAATTAAAAAAAAAAAAAAAAATCATACCCGGGATGCCTATTAGACTCTTGTTTGAATAGATTTAAGTGAGTTATTCCTAAGAATTACAAGCCTACAGTATAAAACGCCAAATTCCCTTGCAAATAATGGTACCGCTTTTAGCACCTAAAATCTTAAAGAATCATACCGCCAGGGAGGTTAAATAAACCAAACGTATATAAAATACATTTTAATTGCCTATTAAAACCTTAAGAAAAAGGTAATGTTCTGAACCTTTTGTAAAAGCTAAAATTAATGACTACATGTTTGTTTTTCTGTATGCATGTGATAAAATAACACATTGAGTAATATTCTAATTTAGCAGTTACCCATAATATAATGTATATGTAATTATTTGCAAGCTATGGAACTGATCCAGCTTAATGATGTTTTGCCAAAAGTAGAGACATCTGGGAAATTTAATACTCAGCTATAACTAGGTATTATTAGAGAAGGTTATTAAAAGCAAGCTAATAAATGGAAATTATAGGTTTAATAAGAGAAATAATGAAAATGTACATAGCATTTGGGTCTGCATGTTCACTAAGCTGTTCCCAATCAAATTAGGTTTTTGACAAATTTAATAACCAGCTTTTTCAGTTTTGGAGAGAATGGTATAGGGCTAGATGCTATTTTCTGTATTCCCATCACTGTGATATCTTCACATTTCCTGCTTTGCTGACAGCGAGACATTAAACTAAACTTCTTATTTCACTTGTTTGGGCTGCATACTTTTTATACAGGATCTTGAAAAGAGCCTGTGATACTATATGAATATATGGAAAATGCTCTCCAAAGAGGAGAATCAAGAAGTTCAGCGCCCAGGAGTGCTTTGTTAAAAAATAGCTAATATACGCTCAACCACTAAAACAAATCTTTCAGTTTGTGTTCCACAGAAAAATCATTTAAATCACTGTAATAAGTTAGTACATAGTGCAGTATGTGAATGTTTTTAGTGAAGACTCTTTATATTTGCAATTTTAATATATACAGTGTGTATAAATTTATGTGAAAAAGTATTTGCCACCTTTCTGATTTTATTTTTATTTATTTTTTGCATGTTTCTCACACTTTAATATTACACACAGATAACCCAAGTAAATCCAAGATGCAGTTTTTTAAATTATTATTTCATTTAATAAGGGCCTATGTGAAAAAGTAATTGCCCCCTTCCATACTGAATCATGAATGAACTGTGATTAACGACAATTTTTTGGAAAGCTAAGTTAAATTTCACTTGCCACATCCAGGCCTAATTACTACCATACATTTGAAGTTGTCTGACAAAGTGAAGCACGCTAACAGATCTCAAAAAGCCACACATCATGCCACAATCTAAACAAAATCAATAACAGATTAGAAACAAAGTAACGCACATGTATCAGTCTAGGAAAAGTTTCAAAACCATTTCTAAGGCTTTGGGACTCCAGTGAACCATAGGGAGAGCCATTATCCACAAATGGTGATAACTTAGAACAGTGGTGAACCTTCCCAAAAGTACCCGGCCTACACAAATTACTCCAAGAGCATGACGATGACTCATCCAGGTTGTCATAAAAAAATAAAACAGAACAGCACCTAAAGAACTGCAGGCCTCACTTACCTCAGGTATGATCAGTGTTCATGATTCAACAATAAGGAAAAGACTGGGCAAAAATGGCATCCCTGAGAGAGTTCCAAGGCCAAAGCCATTGCTGACCATAAAAAAACACAAAGGTTAATCTCACATTTACAAAAAAGAACATCTTGATTATCCCCAAGACTTTTAGGCAAATATTCTGTGGACTGATGAGACAAATATAAAACTTTTTGGAAGGTGTGCGTCCCGTTACATCTGGCATAAAACTAATACAGCATTTCAAAACAAGAACATCATACCAACAGTCAGACATGGTGGTGGTAGCGTGATGGTCTGGGTATTCTTTGCAGCTTTAATACCTGGATGACTTACCATAATTAAAGGAACCATGACTTCTGAGCTCTACCATAAAATCCTAAACACAAATGGTTCAAACAAAGCAAAATTTAGGTTTTGGAGTGCCCTAAACACAAATGGTTCAAACAAAGCAAAATTTAGGTTTTGGAGTGCCCTAGTCAAAGCCCGGACTTAAATCCAATTGAGATGCTGTATCATGATCTTACACAGGCCATTCATGCTGGAAAACCCTCCAATGTGGCTGAATTAAAACAATTCTGAAAGGAAGAGTGGGCCAAAATTGCTCCACAGCAATGTCAAACACTCATTGCCAGTTATCGCAAACGCTTGATTGCAGTTGTTGCCTCCAAGGGTGGTTTTAGGTTTAGGGGGCAATTACTTTTTCACATAAAGCCAGGCAGGTTTGGACAGCTTTTTTGCCTTAACAAATGAAACCATCATTTAAAAACTTCATTTTGTATTTATTCGGGTTATCTTTGTGTAATAATACAATTGGCTTGATGATCTGAGTCATTTGATTGTGACAAATATGCAAAAAAAAAAAAAAAAAATCAGAAAGGGGACAAATACTTTTTCACGCAACTGTATATAGATATATATATATATATATATATATATGCACACATATATAATTTTTCAGCTGTCTTTCTCTGATTAACATTGGATTTTTTTTGACTGCTTTTGCATGTCACGAATAGTACCGTGTGGAGGAAATGTCACAGCATTCAATGGCTCCATCTATTCCCCCGGCTTCCCTAATCAGTACCCAAACTCTCAGGACTGTTCCTGGATCGTTACTGTTCCAGTAGGATTTGGAATACACATAAACTTCACAATTTTAGAAACTGAACCTCAGAATGATCACATAACTATCTGGTAAGCATCTCTTTGCATTGTATTAAATAATAATACTAAGATATAACTGTAATGATAATATGTTACAACTAGAGTTGAGCGAACACCTGGATGTTCGGGTTCGTCAGGTTCGGTCGAACTTCGGAAAAAAGTCCAGGTTAGGGACCCGAACCCGAACCCCATTGAAGTTAATGGGGTACCCAGATTTTTGACTACTAAAATGTCTCTAAAAAAAACTAAGGGAAAGGGCTAGAGGGCTGCATGGGACACTATTCCTCCCACTGATACCAATGATGGGGCACTATTTCTCCCACTGACACAAATGATGGGGCACTATTCCTCCCAATGATACCAATGATGGGGCACTATTTCTCCCACTGACACAAATGATGGGACACTATTCCTGCCAATGATACCAATGATGGGACACTATTCTGGTGCAATTAGATTTGTGAAGTAGGACTCTCCCTATAAGCTCTCCCTATAAGCACAATCAGGAACCTTTCCCTACAGTAGCTAATGCAGAGTATGTTACAGGAACATATGCAGTGCTGGTGCAATATGCAGAGAATCTGACGGGAACATATGCAGTGCTGGTGTAATATGCAGAGTATCTCACAGGAACATATGCATTGCTGGTGCAATATGCAGAGTATCTGACAGGAACATATGCATTTCTGGTGCAATATGCAGAGTATCTGACAGGAACATATGCAGTGCTGCTGCTATTAGATTTGTGAAGTAGCACTGACTCCTAACCAATTCTCTCCCTATAAGCACAATCAGGAACCTTTCCCTAATGTAGCTAATGCTATGTAGATCGATCGCTAAGTATTGTAATTCGATTTCTGAAGCAGGACAATCCTATCTAAATCTGTCCCTGAGAGCAGCGGCAGCTTTTCCCTACCCTAGCTAAAGCAGAGTGATGAGCTGTGCTGTGTGCCTCTAGCTTATATAGAGGCTGGGTCACATGCTCGGTCACATGCTGCACTGGCCAATCACAGCCATGCCATTAGTAGGCATGGCTGTGATGGCTTCCAAGTCACACAAGTAAAAGAAATGCTGATTGGATACCCTGCCCGCCGTTACATAGCCGAACACCGAACCCGAACCCGAACTTTCAGAAAATTGTTCGGATTTGGGTCTGGGTCAAAAAAAAACTAAAGTTTGGTACGAACCCGAACTTTACAGTTCGGGTTCGCTCAACCCTAGTTACAACCTTTTAGAAGTTCTCTCTATTTACAAAGCTTTATTCTATCTTAAATGCACATACAGTTACAAGAATTCATGTAGATTACTCTAATATTGAATGGTCAAGGTGAAATATAGATCACTTACAACCACTTTTATTGTCCCCTGTATGATCCAGATTTTGGGGGAGGGGGGTCAAGATAAGTTGTTTTCACTGTGCTTGGTTTTCTTTGTTCAGATGTCTATACCTAGAATAGATTTTACCAGGTGGCCTGTCTGTCTAAAGCCATCCATAGATAGAGCGATTTTCTTTCTCCCAACCACAGGCAGGAGAACACACAGTGATTATTGCTTTCACTATAGCTGCTGGCAATATTCACATGGAAAATCCAGAAGGCTGGTTTATCGAACGATCAACTTGGGTACAATCAGCCTGCCCATGCATGGTTCAAATCTCGGTCGGTCCATGTTGAACCAGCTGAGATTCTAACCGTCTATGGTCTGCTTAGGTTTGGGCAGCTGTACAAATAGAAACATATTGTTTATTTTATTTACTATATTTTTTTGATTGAATGAAGCATAAAGCCGGCAATAGATTGATTCCCCCATCAACACAGTCAGTGTTCTCCCAGCAACGGCAGGAAGTCGTCTATAGCTAGCAATTTGAACTGTCTATAACCGGCTTTAGGCAAAGCCTTAAAGATCACATATATTACAACACATCAGGCTATTCCTCTAAGGAACTCTCAGTTTACTATAGTTTTACATACACACTGTATGAATAGTAATCTTCAGACCATCAATTAACCTACAATAATGTTATTGGGTGCTGGATGGAAAACCACAACAGCCAGAAAAACTCACAGAACCATAGGAAGAACATGCAGATTGAATGCACACAATGTCCCTGGTGATATCTGAATTCAGAACCCTAGTCCAGCAAGGCAGGTGTGGTTACTGGTTAGCCACCATGCTGTCTCATTGTTTATTCTTTGCTTATTCTTGTGTAGTGTGATGGTGGGACTCTGTGCTATGTGAAAGATTGCTGGTTTACGCCAGATTTTGGAGAAAAAGACACAATAATTGCACAGCTGTATCTTGGGCTTTTTAGTTCTGACCTGACATGGCTCAGAGCCCCACCCAACAGACAGGAAGTCTGTTCCTGGAAATCAGGTGGATTCCCAATCCCTCTGAGAGGAGTCAGAGACGCTACATGGGAGCAGCTAGAGCATGCATGTCTGCAGGAGGCAGATGTCGTTTGATGATTGAGAAGCAAGACACTTATCAGGAGAAAGCTTAGGCCTAGGCTAAAGGCCTGAAACAGCCAGATGGCAAGTATGAAAGCCAGGAGGCTAAACTGTTGAGTATGCAAGATGCAGAAATACTGTTGTATTTGTGAACTTTTGTGCTTTTAAATAAAAGTTGCGCCTGTTTTTACCAATTTGGAGGCCTATTAGAGCCTATAGCTCTAATCAGGACGCATATTAGGCGCTTCCAAAAACACCCTCGCTGCTGAAAAGGGGCCGGACACCTGAATAGGGGGTGACAGCGGAGACAATAGAGAGAGTCATGCAATGCATGACTCTCTCTATTGGTGATAGAGCAGTGCAGGAGAAAGGGAGTGCACTGTCTATGGACGCACTGTCACTGAGCCTAATTTAAATATTTATTAAAACTAAGCAGGTATATTGCTTATTGTACAAAGTATCAAATTAAACTACACCAATCTCAGTTAAGTGTACTGTTTTTTTTACACTCTCCTGGATGTATGTAAAGGATAAATGCATTGTCAGTATACCTTTAGATCTTTTGCAGTTAAGTGAGCTTTGAAGCCTTTGGCTCCACACTCAGTGGGAGGACCATGGGAGGTTAGCTGTGTATGTACATTGACTAACATATTGCACAGAGTGCTCTAATATCAAGTTAGGGCTTATATGCAGGCTGTTGGTAAAGTAAAAGTTTAAAAGAACACATTTTCATGGTGAAAAGTAAGCCTCATTTGTATTAGCCTTCAGGCCACGTACACACGATCAGACCGGTCCGATGAGAATGGTCCGACGGACCGTTTCATCGGACCACGCTGAAGTGGTCTGATGTGCGTACACACCATCGGGCCAAAAATCTGATTAAGACCAGAACGCGGTGACGTAGAACACAACGACGTGCTGAAAAAACGAAGTTCAATGCTTCCAAGCATGCGTCGACTTGATTCTGAACATGCGCAGGTTTTTGGTCTGATGCTTTTGTGTACTAACCATCGTTTTGGTCTGACAGACAGGTGTCCGTCGGACAGATTTTAAAGCAAGTTTTAAAACTTTGGTCCGACAGACAACAGTTTGATGGGCCGTACACACCATCGAATTGGTCCGATGAAACTGGTCTTAAGACCAGTTTCATCGGACCGGTCTGATTGTGTGTACAAGGCCTAAGCCTCGTACACACAATCCGATTGTAGACAGGAAATTGTCTGTTGACAGACTGTTGTCCTAAAATCCGATCATTAGTACACTCTTTCTGAAAATTGTTGTCCAACTTTCGGCCAACAAATGTCCGTCACACAAAAGTCGAAAGTACAAACAAGCATGCTTGGAATCAATGCTCACCAAACATAAAATTAGAAGAGGGGGTCCAAAAGGTGGTACTCAAGAGCTGAAATTCCTCGTAGTACGTCACTACGTTCATGTTTGTTGGCCGACAATTGTTTACCATTATTATGCAAGACAAAATCCAGGCACACACCCTTTGGACAAAAATCAGATGCTCGGTTGGCCAACAATCATATCGTGTGTACGAAGCTTAAGTAATGTATGCAAATAGCACTGTTGCATCTATGCCAACTTTTAATTTAAAAAAATGACAGCCAAGCCCTAGACCTTTATAGACCTAGCTAGATAAACATCATTGTCCAATTGTATCATTGTTAAGAGGAATGCACAAGAGTTATTGGCTTCATATAATGGGTTGCTGGATTGGTATGTATTTGATGTTATCGAGAATACAACAGGAGAAACTGGGACACACAGAGGTGGGAACTGGGAACACCCAAAACTCCCAGATGGCAAGGAAAAGAGTATTTTCCATGGTTGTTGTTGTATCTGAGGCACATGTAGCAAGGTCCCAGGGCTCCTTTAGTCTAATGAGAACTTCCAGAACCAGGGACAGCTGACATCCTTCTGTATAGGGTGGGTTTTAAGGCATAATGGGTGTAATGCAAGGTAGATTCATGGGTGCCAGACACTTCTTGAATGCAAAGAGATTTGTTTTCTCTTGAACAGAACGGTGAGAGAGAGGGTTTAGGGCCAGGACAGTAGTTGCAATGTCAATTGGCAGACTCTGAGACTTCTACAGGTAGGCAGCCATGCAGGGAAAGGCATCCAGCAAGACACCAAATCTGCATGTGTAGAAGCGCTGTCTCCTATGGCAACAGTCTTATAACAGTTCCTAACACAAGTTGTAATGAACTCTTTTACTTCCTCTACAATCACTTCTTGTAGATTCTCAGCCCACTGAGCTCCCAGTCTCTCACTGGACTTGCTGGTTCACTGTCACTGAACCGCGTGAGCTCTTCCAATTGTCTTACTTAGTATCTTCCTCAAGCGTCACCCCTGCTTCCCTGTTGGGTCCCTGGCTTGGCACTCCTGATACTTCTCAAGCGTCACCCCACTGGCTGGTTCCCTGGCTTGGCACCTGCTGAAGTTTCCTGATTCTTCACCGTACCCGGTTGATCAGAATACTGCTCTGGTACTTGCTTCAGCTACTCATTGTGGTCCCTGGTAATAACGTAGTTGGTCCCTTAGTGGTGACAGCTTACCCTCTACCTCCAACCATGACAGGTTCTCCGGCCGGCAGAATCGTCACTTCTGGTTGGACTGTAAGCCACAATCACAATGCTGCGCTGCTCTTTTGCTTCTGGATAGGCCCTCAGACAGCTTAGCAACCAGATGTGCCCGGGATAAGTCCAAACTCCAGCCTAGCAGCCTGGGCAGCACAACGCACATCCATCCAGACAGCCATTTAGGTGGCACAGATCCCCTGACCCCATTCAAATATATAGCTTCTCCCAGCAGGCCAAGGGCTTTAAAAAAAGCCCTGCTTATTGGCTGAGATACCCCATATACTTCTCATCTGTCCTTGCTTTGCCCTTGTCTTATCTAATGTCCCTAGGTACCTAGCCACCTAGTGGCAAAAGAGAGAAGCGCAGCAATTCCAGACTTAGGGTGAAATCAATGGATCCCTAACAATTGGCCAAGGCAAATAAACCTGACAGGTAAACTACACACATAATGAGCCAGGGACTTACTCAACTTTAACTAAAATATTACTTCTAGGTAGGCTCCCTACTAGTTTCAGTGGCATACCAGGGCGCAAACTGCTTTCTTTTAGTATTTTTTGTGCTAGAATTGTACAATGTTGATTTGTTCTGAAGCTCTTAGAATGAAAGTCTGTTAAGAGATAACGTATTGGTTTATAAAGCAGTACATTTTATGTGTCTTGATAACCTTATGCTGAGCAGCAGGAGGCCTGTGAGATCCTACAGAGATCTGTGGGATTACCCCACTCTCTTCTAAGTTCATGGATGGAATCTTTCAAACCCTTTCTGGCACACATAATTCCTGCATATACTGTATCCTGTACCTGTAATATCAAAGTAACTGCTTATCTGCAGGAGGATTCTCTGTACATTAAAGAGAATGGACAAAGCAGTCTAAACCATTTAACCTCCCATTGAGTATAACTAAAAGGAAAACTTAATTTTTTCAGTTTTGGATAGAGTGAAGAGGTATTTGAACACCTGTCAGTTTTTATGGCTGTCTGTTCCTTAAAAATGAAAGTAAAGAAAATCACATATTTTGGGTTGTCCCCAGAAAAGTAATAGATGGGAAATCCTCCAATGGGGACACTAGTTCTGGTGACCTAGGGGTCCCCAGGGGATTCACTTAAGTTACAGGGATTTCCTCTCACTTTCTGGCTGGCTATGGGACAGGAAGTGAAGATTGTGAAAAAAAAATTGTAAAAATGTATAACCTTCCCTTGCTGTACCCAAAATAAAAAAAAGTTTGATTGATATGTTAGTTTTGCATCCCCCTTGCACCTGATTCTTATTACTTTATGCATGCTGTGTGTGAGGTTTGAATCTCTATAGTAGGCATTGAGCCCGTGTTATGTTTCTTCGGAAAAAAAAAAAGTTTTGCCTATAGTTGTACATTAAAACAAACAAAATTGATCATCTACATTTATTGAATTGATTATTATTATTATTATTACTACTACTCTTTGATCATAGTATAAAGTTAACACATTTCTGCTCTTCCTTCCTCTAAAACTTACTACATTTATCTACCTGGCTATCTCCTAATCTGGCCACCTTTATGCAATCCCTAAAAATGTATGTCTTCGGGGAAACCTATTCTACCTCTAACTAAAATCTGAATGTTTAACTTCTCCATCAACTTATCCCCCACAGTTATTAACATTTGTACTACTTGCCCCACCTTATTAGTTTGTAAGTTATTTTATTTTATTTTAACCCTCTTGTATTTTATTGCATTGTAATTTTACTGTCTCCCTTTATATTGTAAAGCGCTGTGTAAACTGTTGGCTATATATAAATCCTACATAATATTTTGTAACTGATTTGTTTTTTCTATTATGGATTTCATTCTCATGTTGCAACCAATCTACCCAACATGTGTGTGTTTGTGTATGTGTGTATATATATATATATATATATATATATATATATATATATATATATATATAAAATCCTTGAAGCAGTACCTCATTGTGCCTGATAAATACTTGTGGGTTTTTCCTAGTGAAGGTCGGGCCTTAAGGTTGCTGATGGATAGTGGCAGGACAGCTCGTTAACACTAATTTAAAAAGCAAGTGAAGTTAATTGGAAAGGATGGGGACACTGTCAAAGTGTCCCCAACGCTAGCACTGGAGGCCTGCATAGTAAGGATAGGACAGGAGGAGGCTGGGAGGGGGGACATGCCTGACACTGACAAATTGCTCAGTTTTCAGAAACTGTCAGTGCCTCTGACCTGAGGAATATTGTACTGCTCAGATTCTCATTTCTGCCATGCAACCTCTCTCTCTAATGCAAACTTCTATTATATCACACTGTATACAGCGCTCAGTGTGTGCTAGTATGTCTATCTTTGTTTCCCTCATATCACTTTTGTCCATATTTTTTCTTTTTTTCTAAAGCATTTTGTGAAAAAGATAACAGTATATAACTACACATGATGAACTGTGGAATCAAACATATTGCATTGGATTCAATTAAAAGAAAAGCCAATAGCCAGTACTTGTAATAGCATAGTAAACTCTGAATGTATAAACTATTACTGTTCATGGAGGATAACTTATTAAAATGCAGGTGTGGTTTGAACCATCATATTTTAGCCTGCTGCTTCATTAAAACTAGAGAGAAAAAAAGGCAAAGTTAAAGTTGTTGTCCCTAGCAACCATACATTATTCATGTTTTGCAAATTGCAGGAGGTTTTTGGCAACAGCCCTGTCTGTGATAAGTAAGCCAAATGTGTTTTAAAATGGGAGAAATTTGGCACCTGAGAAACAATAAGTACTCTCTTCTGTACACTGTTCTAGGCATGTGTCATTATTAACTATAAATGTGATGCTATGAGATAAATGCACATAATGGGGGGACGAAACAAAGAATGATGTAAGCATAAGGCTCCATGCACACTGAAGCTGATAAAAGCTATAAAAAAAACGCCTTGCAACGTTTTTTAGCGTTTTTTGCAATAGCTTTCATCAGCTTTTTTTTTTTTTTTTTTACTTTCGTAACGTTTTTTTCTCTATAAAAAAAAAATACACTGGCGCCGGCGATTTTGAGTGATTTTGTTTTTTTTTTTTATATTTTTTTCACGCCAAAAAACGGTACTTTAAACGCTAATTTGGGGCGTTCAGAAAAAAGCCAATAAACTCCAAAGCTCATTAACACTGAAAAACGCCCAGGTGAACATGGGCACATAGGCTAACATAGAGTTCAGTTTATGGGCTTAAAAAAAAAGCCAAAACGCCCAAAAAATGCAGTTTATCATCTTCAGTGTGCATGGAGCCTAATGCTTGCACCATTCTTCTAAACATATACAACAGCTAGTTAATTAGACATGACCAGTTCCCTGTTTTGCTATGATTGTTACAGACACAGCACAGAGAACAGGTAAGCTTAAGCTGCATGCTCTGACCTATCTTTCCCCACCCCCCACATATAGAAGGAAGAAGTAATTTCCAGGTATATTATCTAGCTTAAGAAAAAAATAGAAAAAACTGCACTAAGTGCTAATAAAACATTAAAAAATAAACCCTGCAGGTCATCACGTGGTCAGTGGTCAGCGGCCAGAGTTTTGTTTTATCTGAATGTCTGTTTGCTTCTGGAAGCTTATATTTTTAGTGTTCTTAAAAAATTGATTCAAACCTACTGCACTATTGGTGTGATCCTCTTTTGCTTTCCACCTGAGTACTGGTCGACAAGGAAGAGAGAATCTGCATAGATAGAGAGTGTCCCTATTTAACCACTTCAAAACCGCACACTGACATCCCCCCTCCTGCCGCCATCCGGTGCTTCTCCAGGCTCTCCCGTGCCACCGGGGGCCAGGAGAGATGATCGTCGTGCGCTTGATGGGAGGCATAGAGATGACTGGTGACCAGGTGAAAACACATCTGAATGGTGGAGGTATCCAGACCACTTATGGCGAAATGGTGTGTTAAGAGCACAGTTGATTTTTCCATTAGTAATGGACCTTTTCACTGACACTTGTTATATTGATAGACTTTTTCACTGACACTTGTTATATAGATGGACTTAAAAATTACATTTAACTGGGCTAATAATGGGTGGTCACGTCCAACCTTATTGAGTTCCCACATCTATACTCTCTGTGCTATATGTTTTAAACCATCAACATATAAACTTTATTCCATGACTTGCATAAAATATCCCTAGTGCTTTTTGCATGTATAACTTCCTCCAAACATAATTTTCAGTGCAAAACTAATAAAGCATAGTCCTTCAAAAAAAAAGTTCTTAAACATTTAAAACCATATAGTGCAGTTCATTTAGTGGTTCTCAACAATTCTAGATGACTGGTGCTAGTGCTCACCTTGACTTATGTGCTGTATGTATTAAACCAATGGTCCATATAGTGTATTTACTTTGGATATAGTAGAGACAGGTAGAAAACCCTTTCAGCTTTTATTTTTATTTTTTGGTTTCTTTGTCCTATTGAGATGATTTATTTAGCTGGAGAAGCAATGGGAAGTAAGAAAAGATCTTTACAAAGTAAGGGGAATTCCCCTCTAAAGCATGTCATACAATATATAGTTTTTTATTTCTTTTGGCCAACTGGCAACAGATTTCTCAATCTACATATTCACATAAACAAGGTGGGTGAAGGATTCCCTCTTCACTGAGACATGTAAATACCCTGATCAGCAGCTGCAGCCAATCAGCTGGAAAATGGAAATGGAAATTTTTCCAACATGTCCATATGACAGAAACTGATTCTGCCGAGTGGGGGGGGGGGGGGAGCACACAAACTGAGCAAAATGTGGCCACTCCCTGCTAGACCAGCCACATTTCGATCAGTATATTAGAACAGTGACCCCCAATGGAAGATATAGACTAACCTGTTGTTCTGGAGACAGCTCTAAAAGTTTGGATTTTCCATCACTTTGTGCCCCTGTAACATTGGTTACCTTAACAAATAGATGAATCCCTCCAGTCAGGACACAGAAAGCAAGAAAACAACTTAATGTAGGGTCTAATGTTTGACTACTTTATCCACAAAAAAGGGCTTTGAATATACTTTAATGTTACTGTCTCTAAATACTACTCCTAGAAACATCAACCCTTGCCTCTCTTATAGTTACACTGTTGCTTTTATTTTTAGTACTAATTCACACTACATTAGATGCAGAAGAGCTACCCCATTGTCTGCCCATAGCTGGGATGGACCCATAAAAAATAAACAATAGGTAGCTAAGGTTACCATAAAGTGTGAACTAATTTTGCTGTTTTATGACTGCATTATTTTGTTTTCTGTGTTTCAGGGATGGTCCTCAACAGTCGGATCCTCAGCTAGCAGTTTTCACTAGCAGTTCCTCTAAAAGATCAACCATGAGCTCATCCAACCAGGTCCTTATCACCTTTCACAGCAATGCAGCCAGTGGGGGGATCTTCGCTCTCTACTTCTATGGTCAGTTAAAAAGAATGATTTGCATTGCCAAAATACTGCTGTTTGCTATGTAATTTAGGTGTCCTTTTTTAAGGCTGAACTATGGTCTCCCATTAAAAAATATGTTCTGTAGTTATACATGCATCTACACTTGCAGCTTTCTCATAGTCCAACTGCAAAGTCCCATAAATATATGTTAATCCTGCCAGCAAAGTCTACCTATGCAGTTTCCTTTTATGGAGTGGCAAGGATACTGCACTGCTTCTGAATTGAGAGTAGAGTTGCCACTCTCATGTAGGCTTTGCCTGCTTGCACTACAGTAAGATGAAAAGAAGTTGCAAGGGGTGTAGCTATCAGCATGGTCACTGCTCATTCATAAACCTGTAACTTTTCATTCAGCACCTGTACACACCTATCCCTGCCCGATGTTTTCTGAATTGATAGCACTGCCTCTGATGCTGAAACCCTACCTCTGCAAGGTGCAGTATATGAGAGGGGGGCATGCCAGACACAGTTGAAGAAGGCTTGTACATCACATATGAACTGGATGTGTGACTTGTTTAGACTGTCAAATAGGAACATTTAGTTGTACTTTGAATTAAGTGCATCGTCTGTTTTACTTCCCCTTTCTTCCTTCCTGTCTCTATGCAGTACCATGCAAAAGTTTTAGGCAGGTGTGAAGAAATGCTGTAAAGTAAGAACCCTTTTAAAAATAGATAGTTTAACCACTTGCCTACTGTGCACCTACACCCCCTTCCTGCCCAGACAAAATTTAAGCTTCCGGCACTGCGTCGCTTTAACTGACAATTGCGCGGTCGTGCGACGTGGCTCCCAAATTGGCGTCCTTTTTTTCCCACAAATAGAGCTTTCTTTTGGTGGTATTTGGTCACCTCGGCGGTTTTTATTTTTTGCGCTATAAACAAAAATAGAGCGTCAATTTTGAAAAAAATGTAATATTTTTTACTTTTTGCTATAATAAATAACCCCAAAAAATATATAAAAAAAAAAATTTCCTCAGTTTAGGCCGATATGTATTCTTCTATATATTTTTGGTAAAAAAAAAATGCAATAAGCGTTTATCGATTGGTTTGCGCAAAATATATAGTGTTTACAAAATTGGGGATAGTTTATGGCATTTTTTTTTTTTTTTACTATTAATGGTGGTGATCTGTGATTTTTTTATTGGGACTGCGACGTTATGGCGGACACTTCGGACACGTTTCTGACATTTTTGGGACCATTTACATTTATACAGTGAACAATGCTATAAATATGCATTGATTACTGTATAAATGTGACTGGCAGTGAAGGGGTTAACCAATAGGGGGCGGGGAAGGGGTTAAATGTGTGTCCTATGAGTGTTCTAACTGTAGGGGGAGGGGGGGTGACTGGGGGAGGTGACCGATTGTGTCCCTGTGTACAAGGGACACAGCAACGGTCTCCTCTCTCCCTGACAGGACGTGGAGCTCTGTGTTTACATACAGAGCTCCACGTCCCCGCTCAGTTACTGGGCAATCGCGTGTGCCCGGCGGCGATCGTTGCCGCCGGGCACTCGCACCGGGATCCCAGCAGAGCGGCGGGTGTGCGCGCCCGCCCGTGGCTTCAAAAGGACATCACGTCATATGACGTGATGTCAGGATAATGCAGTCCTCCTCATTTGACGGTGGGCGGAGGACAAGTGGTTAATTATTTACTTTTATCAATTTACAAAATACAAAGTGAGCAAACAGAAAAATAAATCCAAATCAAATCAATATTTGGTGCTACTATGCTTTGGCTTTCTAACCAGCATCAGTTTACATGTGCACACTTTGAACACTTGCACAAAGTCAGGAATTTTGTAGGATTAGAGTCAGGTGTATGATTAATCAATTAATCAAACAGGTGCTAATGATCATACATTTCATATGTAGGTTGAAACACAACCATTAACTGAAAATAGAAACAGCTGTTTAAGAGGCTTATAACTGGGTGAGGAACAGCCAAATGCTGTCACTAAGGTGAGGTCGTGGAAGACAATTTTATGTCACAGGTCATACATCATGGCTAGACTGAGCACAGCAACAAAGACACTATGTTGTTATACTGAATGGGTAGGGTCTCTCCAACTCCAAGGCAAAGATTGTGCAAACTGGGGTTTCAAGATGTGCTGTTCAAGCTCTTTTAAAGAAGCACAAATTTGGCAATGCTAAGGACCGTAGACGCAGTGGTCAGTCAAGAAAGCTCAATGCAGCCGATGAAAAACACATCATGCTTACTTCTTTTCAACATCGGAAGATGTCCTGCAGTTCCATGAGCACCGAACTGGCAAACACCAGCAGGACTCAGGTATACCCATTAACTGTCCACAGAATTCTGTCCAGAAGTGGTCTTCAAGGAAGAATTTGTGGACAAAAAGTCATACCTCCAACATGGAGACAAGGCTAATCAACTCAACTATGCACAAAAACATTGGAACTGGGGTACAGAAACATGGCAGCAGGTGCTCTGGACTGATGAGTCAAAATTGGGGAAATTTGGATTTATTAGGAGGCAGTTTGTTAACCAAAGAGCTGGAGAGCGGTACAATAATGAGTGTCTGCAGGCAACAGTGAATGTTCCTTTGCAAGTTGAGGGCTGCATGTAATTAAGCGTGAAGTAGAACAAGAAGTCTTGAAAAATATGGTTTAGCTTCCACAGAGCCCTGATCTCAACATCATCAAATCTGTCTGGGAATATATAAAGAGACAGAAGGATCTGAGGCAGCCTACATCCATGGAAGATTTGTGGTTAGTTCCCCAAGATGTGTGGAACCAACCACCTGCCGAGTTCCTTCGAAAACTGTGTGCAAGTGTACCTAAAAGAATTGATGCTGCTTTGAAGGGTGGTCACACCAAATATTAATTTGATTTGGATTTTTCTTCTGTTAATTTTCTTTCCATTTTGTTAATTGATAAAAATAAACATTTACCACTTGTAAATCTCCATTCTTAATTTACAGCATTTTTCACACACATCTGCCTAAAACTTTTTCACAGTAGTTTATATTTACTTTTGTCTATTTGGCAATGTATAGACTGCTTTCTATCAAATTTAGTTGTGTGTTACACTATTAAATCAGCACATAATTGTTTCTTTGGCTTTGCTTTGGAATCAATGTTCCTTGTGACAGGCTATCGACTAAGGAAATGCAAACCCCCGACTACAGTGCCAAATGGAGAGGTTCTTTCTGGCAGTGAAGAGTTTCTAATGGGTGAGTACTTCCTAATACAGAATAGTGCATGTACAGCATTTGTTTGGTTACATTTGCAATATCAATTTGCTTGACTTTGCCTTTGCATCATTTTCAGAGCAATAATGCATACAACAGTGTATACAAAAAAACAAAAACACACTTTTACAATAAATGTAATTTGAATTTGTACAATTTCAGCTGTAAATTTTAAACACCATGTAAAACAATTTGTTATCATAAATGATAGAGACAGGATATCAACCATAAATACAGAAAATAACACATGATAAATATGTTATAAATTGAGTTGCAGTTCAGTGAGTAAGTAACTATTTGATCCCCAAGCAAAACATGACTTAACCCTTGTTGGCAAGCACAGAGGTAAGATGTCTGTTGTAGTTGGTGACCAGGTTTGCACACATTTCAGGAGAGATTTTGGTCCACTCTGCTTTACAGATCGTCTCTAAATCCTTAAGGTTTCTTGGCTGTTGCTTGGAGTTTCAGCTCCCTCCATAAACTTTCTCTAGGATTAAAGTCTGGAGACTGGCCAGGCCACTCCATGACCTTTATGTGCTTCTTCTTAAGACACTCCGTTGTTGCCTTGGTGGTATATTTTGGGGCATTGTCATGCTGGAAGGTCCATCTTCAGTGTTCTGGCTGAGGGAAAAAGGTTCTCATCCATGATTTTACAGTACATTTCCCCTCAATGCGGCAAAGTCGGATTGTACCTTTAGCAGAGAAACAGCCCTAAAGCATAATGTTTCCACCTCCGTGCTTGACTGTAGGAAGGGTATTCTTAGGGTCATAGTCAGCATTTTCTTCTTCCAAACAGGGTAAGTCGAAGTAATGCCAAAGAGCTCAATTTTGGTTCATCTGACCACAGCACTTTTTCCCAGTCCATCATGGAATCATTTAGATTTTCATTGGCAAACTTAAGACCGGCCTGTACATGTACCTTCTTGGGGAGGGGGGACCATGCGGGCGCTGCAGGATTTCAAATTTGATCAAAGGGGATCAAATACTTATTTTACTCACTGAACTGCAACTTGGTTTATAACATTTGTATCATGTATATTTTCTAGATTTTTGGCTTATATGCTGTCTTTATAATTTAAAATACATATATGATAAAAGTTCTAGACCCTTCATTTCTTTGTTAGTGGTCAAACTTACAAAAACTGCAGGGGCTCAAATAATTATTTTTGCCACTGTATTTGCTCCTTATAAATGCAGGCTCTGCTACCTGTTTTTATCGGTGCTATGTAGCAATTGTGCCTTACTGCATATTCACAATGTAATCAGTGAGTTGACAGACTCAATGGCTGATCTATTGTAGTAGACCACTTGGCAAATCTAAAAACCAAATTTTTAAACAGACATTCTCACTCATTTAGGGCAAAGTATATTTTTTTCCTGATAACCCACCCATCTGGTCTACCTTGCCGTTTACCCTTTGCTGAAGCCCTTGCTCCACAGCCATAATGGAACAATGCTTCTGGATATGTAGAAGCATGTAATCAGTCACTAGGCTCAAAGCCTGTCATATACCAGGGTAAGTTCTGTCACCATCCAATGTCAGAGCTTAAAGCGGATCTCCACCCTAAAGTGAAGATCCGCTGATCGGAACCCTTCCCCCCTCCGGCGTCACATTTGACACCTTTCAGGGGGGAGGGGGGTGCAGATACCTGTCTAAAGACAGGTATCCGCACCCACTTCCGGCCCGCAGTCTCGGGCAAAAGACGGGCTTTTCCCGTTGTGTGCTGGGAACTCTCAGCTCCCAGCACACAGCGGGAGCCAATCGCCGGGCGCAGCGCGACTCGCGCATGCGCCGTAGGGAACCGGGCAGTGAAGCCGGAGCGCTTCACTTCCTGATTCCCTCGCCGTGGATGGAGGGGGGAGCAGCAGGGTGATGAGCGATCGCTCATCCTCTGCTGCGGACGCCGCTGGACTCCAGGACAGGTAAGTGTCCTAATATTAAAAGTCAGCAGCTGCAGTATTTGTTGCTGCTGGCTTTTAATATTTATTTAAGGTGAACCATCCGCTTTAACTGAAGTGGAATTCTTCAGTTGGGAAGTTGCAAATGAACATGGTTCAAGGAATAAACCTTGTGAGGTTAAGGGGTTTGGCTATTAGGAGGAGCTGTCATTTTATACTAAATGTAAATGGAAAGGTGACAATGTGTTACAAATTATTATCAAAAATATGGAACAGCGGGAGAGTAAAAATGTGATAGTCACGTCACATTACTTAACAAAATAACAAAATAAATGCACAAGATAAAATGTTGTGTCATGAACACCATTCACGAAATAATACATAGAGAAAAATTAACTCACCGCCAGATGTTTTTTTGAGATAATCCATGGTACCTGAATTTGGATGGTTAACCACTTAAGACCCGGACCAATATGCTGCCAAATGACCCAAGGTTGCGATTCGGCATTGCGTCGCTTTAACAGACAATTGCGCGGTCGCGCGACGTGGCTCCCAAACAAAATTCATGTCCTTTTCTTCCCACGAATAGTGCTTACTTTTAGTGGTATTTGATCGCCTCTGCGATTTTTATTTTTTGCGCTATATACAAAAATAGAGAGACATTTTTGAAAAAAAAACAATATTTTTTACTTTTTGTTATAAGAAAAATCAATAAACTAAATTTTAGTCAAACATTTAGGCCAACATTTATTTAGCCACATGTCTTTAGTAAAAAAAAATCACAATAAAAAAAAATTAGCTACCTAGCGGGAACAGCGACAATAATACAGCGATCAGAAAAATTATCGCTTAGTGATGCTGGCAATAGGGAGTGAAAGGGTTAACTAGGGCAGTGATCAAGGGGTTAAAACTTTATTAGGGGTGGTACGGGGGCTACCCTGAACCTAACACTAACTGCCTGTCACACTGACACTAAATACAGTAATCATACATGTATGATTACTGCATTCAGTGACACTGTGACAGGGGGAGGGGGGGGCGATCGCGGGGGTTAAATGTGTTTATGTGTAGTGTTAGTGCAGTGTAGTGGTGTTGTGCAGACTTACTGTGGGATGTGATCTCTCCTCAGCGGTGGTTGAAAAAAACGCCGAGGGAGAGATCACATCGCTTCCTCCTTCCTGTGTTTACACAGAAGGAGGAAGTGACAGGGCGGGCGGGCGCGCGCATTGGCTGGGAGCGATCCGGAGGGGGCGGACAAAAACGAATTAGCCGCCCCCTCTTGTCGGATCGCTCCTACGGCCGCGCGGACCGCCGCATGTATGGGGGGGTCCGATCGGACCCCCGAACCCCCCCAAGGCACCAACGTATATATACGTTGATGTGCCTGTCGGTGCCATTCTGCCGACGTAAATGTACATGCGGCGGTCCTTAAGTGGTTAAAAAAATGTTAAGGTGATTTTTTTCTGTTTTAAAGTAATGCTGACAATATGGTGCTGGTTGCAGTCCCTTTCATTTACTTCTTACCACAAATAACTCACAAGGGTTTTTTTTTTGAATTTCATCTTGAGTTACCAACTTTATAACAATATTAATACTAGCTTAATACAATATAGTAAGCATACATCATTAAATTGTTGTATCTTTTGAAGTACAGTTATGTCTTATTATAAATCGTTAATTTTTTGTATGCTCCCTAGGTGACATTGTGCGCTACAAATGCCTCCCAGGATTTACGTTAATAGGGCCTGAAATCTTAATTTGCCAACTGGGGACACACCTGCAGTTTGAGGATCTTCCTCCCACTTGTGAAGGTGAGATTCTGTTTTAATTATTTTTAATTATCATTATTCTAGTAATATCTGTAATTCGAAACATTAAGGTGTATTCCAAGATTTACTGTACATACAGATATATCACACTTATGTACAGGTACATCTAGGAAGAGATGTATTTTAGGGCCTGTGTCAAATGAACAAACGGTTTCTCTTCTCTTATTCTCTAACAATTCATTTACAAGGCTATGTTTGCTATGTTAAGCTGCACATTTTGTTTGTGTTTTTCTGCAGTACTGTGTCCAACCAATGAGATCCTAACTGACTCAACTGGAGTGATTCTAAGTCAAAGTTATCCTGGCACATACCCCCAGTTCCAGACCTGTTCCTGGCTTATAAAAGTGGAGGCTGGGTATAACGTGACATTGACTGTGGAATACTTTCTGAGTGAAAAACAGTATGATGAGTTTGACATCTTTGATGGTAAGTCATTTCTTAGCTTACTGCTGAATTCTATTGCCTCCAAACCGTGTTAGTGGAGTAGGAAACAATGGAGTCATTAAAAATAAACTTCACTTTTGTTATGAAAAAAACAATTCCCTCTGGGTGATCGATGTACATTGCAGGAATTTTAACAAACATTGTTGCAGATTCCTGTTACTGCTATGAAGTAAAAGCTGTTTGTTCTTCTATGTCTCTTGGGTACTGATTCTGAATAGGAGAGAATTGTTGAATAATTATCAGCTGATGGACTCTAATGAGGAGAGTGGCGGGGTCTGCATCCCTTTAGAAGTAATTAACCCTTTAGGAGCATCTCACAAAAAAAATGTTTTTTTTTTTGCTGCACAGAATGCCTAAAATCTAACTTACTGCAGACTTCTAAGAAACTCAGTGAGCCAAAAACACAAACAAGAAAATTACATTTATTAGGGCATTTCACACACCAACTATGTACAAAATACCTCCAGGTTGGCATGAATTTTGCAAATTGAAAAAATAAGATATTAGTATTATATTTTTATTGTTTTATTATTATTTTAATTTGCTATATTTTTTCCCATGATAGTGGATGTACCCTTTAAAACCTAAGTGCAAACATAGTGGGACATAGACTACAATGAGTAGTTTTAGTTAAAACTCTCTTATGTTTATGCTCCCCACCCCTTCTGCCATAAACTTCCAGTGCAGCACAGATTTATAGAGCCAAGGGGCTGTCACAGGCTCTCTTCAAGAGAGTCTGACTATGCCTGACTTTTCTGCCCAGCTTCTTCATTTATTTAAGCCTTGTTATAATTTCTATAAATGAAACATTATCTGTAAGAGGAGAGGGCAAACCTATTGATCATACACCCATCCTCCATTTTTAGATCCTCTTTCTTTCATAGAAGCTGTAGAGCAGTAGTGTTGAGCGGAATACGCCATATTCGATTTTGCGATATTGCGCGAATATATAGAAGAATATTCGCGAATATTCGCTAATATCGAATATTCGTGATATTTTATCCAAAAAAAATTTGCGAAATTTCGCTAATGCGAAAATGATTGCGAAATTCTCATAAACGGAGATCATTTCCTGTATTACTAAAGCAATATGCACTAAACACTAACTCTACACTAACTCTACTTAAATGAGAGAATAAGGGGGCAAAAGAAGGGCGGAGAAGATAATCGAGCAATATTCCTATTGCGCGATTATCTTCTCCGCCCTTCTTTTGCATCAGAGACAATCAGAATAACTCGAATATTCGGCAAAAGGAATATTGCGCGATATTCCTTTTGCCGAATATTCGAGTTATTCTGATTGGCTCTGATGCGCCCTTCTTTTGCATCAGAGCCAATCAGAATAACTCGAATATTCGGCAAAAGGAATATCGCGCAATATTCCTTTTGCCGAATATTCGAGTTATTCTGATTGGCTCTGATGCAAAAGAAGGGCGGAGAAGATAATCGCGCAATATTCCTTTTGCCGAATATTCGAGTTATTCTGATTGGCTCTGATGCAAAAGAAGGGTGCATCAGAGCCAATCAGAATAACTCGAATATTCGGCAAAAGGAATATTGCGCGAATATCTTCTCCGCCCTTCTTTTGCATCAGAGCCAATCAGAATAACTCGAATATTAGGCAAAAGGAATATCGCGCAATATTCCTTTTGCCGAATATTCGAGTTATTCTGATTGGCTCTGATGCAAAAGAAGGGCGGAGAAGATAATCGCGCAATATTCCGTTTGTCGAATATTCGAGTTATTCTGATTGGCTCTGATGCAAAAGAAGGGCCGAGTAGCTGATGCGATTCTTTTATGTTGCCGAAAATTCGCAATGCGAATTTTCGGCAACATAAAAGGATCGCCTCAGCTACTCGGCCCAGGGTCTCTAATCATACCAGCAATGCTTTTAGACGTCGATGGAGATCACTAGGATGTGATCTGTTTTAAAAATAAATTAGAAAAAATACGAATATTCGCCATAGCGAATATTCGCCGCGATATTCGAGTTATTCGCGAATACTCGAATATGCAATATTCGTAGCGAATATTCGCAATGCGAATATTTGTGAGCAACACTATAGAGCAGCTGGGCAGAAAGGGCAGGCATATGCAGGATAGCATGATAGCAGCCCCTTAGTTGTCTTAACTGCTATCACACCCAGAGATGATGGCAGCGGGGAAAGGGTGGGAGGGCAGGAGTGATGACATGGAGGAGGTTTTCAACTCACAGAAGAGGAATCAGCACAAGGAACACATCATATTGTCTGTTGTGTTGTCCCTTGTGCTTATTTTTTTATGTTCCATATGCAGATTTTTCCTGTTTTTATGTTAACTGTACTTAGGCTTAAAATCTGAGATGCAGGCAGATATAAAAAGCAAAAAATGTATGTATTTATGTGTCAAATGGAAGCATTCTTTGTATTCATTTTTAAATACATTAGTTTAAGTAACTGAAAATTGTCTTGATATAAACATCCATGTTAAAATATCACTTAGAGACAGATGAAGAGTGAGGGCCAGCATCAGAAGGCAATTAGGCACTGGTATAGTGCACATGTCCTCCTGATAGTGAACATGCAGATGTGAGGAAAAAAACTGAGGAAAAAAACTGAGTGAACAGAGAGGTGATTTCATTAGTAAGCTGTTTTTTCTTCACTGTCCAATCATCAATTTAGGGATGTGTTTAAGGGACCTTCCATGCAAGTCCACCCTACAGCCTTAAGACTTAAATGGATACTCTAGGTTTGGCAGAAATGTCAGAATTGTTATTTGGCAATTCCCCAAAAATATATTTCTGGGGCATAGACAAAAATGTGACCCAGCGGGGACAAGTATCCTACTTGTTTTGGAGAAATCAACCCAAACATTCAGCTTAAAATCTCAGAGATCATTCTGTAATTGAAACTTGCAAGTAAGTTACTAGGGCTAATAAAAAACATTCACCTATCCACCCATGTTTCCATGCTTTATGTTGCTGTCAACAGTGGCGACAATGGCATGGCACAGTTGCGACAATTGATGGCATGGCACAGTGGTGACAATTGATGGCACAGTGGCTGCATTTGATGGCATGGCACAGTGGCGACAATTGATGGGCACAGTGGCTGCGTTTGATGGCATGGCACAGTGGTGACAATTTTATGGCACAGTGGCGACAATTTTATGGCACAGTGGCTGCGTTTGATGGGCACAGTGGCTGCATTTCATGGGCACAATGGCTGCGTTTGATGTGCACAGTGGCTGCGTTTGATGGGCACAGTGGCAGCAATTGATGGGCACAGTGGCTGTAATTGATGGGCACAGTTATTTTTCATTTGTTTGCCCCACCCAAAATTTGGAGCACCAGCCAGCACTGATGCAGACTTTTTTTAATGAAGCATAATTAAATGTTGGTGGTAGTGTGTTTATTCATTGTACCTTTTTTGAATATATCACAAAATACATGCCTTTGCAACGAACAAGCCATGGTTTTGTTAAAGTATAGATAGCGTTAGAGCAAAATGCATAGCACAGATTATTATTTTTTTTAAGAGAAAATAGGTCATATGATTTTATACTAGTCTCCTAAAGAGTTTAGCGATAAGGGTAGTGCTGAGATGAGTCACACAGTAGATCACACAGACTAGTAGGGTCAAGTGAGGATTTCTTAAGTCTAGGGGTAATTAGAACAGGCTGTAGGGAGAAGTGCAATATCCCTTCGGAAAGTGGGATTAATTGGATGCTTTAAAGCATTTATTAGTTAGGAGAAGCAAAAGTTCTGAAGTTCTGAGAGAACAGGGTCGAAAGAACAGTTAATTATGTGACAACTGAAAATTAGTGCTGCAAATCTTGCTCTTGTTAAAAGAAATAGGGGAAAGAAGTAAGAGAATGGAGTACAGTGAGAGATTTAGGAGAGATTTTAAGAAAATATCACTTGCTTTTGTGGTGGCTGCTAAAATTTTGAGCACTTAGGGCGTTCAGTCATTTTGGGTCATTTTGTGTGAATAGATGTACAGAACTTACTGGAAATTGAACATGTTTTTGCAAAGCGTACTATAGTATACTCTGCAAAAGGAATATACTCTCTATGTGTTATACAGTCTTTTCTGATTGACATCAGACATCCACAGGTCAAATATACCTGTAACGCAGAAATGTAGACCATTAGTTTTGTGGTCTTTTTTTTTTAGCAGCAGATCTAGCTAGGTAACACAATATAGTTGATTTATTAAAAGAAAAATAGAGTGTTAATTTTGCAAGGGAAATTGCCCTAGATCTTAGGAAATTGGGTGAAGCTCTGCTAATTTCATGCATTTGCAAGTAAAAACGCTCTTTTTTTATTTTTCTTGCATGTGATTGCTTATTCTTTGCAATCTGAACCTTTACCACATTCACTAAGCTCTAAGAAAAATTCCCTTTGCAAATGCAGCTTCTGTTGCAAATTGAATATCCTATTTGCCTTTGGTACATTAACCCTAATGTGTCTTAAAATGAATAAAGTAAGTATGCAATGCAATCTAATCCAACTACCCTTACTGTTGTGTAACATATGCAAATTACTATCCCTTGGCCTGTAAATATCTATTCTCATTAAACCCAAATAGTGTATAAATAATCAACACACAATGCTTTTTTAAATGATTAAAATACTTTTTGAAGTCTGTTTCATATGACATGTATTTTGGTAAAATTTTACACTCCTTTAGTGAATATAATTTTGTAAGCTCAAGTACCCCTTCAATATACACTGAGTTACACATGTGTTTTAGCATATTTACTTATTTATCTCTGTATTGTACTAAATGACCAAAAAATTATTTTTACACTGGGGTTATATATAGCATAGAGCTTTAAAGTTATTCTCAATTGGCCTAACCTATTTTTAAGGTTACAATAGTTTTTAAAATGTCAAAGCCTTAACTCACCTAAAATGCAACAAAGTTAACAACACTGCAATAGTAACTGTGTTAGCCTTCAAAGCAATCCCAGTGTAACTGTGGACCTTCTTTGGTTCATAGGTCATGGCTGTACAGGGAAACTTAGCATTTGCCAAAGATGAAATCCATCCATTCCTTGTAATAAGCCCCTCCTCTTTCATTTATGCATTAAATGGCAGATGCTGTACTGGAGACCAAAGTTCAGGCATTTGACATTGGAATGGCAGAGTGGCAGGACTAGGCACCAGAGGGTAGGTGGGGATTTTGTTAGCGTAGGTACAAGGCAAAGTCCCATATACAGCCTGCTTAACAACACAAGGATCATTTTGTAAGACTAATGCCTGTTCGGACTGTGCCAACAGGCTTTTGATGTTGTCAGATGGGTTTTGCATTACCATAAAGCATCCCCTATGAAAAGGTAAAACCTGTTTGAGGCAGGTAAAATGTAGCTCAGAAGGAGGTCAATTGCAGATCACCTGCACTTGTCAATGAATTCTGAATGATCTTGTATTAAAAGTAAACCAAAGTATGATCAAGACAATTATTAACTACTCATCATGAGACCACAATATTAAGTATAGATATGCTGATGTCAACGTATCTACTGCCACATGTATAATTAAGCTAAACCCAACAATATATCTTGGTTATATAACTATACCACAGCACAAACAAACCCAAATAATAATAGAATAAAGTGCTAATACTGTGCATAAATCATATAAACAGAAAAAACTGTGAACAAATATGGATTTTCACAGTTTTTTTCTTTTTATATGATTTATGCACAGTATTAGCACTTTATTATATTATTATTTGGGTTTGTTCGCACTGTGATATCGTTATATATACATTTCTTTCCATATATTTGACTTTTGTCATGCACAGCAGTGGCCAGTTTAAGCTCAATTTTACACATAGCGTGGGAGATTGACTGTTTTAATGTATCTTGATTGTAAACAGGTACTGATCCAGCTCCAAATTTGTTCATATCTAATAAGAGTGAGCTGCTTTGGAAAACTATCCTATTAGGTGCTACCAGAAAATAAATAAATAAAAATATTTTTGACTAGCAAAAGTGTGTTCTTTCAAGAATGGGAAAGGTTAAGGATAATACGAAAAATCTCAAAGGTGCACTTTAGCAGGCAGTATGCTCAGGAGAGGAACATGGATGTTATGTAGCATATTCAGAAGAGGAGTGGTAGAGTTTAGATAGTTTAGATAGGTGAATATGTACAGCAGAGTGAAGTGTCTAATGTGGGGTAGCATGTGTATGTAGCGATACCCCCCCTCAAGGGCCGCTGTTTGATTTGGGATCATATTAAGTTACCTTTCAGCGTTGTCTAGGGGTGAAGTTAGTGAGCAGAGCAGTAAGCGAACGTCCAATCAATAGTTGAGGTTTTTCAAATGCTTTATTTCTTGGGTCAAACACGACCAACATCAACAGGAGGTAGATAGAACAGGTCGATGAAATAAAGAAAATCTTGCAGTATCAGGCTTGGATGAACAGGAAAGCAAATATAAAAGAACAAACAGTGTAGCGCAAAACCCATAGGAATATATTCAAATGAATATATATATATATATATATATATATATATATATATATACAGTGGTTGACCGCGATATTGTGTCAATCTCGCTCCCTTTCTCGGCGAGATTGAGCACTTGCGAGCCCCATCGCGGGAGCCAGCGTCGAGCTGGCTTGCCGCGATGGAGACAAAGCCGTCATAGAAGCGACGGGGATCCGATGCGGATTCCCGCCAATTCTACACGTGGGCGGAGTTTGTTATGAATCCTGAGAAGGAGTCCCCGCCGGATTTTAAATAAAAATCCGGCATGGGTTCCCCCCTCAGGAGCATAACGGGCCCTTAGGTCTGGTATGGATTGTAAGGAGACCCCCCTACGCCGAAAAAACGGCGTGGGGGTCCCCCCACAATCCATACCAGACCCGTATCCAAAGCACGCCGGCCGGCCGGTCAGGAAGGGAGTGGGGGCGAGCGAGCGCCCCCCCCCCCTCCTGAGCCGTACCGGGCAGCATGCCCTCAACATGGGGGGGTCAGGTGCTCTGGGGCAGGGGGCGCACTGCGGCCCCCTGCCCCAGAGCACCCTGTCCCCATGTTGATGAGGACAGGGCTCTTTCCCGACAACCCTGGCCGTTGGTTGTCGGGGTATGCGGGCGGGAGGCTTATCGGAATCTGGAAGCCCCCTTTAATAAGGGGGCCCCCAGATACCGGCCCCCCACCCTAAGTGAATGAGTATGGGTTACATCGTACCCCTACCCATTCACCTGCAATAAAAAGTGCAAACACAAATAAACCACACAGGGTATTGAAATATTTTATTAGTTGGCCGCCGGGGGGGGGGTGTGTATAATCGCTTTTATAAAAGCGCCCCCCTCCGGCATGGTTATTTGCGGGGGGGTGGGTGCCGCTGTTCTTCGCCGCCGTCTGGTTCTCTTCCGCCGCCGGGGGGGGGGGGGGGGGGCGCTTTGATAAAAGCGCCCACCACCCGGCGGGCTTCCTCTGACATCTTCGGCGCGGGGGGGGTCTTCTCCCACTCTCCGGGGTCTTCTCCGGCTCTCCGGGGGTCTTCTCCACCTCTCCGGGGGTCTTCTTCTTCTTCAGGACTTGCCGCCGCTATCTTCGTGTGTTAGCTCAATTACTAGCGGCGGCGAGTCCCCTCTTCTGTGACATCTTCTTCTTCTCTTCTCCAGATGTTGACGCGACGCTTCCTTCCGCTGTTATGGCTGGCGCGCGGCTCGCAGCGAGTTATATAGGCCTGTCTTGTGACGTCGCAGTCCCATCATGCTCCGGTAGGTACCACGTGGGTAGGTAGCACGTGGTACCAGTAAGGATGGATACTCTCACCTTCGCATGTAGACCACTATTTTACTAGATGGTCAAATGAGCAGGTATCTCAGCATAGGAGACCAGGAAGCAGGGTAGCAATTCGGATCCTCAAAGGTCAGCGGTACATACAGACCCAAACATGAAAAGAGGAATCACAGATCTAAGAGCTCTCCGCTAAACTCAAGCATTTATTTAAAAGGTAGTAAAAGCACAGGCTACTCACATTTTAGCCATTAAAACACGGCAGTAAACATACAGGATATGTATGGACAACTAAATGTTCCAAAAGGACGGCAGCAAGCGTCATGTCTTCAGACTCCTGTTACGTTTTGCACCTTCCTCAGATTTTAAGATTTGGCTATCTAGATTTCTCTGACATGTTTCTGTGGACTTTATTTCATCAATTTAGTATAATTATTCTTCCTATATATTGTTTGTTTTACACATATATATATATATATATATATATATATATATATATATATATATTCATATGAATATATTCCTATGGGTTTTGCGCTGCACTGTTTTTTCTTTTATATTTGTCATTTTTGGATTTTGTGAATATCCTGTTTAGTGTTCAGCTGGCATTACCGGTGAATTTAACCGTTAAGGTTTTTCACTTTTTCACTTAATTGCGATTTTTGCTTGCAATGGACCTGGCTCTGATTTGGTTTGATATGCCAGATGAGGCCTCTGCCACAGGCTCTATGCTGACAATGTGAACAGCAGAGCGAATCTCTCCAGTCAATTACATTTGAGTGACCGATTGACAGTAGCAATATACCTGTCAATGTGTCAGTCACTGGATCCCCGATGGTTCGATCACGTCTCTCAGGGTTTTCCTTGAGCCGATTCCCCACTGTACAGCCAGCAGCTTAGAATCTTCCTTGTAGGGGTGAGGGGACCCAGCAAGTCACTGGGGCCTCTCGGCAGCATCCGCCAGGAACTCCGCGTAACTTGCGGCCCCGGCCTGGTAGGCCATATCGCCAGGGTCTGTTGGTGCATAAAGGTGGGTGCCGCACCTGGAACCAGGAACCTACGAAGAACCCCGAAAAATGGCGCCTGCCACAGATATACCCCTCCCCAGAATGCCCCCAGCAAGGGAAAACTCCTCCAATTGGCTGCTGGGGAAAAGTGGCTCTGCCAGAACCCCTCTGACGCCATCTGTCGTCCGGGGGTGAGATCGACACCCCCGGAGCGCAGACTGACCCACAGGACAGTTCTAAAATGACAGCGGCCCAAATTTAACAAAATTAAGAGTGAGAGCAACATAATTCTCCCACTCCCCACTAACTTTAGCGTAGTGCCCATACTGAAAGTAAGGGGGCGCTACATGTAGGAGATGGGTTCAGAGGTTATAGTGGCAGCCAGTATGTACTGGAGAGGAGGAATCAACAGTTTGATGATGGGAAATATGTGCAGGAGTAGCAGGTATGTGCGTAGGAGGATTGTAGAGGGTAAAACAGCTGGACGTAGGTAAAGTAGAGTAGTGACATGAGAAAGGCAATATGTAGGCTGAAGGCAGAATGCCCCAGTGGCAAAATGGAAGTGGGACCTACTTATTATATTAACCACTTCAGCTCCGGAAGGTTTTACCACCTTCTTGACCAGGCCATTTTTTGCGATATGGCACAAAATAAATTGACTGAAAAATTGCACAATCGTGCGATACTGTACCCAAGCAAAATTAATTTTTTTCCCCACAAATAGAGCTTTCTTTTGGTGGTATTTGATCACTTCTGCGTTTCTTTTTTGTGCTATAAACAAACAAAACCTGACAATTTTGAAACAACATTATTTTCTTCCTTCTGCTATAAAACACATCCAATAAAAAAATAAAAAAAATTCAACTTCTTCATCAATTTAGGCCAATATGTATTCTGCTACATCTTTTTTGTAAAAAAAAATCCCAATAAGCTAAAAAAAAATGCACTGTCACTGTATAAATTACACTGGCAGGGAATGGGTTAACATCATTGGCGATCAAAGGGTTGTGTGCTCCTAGGGAGTGCTTTCCAACTGTGGAGGGATTGCTGACACTGGTGGAAAACAGAGATATGTGTTTCTGCTTAACAGAAACACAAGATCTCTATTTTCCTCCCTCACAGAGCGGCAGTCTGCCTTGTTTACATAGGCAGACCACCATTATGTCTCTACTCTGAATGACCGCAGGTGGCTGACGCCCATCATGGCCACCGGACCCGCTGAATGACTCCTACTGTGTCCAATCACAGTGGGAGCGGGGCTCAGAGCCGATGACAGTGATGACGTACAGGTATGTGATTTTGCTCTTAAGGGCCACCCTGCCACAATACATGTACATGGGGCGGTCCTTAAAGAGTAGTGTTCCGCCTAAAAAAAAAAATTAAAGTCAGCAGCTACAAATACTGTCCCAGGCTCCAGCTATGCAGGGGAATGAAGCCCTGCTTGTCTCCCCCTCCTCTTCGCGGCGCTGGAATTGTATTAAAAAAAATGTCACTCTGCACTGAGGACACACACAGCTGTGGAGATTGCCTGCTGTGTCTCACTACTATTATACTTGGGATATTCACCATACACAGCCTATACTTTTTTATGGACTAACGAGGTCTCTATGGATACATCACTACACACTAGTCGGGTAGTATGATGCCTGTGTACTTTGACCGTTAGGAAAAACATAGGAAAAACCATAGGAAAAACAAACACAGCAGGGGTGGGGGGTTAGGAAGAGAGGACAAGAGGAAGGAATGAAAAATGATCAAACAGACCATATCATTGCATAGTCTGAAGGTCTTTTAATTCTTGAGATTCTCTAAAAACCATCCAAGAGAGCTAAAATTGAATTTCCGCACGCTCAACATTTACCATCTCGGATATCCATTCTAGGAGGGTTGGAGCCTGTGTTGACTTTGAATGGTGCAGAATGACTGCCCAGGCCACTGTTAGGAAATTTCTCAGACCAGTGGCATCACCTGGTGTCACCCCCCATCATTTAAAGAACTATGTGCGGAGTGTCCCTCACACCCATATACCCCCCCATAGCACAATTCCCTTCTCCTTCCCCCACCCCCTCTTAACAAAAATCCTCACCCCCATATGCCCCCTTCCAATACAAATACCCCCTCTCAGCACAATACCCCCCCTCCATTTCCCCCTTTCAGCACAAATTCCCCCTCCCAGCACAAGTCATTAGCCTCATAAACCCCCTTTAAGCACAAATTCCCCCCTAAGAAAATGCTCTGTGCTAATGATCGCCAAAACTGTAGCAGCCCACTGGTGCTCCCCTCCATGATAGCATACTGCACCCGAGACTGGAGCCCCTCCCACCCCCGCCTAGTCCCAGCCCCTGGGGTCACCCCTCTGGCGGGTGTCACCAGGGTGCAACCCGCGCTCCCATAGCAATGCCACTATCTCAGTTTTCTAATAGATCCAGGAAAGACTGATAGAAAGACAACCGAGGTGGTTTGGCACGGTCACATCTGTGATCTTAGCATACAATTCCAAAATCAAGCCCAAAACTTTGAATGGAGCACAGGCCCACCAGATATAGTTCAATGTGCCCTTACTTAGCTGGAAATGCCAACAGAGGTTGGGTACAGAAGGATAGAGTTGATGTAGTAGAATCAGACTTTTATACCACCTAGTTAGGAGTTTAAAACTAGTCTCATGTGCCCTACTATCCAAGAATAAACAGTAAATAAGTGTAAACATTTACCCCAGTCACAGTGATTTTAGACCAAAAGGCCTATATAATCAGTGCGAAATCATATGAAAAAAATTCCACTGTTGGCTAAACACTTTGGGCATGGGGGAAGACAAAACCCCCATATTGAATAATATAAATGGAGTGATAGCAAGGTTAGTGACCCGAACATACAGGAACATGTTGATGTGGGTTTCCACCTGCCTTTCCATCTTATAAACAAGTTCAGGAAAGTAGAATGGCAGTGAAGCATAGAGTAACAACGCCTCTTAGTGCTGCTACTTTGGCAGCTACTCTGCAGGAGATCACAGGAGCCTGAAATCCAGACAGATTCAGTTACTTACAGTAGTATTTAAAAATGTATTTACAGACATTGTAATGCATATCTGATTTAAATTGTGCTATTATATCTGCTGGAGTTGAGCTTTAAACCAAACCTCAAAATAAACATAATGATATCATTGAAAAGGCTTAGCTTAGTAATGTGTTTTTAACTACATTTGTTAGTAATTTCAAACTGTATTTCAGCTTTATCAGTAAGAGTATAAAGTATTTTAAAATAATTAAATACCTTTTGTGATCTGACTAAAGTAAACTAAAATCTGTGCACATTGCCATCTGTCCTGTTGAACAAGCATTATATTTTTTAAGTCACCGCTTGCACAGTTTCTAGGTTTCATATTGGAATGTGATTGTGAATGGTCAAATGAATGAATACATTTTAGACCAAACTATCCTGCATAATATATTTGTTAGTCACCTTTTACACAAACTTTCTGACCATGTCCACCTGTTTTCCAGGGGGACCTGATCGGAATCTGTATGTAATTCTATGGGCAGGTGGGATGCAAAAGGCATGTGTATCTGTTTACATCCACCTACCTCCAAGTCTGTCTAGACATGGAAAAAAAATGACTGCATCCTTTTCTTTTTTTATGGACCTAAACATGATGGATTAGAGGTAGCATGATGTAAACGAACCCGAGTCTGTTTTCATACTGCTGCCCATCGATCCAAAGTAGGTCCACCATGAGTACACTGTGTCACAAAGTCTCCAAAGTGTCCCAGTTATCCTGCTGTACAAAGCCTACGTGAAAGAAGAACCTAAGGACATCGGGCTTTTGTTCGCTTCAAGCTGATTTTCTATTCTTTACAAGTCTTTGGGAATGCAAAACCTGCTTAAAGCAGGTCAAATTCTGGCCAGAAGGAGGGCAATCATAGGTCCCATGCTCCTGTCAGGGAATTTTGAATGATTTCAGAAGTGTCTTAAAAAGAAGTAAAACGGTTGCCATCAACACAACCACAAGCTCATCAACACAGGCCCCTAGTTTGATTTTTAAATGATTAGATTGGTATCTGTAGACCTATATCGCCATGTAATGCATTTTTTTGTCTGGTTAGCTCTTATATGTTAAATAGCACTATTTGCTTTTCTTAGGCCCATCTGGTCAGAGTCAACTGCTTACATCATTAAGTGGCAACTATTCAGCTCCCATGACTTTTACTAGCACTGGAAACAAGGTTCTTCTCCGCTGGATGTCTGATCATGCCTATAGTCGAAAGGGTTTCAAAATACGCTACTCAGGTAAGAATGATGAACCGAGCAGCTTAAAGATGTGAAGTGACATGAGATTATCATTTTTTATTTAAAATAAAAGCTGATTTATTTTGTCTTCTATACTGACATGCAAAAGATCAGTTTGCTATACAATTATAGTATAATTAGTTTCATTACTTAATATAAACGACTTAGTCGTTTAGCCTTATTAAACCAAGTGTAGTTCTTTTATGTCAAGTACCCATTGTCATGTCTTTAATATCTGTAACCATGTATAGAGAACAAAAATCTTCCAAACATTTTTTTTTTAATAACTAAAACATGGGAAATAGTTATAGAGTGCCTTGAAGAAAGTATTCATACTCCTTGAAATGTTCCACATTTTGGCATGTTACAACCAAAAAACATAAATATATTTTATTGGGATTTTATGTGATAGACCAACACAGAGTGGCACATAATTGTGAAGTGGAAAGAAACTGAAACATGATTCTCCAAATATTTTACAAATAAATATCTGAAAAGTGTGGCGTGCTGTTCTATTCAGCCCCCTGAGTCAATACCTTGTAGAATCACCTTTTTGGGTATGTCTAAACCAGCTTTGCACATCTAGAGAGTGACATTTTTTGCTAATTTTCTTTGCAAAATAGCTCAAGCTCTGTCAGATTGGATGGAGAGCCTCTGTGAACAGCCATTTTCAAGTCTTGCCACAGATTTTCAATTGGATTTAGGTCTGGATTTTGACTGGGCAATTCTAACACATAAGCATGTTTGGATCTAAACCATTTCATTGCATTTCTGGCTGTATGTTTAGGGTTGTTGTCCTGCTGAAAGGTGAACCTCTGCCCCAGTGTCAGTTCTTTTGCAGACTCTAAGGCCGCGTACACACGATCGGTCTAAACCGATGAAAATGGACTGAAGTTCAGTTTCATCGGTCCAAACCGACCGTGTGTATGGCCCATGGGTCAGTTGTCCTTCGGACCCAAGTTTTAAAACTTGCTTTACAATCAGACTGATGGACGCCTGACCATCAGTCCAAACCGATCATTAGTACGCAAAAGCATCGGTTCAAAAACCTGCGCATGCTCAGAATCAAGTCGACGCATGCTTGGAAGCATTTAACTTCGGGTTTTTTTCAGCACGTCGTTGTGTTTTACGTCACTGCATTCTGACATGATTTGTTTTTGAACTGATGGTGTGTACGCACATCAGACCATTAGGCCACTTCAGCGGTGACCCGATGAAAATGGTCCATCGGCCCAGGTTTTCTTCAAAGATTGCATTGTATTTGGCTCCATCCATCTTCACATCAACTCCGATCAGCTTCCCTGTCCCTGCTGAACAAAAGCATCCCCACAAAATGGTGTTGCCACCACCATGTTTCACGGTGGGGATGGTGCGTTCCAGGTGATGTGCAATGTTAGTTTTCTGCCACACATAGCATTTTGCTTTTAGGCCAAAAAGTTTAACTTTGGTCTCATCTGACCAGAACATCTTCTTCTACATGCTGTGTCCCTCACATGCTTTCACGCAAACTCAACTTATTATGACTTTCTTTCAACAATGGCTTTCTTCTTGCCACTTGCTCTTCCATAAAGACCAGATTTTTCGAGCAATATGGAGTGTATTTGGAGTGCACGACTAATAGTTGTCCTGTTAACAGATTCTCCCACCTGAGCTGTGGATCTCTGCAGCCCTTCCAGAGTAATGCTCTCCTTGCCCAGCCTGTTGGTTTAGGTGGACGGCCATGTCTTGGTAGATTAGCATTTGTGCCATACTCTTTCCATTTTTGGGTGATGGATTGAACAGTGCTCCATTAGATGTTCAAAGCTTGGGATATTTGTTTATAACCTAACCTTGCTTTAAACATCTACACAACTTTATCCCTGACCTGTCCGGTGTGTTCCTTGGCCTTCACGATGATGTTTGTTCCCTAAGATTCTCTAACAAACCTCTGAGGGCTTCACCGAACAGCTGTATTTATACTGAGATTGAATTACACACAGGTGGACTCTATTTACTAATTAGGTGACTTCTGAAGGCAATTGGTTTCACTAGATTTCATTTAGTGGTATCAGAGTAAAGGGGACTGAATACAAATTCATGCCACACTTTTCAGATATTTGTTTGTAAAACATGTGGGAAACCTTTTATCATTTTCCTTTCACTTCACAATTATATGCCACTTGGTGCTGGTCTTTCACATACAATCCCAATCAAATAAATGTATATTTTTGGTTGTAACATGACAAAATGTGGAACATTTCAAAGGGTATAAATACTTTTTCAAGGCACTGTAAACAGTTAGTGGGAAATTCACTAAACTTTTAGTGCTGTGTCTTCCTGGTCCATTATATAAAATGGCAGTGATTGAGTTACCTGCAGTGAATGTCACATTTGCTGCTTTTTAAATATGTACCTTAGATGTTTCACATATTTCCTATATTATCACTGTAAGCTGCCAATAGTAATTTAGTTTATTTTTTACAAGGAATGTTGTGGTATGTTTTGTGTATGTATGTGGGGGTGTATAAAAAAAAATGTAACACAATCATACAATGTTTACATAGTATTAAATGCACATTTTTAATGCCTGCAGTCTAGAATTGGGATTGTCTCTACATTTCACATACCCATGAATGCTTTTTGGATAGCAGCAATAATTTATATGTGATTATCAGGAGAGAGAAAGATATAGCAGTGGATCACTTGCTTTCTTACAAGGTTCATAAATTCTCAGATCTTCAGCAGGATGGCCCCTAATAATCCCACTGCCCACCACGGCACTAGCTGTTGACTCCTTCGGAAGCAAAGAACTGAAAAATATATGCAAATGTGTGCTTCCTGTTCTGGAAGAATATATGGAACAAATCCCAGAGAACCACAGGAGCAAGCTCTGCAAACTGAGCTGTATTTAAAAAATATATCAGTTATAACTCAGGTTATGTGAAAACGATTAAGTATGGGAATATGTTTGGCACAAACCTCACATAAAATACTTGACACTGTAATGAAATATAAAAAAAATGCAGTTTAGATGATCTGCATATTTTGTGAGTTTTTGCCCTTGTGTACTATTTAGTTGCCCGTTATTACTGTAAGTGCTACATAACATTATTGTTACTAGAGAGGCTATTTTTTGCCTATTTGTCTTGTGTTTATTTTTTTTTGTTTTCGTCAGATAGATGTATCTGTTTTTTAACATACAGTATAACTATTGTATTTTTTTTGAATAGGTAAAGGGCAGAAAGACATTATTTTTGTTTTATATATTAATTCTTGTTTTATTGTGTTACATATTTATATTCCTTAAAGAGGTTATTGTGCTGTTATTGTAATAAATAAGCCAAGGTACAGCTACAAGCAGTTCCCTTCAATAATGACACACACAGCAACATCTAGTTTACAACCAAGTTAAAAGAAACAAAAGAAACACATTCATTATAAAATCTGATATTATGAGGATGTGAAAACAACATACATTGCAACATGTTAAAAATAAGTTTATATGTTGTTTAAATGAGACCTGTTAAAAGAGAAGTATGGGGTTCATTCTTTTTGTAATAAGTGAAAAAGTGTGCTTAGGAAAAAGGTATAAATAGGACTGCAGCCCCCCAAAAAAGGATACCCCACTAACGGGGTACCTAAGTAAATGGTATATGAGAAAAGGGGTGGTGGCGCTGTCCCAAACCCTGATAAATCAGGGATGTATGTGTCAGTGTGTCAGCTTATGAAACTAGTACTAGAAGGTTTCCTAAGTACAAATTAATCAAAAAGTACAGTGACACCATATACATATAATATATACTAAACATATAGTGATAAAGTGCAAAAGTGCATAAACATGTGATTATTATTAAAGTCCATAAATTCATGAATTCAAAACATAACGATGAAAAATGTGCAGTAATCCTAGATACGTAATTTCATCAGATGTGTAGATGGGTGGTATCGCTGTGGTCCGGTGCTCCCCCACCAGGTTCCCCACTCACCAGAGCCAATCACCCCTACAGGGGTACCGAGTGTGTAATCACAGAGGGTTCCAGGTGTCCTCCAATGGTGCTGTCAGCCCAAGTTGGATGTATGCGCTGGATAATAATTATAAGGTCCTCACTCCTCCGAAAAAAAGGAAAAAACAGGCTCCCATAGTGTGGTGAAAAATGGTTTATTTTGCACAAAACAGGTCCAATAAGTAAATAAATAGATATGGACAGGTATCTAAATATGCTATCCAATATGTATAAGATAGTCAGCAGAGTGACATGAAAGAACATGCACCACAAGAAAAAATAATAAAAAATAGTAAAGATAAAAGAAGGTTTTAAATCCAAAAAGTATGTATTTGCAGCAGCACCTTCCACGCTGCATCAGTCACCGTCGTCGGAAGTGAGGCGCTGGCGTGCGTTCCAAGCGGCTTAGATGGCAAACCGGAAGTGCGTGCGTGCTTGGCGTGCTGACGTGCGTCTGTGCGCTCGACGTACGTTTCGTGATTCGACTCTTTCAAGAGCGGCTGCACGTCTTGATTATGTGCATCTAGATATAGGTGGGGGGTGTGTTCCATGTCCCAACCTCCTCCACTCTAGCGGCCAATGGTAAGGACCCACCGTGTATGTTAATGCGCCCTTGTTTTGGTAATCGTAAGGGCAGTGAAGTGATGGGTGGTGAGCTCATCATGAATGGGAAGATGCAAATACTCCGATGTACATACAAAACAAAACAGGGAAAAACCCATAACATAAAAAAAAAAATTTTGTAGAATCATATTTAACTAGGTGGATGCAGCATCAGTCACCGCTGATCACTCAGTTCTCAGGGCTTATTAAGCAGAGAGTTGGTCACTGTCAGTCACCACTCCCTGTGCTCTGCCCCCCGTGCTCACTGGAGCGCTGGGCTGTTGGAGGGGGTTGGAGCGCCTGGCTCAGGCTCTCACCCTTGCTGAGAGGCTAAGCCAGATGCCAGTCCAGGCATGTGGTCAGATCCTCACTTTATTGTAGTGTTCTTTCCTGAACTTGGACAGGCTCTGTGATGTGACGGGTCATAGGAGTGCAGAACAAACTGCACTCCTGTGATCCACAGGAGAAGCTTGTTTGGCTGTACTTCTTTAAATTAAACACAAGTAGGAAAAGCCACGAGAGCCCCGATTCCACAATTATACTAAAATGTCTGTATACTAAAGGAAACACTCTTGTTTTTATCTAAACATGGCTATATATGTTTCATAAATGTTCTAATAATGAACATAGTTTTTGAGCTTGGTGCTAGCTTAGTGCACATGAGCAAATTGATGAAATTAAGTGATTTCTGGACAGCATGACAAAGTGCATGTAATTGTACATGTCATATTTCCCATCACATATAGATTTAGGAACATTTAATAATAAATACAAACATATAAGCAATTCTGAACATAAAAAATAAGGTGAATTCGGAAATTAATTTAAAGTGTGATAAATAGGGTGTTTTTGGTTTCTATATTAAATATTTGAATGTCCTGATTTCTGAAGAAAATGAATAAAGACTTTGATTCAACCATTTTTACTTTGTATGTTATTAGCTGCATACTGCAGTCTTCAACGTCCTCCTCTCCACGGCTCTGTCCTGGGTCCCGTCATCAGTCCACCTGGAGGAGTTATTCGCTTCACTTGCAATCCTGGCTATCGACTCATTGGAATTAACTCTGCAATGTGCTTACGCCGTCCTCAGGGCTATTATGACTGGAACTCAGAGGTGCCATTATGTCAGGGTGAGTTGGCAGAAACAACCACTAAAATGCGCCTCAAATCAATACACAATCAAATGTGGCATAAACATTTCTTGTTAACATCAGTATGGACTTAAAGCACTGTGCTAGGTCTAGCATGTTCATTTTTACAGATTTAACAGTTATCTTGTGTTTGTTCTGGTAGCACAGTTTAGACACAATTGTGCAGCATTTTCCATTGCTTATACATCACGTTTGGTAATTTTCATCAGCTTTCTTTTTTTATGTTGATGTCATTGTTAGGCCTCAGTCTAAACAGTGCACTGGAAAATGCTTATTTTTTCTTATAAATGAATAGCATCCACTTACCAGTTAAATGTGTGTTGAAGTAAACTGCACCTGGCCTTATTATAGCATAGCGGTGCATGAGAACAAAATGTCTCACGTTGTCTCATAGGGGTTTTTTTGGCACAGTAAAAGACATTCTGAGAAGGACATGCCAGCTTCAGCATATACTTGAAAAGATTCAATTTTCTTTGCCCTTGCCAGTTATTAAAGCAGAATTCCAGGCAAATATTAAAATATTAGGCTCTCAGTATGCGTGCATGCTTGGGTAACTGTTACAGCTGCAGTAGATCCCCCATGTGCACAGTTATGCACCTGTAACCTCCTAAACTCTTAGTATCAGTATATTTATGCATCCAGGAGTCAAAAGTGTTTGTGTAGAGCCACAGTCAGCTGCATGTAAACATCAATGACAGGCTGACAGATGCCATAGCTGTACACCTGTAACTTCACTTTCAATTGGTTACATGTATGCAGGGCCAGATCATCAGCCCTACACATGAAATGGGAAGAATTAGAGCTTCATGTGTCATCATAATGGTATAGAAAACCTGATCTGCACCATTTTCAATTAAAGAGTGAGATGTAAACTGGCCATTGAATGTAAAATTAACAAATGGATTGTGGCAGTTCTTAATATAGGAAACTGACACTGATCCCTTTCATATTGGACCTGATGTACAGGATGTGAACTATCTGCAGGTAGCTCACATGCCTCTCTCTCTCTCTCTCTCTCTCTCTCTCTCTCTTATGCGCTGGGGTAGGCACAGATTTGTAACAAATAACTCCCAAATAGCAAAGAGACTGAGGCCGCGTACACACGATCGGTCTAAACTGATGAAAATGGACTGAAGTTCAGTTTCATCGGTCCAAACCGACCGTGTGTACGGCCCATCGGTCTGTTGTCCTTCGGACCAAAGTTTTAAAACTTGCTTAAATATAAGAATGATGGACGCCTGACCATCGGTCCAAACCGATCGTTAGTACGCAAAAGCATCGGTTCAAAAACCTGCGCATGCTCAGAATCAAGTTGACGCATGCTTGGAAGCATTGAACTTCGTTTTTTTCAGCACGTCGTTGTGTTTTACGTCACCCCGTTCTGACACAATCGGTTTTTGAACTGATGGTGTGTACGCACATCAGACCATCAGGCCACTTCAGCGGTGACCCGATGAAAACGGTCCGTCGGCCCATTCTCATCGGATGGATCAATCGTGTGTACGCGGCCTGACATCAGCACTGTGCAGAGTAGGATATCTTTCATTCATCTTTTCTTAATGGTAATTCGGAAATGTAAATAAAGTGAACAGTACTATAGTTGTGAAAGACATATGATTTTGATAAATACACAGCTGAAATAAAGGATTTATCTTAAACATTTGCCTGGATGCCTGCTTTAAGCTAGAATTTAGACCATAAAATGTGACTTTTATTTTTTGTACAATTAATGATTACAATTTTTTAACCCATGTATTCACATATGTAATTGCTGTGCTCCAAGTTATTGGTGCTGTTTACAACTAATGTTGTGTGCAGTGGTATCACTGAAGCTGAACTCCAGGCACAATAAAAAAAAAATGTGTACACATTTCTCATCATTCAGTAACACTGGTAGTATTGTTTTCTTGCCACTTAATTTGGTCCTTTGACTTTTGTCTTTCCCTCTTACAGCTCTGGAGATCATCACAGGGTAAAAAAAACTTTATTTCAAAAACTGGTTGTATGATTTGGCTGGCTGTGTAACCCAGTGAGACTACAACCCTCAGGAGTCCAAAAGCTGTCCATGTGAGATGGTCATGCTAATGAGAGGAAGCTGGGTGGGCTGCACTTTGAGCAGTGAGCAATTAGAGATCAGAGACCCCCTTCTGTCAAAGCTTAAGCATTGTTGGGCCTAGTGAACTTAGCTGTGCACTCTGAACCTATCCTAGCTGCATTCAGTTTTCTATGACAGCATTGTCTGCGTGCTGCTAGGAGGTACGTGATTCAGAATTAAAATTTGGCCATGAAAAAGAGGGTTGCAGAGAGTATAATTCTGCTAATCATTCTGCCCAAAGGAAACAGGTGTTGTGGCATCACCCTTGAGAGCCAGACTGTAGAAGAAGGTGCTCAGGATAGTCAATTTTAGTTTAAATTAAAAAATTTCTACAACAATTCTGAAAAATTTACTATTTTCAGGATGCAATAGTACCATCAGTGACTTGACAGGTTTTGTTAGAAAGCCCTTGAAAATTCATATTTTAGCATTCAATTTCTGCATGCAGGAAGTGATGTAGTGTTTATGCCTGTGACCCTACCACATGCCTTATATACCAAATATAAAAAAAAAAAAAAACGTTCATGACAGACAGTAAAAGTTCTGCATATAATTCAAATTGTACCTGCCACATGGGCAATACAATAAATATGATTTTTTTCCCGAACAGAAACCACATTCACAGTTAGATTTTTTTTTGCTCAGATAAGAAACAAGAAAAAGCTTCCATCTTTCATCTTGATTTTTCTAAATCGATCAGATTGTTCCTATTAAGGGCAGCTTCATACTGCCCCACTGTGTTTTTGCTAAAGAGGCTACCCTGGGATTTTCGTAATGGGTTAGCTGCACTTTTTCATAGGCTACAATGAGGACCTGTGATTTTGGTGCAGTTTCAGAAAGCGCACTAAAACTCTTGCATTCTGCATCTTTGTTGTGCTTTCTGAAACCGCAGGTCTTCAAAGAAGTCAATGGAAAAGTGCAGCTAACCTGCACAAAAAGCACAGTAGAGCAGTAACCATTAGAAAATAGGACATATGTTGAAGTAGACCAAAATCGAATGAAATTCTAACTGTGTATGGCTAGCTTCAGAGTCATATACCCAGAAGCATGCGACAACCTATTTAGGCTGTGAATAGCTCAGAATCCCTCTGTGATAAAAATATTAAGCTTTCAATCAAATATAACATAAAAGAAAAGGTAGCATGCCCTATACTTTTAAAAGTATGATTAAAGAAAAATAAAATAGTTAAGGGCTCACAGCAATCATGTCTTTGATGTGAAAATAAAGCCTTGCCAAGAGCAGCAGGCCATTGTAGCTAAATTCTTCCCAAACTGGGTTTTTAGTTATCCATGTGTTTGGGCTAACACTTCTGTACTTGAAGGATTCACAACAAATGCTTAAAAATTCCTGGATTATTATGACCACTTGTTTTTTTTTTTTTTTTTCTCAATATTTATGGTATTTATGGTGTGAAGGCTTATACACCTCAAAACTGAAGTTCTTACAAAGACTAGGTGTAAAAGATTACAGTGGGCATTTGTGTGTTTGTGCACATATGTACATAGATACAGTGGGGCAGATTCACAGAGAATTCGATTCTCGTAGAGTATCAGAAATACACTATGCCGCCGTTTTTTACCTGGCTCTACGTGGAATCCAGGTAGATTTTGTCCAGTAAACGACGGCGGCGTAGTGTATTTCTCCCGTCGCAATCCATCTGCGCGAGTAGGGGGCGTGAAGCATTTAAAATAGGCGCGTTCCCGCGGCGATCGAACTGCGCATGCTCCGTTCCCAAATTTCCCGCCGTGCATTGCGCGAAAACACGTCGTCACGTCGTAGTAGCATCGTTTACGTACATTCCTATTCCCGAACGAGTTACGTTAAAAAAGAAAATATTTTCAAATCGACGCGGGAACGACGCCCATACTTTACATGGGTTACGCACTGTTAGACCAGCAAAAAGCTCCTCTAACATTACGTAGCCAAAAAATGACGTAGGCGATTGTGAGGGACACTCGTACCTTCGTGGATCGCTGTAAAAACTCATTTGCATATCCCGACGCATGAAAACGACGCAAACTCCTCCCAGCGGCCGCAAAAATATCGCAGTGTAGATCCGAAGGCTTACGAGGACGTAAGCCTCTCGGATCGAAGCCCGAAGCCGCCGTATCATGGTTTGAGGATTCAAACTAGTGATACGGCGCGCGAAATTTGAAATTACTCCTGTCTAACACCAGTTAGACAGGCGTAATTGCTCTGTGAATCTGGGCCAGTATATATACAAGACATACCTAAACAATTTAATTGTACATCTGCCAGTGAGGAATTTATGACTTTAAAACCAAACATATTTTGGAAATTCATTAGAATTTTATATATGAAAAATATTCTTTGTTAGTAGCAAAACATTGCAGATGCCATAGTATGAGCTTGTCTCTCCTTGTTGAGTTTTTTCAAGGTGTCTGCTCTACATTTCTTGTTGCTATCACTTTTCTACCTTCTTGCATTGGAATTCTGCACACTCTGCAGTCTAGACTTTAAGATCTCCCTCAGCTTTCTTTCCAGTCAGCCTGACACTGTCATAATTATCATTTCAACTGGAGGCATGAGGTGTCCCCTTATCCTGTCCAACCACTAAATTAACTGCCACTGAGAGCTGCTTGCCTTCTCGTTACCGGACCTGGCCTGGAGGAGCTGCCAAACTTTGAAAGAATAATTGAGCATTGGCCTCTCTGTGTTATATGTGCACTTAATTCACCTTTTGTTACATAGTTAATTTACTGAGAAATCAGACAAGCATTTCAATTGAAACCTAAATGTAAGCGGCTGCATTGTGTTTATAACTAAGTAAAAGAGGGACTGCAGTTAGTTGTTTTATTGGAAATTTCAATATGTGCTGTATTTCTTGTACACATTTAAATTGAACCATACCACATTCTCAGCTATAAGTAATTGGAAGCATTTTTATATCAGGCTGAGTTCACACTGATGAGAATTGGAATCGGGTTTCCCCACATCCAATTCGCATGACAGGAGAGTGTGCCCGGCTCTCAATGGAGCCAGTTCACACAGCGCCAGGGCGGCTGCAGTCCGCACTGGAAAAGGGTCCTGTGCATCATCCGGGCTATTTTAAGTGTGAATTCAGGCAAAAATTCAGACCTGATTCACACCTAAAACTGAGAACACGGATGCAACGGACCCCCTGCTGTGAGCCACGGCCACAGCTAGTGTGAACCCAGCCTTAAGCCCCATACACACGCTTGGTTTTCTTGGCAAGAACCAGCAAGAAGACTGCCGAGTAAACCGAGCGTGTGTATGAGGAAACCCACGCATGTTCGAAATGACTTTGGTGCATGCGCGGTAGCTTCCGTGGCATAGGTAGGGTGAAGCAAGATGGTGCTCGTCATACGCAATGATGTCACCCCGTTCTTTCCTTTCAAAATAACCGCGGTTCTTTTGAAAGGAGTGTGTGTACACTCGGGCGTGTACACACGTGTGTACACTCTTGCCAATAATCTCATCAGGAAAAACAACGTTTTTTACCTGATGAGATTCTGGCCCGTGTGTATGAGGCTTTAGCCCTGGCTAGCAATATTTTTGTCTGCTCTTTGCCTCTTCCACATTCTTCCTCTATTAGTGTCATTTTTTACAATGATTCCTATTTGGTCTGATGTTTCCGCACTGGTCCTGTTTTACCCTGATATTCCAAACAGGACTTCTTATAACAAGATATTCTACATTAATCCTATTTTAGCCTACTTATCCAAATTGATCTTGCTTTATTCTGGTATCCCACATCAATTATCTTTTAGCTTGATGTTTCACATTGGTTCTTTTTCTACCTATAGCTCTATACTGGTTCAGTTTATTACGATATTTCACTTTGGTCTTCTTTTAGCCTGATATAGCCAGAGGTGTATTTAGGTTTTGTGCTGCCCTAGGCCTGACTTAACTTGCGCACCCCCTAATTTAAATATGACCCACCCCTTCCTGTCAAAGCCACACCCCTGTCATATTCATGGGAAGAGGACAGAGGGACGCTGTGGGAGAAGGACAGAGGGACGCTGTGGGAGAAGGACAGAGGGACGCTGTGGGAGAAGGACAGAGGGACGCCCTGGGAAGAGGACAGAGGGACACGGTGGAAAGAGGACAGAGGGACGCCCCCCGCAAAGTGCCGCCCTAGGCCTGGGCCTTGTCGGCCTAGGCCAGAATACATCCCTGGATATAGCACATAGCTCCTGTTTTAACCTGATGTTCTCTATTAGCCCTCTTTTATCTTAGTGGTCCACATTGATCTTCTAGTAGCCTGATGTTCCATACTGACCCTTTTTTAGCTTAATATTTTGCATTAGTCCTCTTGTGGCCTAATATTTAATGTACATGTTTATATGGCCTAATATTTTACATATACTGTATTGACAAAAGTATTGGAAAGCCTGCCTTTACATGCACATTTACTTTGGCCAATCCAGTAGAATATAACACATATAAATTAAGACAGGATTTTGGAGGTGACATTGTAACATAAAGCTCCCAGTTCAGTAGCTTTATATAAGACAATGACAGATTTTGTTTCACTGTTTGCCTCCAGTGCACAGCAAAGTTAATAAATAGCAAATATCTTTATGTGTGTGCTGGTATGTTGACATTAAACATATACTGTTGTTTATATTATTAGTAGTACTTGCACAAATGCATATACAGTATAAAGTGGTCAGATATCATAGTTGTTAAAAATTACCCACAGAGATTACAGTTGGCCAATCTGCTCGATTGTTGGGTCATTGTAGGCAAGGACCTTTGCATTAGCTCTCCCCAGGGTGGTACAAAAACTAGAAAACTTGTTGACAACCCCCCTTTTTCCCAGGAAGTACTGGCATCCTCTTCTCTACTCTCTGCCCCTCCCTTTCTATTGATATAATCTGATGCATGCATGCCTCTCAAGTTTGAGCAGTTTAGGTGTTTTACCTTGCATTTCTAGGAGAATTTAAGCTATTTTAAGCTATAAATGTGTTTACACTTGTCTAATTTTCTCACTTGGCTAAAACTGTGTACAGCCCTGTTATATTTTCTCTTACCCATAATAGTAATGTGATATGTAATCAAATGCACCCTATTAACAATGTTTTTTTTTGCTCTTTTCTCTTTAGCAATGTTCTGCGGGGTTCCTGCTGCTCCGAAGAATGGTGCAGTATTTGGAAAAGAGTACACTGTGGGGACCAAAGCAGTGTATGAGTGTAATGAGGGACATCACCTCCAAAGTCCTGAAGATATCACTGCAGAATGTCTGCCATCCGGACACTGGAGCAATGGCAACAATCCACCACAGTGTATAGGTAAGAAAGAAAGTAAATTGTGTTCCGTGAGACTATAGCTGACTGATTTTTGTTGTTTTAATTCATCTTTATTGCAATTTTCCAGCTGTAACATGTCCAGAAATCAACAGTTTTAGCACAGAACATGGACGGTGGCGTCTCATTCATAAAACACAATACCATTATGGAGCTGAACTTATGCTAATCTGTGATCCTGGATATTACTACATGGGGCCCCGTATTATTCACTGCCAAGCCAATGGAACATGGAGTGTGGGGGAAACCTTACCAACTTGCAACAGTAAGTTCCAGTGATATCCCTTGTATGATGCCCATTGCACTTTGCCACCAATGTTCTTGGATGTGAATGTGCATTGGGAAAAACTTACTGCTTATAGTATGTGCCTCTAGGAAAAATGTTCTTTTAGGTTTCACATACTGTACATTTATGCAGGGTGTTTAGAACATGCAGGTCCAGTGGAAATAATGTTATTATATTGATGTGTGGACAAAAAAGTATGTATGTAACTATTAACAATAGTTGGGGTATATGTAATTCAGGTACAATAGCTACTAAGTTTCAACAGACTAGACTCGAGCAATAAAAACTGAATTGTGATTGGCTACTTTGAGCTACTTGCTCTTTGCACATTGCTTTTTTTCTGTGTTAAATAGTCGCCATTACTATTATGTCACTTTACATGGTACACTATCAAATAATAATGTTATTGTTTAATGCTGAAATAATAATAATAATAATGGTCATAAAAAAAGTAATTGAGTAATGCTGAGTTTGTAAGTTTTATGATACAGCTAATAAACTAGTGAGTAATTCTCAGTTTATATATACAGTATATAAATATATAGTATATCAGAATAGTTTATACTGTATGTTATTTGAATAAATTTTATAGAACTCATTTGTTTCCTTATTATGATTATAGAGATAAGTTATGTATTTTATTGCTGTAGTATTATATAATACGAAACATATAAATCAGTAGACATGTGCAGACTGAAATATTTTGTTTCGTAATTTCGTTTTCGTCCGGAAAATAAATTTATTTAGTTACTCCCGAAAATCGTTTTGATTTATTTCATTTTCGTCGGGAAAGTTTTCGTCCCAAAACGACGATTTTCGATGCTTTGTCGAATTTTCGTCATTCAATTCGACAAAGCATCGAAAATCGTTATTCTGAATACAGTGAATAGGTAGAAATTGAACGATTTTCGATGCTTTGTCGAATTTTCGTCGTTCAATTCCTACCTATATTCACTGTATTCAATTTCTACCTATTCACTGTATTCAGAACAACGATTTTCGATGCTTTGTCGAATTGAACGACAAAAATCCGACAAAGCATCGAAAATCGTCGGATCTGAACGAAAAAGAAAATAAAGCATTTTTTATGTCGGATCTTTCGGTTTTCGTTTCTTGCGCTTTCGTTCGCTAAAACGATAACGAAAATACCCTATTTTCGGACGAAAATGCATTCTAACAAAAACGAATGCACATGTCTATAAATCAGTGGGAAATTTTTGAATTGAAAAAAATATATAGTCTTCTGTTATGTATATGTATACATTTTACTAGAGTATTACCTGTTGTGGTTTACTTGCAACACAAGATCTGAAGGAATGAAGACATTTTCTGAAGCTGGCCACACAATACAATGTGATTGTATAATCTTATGTAGTATAAGAGTATACTCAGACAATCCATTTCATTTTAATATAGTCAGGGAGGCCCTTTCACTTCAGTTGCTGCTAAATCATGTGAACCAAACATCTAAGCAAGGTCTGAGAGCATGTGGTGAGCTTAATGCCGCGTACACAGGATCGGTCCATCCGATGAAAACGGTCTGATGGATTTTTCCATCAGTTATCCGATGAAGCTGACTGATGGTCAGTCGTGCTTACACACCATCAGTTAAAAAAACGATTGTGTCAGAACGCAGTGACGTAAAGTTCAATGCTTCCAAGCATGCCTCGACTTGATTCTGAGCATGCGTGGATTTTTAACCAATGGACTTGTGTAATAAAACAGTGCAGCGCAAAACAATATGTTACAATAAATTACAAAAAGTCCATGAGTGATCATAGAAAAGGAATAAATCAAAAATGGATGCATCAAAAAAATATTTAAAAAAATATTAAGAAGTCCATCAGTGATAGGGTGAACGAGAAATCTAAATGAAATTTCAACAAAATGGTGCAGATTCCAGACTAGTGACCATAGAAAGAGATCATTCACCAGAGAAGAACAGATGGCCTCTCACCTCAGTAATTTGACCCTCAAGGAGTCACACAGCATGATAAGTAATCAGGAATCCAGGTAAAAGGCAAACAGCAGCTCATGGACAACTCTGGATGTCAATCATAGACTCAGCATGTGTGGACATATAAAAGAAAGGAGAGATCTAATGCTCTCAGTAGCAACAAGTGTGTATTTATTAAAAACAGTAAAGAAACACTCACATGATTATGCACTCATAACCTGAGTGCAGGTACACAGGCAGATGATACAACAAGCGTGTGCAGCTCAGAAAGAAAGCGGTAATCGCGTGTGACGTCAGCACATAGCTCCTCTCCCTCGAACGTTACATCCCATGGGTGGGACTTCATCAGCGTTGGGCGTGGAGATAAACGATGGACGTGCCTACAGACGATCGTTTTTTTTCTATAGGTTTTTTATCTATCAGATAATTTTAAAACAAGTTCCTAATTTTTTAACCGATGGATAAATAACCGATGGGACCCACACACGACTGGTTTAGTCTGATGAAAACGGTCCAATATTGCCACATTCTTCTTGGTCTATTTTCAATCTGCCCAAAACACATGTCTAAAACATAACTAACTCTAGCAATTCTTCTTTATTGTGTTTCAGTTATATCCTGTGGCGTTTTGCCAACTCCAGCTAATGGAAATAAAATTGGCATGTTGACCCAATATGGGGCAACTGCCATCTTTGCCTGTAACAGTGGCTATACCCTTGTTGGGTCCCGCGTGCGAGAATGTATGGCAAATGGATTGTGGAGTGGGCAGGAGGTCAAATGTCTAGGTAAGTCTTTTCTGATCATAGAACTGTTTTTATTTTTTTGTTTTTTTTTTAAGCTATCATTTGCGTAATTGGGATTATGTGACATTCATTAAAGAAGAAATACACTGCTCTAGGTATCAAAATCCCTCTACATGCACCAGAAAGCATAAAGTGAAAAGTCTGGATGGCCACACTCCCATAAAATCACCTTTTATTGATCCATGATGGAAAAACAAAATTCCGTATAGCAATGGGGATACAAATACAGCACATCTAACGCATTTCACACCTTTTCTGGTGCTTAGTCATAGCTAAAATAATAAGCTGAAACAAAGATATTGACATATGCAAATAACTCAATTGCGATTAATGTTGGAATCAAGATAACCTATGTGCAGGTAATAGAATACAAGGTGTGGGTAATTAGTCATCCCACCAAAAAAAGCATGACTACCCACATTTAACTCTTTATTACAAGAATCCAAAACAGATTCAAAATCCATGCAATGTGAAAAAACATGATAAATACCAATATGTATTCATTATATAAATATAGCAGTGGCACTTGAGTCAAAGAAAAAACAAAACATGCATGTATACACATTTCAGATAACACTGATGTGCTAATATAAGAAACCTCAAATATAATAATATGTGTGTGGTTTAATATATACACAGAGCAAAATCAAAACTGACATTGAGGTGACCATGCCCCCAAAAGAGAACGTCAAACTAAACCAAACGGTATGATGTGAGACTTGAGAAGCTGGATGTAATATAATCTTTATGAAACATTTCTACTAGGCAACTTGTAATCCTACTTTGGACACATATATTTGCATGATAAGACACAGCCCACTGATTTTCCCATCAATGCGACTCTGGAAATCAGCAACATTAAAAAGGTACTTGCACTACTCTGACGCGACTTTTGATGCAACCCCGATCCAGAAGGTGTAAAGTTGTATTAAAGTTGCAGTCAAAGTCACTCTCTAAATGTTCATTTAATCAAGAGTTAAATGGATAGACCTGCTTCTTTTTTGGTAGGATGACTATTTACCCACACCTTTGTATTCTATCAGCTGCATATAGGTTATCTTGATTCCAACATTAATCGCATTTGAGCTATTTGCATATATCAATGTGTGTGCATATATATATATATATATATATATATATATATATATATATATATATATTTGTTTCATCTTATTATTTTAGCTATGACTAAGCACCAGGAAAGGTGTGAAATATGTTAGATGTGCTGTATTTGTACCCCCATTGCTGTATGGATTGTCGTTTTTCTATCATGGATCAGTAAAGGTGATTTTATGGGGGTGTGGCAATCCAGACTGTTTCACTTTATTCTGTGATATTCATACTATTGTTATACTGTATCAAACACACCTAATTTACTGGAATCTTTTCCCACGTATACAGTGGGTAAAAAAGGGACTGAACACATCACCATTTTTCTCGGTAAATATATTTTCTAAAGGTGCTTTTGACATGAAATTTTTACCACATCTCAGTAACAACCCATGCAATCCATACATCCAAAGAAACTAAAACAAATACGTGTAATAAAATGGAATGACACAGGGAAAAAGTATTGGACACATGAAAAAAAGGGAGATGTAAGGCATGAAAGGCCAAGACACCAGCTGAAATCTATCAGTAATTTATAAAAAAAAAAAAAAGCACATAGACTTAATCACGACCAACTAAAAACCTTGGGCCAGATTCACAGAGCCCTTACTCCTGTCTAACTGGTGTTAGACTGGAGTAATTTCAAATTACGCGCGTTTTTTAGCTAGTCGGAAACCTCAAACCATGAATAGACGGCTGCGGGCTTCAATTCGATTCGATTACGTGTTCGTACGCCTTCGGATCTACGCTGCAATAAAATTGCGGCCACTGGGTGGACTTCCTGTCATTTTCCGCGTCAGGGTATGCTAATGAGCTTTTGCCGGCGATCTCCGAAATTACGATCTTCAATCGCAATCTCTCACGGCATCTTTAGTCATCTTTTTTTTGCGTCACACTATACCAGCTTTTTGCTGCTCTAATATTAGACAGCCCATGTTAAGTATGGCCGTCGTTCCCGCGTCGAATTTCTACGTTTTCCGACGTCTTTTATTATTTTTTACGTAAGTCGTCCGGGAATAGGAGTGTTCGTAAACGACGCTACTCAAACAACGAATGACGTAACGACGTGATTTCGCGCAATGCACAGCGGGAAATTTCTGAACGGAGCATGCGCAGTTCGATCACCGCGGGGACGCGCTTAATTTAAATGCTTCACGCCCCCTAATCGCGTATTTCGATTACGCGGCGAGAAATAGACTACGCCGCCGTAGCGTACGGGCAAAAATCTACCAGAATTCGGTGTAGAGCCTGGTAAAATACGATAGCGTAGAGTATTTCGATTACGCAGTGCAATATTAAGTGTATCTGAATCTGGCCCCTTATCTTTGCCATAAATGACACAGAGGCTGATTAAGTTGGAAGAGTTGAAGGCCAAAGCTTTATTGAAATGTACAAATTTGACAAATAACCAATGCCAGTCACATATATAATGTGAGCACATGTAAGCAATAACCTGACATAGACTAAAAGGTCTGTCCTTACTTCTTCTGAAGGCTGAATTTCCTCAGGTCATTGAAATGCCACAGTGTAGTCTTTTTCTAGATTTCAAGCTCTGCCACTTCACCTCAAGCCCTTGTAGCCAATCTTGATGGAGCCACTTACCCTGTGTTAGGTCAACACCCACAGTATAGCCATGATTCAACCAAGGCTCCCTCTCTCTCTAAGTGTGTCAAGGGGCCTTCATTTTCTATGTGGATTTTATCTGTTGGTGTTCTACAATCTGAAAATTACATAAAGCATTTAATGGTTTATGGTGGGTGCAGGTTCTTTTAATACTTTTAAATGGACTGCGTATTTTCGCACCTTTAAATCTATTAATCCAGAATCCAGCTGCAAGGCTGAAAAAGTTGGCTTGAAATCACATGCACTGGTCCCCATATATTCATTTCTGGGCTTGAAGAGGATAATATAGTATCATCTTTACTTTAAAAAAAAAATTACAAATCCTTTGGCTTAAAACTTGAAGAATAATGCTTTTTAAAAGTGGAATTCTAGGATTTTGAAATTCAATCTTAATATGTCAGCAGTTCTTTTACTACCTATGAGGAAATATAAAACTCCTGTTTAAGTGTCCTCTGTCAGCAACAAAGGTGTGAGAAGATGAGGCAATTACCAGCAAAGACTGGAATGTCCTTCCAGCCTTGAGTCATGATTGTTTGATTTCCATAAATACTGTGTGATCATCCACAGCACTGTATAACCATTCCAAGATAATATTTCTGAGGCAAACCAAGTTTCCATTAGCACACCTAATCTTGTAACAAGAAGAAATGGATGGCAAATGCTTTTTTCAGGTAGTAATCCATAGTATTCTGTAACCAAAGCATGCCATAGGAACCAATCAGGTATTATCTAAATATTCTACAATGCATCACTGATGTTGGGTTCTGCTATTAAGGTGTATCTCTACCGAAACATGTTTGTTTGTTTTTTGACTAGAGTACAAAATGATTAGAACCTCTTCCATGTTTTTATTATTGTGCCTGCATACCATTAGGGAGAGTTGCCTTCCCTTCCTGTCCTAAAGACACAACAGGATCTTTTTAATCAGAGGAAATTCATTTAGACAAGTTCTCCTATTGGAAAAGTTCCCTTTACCTCCCCCTCTGATTTTGCCACGTTAACTAAGCCTGGCTTTGTCATTGGTGTCTCTGTATGGCACAGTGTCACACAATTCAGCAATTATATTTGAGTTGGGAAATACTGCATAATTAATAAGCTGACACTAAATAAAATGTACAAGATCATGCATTTTTTTTATTGTTTGCATAGGTGGGTGATATTACTGTATACTTCTAACAAGTATTTTTTTTCTCCCATAGCTGGACATTGCGGGAACCCAGAACCTATAGTTAATGGCTTGATTAACGGACAGAACTATAATTATAGAGACAGCGTGGTATATCAATGTAATGCAGGCTTCAGATTAATTGGAAAGTCTGTAAGAATATGTCAGCAAGACCATCGCTGGTCAGAGAGGTCCCCCATCTGTGTGCGTAAGTATAACATGGGTAAAAGCAGGGGACAGGCGCTTACTCATTAGGAGTTGAAAACTGCATATCTACATCTGGTGAAGTGTACTACAGCAAATAATAGACTCCCAGCTGAAAATTCTAAATCCTGTAATTGTCATTGTGAAATAAATGATAGTGGAAAGAGCTATTGTTTTTATTATATAAGAGCAGTGTACATGTTAGATTAAGTTTACATATGATTTGTGGACGTCGTCCAAGATATTACTGTATTAGAAACATATTTTTAGTACCCTGCATTAGCAGCAGTATTAAGCTTCCCTGTGGTGCAGTGTTAACAAGGCTGCAAAAATCAAGTGAAAAATGGAAACATTATATCGTATCATGTAGTTGAGCCTTGCTGATGATGAAGATAATGTAATGTCAGTTGCTGTTAGTGGTAGGAAAAAAGTGGTATGTAGTGGGAAAGCTAGTTCTATGTTTATTTCATGCTTTAGTTTGAGTCTTTTTTTGTTTTTGTTTTTGTCTTCTGTAGCCATCACCTGTGGGCATCCTGGTAATCCTGGGAATGGAGTTACCCAGGGCTCTCAGTTTAACTTGAATGACATTGTAAAGTTTGCATGTAACCCGGGCTACGTACTGGAGGGTGTAGCTCAATCTCAGTGCCAGGCCAATGGGCAATGGAATCATCCCCTACCAACATGCAGAAGTAAGTATGGTATACATAAGAAATGTTTTTCATATCTGTCTTGCTTTGTGTTGTTTCCTTGTGATAATGTGTTTTAAGTGTATTTAAAGCAATATCTTTTTTTTTTTTTTTTGGATACAGTAAGGAAAGGTTAAAACTGTAAAATTTGGTGAAGCTCTGCAGTAGGCTTCCAGTGTTTTATTTTTTTTATTTTTCAAAGTTGAATTGAACAAGCCGAGTTAGATTAGAGTTCGCTGAAGCTGAAGTTAGAAGCTGATTGGCTAACGTGTACAGCTGTGCCAGATTTTGTACTCTCCAGTTCTAGCAAATCAGCCCCAAAGACTCATGAAATATCTTTGCGATGAAACAGTCTTCATGAGAAAAATATGTCCCCATTAAAAGTTTTCGCCTCTATTTTTGTTCTGGTAGCAACTCAAAATGTTGGATTTACCCTCACTTTCATTCTTGGTGAGATTGGTGATCATAAAAATTAGAGCGAACAAATCTCACAGACAGCATTAAAACCTGACAGTAATTCTAATCCCTCGCCACCACTTTTTTAGATGTTTGAATAACATTTTAATATGTATTTTACCCATTTTCTTCCCATTCTTTTTGCCCCTTCATTTTCTGTTTACAAAATCTTAAACTACCCCTGCTCTGATTTGCTTTTGTCTGTTTTGTCTCTCAACTTCACATTTACTCTACTCTGTAATCTCTTGTCTTTCCACTAGTATTGAACTGTACAGATCCTGGACATGTTGAGAATGGACTTAGGCGAGTACTACAAAGAGGTCCAGACCGATTCAGTTTTGGAACATCTGTGTCCTATGAATGTAGCCATGGTTACTATTTAATGGGGACACATGCTCTTACTTGCCAGGGAGATGGCACTTGGGATCGAGCCCTCCCTAATTGCCTATGTAAGTAAGATATGTTTTAATGACAGAAGTGGAACTATTATTGACCTTTTAGCAGAAGATAAGAATGTACTAAAAAAGCATGTTTTTCTCTATATCATTCTCCTTTACCAGTGATATCTTGTGGATCACCTGGAGTCCCACCCAATGCACAGGTTTTAGGAAGACGAAATACAGTGGGGTCAGCAGTACAGTACAGTTGCCTTGGCAAGCGAACCCTTATTGGAAATGCCACCCGTACATGTCAGCTTGATGGCCGATGGAGTGGCTTTCTGCCACACTGTTCAGGTAAGAAAGATCAAATATGCCAAAAGGTCAGGGTATTTTTGACTCTTACGGACACTATGCCAACAAACTTGAGTTCAGTGTTTTACCAGACCTCCTCTAAAACAATGGGGATAACAAAAAAATGTGGCCAAATATTTACATTGCTGAAATACAGTATATCAGTAGGGATGATCCAAACACCCCCGGGCTCGGTTCGCACCAGAACGTTCGAACAGACCGCGGGTTCGCACGAATATTTCGAACCCCATTGAAGTCTATGGGACCCGAACGTTCGAATTAAAAAAACGATCGTTTTAAAGACCAAAATTGGTGTTGGAAAACGTCGTTCAGAACCCGGGTCTTGCCCCAGGGAACATGTATCAATGGAAATGTTTTTTTTTAAAACGGCCGTTTTTTCCGGAGCAGCCATTTTAATGATGCTTAAAGTGAACAAAAAAAAAATCCTTGAAACATCACACCTGCTGGGTGTCTATAGTAGTGGCACGTGTTTAGAAATGTCCCTGCACAACATGAAAGGACTATAAAAAAAAAGTAATTAATGCTACTTGCGCAAGTTCTGTGTGGCGACATTATGTCGAATATTTTAGCGGTGGTGGGGGGCCATTATTGTTTTGTGAAAGAAATTTTTTAGAAAAAAGGGCACCCCTCAAACATACTGTAATTGGAGCGCAACAAGGAGCCACGTGCAAAGTATTGCATCAAAAATTGTTATTAGGCGCCCCTGTTAAACAGGGGCTGAAAAATTGGGCCTTGGGCACAACACAACACTTGCAACCCCTCCCAATAACTCCAATTGAAGCGCAACAAGGAGCCACGGGCGTTACCTCTACATGCCTATAGATAGAGACCTGCCCTTCCAAGCCCTTAGCAGGATGCTGCCTTAATCCTAGGCTGCGGTCCATTGTCAGGGAGTAGGGATAGGCTTGCTGTGCCTCGACACCCCCCCCCTTCTTTTTATATTTCTGTTTTTTTTTTTTGTTTTTTTTTTAGCTTGTTGGTAAGCGCTTAGACGCGAGTATCACAACTTGCATTTGGCGCTCTATAAGTATTTAATCCAATCCAATGCAGAGCCTGCTTGCCCTCGTGACTCTCTGCCTCTCTTTGTTGTCCTTCCAGACATATTTATGCGTTCAGGTGGTATGTAACAGCATAAGCGCAGTGACACCAACTGCGTTCAGGTGGTATGTAACAGCACAAGCGGAGTCACACCAACTGCGCTCAGGTGGTATGTAACAGGACACGTACAGTGACACTAACTGCGCTCAGGTGGTATATAACAGCACAGGTGCGTTGACACTAACTGCACTCAGGTGGTATATAACAGCACAGGTGCGGTGACATCAAATGCGCTCAGGTGGTATATAACAGCACAGGTGCGTTGACACTAACTGCGCTCAGGTGGTATATAACAGCACAGGTGCGGTGACACCAAATGCGCTCAGGTAGTATGTAACAGGACATGTACAGTGACACTAACTGCGCTCAGGTGGTATATAACAGCACAGGTGTGGTGACACTAACTGCACTCAGGTGGTATGTAACAGCACACGTACAGTGACACTAACTGCGCTCAGGTGGTATATAACAGCACACGTACAGTGACATTAACTGCGCTCAGGTGGTATATAACAGCACAGGTGCAGTGACACCAAATGCGCTCAGGTGGTATATAACAGCACACGTACAGTGACATTAACTGCGCTCAGGTGGTATATAACAGCACAGGTGCGGTGACACTAACTGCGCTCAGGTGGTATATAACAGCACAGGTGCAGTGACACCAAATGCGCTCAGGTGGTATATAACAGCACACGTACAGTAACACTAACTGCGCTCAGGTGGTATATAACAGCACAGGTGCGGTGACACCAAATGCGCTCAGGTGGTATATAACAGCACACGTGCGGTGACACCAAATGCGCTAAGGTGGTATGTAACAGCACACGTGCGGTGACACCAAATGCGCTAAGGTGGTATGTAACAGCACACGTGCAGTGACACCAAATGCGCTCAGGTGGTATGTAACAGCACACGTGCGGTGACACCAAATGCGCTAAGGTGGTATGTAACAGCACACGTGCGGTGACACCAAATGCGCTCAGGTGGTATGTAACAGCACACGTGTGGTGACACCAAATGTGCTCAGGTGGTATGTAACAGCACACGTGCGGTGACACCAAATGCGCTCAGGTGGTATGTAACAGCACACGTGCGGTGACACCAAATTCGCTCAGGTGATATGTAACAGCACACGTGCGGTGACACCAAATGCGCTCAGGTGATATGTAACAGCAGACGTGCGGTCACACCAAATGCGCTCAGGTAGTATGTAACGGCACACGTGCGGTGACACCAAATGCGCTAAGGTGGTATGTAACAGCACACGTGCGGTGACACCAAATGCGCTCAAGTGATATGTAACAGCACACGTGCGGTGACACAAAAATGCACTCAAGTGATATGTAACAGCACACGTGCGGTGACACCAAATGCGCTCAGGTGGTATGTAACAGCATATGTGCGGTGACACCAAATGCGCTAAGGTGGTATTAAACAGCACACACACAGTCAGAGCGACTGCGTTTCTGTGCAATTCAATAGCCCACTTGCATTAACAGCAACTGCCTTTCTGTGCAAATAAATAGCACACGTGCAGTAACAGGTAATGCGTCTATGTGCAATTAACTAGCACACGTTGACTAACACGTTAGAGCATCAAGCACAATCTCCTGCCTGACAGATACTAATAGCAGAACTAGCTAAGCTATACAGTTTATAAATATATTGACAACTCCTAGGGATGTCAATATATTCTCTACAAACTGTACATTTAACTATACTAACTAGTAGCTTCCCTGATCTATCTATCTATCTATCTATCTATCTATCTATCTATCTATCTATCTATCTATCTATGTGAAAAGACGCTGTGGGGTAGATTCATGTAGCACTTACGCTGACGTTTTTAGAGATGCGCGGCGTAAGTGTTACTTCACACCGTCGGATCCATGCGCCATACCTAGTATACCAGATCCGCCTTCAAATAGGCTTCTTCTTACGAGCGTAACTTTTCCACGCCAGCGTGGCTTTGGCGCATCTTTACGCGGGACAGATCAACCGTTCCCATGGATTATGTATTCAAATATGCAAATGAGGGAGAACCGCGGATTCAGAAACGTACGTTTGTCCGGCGCAGGCGTTACCCGGTGAGCGTAACTGCAATTTCCTGCAGAAAGTTACCCCTCATAAAGCAGGGGTAACTCTGCACCGGAGTTGAACAGATCAGCTGGAGAGCAGCTAAAGCAACACTGTTACAGACAAATTGAGCAACAATACTTGCTGGACAACACATCTGTCTGCCAACATGCCAGGGGCAGCCGTGCTCATAGCCCTACTGCGTCGACGGGCACGTAGGAGAGCACGGGAGAGCATATTCTGCACGCGCATTGACGTCTTTGGCATGAGTGATTTGGAGGTGTTTCGCCTATTCAGATTCAGCCCTGAAGCCATCCTGGAATTAGCCACAACGCTGCAGGATGACATCACCAGCCAGACACACCGCTCACATGCAGTGCAGCCACTGGTCAAGGTCCTGGCAACACTCCATTTCCTTGCCAGTGGATCTTTTCAAAGAACAAGTGGAGTGGTGGCTGGGATGTCACAATTCACCATGAGCAGATGCGTGCACCAGGTTATCCCCGCAATCCACAGACGCATGGCCAACCAAATCATCAAACCCACCACTGAGGAGCTGCGGCAGAAGGCAATGACAGATTTCTACAGAATTGCCAGATTCCCACGCACTGTGGGGGCCATTGATTGCACACATGTGGTACTATGGCCCCCCCGGGACACAGAGCACATATACTGCAATCGGAAGCACTGGCATTCCATCAATGTACAGGTGATAGTTGATGCCCAAAGCCTAATAAGATACGTCCGTGCCAAGGACCCCGGGGCCAGCCATGAAAGCTACATATACCGTCAAAGCACCATCTCAACAGAATTTGAACAGAACGTGTATGGGGACAGCTGGCTGGTTGGTGAGTGACATGGGTGGCAGACATGACTGTCCCCCCCATGATGCACACATCACAAGGGGCACATGCACTACTAACATCCTCCTGTCTTTTCCTTACCAGGTGACGCGGCATTTGCACTTGGACCCCATCTCAAGACTCCATTCCGTGATCCCCAAACCAGAGGAGAGGAAAGATACAATGAAGCACACATAAAAACCCGTGCAGTGGTGGAGCGCACCTTTGGCCTCCTGAAGTCACGTTTCCGATGCCTGGATAAGTCTGGGGGTACCCTGTTGTATTCCCCAAACTTTGTGTGCCAGATCATTGGGGCATGTTGCATTCTGCACAACTTTGCCGTGAGAAAGAGCCTGGAGATTGACTTACGTGATGACCTGACCCCCGAACCACACAGTCCCCCTATGCCCGAGGGTCCCCCGTCTGCTGAGGGAAGAGCAGTCAGGAGGGTCCTTGTGGTAGCCTACTTTTCACATTAAACACACACATTATTCATGTCACAATGAGAATGCATGCATGCACACCACTGTGATCCCTAGCACACACACCCCACATCCACATCAAATTGGATTAGACCAAAGTACACCACATGGGACTTGGGAGCAGAAACGCCACGCCACGGCTCCAATTATGTTGCTGTACATTCATACACCATTCACACGTGTCGTGGGGATAATTTCTCCCCAACGACTGAGGGTGACACCCCTTAATGGCAGGAGTGTCACCCCCACACATTCACACAACATTCACACTGTAGCCTGCACTCCTCACCGTGTGCGGCGATATAAAAATAAATAAAACTCATAACCTGAGTATCAAACCAACATTTTCAAAAATCAACGGCCCTGTCGTGGGCTCCGTCTTGTCCCTAGGCTCCTGGGGCGCAGTTGCCTGGGGCGAGCCTTTAGGTGGAGGGGCTGGGGGGGCTGGTGGTTGAACCTCCCCCAGTCTCTCCCTGGCTGCCTGGATGCCCTCCATTGCCACGGCTAGCCCGTGGAGGTAGGAATTGGTGGCAGCCTGCATCCGCAGCCGGCGGGTTGTATTGCTGCGCTGTTGGCGCTGTGTCTGCCTCCCCTCCTCACGGACAGCAGCTTCCAGGCTCCGGACCTCAGAGACCAGGCCAGATGTGGTGGTGTGCAGGTCCACCAGACAGGACAGAAGGGCTGCCCCGTTCCCAACAACGTCCTGCAGGCTTTCATTTATACTTGTATTCTGCCCAGCCTGCTGGGTGATGGCCTCCTGCACTGCCACAGTGCAGGCAGCCTGTCTCTCTGCCGAGGACGCCAGGCTATCTGCGACCCGATGCAGATCACCCGCAAGACACCCAATATGGCGGGTCTGCCTTGTCTGGTCCCTTGCCAGATGGTCCTCAAACCCCTCAGGGACTCCACGGGATTTTTTGGTTGCCTTACTAGAGGCCTGAGAGGCTGGAGGACGGCTGTAGGGGAGGTCCCTTGAGGGGGTATCCCTGGAGGGGATGGTGTCCCTTGATGGGGTATCCCTGGAGGGGATTGTGTCCCTTGATGGGGAATCTATCATGGGGGGGAGGTTTGGGAGGGCCCAGGTATGGGGGTCTCCTCCAGCAGATACAGAGCATCCTCTTCTACCCTGACGTGCTCCTCCTCAACCTCCTCAAGCAATGAGGTAGGCACGATCTGCAACCAATGACGGACCAGCTCCATCCTGCACATCTGTGGATGACACAAAACAATCACATGTTGGAGGACCCACACACTTGTCACATGTCCCCCCCCCCCCCACCCATGCTACACACCAGAAAGAAGATAAAACACACTTACCTGTCCTCAAGGGCTGTTCCCCTGATTCGAAGCCCTGCAGGCCCTCCACAAGCTCCCTATCTAGCAACCTGGCCACGACCATGTCCTCTCGCGTCAGGGTTATCCTTGTGACTGGTCCTCCACCTGTGCCAGTGGCATGCTTCCTCATTGCCACTAGTTTGTCCTTTACCAATCTCCGCATGTCATTGATCTTCTTGCGGATGTGCTTGGGCCACACCAACAGCATTGACCTGCGTGGTTAGCTCCGCATAGATGCGTGTTTTCTCGGTTTTACCAGTGTTGCCACTCTGTGGCCCATAGAGGCGGGCACCATGTTGGGAGAGCCCATCTATGACCACAGCCTTCTCCTCTGAGCTGAAATTCAACATTCTCCGATCAGCGGAAGACTCTGGTGTAGCCATAATTCAAGCAAAAAGCAGGATGCAAAAGCCCTAGCACTTCAAAAAAAAGCTGGTCGCGTTTTGCAAGTGAGGGGCACTTCTGTGTGCGTATTTATGCACTGGAGTAGGAAGTGGTGCGGCGGATCTTGGGGGTGACGTCGGCGCCGTTCTGCGCATGCGCAGAGGAGGCAGACAGCCCGGTGACATCATTGCGCATGCGCCGTTTAATATACACCATAAGTATCTCTCTGCGCCACCGTCAGACCATCATTTGCATGTGGTGACGCCCACTTACAGTTCTGCCGCCTTACGCCGTCTAAAAAACGCTGCGCTGGTGAGTGAAATATTAATGAATAAAGTACATGCCTCTCCGCGCTGGTCCGGCGTAGCAGAAAAAAGATGCGCAACGCCGGAGCAACGATGCGCCATTGTACATGAATCTACCCCTGTGTCTCTATCTATCTATCTCTCTCTCTCTTTGTCTGTCTGACTGCAAAGCAAGCCGGAACACACTACACGAGGCCGCCCGGGAGGCGGCCTTTTATAGTGTGGGGCGTGTGCTAAAGCCCTGAGCCCTAATTGGCCAATGCACCCAGGCTTTGGCCAATTAGGTCTCTTCGTTTTTTGGGCGCTGTGATTGGCCAAGCATGCGGGGTCATGGTGCATGCTTGGCCAATCATCAGCGCGCAACGCCGCAGTGAATTATGGGTCATTCGAATTTGGCACGAACGACCCGATTTGTTCGTTTTCGACGAACGATCGAACGGCCAATGTTTGATGCGAACATGTGTTCGCATCAAACGCGAAGCTCATCCCTATATATCAGACTAATTCCACTGTCCCCTTGTAGAAGACGGTGAAACTATTCTTTTGCAAACATTGTTTGATGTATTAATGACATTTATAAATATAAAAGTGAATTTGCGCAAAAAAACACACATCAATCCATATCAAACATAAGTGATATAAATATAAATATAGTGAAAAAGTAGAAAAAATCAATTAAATAGAATAGAAAAGTCCATATGTGTTGGAAAAGTCCATGTAATGCAAGCGTGCAGTGCACAAAAATAACTTTCAGTGAAGCTGTAAAGCTGGCGATAAAGTGCTAGTGCTCCTCCGTGCATTCAGCCTCTCAGGCCTCTCACCTTAGTGGCATATATAAATGCCGTGATAATAAGTCGTGCCACTCCCAACACACAGCCTCACAGGCCTCTCACCTCCAAGTAGAACAATATAAGCCTCCAAACAAATCCTCTGGGTAAATTCAAAGATAGTGGGCGACACCAGGAGCTATTCAATCATCTCTATGTCTTGTAGTACCCCTTCGCTGTATCAATACATATGAATCTATAGATAAGGATGGGTATTAATGACATTTGTTTGAGAGATGTTATCATTTGAAATGGGTGTTTGTTGTGTGTGTAAAATCACAAAGTGTGTGTGTGTGAGGGTATGGGCCGCTAAAGATAGACAGGTTTTCATGAACAGTACAAAGGCTGTTCGTCACCCAGGCACACTTGGTTTCACTTAGTAGGGGTTTCATTGACCTGGTAGTACACTTTTTCCCAATCTGACAAGGGTTATAGCCAGTGAAAATAATTTTTATTTCTGCCTGTTTTGAAAGGTTCCTGCATAGTAAAAAATTGTTAAGAGGACATAAAATGTACGTACAAATAATAAACCAGTAACACTTGTATATTAAATCTAAATATGGAACAGCTATGTTGTTGCCACCCAAATGAAACAAATATGTGACTTTGGTTTAATTTAATGGAGCACTTACCCCCACAGTACCCTCTGATGTTGGTGGGGCCTCTGTTCTGCCACAACTTTCTTATCTGCTCTATCCCCTCTGATATACTTGGTCGTAGATTAAAAGTTGTTTATACCGATGTAACTTAAGAGTAAGCCACCACTCTAAAATAGTGCACAAAAATAGACCACAAGCAACTTGAAGGAAAAATAATTAAATGTGTAAAGACAATTAAAGGAAATGAGGCATAAATCAATAAACAGATAATTATACTGACTAAAGAGCACTATAATGGATGAACAATCAATGACCCACTAACTGGCACTTAAAACACTATAACCAAGTTATAAATGAGTTATAACAGGTGTAACTAGAGTCTCTAGAATGACATCAACTAACTTTGAGGAATAATAGGGTCCGTGTGTGTGTCCACTATGCATTTAACCCCTGCAGCAGGTGAGAGTATGCATTCCTATTGTATAGGGTACCCCTTAAAGACCGTGAAAAATGCCTGGGGCCTAATAGGCAATGTTGGCCAGCTTTCAGTAGGGCCCTTCTTTAGGTGGTGCACTGTCCCTTTAAGAGCATTATTAGTAAATGTAGAAGGCATTAACTATGTTTGGCGAGAGTTAAAAATGTTTAGTTCAACTCACCACCCCTGGCAGGCACCTAGTCTGGTCCCAAAAGCCTAGCAGTCCACAGGCTCCAGAAGTCAGATTTCAGATCCTCACACAAAATGCAGTCTCTTAGCTTCAGTCCTAGAAATGAGGCAACTCTCTCCAACTAGCTCAGTCTCTGGGCAGCTTTGAAGACTCGAAGGAGGTCTATCCTCTCTCGTGGATATAGGTGGGCAGACACAGCAGCAGGTCGTCTCAGCTCCTCTCCCTGGCTCCAGCTGCTCAGATGCAAAGCACAGACCCCGACAATAGGTCTGCAACCTTTGCTCTCTTCCCAAGACAATCCCAATCTCTGTGTTTATCTGGGAAAATGGTGAAGCTTTCCTCCTCCAGGTGCAATTGAAGTCCACAGCCTGTTAGCCCTCATTGACAAGTATGGTGCACCTACCATTTAGGAACTACAATTCCTACAATCCACAGTGCCTGAAAAGTAGTCCTTTTTGATGTTACCATTGCGTCTCACTCCCCTGCCCTCTGGATCTGAACTACACTACCTGGAGTGGGGGAAGGGGGTAAACAGGAGCAGGAATAATTTTATAAAGAGCCACTCAAAGCAGGGAAACTCAGGATGATAAGAAAGCCTGCAGCCTTCAAACACAGCCAACTGTTGCACAGCAGGAGAGATAGCAGTGAGGGGGGCAAGCTGGGTATGGGAAGAGTCCGCACAAACCCACTTTTTTCCCACAGATCCCAGCAGGGTATGAGTGACAAACATATGCACAATCCCAGCACTCACAGAGGCAGTTCAGCGAGCCGGCGAGCCGGGAGAGGGAGAAATTCAGTTTCGCAGCGGGTGGTTGGGCTAGGTGGGAATCGGCTGCACCCAGCTACATTAGTAACATCAGCCTTTTAGGTTTACAGTCCATGGACAAACTGGCAGCATGATGCAATAACACTTACCAGAAAGTTAGCTGCCCAAAGTCCAGGGTGACATTTCTTCAAAGCTTGGCCTGATTATTACCTTAAACACAGCAATATGCTAGAATATAATCCCCAGACTATGGGGGCAATTTACTAAAACTGGCAAGTGCAAAATCTGATGCAGCTATGCTTAAAAAAACAATAAGCTTCCAGGTTTTATTGCCAAAGCTTGATTTAACAAGCTGAATTTAGAAGCTGACTGGCTACCATGCACAGCTGCACCAGATTCTGAGTGCTCCAGTTTTAGTAAATCTCCCCCTATGTGTCACTTCTTATGTCTCCTGCAGTGTTTGATAACCTTGAAACATTATTTGAAATTTTACGTCTATGTTCCCCTCTCTACGGTATGTTTTTCTCTGTCCCTTCGTTTTTATGAATCTGCCCTGAAGTTTTATGTCACAACTCATAAACCCTAGATCTTTATGGTCTGTGTTTTAGGCAGCAGTAAAAGGAAAAAAAATCAGTTAAGTGTTTTAGAAAGATTAATGTGAGTGCCCGCATAAATATCAGTGATTAACCCCTTGTGCTCTAGAATATGCCAATCTTATGTATTGATGTCTTTTCTTTAGACAGTGTATCATTGGTTTGGTTCGAAATTTTATTTTTGAGAGTATAATATAAAAATGTTGGTGGGTTAAGTATAGACACTTTAGCAGTAACAAAGGTCAAATGCATACTAGCCTGAAGAAAAGTATCTACATTTTTTTCCCCTGAATTAAAAAAAGGCCACCTGAAAAAATCGTGATTGCAAAGGACATGTCCTTGTAGTTTTTGATATAGCATAAATACTGTTTAAGGTCTGAGTAGTTCCAACACTAAAAGTTGATATTTATTGCTCAGTACATGACACGTCTTCAAATGTTCTATACCAACTATCACACTGTTCTTGAAAATAATATTGCTCACCTTTCTACTGATTATCTACTTCTCATTTAGTGTTTCAAGAAAGGAAGAGGAACAAAGAGGCTTACCTAAACGTGAACTTATTAAGTCTAAGGTCGCGTACACACAATCGCTCAAAACCGATAAAAATGGACTGAAGGTCAGTTTCATCGGTCCAAACCGATCGTGTGTGGGCGCCATCGGTCAGTTATCCTTCGGTCAAAAAAAAATAGAACTTGCTTTAAAATTTAACTGATGGATGCCTAACCAATAGCTCAAAAACGATCGTTAGTATGCAAAAGCATCGGTTAAAAACCCATGCATGCTCAGAATCAAGTCGACGCATGCTTGGAAGCATTGAACTTGTTTTTTTTTCAGCACGTCGTTGTGTTTTACGTCACCGTGTTCTGACAAGATAGTTTATTTAACCGATGGTGTGTAGGCACATCAGACCATCAGTCAGCTTCATCGGTTAACCAATGAAAATGGTCCTTAGGACTGTTCCCATCGGATGGACTAATCGTGTGTACGCGGCCTTACTTTACTAATAACAGTGCTTTAGGCAAAGAACAATGCTGCGCTTTCAATATGCTGTAACTGGGCACAAATCATATTTTTGAATAGCCCACAATAACCTACTAGTGTCCAATCTCTGGAACCTGGGTCTAAACCTAGTTCTGACATCAAAGCCTTGGTATGCCTCTAGTCTATTGCTATCCAGTGGGACATATTAGTGGACAATAGAAAAGCTCCCTATCAGATTGTGATGGGTCAATGGTCATGTCAGACTGTAATTTAGGCTCTGCTTTCCTAGGGTGTCCATGTTTATGCAAATTAAAATTCTGCATTTAAACTGATTCAAGAGCAGAGCCTACTTGTTAATTTTCTTTCTGGAATTCATCTTGTGTAGCTGACTTTCTACTGGCTGAGTCCTCATAGTTGTTGGAATGTTCAGCTTCTGAATAACTCAAAACGTGAAAATACCAGCCACTGCACTTCATGACACAGTTTCTGCCTTGTCCCCTTGACCAAGGCAGCCTTGTCTACATACAGGCATCGGGAGGGAGGTTGCAGAGCACAGTGTTGTGACAGGAAATTGCAGGCCTGCTCACTTGCTTTTCTCACCCTGGCATTGTTGTAGTATACCAGGCAATCCTAATTCCTTTACTATGCTGTAGTTGTATACAGTAGGTGCTTTGTTAATATAAAAAGTAACACATTAGAGTTATGATCAAATACACTTAGTACCTCTTTTTAGTATTTCATGTGCAGAGAACGTTAAGTATCAAAGTGTCAGAACTAAGAAGTTTCCCACAGACACCCATCCAAACTGAGCATGTAATTAGAACCACTGCACATATACAAAGAAGTATAATGCACAGGCTTCAGGAAACACATACATTCACTACACATCTCAGGAACTTTGTGAATCCTGGCTGCAGTGCTTTATCCAGAACTTAAATGAAGTGGCTTATTTTCTTACTTTAGAACATTTGGAATACTTGTTAACTGGCATAAGCAGTTTGGTTTCACTTGCCACCTCTAATTGCTCTTCAGTTGTGGTATACAGTAAAGACATTTTCCTAGTATAAAGCATGTACATAACATCAATTACAAGTGTACCAGTCATAATATGCTATTTTCTGTTGCAGGTGGAAATGCTGGGGAGTGTGGAGATCCTGGAGTGCCATCGCATGGGATTCGGCAAGGTGATGACTTTACTATTGATGGTGTTGTACGATTCAGTTGTGAGGCTGGATATATTCTGCGAGGGTCTGCAGAGAGGAAGTGTCTGATAAATGGATCCTGGAGTGGATTTCAGCCAGAGTGTGAAGGTATGATGCTTGAACCAATGTATTTAACATTCATTTGACTGATAATCTAGGATGGTAAATTTCCCTTGTCTTGTTAAAGTGGTTGTAAAGGCTAAAAGTTTTTTTTACCTTCAAGTGATTGTAACGTTTTTTGTTTTTTGTTTTTAATAACAAACATGTTATACCCTCCTCTGTGCAGTTGGTTTTGCACAGAGCAGCCTGGATCCTCCCCTTCTCGGGTCCCTCTTCGCTGCTCCTGACCCCTCCCTCCTTCGAGTGCCCTTTAGTCAGTAGCTTGCTACGGGGGGCATCCAAGCCGAGTCAGAGCTCCTGTGTATCCATTCAGATACGGAGCCCCGACCTGGCCCCCACTCTCTCCCCTGATTGTCTGACTGACCTTGATTGAGGGGCCAATGCCGCTGCTGCTCTGTCTCAGCCAATCAGGGAAAGTGTAATGGATGGCTGAGGGGATCGTGGACATCGCTGGAGAGAGAAGGGGCTCAGCTAAGTATTACGGGGTGCTGGTGAGGCTGCTACACACAAAGTTTTTTTTATCTGAATGCATTCTATGTTTATATTCTATGCATTCTATTTTATATAATAAAACCTTCTGCCTTTATAAGTCCTTTAATGCATTATCTGTATTAAAGTAAAAAACATTTTATATACAACTGTCCTCCCCAAATATTTACTTGAGCCCAATCTTAGTCCAGTGCTGCCCTGAGAGAAGCAATGCTGTTCTATCTCTCTCGCCTGCATCACTGGACTGTGTGTGTCAATAGATGCAAACAGTATGGCTCAGGATCAAGCTCGCAAAAGCAGCTTGCTTGGGGGTTACTGGAAGGCAAGAGGAGCCAGGAGCAAATACACATACAGGAAGGGATTACGTAGATTTTTTTATATAAAGTAGATTGAACACATTTGCCATAAAATCCTTGCTTGTATGCAAAATGGCAAATTAAAACTTAATGGCAAATTAAAGTACTAAAATAATAGTCCTACTCCTGACACATTTCTTGCTTGATCAGTCACTAAAGTAATTTGAAATTTGACTTAATCTATTACTATACAAAGCATTCCCTACACATAATTGCATTCACAAAGATAGATACTGTTGATAGATAGATAGATAGATAGATAGATAGATAGATAGATAGATAGATAGATAGATAGATAGATAGATAGATAGATAGATAGATAGATAGATAGATAGATAGATAGATAGAGTTGTCTATGCAAATATAATTTATATATATCGTTACTTAACCACTAGGGGTCAGCACTATAGCCAAATGACCCGGCATTGGTTTCTGTGCAGAAGTGATCCTGATTTTGCGCTTTCCAGCTTTAGTAAAAAAACCTTGTTGTGTACTTAAAAGTGGGGTATGTCTGTATAACTAACCTGTAAAGGAAAGAAGTGTATTGTTATCTATGCTGAGGGCAATCTGGTCCGGTCACATGTTCTTTCCAGCGACCGCCTCCAGTGAAGAGCAGTGAGTAACATCAATGGCTGTAGAGCCTGGGCGATGACACCACCCATTAGCTTATTATGTGGCATCCATTGCCAGCTGTCCCCTCCTAAACACTAAAGCTGGAGCTGGAAGCTGATCATGTCACCAGACCGGAGCATCCTCAGAATAGGTAAGTTTACAAATTTTTCCTTTCACAGGCTAGATAGAATAGTCTTAGAATAGGGGTGAGAGTAGGTTTAAGGTTAGTTAGTATTTGACTGGAATTTCACTTTAACCTGTTTTTCTTTTACTGTGTTTTTCTGCCTCATTGTATCATCTTCTATAAACTCCTAAACCTCTCCTATTCTACTCTTGCTACTGTTTGTTTGTAATGAGTAGTGCACGTTAGTTGAGGTCATGTGCACTGCCCTATGCACACTAAAAATCCCATAGTTCATAGTCTATAGTCCCATCTAGGGTTCAAGCAAGAGAGGGTGGCTATGTTCCGACATACAGTGGGAACATGGAGAATTAACGTAGCCACCCTCTAACAGGAAGTCAGATCACAGCAGCAGAATAAAAAGAGATTTGGAAGAAATTGATAACAATATAAGGCACATCTTTGAGTTAAGAATACATATAGAATTTGTTCTTTAAAACCAGAGTTTAGTGTTAGTTTAAGGTTTTAAACAAGTGTGTCCTGCACATCAGGTGGCTTCCTTGTCATATTCCCCTTAGGGGAAGATTTTATAGGTTTACATCATCAATCAAGGAACTTGATGGTGTCTACCCTGTCCAATGTGCATATATTAGCAGATGGTAAAAATAACAGCTCTAAGCAGCTCATACAAATTGCAATCACTAAGAATAGCTTAGAATGTAATAAAAAGTATCCTCCTCTTGATTAATTTTGCTCTAAGAAGTCAGTAAATGAGGATATGGGGCAGGGGGTTGTCAACACGGCTCATGCTTATCACTGCACCATGAATGGGATAGTCTCTCTGCTTTTTTCTCTGTCAATGTCACTTTGCAGCAATGGGAGTGGCTTCCACACCCCATTTGCTTTAGTTCTGTGCCTGCGGGTGCTTTATAATTAAAAACAAAACTGTTCTCTTCTTTAACATTCCCTCCCTCCTCAGTTTCCAATCATTTTAATCATTTGCTCATTAAAGATATTATATCTCTGCATTCTTATATTACAAAAGCAATATTTAAATCCATCAGGAAAGCAAAATGTCTTTTGTTTTCAGAAAAAAAAAAAAAAAACTACAGATTATTGTCCAATTAGTTTTTCAGAAAATAAAATAAGTATTTGGAGCAGCTAGGGAAAAAAGGACAAGTCGTGTAAAAGTTTGCACATTTGTTGCTTGATTACTAAGTATTAATTTGCAATTATTTTGGCAGTGATCTCTTGTGGAAATCCAGGCACCCCTAGCAATTCGCGAGCGATCTTCAATGACGGATTGGTATTTTCTAGTTCTATAGTTTATGAATGCCGTGAAGGCTACTACTTCAGTGGATCCCTGCGTCGTGACTGCACTGTCAATGGTACATGGTCCGGAAGCCCTCCAGAGTGTGCAGGTAAATAAGGAGTTGCTGATTTGATATGGGTAAACTTTTCTGGATAAAGATAACGTGTTCTCATTTATCTTTTAATTGAAATCTCAGAATTTAACCTTGTGTTTATCAGATCTTGTAATTTTGTGTTTTTTTTTTAAAATCTGTTTTACACAGTAATCAACTGTGGGGATCCTGGCACTCCAGCAAATGGTATACGATTGGACAATGATTTCCTGTACAATCGCACAGTGTCCTTCCAGTGTTTGCCTGGATTCATGATGGAGTCAGATCGAGCGCCAACTCTGTACTGTACAAAAGACCGCACCTGGAATGGCACAAAACCTCTCTGCAAAGGTTAGGGAAGTGCCATTGCATCATGTTTGGGCAATGGTTTGCTTATAATAGGTTTACATGGTAGTTAAGATGCGTAGAGACACCAGAGTGTCATTGTTTCATGCCTGCTATTTTCCCAGAATCAGATAGTTGTGCTACCTATGATGTAATCAAACTTTTTAAAAGCGTCTCTCAATGTTGCCTTATTAGAAGAAAACTCAATTAGGCTCAAGATTTTTCTTTACAAGCTGTAAAGGGAAAATATGTGTATTTTGTGTTTATTATTGGGGTTTTTACCTCTAAGTGACACTAAACAATATAGTTAATCTTCAAAAACAACTCATACATATGCACTACTTAAAGAAGATTTCCAGGTTTATTTTGACTCTAAACAATTAATTTAGGTCAAGCTGGCCAAACAAATTATTTGTATTTGCAACAGATGTTGCTGCTGGGTGTACTGTAATATACTATCATATCTGTTTGTTCAGCAGCAGCATGGACAACTTCCTGTTTGCTGCTGAATCTAAAATAATTGGCCTGAATGCTTCCCCACCATTCAGGAGAGGCCTTGAATTTTATCATTAAATGCAACGCTTTTTTTGATTAGATTAGGTGGAAATTGTGACTTCATCCAGCCCCCTCTATGCCTTGACAAATCATAGAAAGCCTCGTATTCATTTATGAAAAATGCAAGTTTTCACTTGAATAGTGGATAAACAGTCTGGCCAATTCTAATTAGTTTGAACAGCAGAAGGGAAGTTATATCAAATTTATATGAATTTGAATTTAAATCAAACTGAACTCTTTTACATGTAGATTAAAATAAATATCAACCTTTTGCCTCCCATGAAACTTGTTGTCGACCGCAAAGAAGATAGGTTAAACACCCACATACCGCACATAAGTGTTCATGGCTCACTGTATAGTAACCAAGCTGTTCTAGACTGCTCTTGGTCTACTGTACTGAAGGGGCTGGCTCCCGATCTTGTGACTGCTGTGACAGCCAATGTTAATTACAAAATAAAGCATGCATGGCTATTTTGACAGCCCAGTCCTTGGGATACAGGATATTACTCTTCACCAGTAAGATGTAAATATATGTGTTTTCCTATTGACAGCTATCACCTGCCCTTCTCCTCCCTCAATTCCTAATGGAAAGGCTGTGGGATCAGATTTTCTGTGGGGCTCCAGCCTATCATACACCTGCTTAGAAGGTTACCAACTTTCCTTACCAGCGGTCCTTACCTGTGAGAGTAACAGGACATGGGTAGGAGAGGTTCCACAATGCTTCCGTAAGTGTGCAACTTTGATGTTTAATGGCTTACCTACATGGTACATTGTAGCTAGTAAGCAACTGTTACCTAATTATGTTCCTTATTTCTGTTTTGTAGCTGTGTTCTGTGGTGATCCTGGAATTCCTCCTCATGCACGAAGGGTTGATAGAGGCTTCAGCTACCGTTCTTCCATATCTTTCTCCTGTCCTGCTCCTTTAGTCTTGGTGGGGTCATCACGAAGGTTTTGCCAGTCAGATGGATCTTGGAGTGGAACACAACCCAGTTGCATTGGTGAGCTGCTGGACATCATGTGATATACTGACTAGGCTGAAAGAGAACCAGTCACAACTGGATTTATACAAGATTCTGATAATTATATCTAATTAACCCTAATACTAAGTACAGCTGTCCTGTCAACTGTCATACCTAACATAATTTCTCACAGCACCTGAGTGTACATAACAATGTGAAAAATAAATGTCACACAGTTAAGTATATACATTTATGGGACTCTGTGTGGGGGGGTCAGGCAGCTGACAAAATAGCAAGTGTTGGCGTTTAAATTGCCTCTGATTCCTGACTCTCAAGCTGAAAAATAAAATGCAGACAAAGTAACTAAAGCTAAAAAAGAGCGGCAAACATACATCTTTCATTAATGAACTTGCACAAATGTAATAATGTAAACCTGTTAAAATTAAAGTTTTTGTAACTGTGGTTGAATAAACACATAGGCCGGGATTCAGAAAGAATGGCATCATTTTAGGCGGGCGTAACGCATCTCATATGCGCTACGCCGCCGTAACTTAAAGAGGCGAGTACCGTATTCAGAAACAACTTGCGCCCTAAGTTACGGCGGCGTAGCGTATATGGGCCGGCGTAAGCCCGCGTAATTCAAAGTAGTAGTGGTAGTGGGCGTGTTGTATGGAAATGAATCGTGACCCCATGTAAGTGAAGCGTCTAATGAACGGCGCATGCGCCGTCCATGGACGTATCCCAGTACGCATGCTCAGAATCACGTCGAAAATACTCAATGCTTTCAACATGAATGTAACTTACGCACAGCCCTATTCGCGTGCGACTTACGCAAATGATGTAAACAACGGAAAATTCTACGCTGTACCGACGTCCATACTTAACATTACCTGCGCTTCATATAGCAGGGGTAACTTTACGCCGGTCATACGCCTTACATAAACGGCGTATATCAATGCGCCGGGCGCAAGTACGTGAATTGGCGTATCTAGCTCATTTGCATATTTTTATGGTAACGTCTAATGCGTCCAGCATAACTATGTGCCCACGATACGCCGGCGTAGGCAAGTTACGCCGGATGACTGAAGCCATGTTTTTCGGCGTATCTTGCTTTCTGAATCGGCGTAAAGATGTGACGGCGCACATTTGTAATTACGACGGCGTATCTTTTGATACGCCGGCGTAAAGCCTTTCTGAATCCCGGCCAATGCCAACAATTTCTGACTAAATCTTAGGAGTAGAATGCACCATACATTAAATAGGAAGAAATGTTTTGAAATTCTTAAAACTTTTGTTCTCAATTACTTCCATCCTAGACCTAACCTACAGTATTACATTACAGAAAAATCTCAGCAGGTGTTGGTCTTTTTTGCTAGGCCCTGGGACCACATGTTGTCGTACTTCCCTTTCCTTTTACTGTAGCCCTCTTATGCCCTGTACACATGTTCGGACATTTGTCCAACCAAATTAACATCGGAATTCCAACGGAATTCTATCTGAGGAAAAAAAGAATATGTTCTCTATGTAATCTCCGATGGAATTCATTGGAATTTCTGATGAAATTTCTCTGATGGGGCATACACACGGCCGGAATTTGCGATAGCAAAAGTCTGTCTCACTTTTTCCATTGGAAATTCTCATCGTGTGTACAAGGCCTTAGACTTTGATTGCAGTTAAACCTGTATGGTGATTTTTCTCCATCTTATGCACAAATCTCACCAGTAGTCACTACTGTTATTCCTCATGAAAGTCTAACTGAACCTTTAGTTTAGATTAGCTAAAGCTCTCCAATCAGTTACAGCTCAATCAGTTAGAGCTCTCCAATCAGTAGGGAATATGGGCTTTAATCATTAGTTCTGACTCAGTAGGGTGCGTGTCAGACTTCAGCATAGAGACCACTGCTTCTATACAGAGAACAATGGTCATTTTCTGAAACACACTGGCAGGATTTTCCACTCAGACTGTGGCTGCTTTATACAAAAAAAATTAACTGCAAGTCTTTAAATGCTTATTTTATGAACCTGGAATGCATTTAGCTGTAAATGAAAAGCCCCAATGGGATATGCATTCCTTAAATAAAATAAAAAACTTTTTGTTGCCATTGATAACAAAGTGTCTAGCATGTGGGATATGTCTTTTGATTTTATCAAGTTTCCCAATTAAAATCAACATGTGTGTCCCTATTAGGATAGGGTATTTCACCAAAGTAACATGTTTATTTATTTCACAGATCCTTCACACACCACTTGTTCTGACCCAGGAATCCCAACGTTTGGAATACAGAACAGCTCTCTGGGTTATCAGGTAGAATACAATCATTTCAGTTATTAACGTTTCTGTCATTTTAAAAGATGGCAAATACAATTGTTCTGGAAATGTTTAAAACATAAAACACAATAGCATAAACATATGTTAAAGCAAAACAAATTAAATGATTTGTCTTCACATTACTACAAATATTGTTTTCAATTAACACAGTTAATTTTGTAATCATTTTAATTGTGGATTTACAGAAGATTTGCTCAGTACCCCTGAAGGATTAACTGGATATTTTAAATTTCTTTCTCTTCCATAGAGGGTCACAAGAATTCAGACATAGTTGAGTTATACTGTTGCCTACAGGAGGGTGAAATACTGGCAGAAAAATTATAAGCTAGAACCCAGTAAAATATCACCTCTACCTAGCATGCCTCAGTTGTTTGCTAGTATCTGATGGTGAATTTCTACATCCTGGTTTTGGAGCATCAGATTGTGTTGGCAGATTCCCCTATTTAGTAGGGGTCCCCCCTCATATTTAGGCATGGGCCCTTAAGGCAGCACTTGGTCTGCTGTGGTTTCCAGTCCTTTTAGTGAGGCCCATTAGTGGTTGTTGCATTGTTGCCTACCTCTCATTTTGACTTCTCCTGTTCCTGACTGTACCTGAATTCCTGTGCCCCTCAATGGATGGGGAAAACATTGGATTTCAGTTCTTGCTGTAATATCCATTTCTTGTAGTGAATTGAGGACATGGGGCCTGCCCTTTTATGTTTTTGATTATCTAATCAGTACTGCTTTGCCACAGACAGCTGGGTATAAGATTTTTTTTATTGGGGGCCGGATTTCAGTTTATCCGTATTCCAGACCTCCAGTCCAATTGTCCTGTAGGTGGCAGTAACCTGACTATATCTAAATTAATGTACTTAGCGACCTTCAAGAAATATATTTTACATACTGTAAGTACAAAAATCCCACTTTTCATTTTAATATTTATTATACTGTTTAATAATAAATGAAGGATCAAGAAACTGGTGTTTCTATTTTCAAGATGCCAAGAGGTCGAATTTAATTATTCACAATATTAAAAAGCAGAAGTAGGAAGACCCTGTGGCAGGAAAGAGGGTCGAGAATGTCGCTGTGGAGATTTTACTGTTGTCCTGAATAGAAATAACTAGTCTCTACGTGGTTTAGCTGCCCAGTATCCAAAGTAAAATATTAGCTGTGAAGTGGACTAAACTTAAAGTGGAACTAAAGAGACTTTGTTTCTCTCTCACGGCAGTGCCACTATCTTTACCTGGTCTTTTTCTGGTTTTGCGATCCTCTGCCATCTTGATTTGATAAATGGGAATGAAGTAACTCATGTGCGCTTGCACAGGAACTCATTTATTATGACACCAAAGTATACCAAGAAAATATACACTGAGCTGTGCATGCAGGTTTAACAATTAATGTTTACTCTGCATAGAGCATGTTAGCTGGCCAAAGTTCTTTGTAACTGTATTTCTTTCTTGTTAATTGAGGGACACAGTTTTTGGACAATAACTAAAAAAACATAGTTCCCCTACTCATTCACCAAAAACAAGTGTAGAGCCCCCCTGTCCCAAATCACCCCTCCCCCCATGTTGAGAGTGTGTGGTCTGGTATGGTTCAGGAGGGGGAGCGTTTGCTCATTTCCGCTACCCTTTCCTGACCTGTCAGGCTGCATGCTTGAAAAAGGGTCCCTACTTACCAAAACGATGTAACATAAGGACAAATGTAAACAGTGCATTCAATATATACCACATAAGGTGGGCCCTTGTACTAAATAATTCACGGTAGATATAAAGAAGATCGTACAATCAGGTTGCATAGAATATAGTAGGCTTTACATATCATACTTCTGAATACTGCACTCTAAATGCATTACTCCTGAAGTTCTTCCACAGAAGAAACTGATTTTTCCATCAGAATCAAGGTCTCGAGTCCATGAATTGCTCCACTCTTCACTTTTGCATGAGAGTCTTGTGTCAGCCCTGTTTGCCAAGACCTCTGCATTGCAACATTTTCCTATTGTGGGACAAGTCCTGAATTCAGGAATCCAGCTCTGGAGTTGTAGAAATCGTTTGTTTCTGTCTTTTGGAAGACTCTCATGACAGATGCCAGCCTCTCTGGCTTTGGAGAAGTGCTGCGCACTATGGGGGTGCAGGGGTACTTAGCCATTGGAAGAGTCTCCTCTCCCCATCATCACCCTGTAACTGTATGAATAGATTGGGTAACTCAGCATTAGACCATCCTTCAAGAGGAACCAGATGTCTACCTGCTGCAAGAGCCGTGTCTCCAGTGTACAACCGAGGCATAGTAATTGGCAGGCAGACTTCCTCATCCTTACCGGAGAAGTGGTCGATACTCTGTGGGGGCAGTACACCTTGATCTATGCCTTTCCTCCCCAGAAATCTATTTCTTGTCTGCTTTGCAGTATGATCCTCATTGCTCCACACTTGTGATATGGTAATCCAAACCAGGTAAGGCTTGTGGTGGGTGCTCCATGGGCTCTACTATGTAGTCTGGGTCTTTTGTCTCAAGGACCAGTTTACACACTGGCTTTAATGCCATGGCTGTTGAACCTCAGATTCCCTAAGGCAGGGGCAGATCAGAAATGATGATTCCATCAATGTTAAAAGCTAGTAGGTCTGCTTCCTGCAAGGTCTATCATCAGACATAAAAATGCATACTTCGCTTGTGTGAATATGCAGGCTTTCATCCTAGGAGTTTCTCCATGGGACAAGTTCTCTACTCTCTACAGCTGGGTCTTCACCAGTCGTTGGATGTATGCATCATATAGCATGTTTTAAAACATTAAGGCTGGCACAACAATGTTAGACACATAAACAAACATATTATTGCACCCCCCCCCCTATTTCTTTATCCCTCCTGCATAATATTATACACCTCAAACTTGTACGAGAGGGTCCAGAGATCTTCTAGATGTGCATTGGGAGAAAAAAGAGATGATTCTTGACATGTTTCATGGACTATGCAAGCCACTTTCTTGGAAGATTAAAATGGTATGCATCTATGAGCAAATAAATAGAATTACAATACTACCTGTATACAATACATTAAGATCACCGATGTTACAGATAAATGCGTATTACTGTACTTGAAGTTTACATCATAACACAACATGGGTTTTTGTTTGCTGTTATACTGTAAACTGCAAGTGGAACACATTTATTTGTAACAATAACTTACTGTGCTGTGTACCATTGTAATTGTTTTGCTCATAGATGCACATAAGCAACATTGGTTATGATGATACTAACCAGTTAGAATTTGTTTTTAACAAACAAAGTAGTTTCCATGCTTTAGTGCACAGTACTACAAGTTGGACCATGGGTTGGAATGTGCATGTATAAGCTCTGTGTATATACTGTATGTGATTTGTCAAATAAAATCTAAACCATAGCGTGTAAACCTGTCTCTTATCTTGAAAACAGGTTGGAAGTATTGTACTCTTCAAATGTCAGAAGGGCTACCTGTTGCAGGGTTCTACCACACGGACTTGCTTACCAAACTTGACTTGGAGTGGTGTACAACCAGAGTGCATCCGTAAGTACACCTTGTATACCATGTAAAAAAAAAATCCTTCTTTTTTGCTGATCCTAGTAACTCTTCACTTTATGGGCCCTATTAAATTCTGCTTCAATCATCTTTTGACCATGCCCACTCTCTTTAAACCTTTCCTTAAGTTCCCGTGCTTGCTTTTTAACAGCCTGTATAAGCAGCTTCTATGTAGTCACAGAAACTACTCAAAAAAATATGTTTCCATTTTTTTGTGTGCAATATGTTTGTACCTACTGTAATGTTCGGTGTTGTTAGCTCTTGTGGTATGGGCTTTTTTCAGTGATTCACTCCAGCCAGGAACTATGTTTAAGGGCATGGTAGCCCATTTTTATTAAAAAGGCAAAATAAAAGTCCAAACAAAGGTTTCCCACGCAGGGGGTTCTTCTCCATCAAACACAGAACAGAAAATGCTAGCCCACCTGGCTCTCTGTAGCAGTACTTCTGCACGTTTTCCTGGTCGCCCAGACCAGCGGAATCCTCAACATAGACGCTTCCCTTCAGCGTCCACAGCTCTGCCTCTTGCAGTCACCGTTCTGGCTGTCTCTTACAGCCTCAGACTTCTGGAGACCTCCTGTCTCCAACTGGGAGCCATGAGATCTTCCTACACACTGATTATAAAGGGCTGTGCTCACCTGAGCACAGACCCTGCTGGTCATCCACAAAATCTGGAGACAGGATTGGAGATTTCGTCCCACCCAAGACACTATGGAATCTCCACACTACAGAGCCCCATGACAAAATACCAAAACCTGGAGAAAGTTGCAAAACCAGTCTTCTCCAGTCCACATCTACGCTCTGTAGTCTTGCACATCTGAAATGTGCAAACCCTGTGTCCAGTTTACAGTGACAGTAGCTCCTACTGTTACATACTTCCCCCCTTGTTTCGAACCCGTAGGGGGCAGAACACACCAGCCCGAATCCTTGATTGGGGCACCTCTGCACCAGCTGTAGGCCCAATCTTTTTTTCGGGTGCGTTTCCAGGCACGCCCTACCCTGGATCGCAACGGGGTCCTATCATTCTGTAACCCCAGCCTACTCCCTCTGTCCTTGGGGTTCCTGAGCTCATGTTTCTTTTCTGGTAGCCACCTGCCTTTCTTGCTACTTTTGGGTGTACCAATTTTTGCCAGCTCACACTTTTCCACGTCCCAATGTTTGTTCATCTCCATACCATATTTGAGAGTATCTCCGGCTACCCCAACTTGTATCTCTTTGTAGGTGAGAGACAAAATAACTGCTTTTGCTGTGTCCGTATCTGGCCCTTCCTTCTTTGGTGTAACGGGTGAGGCAGTATCCGCGCCATTTACTAAACACTGCTCAGCCACACCTCGGATCGCATTAGCAGACATGTCCATCACCACACCAGGCGGAGAGACCTCTGACATCTCCAGCAGCCCCCCAGAGCACCTTCCGTACTGAACCGTATGCGGAAGCACCCTCTCAGGAAACCGAGAGATCACTTGCCACATTATTAGGAAGCACCGTACCAACCCGTTCCACTGGTGACTAATTTTAACCGGCACAGGTTGTACTACCTGGCTCCATCCATTGGTACTACGCAGCACCACCACCTGTGACTGTAATGGAGGCACCCAGGTATACAAGGACTGTGCTTTCACCAGTTCAAGCATCTCCACTAGCATATCTGTAACTTCTACACACTCCACATCAATATGCCCAACATCTTTGAGGACCTTAACCTTATTAGAGACATGGAGGGGCTCTCTTATTGGGGTGACATTGGTCCCTCTCTGAGCTCTATGTACGGGCACCCCCTTACTGTCCAAACTTATCGTCACTTGTTTCCACATGTACACTGCATGCTTCATTCGGTCAGTTTCATCACAAACACCCTCATAAGACTGCGGCCTTGTCCTAGTCTCCCTCTGAAGGACATCCTGACTGTCTTGCCACTCTGAGGTTTCTAAGTCATGTGACACCTTGCTAAGCTTTGGGCTATTTCCTTCCGACCATGGTTTACCAGAATCCTTCTCAGATCCTAGAAATTCCTCAAACCCCAGGAAATCTTCCTCAGAATTACCCTCCTGAACCTGTAGGGGGCCTAATTCTGCTATACCCTTTAAGTCTTCTGCGTCAAACATACCATTTCCTGTCTCAATATCATTTTCAGGGTTTGCTACAACCATATCAACTTGACCAAGAACATCAGGTCTACCATTATTTTTGTTGTCACCCATGGTAACCAAACCATCAAAAATCGCAGATAAGCTGCATTTTTCATCACGGTCAGAAATATCAATGCATTTGTCACATTTAATTTCACCCATGTTTGGCCAGGCAGTGTCTGGAGAGGAAGTGCACCCAGCGGTGTGGTTATCTATGGCAGCTTCACTATACACCAACTCCACTGGCATGAAATCCTCTGCCAGCAACTGTCCTGAACCCTGACCATCATCACATAACACAACATTTGGACCTTTGACTACAATCACTTCATTGATTGTTGTGCCATCTGGCACTTCCACCAACATTAACTGATTTGGCACGGCATCATCCATTACCATATCATTGGGCCCTTTGTGGATCACAGACATGACCTCCTCTGCGTGGTCACCGTTACTTGGCATTTCTATCTTGTGAGCAACATCATCTGCAGCAGCAAATGCACCATTGCATACAAGTTGCTCTGCGGGTCCTTTATCTGGCACTGCAGAAATCATGTCTGCTCCACTCTTACCAACAGAGGCCTTTTCCAACAAAGCCAACAGGCTTTTTGCCCATCTGTCCCAGTCTGTTATCTTTGCGCTACCAGAGGGACAGAGTGGCACAGCAACAGACACATTGCAAACGTCACTTTTGTCTAAACCAGACTGTGGTAATACATTTTTAACCAGAGCAGGCTGTAATACCACACTCTCACCACCTTGCTCTGGTGGTGCTTCAATAAATGCATTAACACCTTCACACCTGTCATTGTCAGACTGCAATAACCCATTTCCATCATGAGTGTTTTCAAACATTTCCATTTTAGCATTTAACATTTTGTCAACACCATGTTAAGGTACCGTCTTATCCCTCAGAGCGGCACCATAGCTGTCCCAGGCAACCTCCGGCTCCAAAACGCAGAGCTCCCTGGGGGTTTCTAGGGACACCTCTGTGGCCTTCATCACGGTTGCTAGGGGAGATAGCACATAATTAAATGCATTCGTAGCAACATGTATATCTCTAGTGAGGTGCACTAGCCCATTAGCAGCTGGACCATCAACTTTAGCCAACACAATATTATCAGTTTTACCCATCACATTGTCACATTCAAGTTTACCACTTGCCTCCCCACTGAACAGGGCACAGCAGCGAGGCAAGTCCTTTTCCACACAGACAGTGGATCTCCCATTTGGGTCACTGAGACTCCAGTGTGCACATTCACATAGTCAATCTCTTGAATGCATTTACCAGCAACAGTCTTACCGATCATTGTAACAGGGGTTGTCATGTTCATTTGAGTACGTTGTCTTTCACTGGCCAACTCTCCCTGGTGGCTATGGGATGAAACTGCAGCAGCAATTTATGACTCCTTAACACTCCCAGGAGGCACAACAGGTACTTCCTCACTGTTGCCAGAGGTGATTGCAAACACGCTTGCACAAGGATCTGGTTTAGCAGACAAAGACGTCTGCCCAGTAGCAATATCTCCAGACATGTTCCATAACCTGGGACAAGAAAAAATTCCATGCCCAAGCCGACCACATTCCAGGCATGGTACATTTTTGCACATATCTTTAGTGGGACGCCTCTCCACATCTCCACTGTAGCTCCTCCTTCCAGTTGACATTTGATCTCTCATTGCCAAGGGAGACGGCACTCTTCCAGCTGTACTTTGCTGACTCTCCCAAACGCAGCGACTTTGCGATCCTTGAAGCCTTGTTGCTTTCTACTTGCCACGCTCCTCTGTCGGCAATACGTTTCTCACGTGGTTTGCATACTTGATATCACCACCGTTGCTACGGGCAACCACATACCGCTCTAACTTCTGATCCGCCTTTTGGACACTCCTGGCACTCAAATCAGGCTTCCCAAACATTGTCGCAGACCTTTGTTTAGCGATGTCCTCAACATAGACGCTTCCCTTCAGCGTCCACAGCTCTGCCTCTTGCAGTCACCGTTCTGGCTGTCTCCTACAGCCTCAGACTTCTGGAGACCTCCTGTCTCCAACTGGGAGCCATGAGATCTTCCTACACACTGATTATAAAGGGCTGTGCTCACCTGAGCACAGACCCTGCTGGTCATCCACAAAATCTGGAGACATGATTGGAGATTCCGTCCCACCCAAGACACTATGGAATCTCCACACTACAGAGCCCCATGACAAAATACCAAAACCTGGAGAAAGTTGCAAAAGCAGTCTTCTCCAGTCCATATCTATGCTCTGTAGTTTTGCACATCTGAAATGTGCAAACCCTGTGTCCAGTTTACAGTGACAGTAGCTCCTACTGGTACACTACATAGATATTTTTGGTATGATTGCCTATTTCTTAATATGCCTTCACCTATGCACTTGTATTATTATGTATACACATTGATACATCAATTTCATGTCAGGCTATATTGTTTGACATTTCTTAATATATATACAGTATATATAGATATACAACATTCGTCCGAAAACAAATGAAAAGGCAAAGATCATGCATGCTTAGAAACAACAGAATACCTTACCATACTATACAATACATTACATCACTTCCAAAGTAGTATTCTGTCATTCGAGAATGTTTGTAACTTAAAGGAGTTGTAAAGGAAAAAAAATGTTTGCCTAAGATTAATGTCTGCAAGGTAGACAGACAGAATAGTGTAATGATTCTGCAAAAAAAACTAGAAAATACCTATTAAATTCCTTCATCTATATCACCTCCTGCATTCTAGTTCTCTCATTCACTTCCTGGTTTTCGGCGCTCATTCTTGTAAGAACTACATTTCCCAGTATGCATTGTGGCATGCCCAGTAATTCACACCTCCTTGAAGTCTCTAACATGTAGAGAGTGTCCTACCGCACAGATGTAGTTCCCAGGAGTGGGTAAGCACGTCACTGACCACCGCAGTAAAGCCCCCCCTTCACGATGGTGAGTAACAATCAGACAAGCAGGAAGTGAACGGAACAGAGAAGAAATAGAGCAACTTCTGAGCAAAAACGAACAATTAGGAAGTGAAAAGAGGAATGTCTGCAGGTAAAGGATGCTTATTATGAAAAAATAATAATTCCTTTACAACCCCTTTAACTAACCTCTTCATTTTCTATATGAGACTAGGGTGTAAAAAAATGATGATCATTCGTCCAAAAGTCTCATCATGTGTACGAGGTGTAACCCCCCTGGCGTTATTCCCGAGTCTGGCTCAGGGTAAGTTTTCTGTACCAAAAGCGGTATCCCCAAGCCAGACTCGAGCTTGCCTCGCAGCAGCCACAGACAAAGTTACTTACCTTGTCCCCGGATCCCGCGATGCCTCCTAGCTGTGTGAGCGAGCGGGTCCTCGCTTGATTCACACAGTGTCCCTGTGTGCTGCCGATCTCTGTTCCCTGCGACGTTACGACGTACGGGGGTGGAGAACGGCGCCAAATTCAAAAAAGTAAATAAACACATTACATACAGTATACTGTAATCTTCTAGATTACAGTACTGTATGTAAAAAATACACACCCCCCTTGTCCCTAGTGGTCTGCCCAGTGCTCTACATGTACTTTTGTATAATAAAAACTGTTCTTTCTGCCTGCAAACTGTAGATTGCCCATAGCAACCAAAAGTGTCCCTTTATGTCAAAAGTGGTTTTAGAGCAGGTAGAAAACAGCGATAATAAATTATAATCACTTGCAGAATTGAGCGATAGCGATTTGTGGGGAAATTCGTCATAAAAAAATAAAAGTAATGACAGCGACAGCGACAATTCTGCAACTGAACACATTTCAGTGATTTTGAGTTGATTACATTATTAAATCATTTTTATTATAATTATATTATTATTTGTTATAATTATTTATTATATTATAATTTATTACTTTGTTTTTTAAACATACATCATACCCGAGATGTCTATTAAACTCTTGTCCAGACAGATTAAAGTGAGTTATTCCTAAGAATTACAGGACTACAGTGTAAAACGCCAAATTTCCTTGCAAAATAATGGTACCGCTTTCAGCACCTAAAATCTGAAATAATCATACCGCCAGGGAGGTTAAGAGTCATGTTTGCGTTTTAGTTGCTTTTGTTTCAATTAGATGTTTAAGACTTTGGCTCTTGATATAAACATAGAGAAAATAAATAGAACATAATCATAGAAATAGAAATACATTTTAGTATCTTAGGCCGCGTACACACGATCAAATCTATCTGCTGGAAACGGTCGCCCTGACCGTCCCAGCAGACAGATTCGACCGTGTGTACGGGCGAGCCGACGGATTTGGCCACCCGACAGATTTCAAAGCATGCTTTGAAATCTGTCGGCTGGTAACCCGTCCGCCCGACATGTCTGCTGGTTAGTACGCTAACCAGCAGACATGTCTTCTCGCACACGCGCCGAATGGTTTCGACGCATGCGCGGAAGTGTTTTACTTCCTGGTGCGGTGACGTGGCAGTGTCAACGTCACCGCCACATCAGCGCGCCGTCTGGCGGCGGGGATTTTGGTTTGAACGTGTGTACACGATCAAACCAATATGTCCCCAGCAGACAGATTTGTTCAAATCGGTCGGCCCGACCGATTTGAACAAATCTGTCTGCTCGTGTGTACGCGGCCTTACAGTATTTATGAAGATATCAAAATATTGATTTTCTTTTATAAAAGGTATATCAGAAAAAAGTAGTGTATGTGTAGTTCTTTTTTTTTTATATTATTGTAAATCCAGACATATCTTATTGTTTCATGGGGAGTGTGGATTTTAAGGATTTGTTTATGTTGAAGCTGAACTCCAGGCAATTATTACAAAAACACTAAAGAATGCAGCTTTGGGTTCATAATAAAAAAATAAAAATAATTAATAAATGTATTTTACAAGCAGCTACAACTGATATTGTAATTTAATTTTAGCCTTTTGTACTTATATATACAACAACACTCAAACGGGGAGAGAATAGGGGCCAACAAGTGTCCTAGACTAGATTCACATATGCTGACAGGAGGAGAAGGCATTGATTTGACGTCATCAGTCTATCACTGCTCCTTTCTTGTTTAGCAGAGTAAAGTCATGTCACCAGGCTGACTGTGCTAAATGGCAGAGCTGTATAATTCTCAGAACTTAATGGACAGAAAAAACAAATCCTTCTAAGACAGCTTCCATATGTGAATTTAGTAAGCTGTTTTCCTGGAGTTCAGATTCAACAAGTATATGCATGCCTAAGCAAGTTATTATAACGATAACGTGTTATTAACAAGAATGTGAATTTTTGTGGTTATTTTGTAGTTTTTAACAAAAACATATTTTCCCTCTTTGTACAGCTCATAACTGTCGGCAGCCTGAAACTCCCCCTCATGCTAATGTTGGAGCACTGGACCTGCCATCTTTAGGTTATACATTGATCTATACCTGCCAGTCTGGTTATTACCTGACTGGAGGCTCTGAACATAGAACCTGTAGAGTGGATGGAAGCTGGACTGGGAAATCACCAGTATGCTCAGGTATGGGATACAAGTGCTTTATTATTTATTAACAAATCTTGGTCAGGCAAGTACTACGATCCTGAAAAATTTAATTGAACAATGCTGTCTGCTTTTTCTGAATGTATGATTTAAGTATGCAACCAAAAAAAGTTTGTTTTTACCATATCATCATCTGATGGCGATAAAAAAAAAGATAAGCTTCCATATTTGGATCATTAAAGTGCAAACGATCTTTGTTTTGGTAGCTGTTTCATTTGAAAACAAACTCATTAAACCACAATGGCACATTTCTGGGCACACTTGCAAGATGAGATGAATTATTAAAAGATTTCTAATAAACAATTATTTTACATGACTATTGTCAAGGATTTATCACAAAGGGAACACATATGCATTCTGACATGTAAAAGTATTTTAAAGTAAATATAACAGCACACTTTTTTTGGATTTTGGATAGAGTAAGGGAAGGTTATAACCCTGTAAAGTATTTTTTGTATTTTATTTTTTTGCTATTTGCGTTCTATTGAAGATTTCCATTCACTTCCTGTCCCATAGCCAAAACAGGAAGTGAAAAGATATCCTTCCAAAGTAAGTGTCTCCAGGGTGACCAAAACTAGTGTCCACATATGAAGAATCCCTTTCTATCACTGTTTTGTTGTCAATCCAAAATTTGGGATTCATTTTTTTACTTTCACTTTCACTGATACTTAAAGCGAAGTTTCCTGAGGGAAAAAAAAAACAAAGTGAGAAGCTACAAATACTGTATCTGCTGACTTTTATTATAAGGACACTTACCAGTCGAGCTGTCCAACAGCTTCTGGTACAGCCTCGTACACACAGTCGGAATTTCCGAAGGAAAAAGTCAGACGGACTTCTTCCATAGGAAATTCCGATCGTGTGTAGCCCCATCTGAGAAATTCCATCAGAAATTCCGATGAATTCCATCAGAGTTTAAATATAGAACATGTTCTATTTTACTCCGATGAAATTCCCGTCAGAATTCCAATGTGCTTTTGGCCAGGAAAAAGCTTGATCGTGTGTACGCGGCATAAGGGAAACCATCAGTGAAACCTTCAGGCTTCATAGATGGTTTCCTGCACCCCTTATGAATAGTCCTATCGTCTTCTTGGACACAGACAGGTCCAAAAAGGCAATGGGGGGGAAGGAGGAGGGCCGGATACAACTATGGACGTGACGTCCCCCACCCCCACCGGCAATGGGAAGGAAGTCCTGAAGAAAACATGCTAAAAAGATATATATATTAAAAAAAAATATATATATATATATATATATATGTATACAAAATGAGGGGGGTGGGGTGGTCAATTGTTTGAGACCGAGTTCTATTTTTGCCTGGAACTCCACTTTAAACAGGACTAATAAAGAAAGTGAATCTGAGGATTTGGAAGGAAGGTTGACCACACTCCAAACTTAAAGAACAATGAGTTTCCAGTTTTTTGTGTGCAATATGTTTGTACCTACATAGATATTTTTGGTATGATTGCCTATTTCCCAATATGCTTTCACCTTAATATTATTATCAATGTTATATATTTATATCTCCTGTTTATTGCATTTTATATAAATATCTATCTAGGTATATATATATATATATATATATATATATATATATATATATATATATATATATATATATATATATAAAAAGTTCTTGCTTCAAAAATGTGCTAACCATGCTGCTGTCTTTTTGTGTTGTAAGTCTGTGATGTAATTTTCTGTGAATTTTACACATTGTAGCTATTTTCTTTCTGAACTTTGAAGTGCGGTCAATCTTCCTTCCATATCCTCTGCTTTGCCACAAACAAGGACTGGACCTGCATCCTGTGATTCAGGAAGGGGACCTACACGTTTCATCTGGAGCGGTGTTTGCTCTATGATTATTGGCAAAGAGGCTGACTCTCCATAACAGGGGCACAGACAGCAATAAAAACTGACAGGTGTTCTAAACCCTCCACTCCAATCTAAAAATAAAAAAATAAAATGCTTTACCCTTGGTTACAGTTTAAAGAGGAAGTAAACCCTCTCTAAAAAAAACACCCTGCAAGACAAAGGCATAATGAGCTAGTATGCAAAGCATACTAGCTTATTATAAATTGCTTACCTGAGATCGAAGCCCCCGCATCGGTCCTCGTTCCCCTCTTCCGTCACCGCCATCTCTCCCGGAGTGACTTCCGGGTATTGCGGCTCCAGCACTGTGACTGGCCGGAGCCGCAATGACGTCACTCCCGTCACGATCGCCGTTGGAATCAGCATGTGCCAAAGACAATGGTGCCCGTCCTTTTTTGCAAATATCTTCTAAACCTTTTAGGTTTGGGAGATATTTCTTTCACCTACAGGTAAGCTTTAATCTAGGCTTACCTGTAGGTAAAAGTGGTCTGTAAGGGTTTACAACCACTCTAAGGGCATAATAATAAAGGTAAAATATCTGATTGGAAAATGGTTTTATTTGAAAGTATGTATCCAATATTTTCTGGGCATTTAAACTGCATCCTCCTTTACCTTTGTTTTGTTTTTATAGCTGATGTTAGGCCTAGTGGAAGACCCATTTCCCCAGCTAAAGAGCCTCCCATCCAAAAAATTTCGGGTAAGAACATTCTTATGCTTTTGGATACAAAATGTTATTGTGTTATACTGATTTCTTGCCACTGTCCAAAACATTAGTCGTTGGCCACTTTGTACACTCTATATAATGATACTTCTTGCCAACCTTCTAGCCACCATTTTGGTCAATAGAAAAATAGGATTATTTACATTAGAACTCTTTAACCACTTAAGGACTGCCTCCTGCAGATATACGTCGGCAGAATAGCACAGCTGGGCACAAGCACGTACCTGTACATCCTCTTTAAGTGCCCAGGTCTGAATCTCCGTGACCATGGCCGCGGGACCCGCGGACCCGATCGCCGCTGGAGTCCTGCGATCGGTCCCCGGAGCTGACGAATGGGGAGAGCTTCCACGTTCTTCACTGTGGCACTGTCATTAATCGTGTGTTCCCTGATATAGGGAAACAATCAATGATGTCACATGTCCAGCCCGCCCCCCTACAGTTAGAAACACAGATGAGGTCACACTCAACTCCTTCAGCTCCCTCTAGTGGTTAACTCCCAAACTCCAATTGTCATTTTCACAGTAAACAATGCATTTTTAATGCATTTTCTGCCGTAAAAATTACAATGGTCCCAAAAATGTGTCAAAATTGTCTGATGTGTCCACCATAATGTCGCAGTCATGAAAAAAATCGCTGATCGCCGCCATTAGTAGTAAAAAAAACATAATTAATAAAAATGCAATAAAACTATCCCCTATTTTGTAAACGCTATAAATTTTGCGCAAACCAATCGATAAACGCTTATTGTGATTTTTTTTTTACCAAAAATAGGTAGAAGAATACGTATCAGCCTAAACTGAGGAAAAAAAATGATATATTTTTGGGGGATATTTATCATAGCAAAAAGTAAAAAATATTATTTTTTTTTTCAAAATTGTCACTCTATTTTTGTTTATAGCGCAAATAATAAAAACTGCAGAGGTTATCAAATACCACCAAAATAAATATCTAATTGTGGGGAAAAAAGGACGCCAATTTTGTTTGGGAATCACGTCGCACGACTGCGCAATTGTCAGTTAAAGCGACACAGTGCCGAATCACAAAATCTGGCCAGGTCCTTTACCTGCCTAAAGGTCCGGGTCTTAAGTGGTTAAAGTATAATTGTAAAACCCTTTTCACCCCTTTCCGGTGAATTGCGTTATTGCACATGTATTAACAGGTATTGTGTTAATGCAGCCCATTCAAATAAATGCACCAAAATGGACCAGAAAATAGAAATGCGTAATTTTTAGAAACACAGCACACCTCAGTGCATAGTAGTGCATTAGGGTGTGTAAAAGGCACCACAATGCACTGACGTGTGTACTTATATATATTTACAAATAGGTCCTAATGTTTTATTATGGCATTATTATAACTAAGACCGCACTTACTGGTAAACAGGAATGAGCAGAGTGATTTTAGTGCAATTGATTTTGCTGTAAAATTTCAGATTTCACCAATGTAGAAACTCACTGAGCTGTGTAGACATAACATTTTCTTTGGAAAAAATATTACTATATCTGATTTTTTTTTTTTTTTTTTTTTTTTAAGGGTGTGTGTTTGGAGAAATATGTAAAGTGCAGCATTTGCTTCATTTAGTGTTTTTTGTATTTGTGTTTTTATTTCCATTTTTTGTATATCTGAATGTTAAATGGATTGTAAAAAGTTTGTTGTTTTGTTTTTGTTTTAAAAAAAAAAAAAAATATTGTATACTTAATGGTTTTGCACAGAGTAGCCCCCATCCTCCTCTCCTGGGGTCCCCCAGTGATGCTCCTGGCTCCTCCCCGCATCGAGTGACTCCTCCGAGACCCTTGTCACTGGATTTGATTGACAACAGTGGGATCCAATGGCTCCTGCTGCTATCAATCTGTCCAATGAGGACCTGAGACAGTGGCTGAAACTGCTGGGCTCCTTCTCGTCCCTGGAAAGATCGGGATCAGGTAAGTAAAAGGGGGAGCTCTGAGGGGCTGCTGGACTACAAAAGGTTTTTCACCCAAATGCATTAACAATAAAGCTTAGGCCTCTTGTAGACTATAAATATATAAGGGTAAAATAGTAGCATCATCCAAAATTGATGGAAGAGATTGGGACAAGAAAAACCTGTCCCCAACAGGTCACCAAAGAGAGGGGAGGGGGCCTACCGCAGTACAAACCTGAACACAAAAATGTCATTTAAATATATGTTTTATTAATACAACAAATACAAATTTACAATAGATATCTCAAAGTAACATAGGTTATACAAATACACGTTTTAATGCCATTTGGAAATATATCCCAACATAACATGTGTGTCACACTGAATGTGCTCCATAGAGAAGAACAAAAATATAGTGGATCCTCACAAATCATGCATTACTCTTTCTCAACATGTTTCTCGGAGCTTTGCCGCTTCATCAGGAGAGTATTATCAGTGGATCCACATCAGAACAACACCCAAGGTTCCCCTATGGCAGATATGAGGGACACATAAGGCATGGATAGGAAAATAGAACTGGAATGGCCGATAGTCTTATGCATCCAGGGGGAATGAAACAAATACAGAGGGCAGTGTAAAGAGTTTGTGTGCAAATACAGATAACCTGCACAGTTGTGGACTTCAGATAGGAGCCACACTCCAGGTTTCCCTTGTCCCAATCTCTTCATAGAATGCATTAGGGTGAAAAACCATGAGGGTTTACAACCCCTTTCATTTTATTTTTTTAATTGACCTTTTCAAGGTTATTTATCTTATTTTTTTTCTAAATAAGGTTTATAGGGGGTAGTTTCTTTGGCATAAGAGCAGATTTAGGATGCGATAGTTGACAGGAGCTTCCACAACTCTTGGAAACAGTGTAAAGTCCAACCTGCCATAACACCTTCCCTTTGCCTCCCCTATTGACTCCAATGGCAGGCATGTGAAAACAAAATTTGGCTGATTCCTATTGGTAAATAACTTTTTAGAAATAATAGGGATGAAGGTACTTACATGGCTGTTATGCCTTTTTTTCTGATGTTTTAGAAGAGAAAATAGATATGTAAACAGAATATTATGACTTTTCATTTCTAATACTAAGTATAATAAGTATTACTTTTGCAGTTCCTGCAGATGTCTTTGCTAAAGACTCTCTGTGGAAAGGATCTTATGAATACCAAGGAAGGAAACAACCTGCAATGCTCACTGTCACCAGTTTTGATGCTGTGACCAGTAAAGTCAATGCCACTATGATTGATCACAGTGGGGTGGAGCTACAAGTGTCAGGTGAGTGTATAATTATTATATTTGTGTTACAGTTGATTAATTTCTGCCATAAAAAGGTAAAAATAACACAACAGTGGTAAAACAGAGTGGTCAGTGACTGATTCTGTAAGTATGCTTGGAAACTAGGTATACCATTTATGGAAAAACCTAAACATTCAATCAGAATCAATTCAGACAATTCTTATGAAATAATTAAAATCCATGTTAGTAGAAAGAAACCAGCACACTAGCTTAGTGCATCCATCTACTTTGCTGTGATAAAAAATCCACCCACAATATCAGTGTGGATCAGAACGGATACGGAGGCGATTCAGTTTGCATGTGTTGCGCTATACAAGTTTCTCACTCACTCATCAGTGAATCAAACAGGCTTCTCGAGTTCAGTAGGTGATTCCCTCACTAGTACCTCATGAATAGCCAAGTTGTATTTTGTAATGTTCATAGTAGGTCATCTTTAATCATAATAACTAAGCTGTCGGCTTGATCTGGCCAAAACCTTTACAAAACTGGATTTTATTTTTGCTTTAATATATATATATATATATATATATATATATATATATATATATATATATACAGCTTTTGCATGCACAGAGGGCATATCTATAAACGGTCTAAGAATGGCTTTTTTCATAATTGTATAAATGTTAATGTTAATCACAGGTATTTTCAAAAAGGAAGATTTCCACCTGCTTCTCCAAGCATACCAGGTCCGAGGGCCCAAAGAAATTGTCATGGAAAAGTTTAAGATGGACAGCTGGGCTTTGGATGGCCATGTAAGTCACTTGTTTATGCTGATCCTATACATTGGTAGTGAATCAGGTGAATCAGTATTCCAGCCATATGCATCTATGCTTTACCATACATTAATCACCCATCCTATCAATACAGGATACTGAAAGACTGAGTGGCAAATTGTAGGCAGGCTGACAATATATGTGCTTGTGTGTAGTCATTATGCAACTGAAAATAGGCTATGGGTAAAGATCATCTGGATAATATAGAATACGCAAGGAAATTATATGTATTATGGATCTGGTCACATAAATATACTACATATATGCCACCCAATGTTTCACTGTGGGCACAGTGTTCTTTTGATGATCTGCAGTGTTGTTTTTGTGCCAAACATATCATTTTGAATCATGGCCAAAAAGTCCAAACTTGGTTTCATCAGACCATAACACATTTTCCCACATGCTTTTGGGAGACATCAGATGTGTTTTTGCACAATTTAGCCAGGCTTCTGTCTTGCCACTCTACCCCATGGCCCAGACATATGAAGAATATGGGAGATTGTTGTCACATGTACCACACAGCCAGTACTTGCCAGATATTACTGCAGCTCCATTAATGTTGCTGTAGGCCTCTTGGCAGCCTTTCTGACCAGTTTTCTTCTTGTCTTTTCATCAAATTTGGAGGGACTTGCAGTTCTTGGTAATGTCACTGTTGTGCCATATTTTCTCCACAATGTTCCATGGTATATCTAATGCCTTGGATATAATTGTGTACCCTTCTCTTGAATGATACCGATGATGAGATTCCTCTGATGCTTTGAAAGCTCTCTGCGGACCATGGCTTTTACTGTAGGATGCAGCTAAGAAAATGTCAGGAAAGACCTACTAGAACAGCTGAACTTTATTTGGGGTTAATCGGTTAATCAGAGGAACTTTAAATGATGGCAGATGTGTACTGACTCCTGTTTAACATGAGTTTGAATGTGATTGCTTAATTCTGAACACAACTACATCCCCAATTATAAGAGGGTGTGCAACCACATTATTTTTGTGCTTTAGTTTTACCCCCCCCCCCCCCCCCAAAAGAGTTTAGTTTGTTTTTCAATTGAGTTGTACAGTTTATAGGTCACATTAAATGTGGAAAAAGTTCTGAAATTATTTATCTCTTTCTTTTGTCTCATTTTTTTAAATCACAGAAACCTGACCTTTTAACAGGGGTGTGTGGACTTTGTGTATCCACTGTATATGCATGATTGTTTGGTTAAGCTGATAGAACTTTTATGGATTTAAAGAACAGGAATTGGTTCTTTTATTTATTAGGATCAACAGGTATTTTCTGCAATTGCAGAAAATATACTTAGCCTAAAAATAGAAAGCTAATACAGATAACATATCTAGTGACTGTTAAGGTGCAGTATATTTTGTTCTTGGGTTTAGCTATCCGTTCTCTATGCTTGGAAAAAAAGTATGATTTGCATAATAAATATTGTAATTCACCCCCAGTCTTTAAAACTGTCAGCATATTCAGACATGCAGGTGATTGCCTCATATGGCCATTGACTGCTGAATTCACAAAAGTAGAGGAAAAAAAGTAAAGACAGATGATGGAATGCTAAGGACAGTCCTCATTGTCATTGTAACACACTAAAGATATGAATGGTTGGGGTAGACACTGAGCTATCCTGAATATAAATGAAGGCTATGGATCTAATTGTCTCTTAGCTGTACAGAAGATAGGGAAAGGACAAGCGCCTCTTATCTGCTGTCACATGCTATATTTCAGTACTGTTAATTCTACAGATTTTATGTCTAAAACACGACATGTGCAATCCTATGATAACTGAATTCTAAAACCAGATAACCACCTAGCTTTAACCATTCAAACAAAATCTCTTTTTGCATTTCCATTTAATGCATTTCCATTTTGTGATAAAACCATGATGTGACAAGACAATGACAGCTATGCAGAGGATCAAAGCACATGATTAAAATTCAACTTTATTTTTTGGGGGGGAAAAATAAGTGCATAAAGATGTAGCAGAGATTTTACTAAAGCAACCCCAATTGCAATTATTAATCTATTGAGTAGTAAATGTATTTTCATTGCAACAGCTGGGGGCAACCATGTTCACCTTGGGTGGTTTATGACAAAAAAAATATATAATCATAAAATGTTCCTTTTACATTCATTTAAACGTTGACTCCGTCAAGAAGGTTTAACTTTGTCTTTACAAAGACCCTTGAGCTGTCTCTTTTGCCTCACTTTTGGTCAATGAGTTTGCCCATCATAGTAGTGGGCCAATCAAAAGGCATACAATATTGAAAGGGATGAGAACACCGTAGATTTCAGGGCCTCTGAGATTCTGAACCAGCCTACAGGCACTGAAAATGTCTGCTTTTCCAACAGAGTTTTTGTTTAACAACATTGACAAGAATACCATGGTTTAGTTCAGGGCTCAAAATTTCAAGCCCCGAGCTACTAGCCAGGCCTCAAGAGTTACTCGCCACCAGTTGCCCCACCTAATTCATACACTGCCCTGCGCCTAATTGCACCCGTAAACACGCCCTCTTAGATTATCTCATGGAATGACACTGTTAAATGTTTTATGCAGAATCAAGTTACACAATTAATACCAACAACAACTTTAACAAATTGGGACAGGGCACTGGGGGCAGACCAGAGGGACAGGGCACTGGGGCAGACCAGAGGGGCAGGGCACTGGGGGAAGACCAGAGGGAAAGGGCACTGGGGGAAGACCAGAGGGACAGGGCACTAGAACTGTGTCTCTTCCTAATTCTCTTTCTGTCTCCTCTGCAACTCCAATCCATCCTCTCTCTCCCTCTCCTATTTATCTCATCATCAGGAGCCTGTGTGTGTGGCTCGACGCTTGCCTGTCCCCACTTACCCCTTTTATTCAGGCTGGCAGTGAGGAGCACAGCACACATTGAGACCAGTCTGTTCGCAGTGCTCAGGCGGAACTGTTGGTCACTTACATAGAGCATAAGGAGAAGAAAACTGCACGAACTGGAAGGCTGCCGCTCTCATGTCAGGGCAACTTTCAGTGAGCGCTGCACCGGAGTGGTAATTTTCGCAATCCTCCACCTCACTCATTACTTCTTGCTTCCTGCTCTCTGCTCTCCAGCTACATTGGTCGGGGGGAGGGGGGCAGGTTCAGAGAGGTCATACTGTTAGCTCCCATTGCTTAATGAGAATTGTAAGGAGAGCACCTGTGTACTGCTCTGCCTGTGCGCGGCTCACCATACTACTTTTCCCGAGCATGCACCTTTTCTATTTGGCCGCCAATCTCATCGGGACTCTAAGTGTAGGCACAGATTGGAGGGAGATTGGTCATGCAGCCTTGTCATCACTCGCCCCCAGCCTAAATCCACTCGCCAAATGCTAGTAGGTGAGTGGAAATTTTGAGGGCTGGTTTAGTTCATAGGAAAACTATTTTTAAAAAGTAGTTTCTGTGCTTGGCTTCCTTTAGAAATAGTGAAATATAGGGACAGATCCTGCTATGTTTCAAGATAATGTTCCTGTACAAACATGATTTTCTTTATTCTAAACTATAGATCTCTTCTGAAACTGCCGGAGGAACGTACATCTACCAAGGATTTGTGCGTGGAAAAGGATTTGGCCAGTTTGGATTCCAGAGAATAGGTAAAACTTGCTGACTTAACTGACTTTCGCCATTGTATGTGAGAATAAAGAGATAAATGCTTCACCAGTGAAGTTAGCCAGTAGTAAAAAATGCACCTGTAAGTAGGATAGGTTAATCCATTTGCTGTTTGCTGCATATCATTAAAATAAGGCGAATCTGCTTCTTTCCGAGGATAAATTGTGTTTGTTTCTGAATTGCCATTTTAGTGAAAAACAAAGGGTTGCAATCCATCTGTTATAGATTTACCTGATGAATCATAGCTAAGACTAGGGGGAATGGGATACCCTTCTAATTTTAGTGTGACATTTTCCTATTTCACCTATTTTGTGGTTGCAGAGTAGCAGCTGTACCATACTGAATTTCATAACCCAAAAGAAGGCCAGTCACAGAGTTAACTTTAGTAAAGACAGGGCTTCTGTCTTGGGGAGGCCATATGAGGCATGGCCTTCCAAAAAATAAATTGCCAAATGAAGGTACCCAATAGAAATCCTAAAATGCCCCCTAAGGTCAGTGTCTAGAAGCAGTTCTAAAATACACTATGAAGAAGCTGTCTTAGTCATCCCAAATAGACACACTCTGCTTCTGTATCCCTCTGTATTTTATATTCTAAAGTTGTTTTCTTGTATAGGTAATTGCAAGAAGTTATATGCTGGTGAAATGGTGTTTGTTACACTACTTTCCAGCCCACACATGCACACATATTTATATACATATTTTACACTCTCCTTTGTTTTTGGATAATTTCCCCATGTTTTAAATCCACCCTTGACCCTCTTGTGGTAAACCACATACTTAACTGCTCATCTCTGCCTATTCTTATGTCAAGTATTTATGTAATAAAGATATCATTATAAGATTTATAATGTGAATCTAAAGATGAAGTAATCAAAACTGCAAAAAATAACACCTTGAATGATAGCACATAATTACGGAAGTTCAGTGTCCGTATTTTACCTAGTTTGTATGGTTGCTGTCAGCCTACTGTATATAGACTGCATAAGAATGCTATGGTAGCCATTTCTTTTCATGATGGAATGATTTACAGATAGAGCAACTATAGCTTTGGGGTAGATTTTTAACTTCATTATTGTAACAGCAGCAATCATGAATGATGCAATGCCCAAATTTAAAACCCATATCCAGGAAAATCTGTGTTAAAGGACCAATTGGCAATTACATTGGGTGGAAGGTGCTGTGCCAACACTTGTGCTTCTCTGCATGCAATAGGGCCCTAGGTTAGCTCAAAGTATGTACAAGCACCTGCATTTTATTTTATGAATATGTACTAACAGGTTTACTTGCATAACTTGTAACTCGTTTCCATAAAAGCAGTTTGTAACCTGTGCTTAGTAAAAAAATATTTCTTGTGGTTTCTAATCTTGTTGACATGTCTCTATGTCTTTTGTTGTTATAGATAGAAGATTACTAGAGACCAATCCTGACACCATAGGACACTTTCCATCCAACAGCAGCTCAGTGGCCGCTGCTATTCTTGTGCCTTTTATAGCTCTCATTATTGCTGGTTTTGTCCTATATCTCTACAAACACAGGTATTTTAATTGTGCACCAGGAAAATGTATTGTAGGTTACTAGGTCAATATAAGATAACTAAAGTGAATTAGTGCTTTGATCTTTTGATAAGGTAGAAATGTACCTAGATTCAGACATGCTTGTGAAAATCATAGATCTATAGGCAGAGTCGCAGACATAAAAAAGCATACATTAATAAAAAGTAGGGCAGATGCAATGGACCACTTAGTTTTCTACCATCACTCTTCTATGTTTCTATATTTCCTAATATAGTATTCAAATAAAAAAATAAATAAAAAAACACTCTCATCTGACTTTAGCTTTATTAGGGAAATATATGCAAAATAAACAGCTAACTCTGGTCCGCAAATGCCTGCATCAATTTAAAGTACAAATACATTTGAATTACAAAGGCTCCTGCATGACAGGCTAAACAAGTAACATAACCATTTACTGTGACATTTACAAGCCTCAAAATATTATCCTGTCATGACTGTCTCTCACACACTCACCCTGCCACACACTAGTTCTCACAGTGGCAGGGTTTCTGCAAAAGCCAGTGCTGTCAATCCACAAAGCTGTGGGCAGGATTAAGTGCGGCCAGGTGCTGATTGATAAGCTATAGGCTTGTGATTCAGTAATGACATTGCTCTGTGCAACATTTTTTTTATAACACTGTAGTACAAGCAGACACACCCTAAATGAGACCGGCAAAACTGCTCAGAATTCAGGAGCAGTGCAGCATTGTTGACACACCAACATAGAAAGCTGGATTAGTCAAACTTCACCTTCACTTGCAGACTCAAGATGTGCTTGTGGAACTTTGCAAGTGGACTAAAACCGTGTGCACACGATCGGTTTGTCCGATGAAAAAAACGATCGTGTGTGGGCCCCATTGTTTTTTTTTCCATCGGTGTAAAAAAAAAAATAGAACATGTTTTAAATTTTTCCTTGGATAAAAAAACGATAGGAAATTCTGATCGTCTGTGTAGAACTCCATTTGGAGGAAAATCCATGCATGCTCAAAATCAAGTCGATGCATGCTCGGGAGCATTGAACTTCATTTTTTTCGGCTCGTCGTAGTGTTTTACGTCACTGCGTTTTGGCATGGTCAGAATTTAGTCTGATAGTGTGTATGCAAGACTGATGAAAGTCAGCTTCATCAGATATCCGACAAAAAAATCCATCAGATTTGATTCTATCAGAAATCCGATCGTGTGTACACGGCTTAAGAAAAATTAAATGCAGCAGCAAATATTTTTCAGACTAAGTCGATAGTTCTACTTTAAGATTTCTAAATCTAAGAGTTGGGATTCTACATTCGTAAATGCCCCGTGTCCTCTGTGAACCAAGTTTAAATAGAAAATCATCAACACACTATGGGGTTGATTTAATAAAACTGGAGAGTGCAAAATCTGGTGTAGCTCTGCATCAGCAATTAAAAAAGTTGAAGTTAGAAGCTGTTTGGCTACCACGCACAGCTGCACCTGATTTTGCACTCTTCAATTTTAATAAATCAACCCCTATGAGTTTCCTCATTGTTAAGGAAAGTAAACTATTATGTGCAAATTCCAGAAAAATAACCTAAAGATAAAGTTAAATGGCTCACCTATTGTACATGAAATTGTGGCATTAGTATAAAAGTAAAAGCAAAGTAGAGGAGGTGTTAGTTGTGTCAGAAAATTAGATTACTACTATATCTACAACAGCACTGTCAAGCTTGACTGTCTCCACTCTACCTATCTGGAAAGAATCTTTGGTGTTTAAAATGGCTTGCCATATCACACCTCCTAGTTTTCTACTTTTCCAAACAAAAGCATGAGTTTTTCTTTTAAGCCCAAGGACGCTAAATCAACTTTATCTCAGTAAATTTTAACTAACGTAAAAAGATTGAAATGGATGTATGTATTTATCTGTTATTGGTACAATATACTCAGATATAGGCCTTAGTGAAGCGGTGTATGTTGGTTTATTTGACTAATTTGATGTTTGTCTCAGCAGAAGACCGAAGGTTCCATTTAATGGCTTTGCTGGACATGAGAATACAAATGGCCGGGCCACATTTGAGAACCCAATGTATGAACGGAATGTACAACCCACAGAAATAGTGGCGAATGAGACTGAGTTCACTGTAAGCACAGTGTGCACGGCTGTATAGCACCTGCCCTTCATCAGGTAGGTAAATATAAAGGTGTATAGTGGTTATGAACATATTGGGGGGAGATTTACTAAAACTGGTGCACTCAGAATTGGGTGAAGCTGCTTTGTCAATAAAACCTGGACCCTCACTGAATGGTAGCAATAAGTACAGTACATACATTAGCATCAACGTGGGACATATGATATAGTTAAATATTATAAAGTAGCTGGGCTTACTTTTGCCCTTTTGCACACAGAATACACAAATGTCAGAACACCAGCACCTCATTACAAGCCCTATGATGTCACATCTAGGACAGGATGCAAGATGAAAACAGAACAGGATGGAGTTACAAATGTTCTGGAGACATATGGCAGTCAGTCCAGTCACTGCTCAGTGTGGGGCAGGCAAGAAATTGCCCTCCTCATGCTCTGTAGTCAAAAGTCTGTACAGGCAGGTAAAGATTTTTTGGTGTGGTCATTGCATTTGTTTTTATGTGGTCATTGTTAACCATACAGCAGGATTAACTTTCATATATACTACAGCCATTTCTGCAAAGTGCAAAGTGCTGAGGCCAAGCTTTTATTTATTTTTTGCATACAGACAAAAAAATAAAAAAATTAAGTGACAGAGAAACCATGAAAAAATTGAGTGAAACTATATGGGGATGAAAAAAAAGAAGGAAACATGAGAGAGAAAAAGGAAAGAGAGAAGAAAAGAGAGGGGGGGGCGACGAGAAATGGAAGAGAGAGAAGTGAGGGGGTAAGAAAGAGAGAGTGAGATAGAAGTAAATTTAGAAAAGGAGAAAAATAAAAAGAGTGGAGAATGAGAAAGAAAAGGAGTGGAGAATGAGCAAGAAAGGGAGAGAAAGGGGGGAAATAGAGAGGAAAGAGAGAGAGGAGAGAGATGAGAGACAGAGGAGAGATAGATGAAAGAGGGAGAGAGAAACGAGAGACAGGAAAGAGGAGAGAGAGAGAGAATGAGCAAGAAAAAAGGAATAGAGAGAGGGGGAAGAGAGAGGAGAGAGGGAGGGAGAGAGAGAAGGAGAATGAGAGCAAGAAGGGAAACGAGAGAATGAGAGAAAGAGAGAGAGAGGGGAGGAGGAAAAAAAGAGAGAATAAGATATGACAGAAAAATATAGAGTGGAGGAAAGAGAGAAAGAGAGGTGAGGAGAAAGAGTATGAGTGAGAAAGAGAAGGAAAGAAGAAAATAGAGAATGAGAGAGGAAAGGAACGAGCGAGTCAAAGAGAAAGAATGAGATTGGAAGAGGAGAAGAGAGTGTGTTTAATGATTCCTTTGGGTGGGGAGGTGCAATTAAGCAAAGGTTGCACTATATTCATGCAAACATGTTTATATTTTACATGTTTTTATTTTGACTCTGTGGGGTTGATTTACTAAAACTGGAGAGTACAAAGTCTAGTGCAGCTGCGCATAGTAGCCAATCAGCTTCTAACTTCAGCTTGTTCAATAAGGCTTTGACAAAATAACATGTAAGCTGATTGGTTTCTAGAGATTTTGCACTCTCCAATTTTAGAAAATCAACTTTAAGGCTTCTAGTGCTAGAGACATAGACATTCTTTCTTCAAGTCTGCAATGACAGCAGATAGACTAAGTTCTGACATCAGGACTCTCTGCAATATAACAGGCTGGTGTTCATATGACGCAGTAATACGTTGACTATGCCTCAAGACCATTCTTAATTTTCGTGAGGCTACATATATCTGCATTTAGAGTAGAGAAATACTTTAGGACACCGGTATTTTAACACAATGCAATAAGCATTGTCTCCTCTGTTTCTGTGCTCTTTTTTTTTTTTTTAGAATCTTGCAGTAGGAAGCTCTTCACACCAGACCTATTCATATTAGAATAGTGCTAGAAGCAATAGCTACTAACCATACCAACACTCTTAAGAGAATTTGTAAGCTCTGCTAGATGCTGCATGCGTGACCTCGCCTTTAGAGTATTCTCTTTATTTATTTTTTTCTATAGCTTATCTTATCTTATCTAAAATATTTCCAGAGAATTCAAGTTTTACAATAAATTGTATATTTTGTCCAGATGCTTCTCTTATTTGTTCCTTTCTTCCCATATAGTGAACTGAGTTTTCTTGGAGTCTTCATCCTGTCTTTCCTCGCCCCGCAACATCATCAGTGGGCAGCTGTGATCACCAGTGCCACGTGTAGCCACTCCATTTCTGATGACATCCAAACTGTGCTAGGCCGGTGAATTCAGGAAAAAACAGGAGAAGACCCCGTGTTCAAAGATGAAGCAATGTCAGCAGTGGACTGGCAACCTCCCGTGCACCAATCCGCCAGGGCCTCATGCAGCCTTGACAACAAGGTGTCACCACGCAAGTGGCAGGTCTGCCACCTCAAGAGGTCCTTATCCTCCAGGGACACCGTGCAAGTGCTTTTATAATGAACTTGTATACATGCAACGTTGGTCAGAAGTGGATATAAACAATCCTATATATAAATATACATATTTTTATTCAGCAAAGAACAAGTTCCAAAAAGTGCTTTTCCTCCATTCTTCTCCGCCTGATCCCTGCAGCACATAACAGACTGTGTGGCGTTGGCGGGAAGGGGGAGCGCAGCCTTACAACCCAAGCCCCAGGTTGGCGTGGGAGTCTTCAACCAGCCAACACTTGAAGGAGAGCTGTCCAGAAATTTTGCTCTGAAGCTAACCCCATCTCATTGGTCTGTGAGCACATACAAAACGTGTACTGACACTCCTTTCTCCAGCTATAGATGAATACATTTTACCAATATAATATTCTGTGTTGCATCATTCAGGAAAAGTTTGGCCGCATTACCTCGAAAAGTCAGAGTTGAATTAGAGGTGTGAGATTGTCATAAGCAATGCATTGCAGGTTCTGTTTGTTTTACATTTTAAATATGTATGTTAGGAGACATTTTAGGGTGCAAACTGCTAGGATAATTATAGAAACCCTCAATAATAGCAGAAAGTTATCACAATATAAAAACTCTATGGCACAAGTCCCAGACTTGGGGATGGTGGTGGGGGGGGGGGGGCATAAATGTTTTTGCTCAGCTCAATAGGTTGAGTGGTTTGGCATCTTGAATGTTCTTTTAACAGCCACTGAAAACCTAGGCTTATCAAGTATGGCATTGTGACAGCCTGTGGTTCTTTACCTCTTCCTATGACAATGAATGAAATCACTCATTCCTATGAATGTTTTAACAGGCAGTAAGATCACAATGTATTATTCTTAGATGTATTTTTATATTCTACTAAAAATGACCCAGTTCTCACTCTATAGATGCAAATCAAACAAAGCTAGTGTAGCAACTTCCTTACAATAAATACATCAATTAATACATTTTATATAAATTGATTCTAACGAAATAAATAAATATAATATATAAAGATACAGGTATATAAAAGTTTAAGATATACATTTCCACTTTGTTTTAGCTGATTGATGTTACAATATTATTATTCATGATGAAAGCATCAACTACCTCTTCTGTTATAATGTACTGGATTGTTCATAGATTTTGAATTTGCTGAATATTTATACTCCATGGCATCTATTTTGGTTCATTTTGAAATGCATTGTTTCCTGTGCAACAGTATGACTATAGTGTCTGGTAACTAAAAGTTTTTGAAAAAAGTACTGCATGTTGCCAACGTACCCCATTCAGATCTTACTATTTATTTTCTAATCTGCCCTAAAAATATAACAGGAAGAAGCTGATTGGTTAGTAAATGCAATGCTGTTCTTCCACTGCCATTTATAGGATCCTTCGTTTGGCAAAACTGAATTCTGCCTAACAAGCTGTAGGCATCTATACAAAAGCTGATGTACTGTAGCCATTCAACATCACTGTGTGAGGATTGGATCTTTACTTCAAAAGATCCTGTTATATGGTTTCCACATTATAAAGGGCATTAAGTCATCATGCAACAACATTTCCATTCTGGGTATTTTTACCTAACAAGTGTAAGCTACTGTCATACTGGTATGGTTATGGGCACATTTAGCTTCTGGGTATGAGTTTGACAGATGCATTATGAATGAAAGTGTCTAAAAAAAAGGATTTATGTATTTCCCTTAGAAACCAGGACTGTTTAGTGCATATACAATTCTTTCTTTATAAATCCTTTATAAAAAAAGGCCTAATGTTAATTTCTCTCACAAAAAGAGAACATGCCTTCTTTTAGGAATATATGATGTCCTGAATTCATGTTTATGTCAATACATCTGCATTAAGATGTCTAATTGCAACAATAATAGACCTATGTGATCCACAACCCCTGTGTTCCCTGCAATGCATTGCTAACTACACTATACAGTACCAGTCACAGCCATTTGTTAACTGTTTGGTTAACTGTACGTACTATAGTGTCACAGGGTCTTGCTGTACAGGGGATATGTAGCATATTGTATTGCACTTGTTAGGAAAAAGAACATACTAACCAAGTTTGAATGTAGCCCATATCTGTGTTTTTATTTTGTTATTATGTTAATTATGACATTTATCATTAGATTTTTAAAATGTAAACATTACCATTTGTCACATTTCCTTTCTTAGAGGTGGTGTTTCTGCCTGTTTTTTACGTAAATAATAATAATCTTGGAAGCCTCAATATAGTTCTTTTCTTCACAAAAGCAAAATCCAGCTTCTGCTCCCTTAGTGTAGTAACATTTCATGGTCCTTTCTTGTCCACCCCTCCTCTGCAACACTACTACAAGTAAAACTCTGTTCCAGTGCCCAACCTTGCAGATAAAATGGTTGACTTTGGGGTCTATTTTTACAAGGTTGGGCTAATTTTTCATATAAGCAAGTGCCAACATGCTTATATGTGTTATTGCTGAAGTAAGCACTGTCTAGTTTGTGAGTATAAAATAGCACATAAAAAGCAATCCTGTGTGAGCTAATGGCAACTGGCAGTCGTGCAAACATCACTCCAGTCTATAGCCCCTTGCCTGTAAAAGGCACGCTATAACTCCTGTGCTCTTGGGTATTTAGCCTTATTAAAATGAAGGCTTATGTTTGTTTTTTTTCTTTCATATTTGGAAGGAAGGGCCTTGGTGTTGCTCTATAAAGGGATCTGAAGCAGGGGTTTATCGGTTATATAGAGTGCAAATGTGGAATGGGAGTTTATATGCTGCCATCTTTGTTGTGCTTCACAAACCATTAGCAAAAAATATAACCGTTTTAATACATCACCATAAACAGGCAAAAATGCATCATTAAATAACAATAAATATGTTTTTCAACATGTTATATTGGTGCTTTAACTATTTTGCACAACACAGTTAAGCAGATTAAATACGTGGACAGTAAACTGACCCATCTCTGGTTTCGCCCCGGCCGCTCCCAACTCCTACAGTCTGAAATGCAATCATTATCAGGACTAGTTCATCGCTCTGCCACCGGCCTCCCCCTTTGCAACCCACAAACTACCCGTGGAAAGGACAAAACAGAATAAATAGACTATTTTGTACAGAGATATATTTTTATGAAGAGAATTTGTACAGTTAAAAACAGAAATAAAAGAAACCTAAATCAAATTGAATCCTTTATGTCCTATTTGGATTATTGTATCCTATGGTAGTGATGAGCTTTTTTGTAAATGTAAAAATGTACAAATGCCTTGTTTACAGAAGATGACTGTATATATGTAATCTATACACACTCTGGCTTGTCTGCAATATAAACTGTTTAATTTATGTGTCTCTGTATATGAGGCTTCTTTTTTTGTTCACTTTGCCTTTTAATTTTCATGATTTTGAAAAGCTATTTTAAATTTTTGGGATTCAAATTAAATCTAAATTTTTGCATTGTCTTGTCTACTGTGACTTCTCTTCTAAGGCAGGAGTGGAATAAATATAGTCATTTTAGTCGCCATGGTATCTGATAGCAGAAATGACAGCTGCTTGAAATAGGTAACCGTGAATTCTATGATTTTCAGGTGTGCTAATACAGCTGGTCACAGAATTATTATATATGAATATAATTTATTCTGGTGAGACCACGTAGCAGCAGAGAGCCTTAGCCATGCATGGTTAATGGAAAACTCCAGCCAGGATAAAAATTATTAGTAAAAATGTATATTGTCGGGTTGTGTATATGTTTTATTTTTTAAATATTAGGCTATAGTAGTGGTCATGCTAAAAGCTTTATTTTACCAATTTGCTTTCTACAGTTGAGGACATTTCTGTGATTGTTGATTGTTTCATTGTTAGATCGATTTTCATTCTGTGCGACAACTCGTTGATCCAAAAAGAGGGTTGTCTCAGACAGACACGAAAACCAGAACATTATGGAAAAATATATTTCCATCAAACATTGCATCAAGAAACATTGAAACATAATTATTTTACGCATCGATGACTGAACTTTCTGCAGCTGTAGCATTGCCCTGGAAATTTGATAAAGGAAATAATAGCAATAGGAAGCTGTAATTGCTAAATGATATGCAGATCGGATGTTCTGATTGCTTGTACAAATTCAGTCATTTAAAGAGCACCTGAACAAGCTGAGCGCAAAAAAATAAAGCCAAATTTCAAGGACTAGTTAGTAGTATTCCCTGTGGAATCCCTGCAGCTGATCTTTTTTTCACTGCCTTGTTCCACACTGTGTCTCTGTTTGATGACTGCCAACTTGATAGAGGTGCAAGACTTTGCTTTAATTTCTTTTACTTTACTCATGTTAGTGCTGCCCCACTGATGACTGGTCATCGGATATCTAGTAGGGAAATAGGAATGATCAAGAAGCAACAGGAGAGACAGAGGAAGTATATATTTACTACAGCTCCTCAGGTACAGCTTCCTCTCCAGCAAGGAGAACAGTGAGCAGTAAAGTAGACATTACCGAATCTCACTCCTAGGCAGGGACATCTTAATAGCATTGGGGGCCCCTGGGCAAAGTAATGCCCTGGGGGCCCTACCAGTCTACCCCAATTTATGCACCTACTATCAAGAAATAAAGTATAAATAGTTGATAGAGTGAAATATATATTTATTAGCTCTTACAATAAATTTGATAATACATGATAAGAAAACATGCTATAAATCAAAGTCTACTAAAAGCACAGGGCACAGTATGGGAGGGTGCTAGGAAACAGGAGGTCACAGTATGGGGAGGGGGGGTCATGAGAACACTATACTGGGATCAGGAGGGCACAGTACAGGGGGGCAGGAGGGCACAATACTGGAGTCAGAAGAGAACAGTACAGGGAAGGGGGTCAGGATCGCACAATAGTGATAGCCGGGGGCATAGTATAGAGGGTGCAGAAAGGCACAGTACAGGAAAAGGGGTGTACAGTACATGAATGAGGTATTCAAGACCACAGTATGGGAGGTAGGAGGGTTAGAGTACACAGTACGGGGGATCAGTAGGGCACAGTACAAGGGGGTAAGAGAACACAGTAAAGAAGGACACAGTATAGGGGGGTAGAAGTACACAGTACAGGTGGGGTGCAGGAGGGCACAGTACAGGGTGGTAGGAGGACACAAGAACAGGGAGGCAGGAGGGCAGAGTATGGGGCGGTCAGGAGGTCACTATATAGGAGGCTTAGAGAACATAGTACAGGGGGAAGAAGGGCACAGTATATGGTACAGTAATGTATAACACAGATATTGTCTTATCAAGCAGAACAGTCAGGGATGCTGCTGTCACAGTTCTAACATGTTCTGCCACTGGGCTAAATCTACAATTGGAATGTGATTTCTTTCCACTCAACCCTTCTCCCAGTTTCCAGTCCTCTTTCGGTAGAATGGGACTGTGTCTGCTTGTAAAGAGTTCAAGTGAGATCATATGCCTCTGATCTAAGTTGATTAATCTTCCTCATTCTCACCAGCATATATGAAGACTCCTAAACAAACCAATGGCTTTGTATACTGGTGTAACATGTAACATGTTCTAAAAAGTGAATACATCCTTTAAGTTGTTACTCGTGCACAGGTGTTTTTGTTCAGGTCACTAGCTGACAGGTTCTTGCACCTACACAAGCGATGTGGATGCAGGAATACCCCCTGCTGGGACACTGTATTGACAGCGGAGACTTTACCCTGTTAGAATACACTTATTAGCGCTGCAGCCGATTGGCTGCAAGCCATAATTAAACAAGGCAAGAGAAGCTGATCTAATGATCGCCTTCTGTCTAACAGGAAGAGCTACATACAAACTGAAATTCAGGCATTCCCCGCTGAACTGGATAAATCTCAATCCCTGTGTTCCCAGCTTTACCTTATTCCTTGCTCCAGCAGGCTCCCTCCACTGCTGTGACTTGTCCCATTCAGGATCTATGCAAGTTAAGCCCAATACACACACAGCCTTTTGGCTGGCTTCTGTTAAAGGGGCATGACCAAAAAGGTCTGCTGACTGGCTCCCAGTCAGCACTCTTAGCCAGTGTTCTGGTGGGAAGGCCGTCCCCCTGTCATTACTCCGATGCTGCCTCTGTTCCGGCAACAACATCCCTGACAGCTGGCGGTGGAGTGATATTCAGATGTCAGGGATGCTGTAGCCGGAAAACTACAGAGTCAGTATCAAAAAATGCAGAAGACTGCCTGCTTACTCCGCAGCTGGTGACTACAGTTCTTATAGAAGTTACACAGATCCAAATGATAAATAGTCCCACCTTCAGCTACCATTGAGCTACTGAAAAAGAGTTCTAACACATTCTGACAGTAAAAAGGTCCTGAGGTGTGTTGGATGTGCCTGGTCATTAGGGTGTGCCCAGGCACACCAGGAACACCCTGTGTGCACGCCTATGAGCTCTGTATAAGTACAGATTACACTGTTTACATATAGAATCAATATATTTTTTTAAAGTAGAAAACACTGCTTTGCTGATGAGGGTGTGGGAAAAAAAGAACAGTTACTGTATATGGTGGGAGTGTTTGAAAATACAAACATTTTGTCAAGAAGTAATACAACAGATTCAAGAAATTACAGGAGTAGATATACCTAAAAATCCAGAAACCTATTTATATTACATAATACCAAACTTACAATAAAACAATATAAAAGAACTATAATACCGCATTTAATAAATGCAGCAAAAAAAACTGATTCCAAAACACTGACAAGCATTGGAAAGCCCAACATTAAGAGAATGGGTTCAAAGGGTAGAATTTATATATAACATGGAAGAATTGTGTCATTATGGAGAAGATAGAATCAATTTTTTTTAATACTTGGAAAGGATGAAAAAAAACAAAAACACACTCTGAGATAATGAAAAGAGAGGTATATGGAATAAGCTAAGGAAGATTATAACACATGTTAAAGGAATGTTGTATGGGGAAGGCGAGGGGAGGGGGATAGGGGAAAACTATATTTTTATGAATGAGAATTTTGAACAAAGTATTTTGTATAATGTGAAATTTAATAATTATAATACAAAAAAGAATGCATCAATAGATATATAAAATAAGGTGATGACAACTACTGTCTTTCTGGTAAACATTACAATAATAACTCAAAAGACACATTTTCTGAATTTTTTTTTTTTAAGATCCATCAAAACAACCTGGAATCTAGAATGCATTTTTGCTGCCTGTTTGCATTTATTATTATCATAGCACCCTAAATTAAATATAAAAATAGGATCATTTTAAAATGTAAAAAGAATATTAAACTAAAATATATATATAAGTTTATTTTAGTATTCTTATTCTACTTTAAGATTGTATTTGCCTACATGGTGAAAACATTCTAGACGATTGTCTGAAATGAAATGAAAATGCAAGCATAAAAAAATAGAATTATTTCAAAATGCATACATTTATTATCAATAACTCGTTTTCTATTTTCCCTTTGTGGTGACATAAAAAGTATATGTGCACATAACACTCTAACCCTGTCTCCAAGAAGACTGCTCCCTGCAGCTATACTGTTCCTAGGTTGGCTCGCTACACAGGACATTGTGCCAGTTTGGGCTGGCAGGCTAGGCCTGCATATTCTTAAACCAGATTCCTTCTGCCTCCAAGGGATAGGCAAAGATAGCTGACCCAGAAAGAAAAAGCTGTTTTGCAGTCATGTCATATCTTAAACTTTAAAGTAAAACTCTAGTCACAAAGAATAGAGAATCCATTAGTTGGTAACAACAGGACAAAATGTCAGAAAATCTAAATTTTGCAGTCAACAGGACTCCTTATGAAATTGTGGTCAAGATTTATTTTAGTTTTATTACCATAGTATGTGAGGACTGGTCAAAAAATGGTCAACACTACCAATCCACCCTGGTCTCAGTCTTTGCTTGCGAAAGTCAGGAATTTACACACCTTTCTCCCACTTGGTCTTATGTTAGCTGTGGACAGGTCACAGTGAAGCAAAGGAGAACATTTATTCAGGTATTTCAAGTGTAAATAAGGGCAAAACTTTTGATAGGGTGGAGAGGAAATAAAACACCTCTCAGGTTGTTTTTTTTTTGGATCCAGGCCCAGACTGGCCATAGGGCAAACCGGGCATTTGCATAGTGGGACGGACCGCCCACTCTGTGGCATGTTGATGATCAGGCTGCACAGCGGGGTAACCGATGACTGCGGCCTGGACAGGTTTAATACAGGCCGCGGTCGCCGCTTGCCTACTGCTATGCAGCCATGCCTGTGTCATCTCTGCCAGAACTAGCAGGTGCATGGGCTGAGCTGTATCTCTCTCACACAAAGCTCAGCCTCAGAGCTGCGCTGACAGTTACGCTCTACACTCCTCCTCCAGCCATGGGCGTTCACACAGTGGGGTAAGGTGGGGAGAGCTACAGGCTGCTGTCACGATGTTTCAGCCACTCGCCCCCCTCCCCTTCTCATGTCGGCAGAACAGGGGAAGACAGAAGGATTTCCTGTCTGTTCTTCTTCCCTCCCCATTGGCCACAGCAGAGGGCCAATCAGAAGAAACTAGAGGGGCATCATGGGAAATGTAGTCCCAGAGATAGGTGGCCAAATTGTTCTCAGCAGGGAGCAGACTATAGTCCCCAGCATGAACTCTGCTGGGGGGGAGAGAAACCTGGAAACAAGGTGAGGAGTGCTATGCTGGTGAAGCTACTACAGGAGACTTGGAAAAAGAAAGAGGAATTAATAGCACCAGCATCACCAGAGAAAGCCACGCTGTACCCACAACACCAGAGAGCGCCATGCTGTAGTAGAACCACCAGAGAGAGTCACACTGTACCCGCACCACCAGAGAGAGCCACAAAAGCCACACTGTACCCGTACCACCAGAGAGAGAGCCACACTGTATCCGCACCACCAGAGAAAGCCACGCTGTACCGGCACCACCACAGAGAGCCATGATGTACCCTCACCACCAGAGAGAGCCACGCTGTACCTGCACCACCAGAGAGAGCCACGAAAGCCAGGCTGTACCCACACCACCAGAGAGAGCCATGCCGTACCTGCACCACTAGAGAGAGAGCAGGTCAGTGTCACTTGGCAGTGTGGGCACAATAGGAGACAGACAGTACTAGCAGTGTATGGCCACAATAGGACTGGGACACTGTAATATAAAAGGGACTGCACTGTAAAGGGGTACTGTAAACATTGCAGTGCCCCTTTACAGTGCAGTCCCCTTTATATGACAGTGTCCCTGCACATTACAGTGTGAAGGACCGACACAAGCCACCACCGCAAATGTCTACCGACACACCCCCACGGGTCCGTGGAAAAGTTGGCTGCTCAGTCTAAAAATGCCCGAGCCTATTTTTTGCCCCAGTCCGGGACTGGTTGGATCTTAATAGTATAATTTGTTTATATATTTATTCCTTCTAGATTCAGCAAAAGTCACATAAATAGATTTTACAGTCTTTGTGAGAATATACACTGTATTTATAAGGTTTGATTATAGTCTGTGCATTTCTTTGGAGAAGATTACATATGTTACTAATTAGGAGCTATGAGCTGGTTCCCCTTTCCACCCCCCTGATTCTTCAGTAGCTAGTCGTCTAGTAATAAGTCAACCCCCACTGTTACACAAAAGGGGGAGGCGGTCAAATTGAAGCCTGTGTTTATTGGAACAAAAGGACTGTTTTTAAGGGTAGGAGAGGGAAACATTTTGGAGCACATTTGACTGTAGACATGAAAAGACACGCATCTTATGAGACACACAATATTTATCTTAAGGACCCTGTTAGGGGTCTAAACTTGCCTTCCCCTTATGGATATAGATCAAGTGGTCTGCGCCTTCCCTGATGGCCCTTGGACTCTTGCTCCTCAGATAGTATGCCTCATTCACATATTGTCATATGAATTGGAAAATACGGACATTGGCCCGGATTCACAAAGCACTTGCGCCGACATATCTCCAGATACGCTGTGTAAGTGCAAATATGCGCCGTCGTATCTGTGCGCCGGACCCACAAACTAAGATACGCCTAAAAACAGACTTCATCCCACCGACTTAACTTGCCTACGCCGGCGTAGAGTGGGCGCATATTTACGCTGGACGCATGTGACACTCCCATTGATTTTCTATTCAAATATGCAAATGAGGGAGATACGGCAATTCACGAACATACTTGCGCCCGGCGCATGATATACGCGGTTTGCGTAAGTTTTAGGTCCCGCGTAAATTTATTCCCCATAGATGAGACGCAACCCATGCAAAGGTATGGACCAGGGAACACAAGCCTACGTATTGTATGTTGGACGTCTGTGAATATGGGCCGACGTGGGTCTGGCTAGGCATAGGTTACATTCACGGCGTACACAGTGATCCGGCGTATCTTAGGCAGTTGTTTTGACGTGGTTGTGAGCATGCGCGCACAGGGATACGTCCACGTCTCAACGTATGCGCAGTTTGTTTTAAGTACTTATCTGTCGCCCGGCCCATCATTTGCATGGGGTCACGCTTTATTAGCATTGATCACGCCCACTTCCAGCCCACTTCCACCTACTTCCACTTACGCCAGCCTGCTCCTTCGAAATATAGGCCACGCTGGTGCAACTGTGGGAGCATTTGCTTTGTGAATTCCATGCTTGCCTCTCTGCGCTGCGTCGGCGTAGCGTAAAAGAGATACGCTACGGCGGCATTAAATGTGCGCCGATGTCTGTGAATCCGGGCCATTGTGTTTAACTGTATAAAAAGGTGATGTTTATTAATAAAAGTAAGCTCGCTCACATTTACAGGTGCACTGTATCTGGTGTGTGCAGGTGGCTCACTGAGTACATATAGGGGTGTATAATTCCCTTCTGGTCACTTAGACATTCGCAGGTCACCTGTAGCTGGCTATTAGCTTCCTGGTAGACCACGATGATGTCACAGGATCTGCCCTTACACCTCTCAGGTTTTATTGGGGTCTGTGCCCCCCGTTAGGGAGATTCAATCGTCCAATGGGGACACTAGTTCTGGTCACCCTGGTCATAACAACAGAATTTCTCACTTTGATGGGAATTCATTTTGCTTCCTTTTGGCTATCGGAAAATAAGTGAAGGGAAATCTCCCCAATAGGACAAAGATGGCAAAAAAACTGACAGGGATTATAACCCTCCATTACACTATCCAAAATGAGTAAAAACAAAAAAAGTTTTGTCTTTATTTCTACCATAATAATTAAAAAAAAAATCTCTTTATTTCTTTTTTTTTTGCTTTTAGTTGGCCTTCATCATTTGGATTTTTTTTCATCTTATGATCCTACTTTAATTTCTGCATTACGGTCATGTGCAGCTTTTAACAGAAAAATAAAAAATCAAAGTCACATTTAGTGCCATGTGGTCCAGCGCAGGCAAACACACTGCATTTGTCACCTTTGTTTGGAGTGTTATTGGAAATACATTGACACCTACAGCAGATCACACACTCGGTGTGTTTTAAACGCGGTGCAGGAAATGTGCACCGCATGCGGGTTTCCTGCACCATGTTCTGGAGTGAATGGGCACTTGCCACTAAAAAAAAGAAATTTGGAGCTTATTCACAGACAGTCAGTGCCTGCTTTTCTGTTCAAGTATTTTATTGGTAACAGAGAGTACAGAGTAAAATAACATACATTTCTGTGTGAAATGACAAAGGAGATACAACGGTGCATTCTAGATAAAGTGAATACAGACATATCTACAATATCAGCTGTGTAGAGCTAGCTTGAAAACAAGTACTACATACTGAAGGAAAGCGGAGCAGTGGAATCAACTAGGAACATGGTAATCAGAGACAAATAGATCCAAAAAAATAAAGGAAGTGGCTCTATATCAAAAGTAGTGCAAGGCAGCAAGTCTTACTCTGTAGGTACAAAATTAAGAAACCATAAACTAAGTAGGGGCATCGAATCACACCACTGCCCATATATATTCAATGTTTTAACAGAGGGACAGAGAAGTCCCAAAAGATAGGGACGGGAACGGAGAACAGAAAAAGAGGGAAGTAAGAGCAAGAAGCAGGTAGTAGAGAAGGGAGGGCAGGTAGAAGAGAAGGAGAAGGAGAGGGTTGTCGGCAAAGGTCGCGGCACCTCCCGGGGAGTCGCAGTGTCATATCGTAGGAACATCATAGCATTCACGGGGTAGGTAATGTGACATCAAAATCAGGGGGAAGAAAGTGTTCCACCCATGGGGACCAGATTTTGTCATGCTGAGAGACTCGATCTAAAACAATTGCTTCGGTCTTACTATGTATCATTGCTTGGGTCACTCTGTGTTTTACCTCAGTTATGTGGAGTCTAGAAGTCTTCCAAGCCTTGGCTATGGTTTGTTTAGCGGCCATAGTTAATTGAAGGAGGAGGCGGACTTGGGCATTAGTGTAGTCACCTTTAACATGATTCAGTAAGGCCAACGATGGATCAGGGAGAAGGGTATCACGTAACAGAGTGAAAGCAATTTGAAATATTACTGTCCAGAATTGCTTTACCAAAGGGCAGGACCACCAGATATGTTCGTGGGTACCTCTCTCTCCGCAGCCCCGGAAACATAACGGGGAGTAGGAGGGTAAGAATTTAGCTATCCTAGCAGGAACTAGGTACCACCGCATGAGCACTTTATAATTGGCCTCCAGAGCTATCACATTTTGGGTGGAAGTTTTAGTGTAGTCCCATATATTTGCCCAGTCCTCCGGTTCTAACGTCACTTGTAAGTCTTTAGACCACTGTGCAGCATATAAAGGGAGTTCGGATGGTGGAGCAGTGAGGTGATTATAAATTTGCGAAATAATACCAGGAGCATGTGGATCCGAATGACATATCTTTTCGTAGAATGACATCCTGTCAAATGGGGGACGAACACCCGTCACTGTTCGAGCGAAATGTGCTACTTGAAGGTAGTGGAAGTATTCAGTGGGGGGTAAGTCAGCCTGGACCTGAAGTTCCTGAAAAGTTTTAAGAGCAGATTTGGTCACAATATCACAGATCCGGCGTAGACCTGCCCAGGACCAAAACCGAAAGGATTCCGGTTCAGTGAAAGCAGGATAAAAAAGTGGGTGGCCAAAAAATTAAAGTAAAGGGGTATGGGTGGAAACTAGTTGAAAGGGGGCTCGTAGGGCGTCCCATATCTGGAGCGAGTGCCGCGTAATCGGATTCGTAGTGCGGACCGACGGGGGTAACCACAATAAATTATAGATCAATAGAGGAGAAATATCTATTGCCTCCAAGCTGACCCATATAGGGATTTCCGTAGATGTATGAAACAAAGTGATCTGGGCGAGCTGGGAGGCTTGATAGTAGCGAAGAAAATTGGGAATCCCAAGTCCACCACTAAGTCTATTACGGTGGTAGGGTTTAGTGGTTTAGTGGATCCCCATATGTATTTAAACACTCGAGATTGGATAATCCGATGAAAGTAGGATGGGACTGCCACCGGCAGGACTCTATAAAGGTATAATAACTTAGGAAGCAAAGACATTTTGACAGCAGCCACTTGACCCAGCCACGAGACACATAACGGTTTCCAAGAGTCCAATAAGGATGATAACTGAGATAGCATGGGGAGATAATTAGACCGAAAGAGAGAAGCAGGGTCACCAGTAAGTTTTATACCTAGGTATGGTAGAGAAGCAGAGGACCAGGAAAAGGGGACATTTTCTTGAAGAGAGGTCACTTCACTAGCAGGCAGAGACACATTGAGAGCCCGTGATTTGGACTGATTGACTTCTAGGCCAGAGATTTTGGCAAATTTATCAATGATTTGTATTAAATTTGGAAGGGTTAAACGGGGGGAAGTTACGAATAAGAGTGCATCATCCGCAAATAGGCAGATCTTGTGAGAAGTAGAAGCAATTTCCAATCCCTTGACATCAGGATTGGTCCTAATTAGGGCAGCTAGAGGATCTATCGCTAAAGCAAAGAGTAGGGGGGACAGGGGACAACCCTGTCTGGTGCCCCTACTGATCTGGAAACTATCAGAGCGAAACCCAGAGTACTTAACATACGCCTGTGGATGACTATAAAGGGAGCCCACCCATTGCAAGAAATGTGGACCGAAACCCTATCGAGTTAGTATAAAATTTAGGTAGGGCCATGAGACAGTGTCAAACACTTTCCCAGTGCCTGCTTTTAGAGAAGAAGTGTATTAAGTGGAATGCCTAACTATTTATCAAGTAAAGCCCTGTACACACCATCAGTCAAAAATCTGACCGTGTCCAAACGTTGTGAGGTAAAATACTACAAAGTGCTGAGAAAAATTAAGTTCAATGCTTCCGAGCATGCGTCGACTTGATTCTGAGCATGCGTTGATTTTTGACTGATGGACATCCACACAGATGATGTTTTTTTTTTCTATTGATTTTTTTATCCATAGGAAAATTTTAAAATATGTTCTATTTTTTTTTTCACTGATGGTAAACAAACCGATGGGGCCCACACACGATCGGTTTGTCCGATGAAAACGGTCCATCGGTCTGTTTTCATCAGACAAACCGATCGTGTGGCTTAAGACTTCCCTTGTCAAATTGACCGTGGAGAGCAGCCTCAGGCTTTGTGTATAACACTTGATGTGTCTGTTTTGTTCTTTTGAGCAGTGCTCTCCACTTAGGAAAGTGTTGAAAAATGTTGGCACTTTAAACCCATGCACCTAAGCATATGGTTATGTTTTTTTGCCCCTCTCCGTCATCACTGGGATCACATTAGTGGAGTGAGGAAGAGAAACTGAGGGAGAAGGGAAACATTGGAATACTAGTCAGTATCAGTGTGTAAAGGTGTGTTTGGAAGAATAAATCATCTCTAACTTAGGGTGTACTACATGAGTGGATGTTGCTGCATTTTGTAAAAACTATTTGTTTCTTTTTACATTTTAGAATGGGGTGTCTAAGGATTGTGCAGAATTTTAAAGGGTGCCTTGACTGAAAAAAGGTTGAAAAACACTGAGCTAGAGCTTTATCTGTACCTCAGTGAGTGGAGGTACATTGGCACATAGATCGATTTTTCTCTGACATATATCTGTGAGAAGACCCACAGGTCACTGGCCTGAAGAGAGCGGGGCAGAGAGCCCCTTCATTGCTGCATTATAGGCCAAAACCAAAGGAAGTGTATTAAAGCCAGAGAGCTATCCGTTATAAATTTAGGCCAATGGTTACAGTATATGGAATCCAGGGGCAAATAAAAAAATGTTATGCCCTAGTTGACTGGGGCATGCTGATAATGTACTGGCCCAGATAAATACAAGGTCAAGGCAGCCGAGTACAAGAACCACAAGCAACATTTTTAAAGAAGTTGTAAAGAACTTTTTATTTGTTGAATCCTTGTTGTTTCAGTAAACCTAGTGTATAAGAAACAGAAATTAATTTTGGTATACTAAAACTGGCATGAAAATCTGTAATCTGTCATAAAAAGGACTGTAATCTTGGATCCTCTGTGCAGCCTGCATACCTGACAGCAGGTATACTCAGAGAGTGCAGGCTACAGATGATCAGAAAAGCATTAGGGCTGAGGTTCTGTAAAAGCACAGAACACTGAAGGACTGGCCTAACAAGCAGGCAGGGTAGATAATACAGGTAAGAGACACTTACTGCACGTGGGTGTAGGGCTCACAGGGACATAAGAGTTCAGATTTATTGTTGCTTCTTCCAACTTCTTTCAACTAAAAGTGTTTTTGTAACTTTTTAACTACCTTTCCTAAGTCTGGAGAAGAACGTTGCTTACAGCATATAAAGCAGCATCTGCTTACTAAGTGCTTAAATAAAATATACATAGTTGAGAAATACATCTATAGGCATGAAACAGAACTGGTGTTGAGAGCAGAGATTGGGCAACCACCCACGATATTCACAATTTATAGACTAACTGAACTGGAATCACTGAGGAATCTTGTGTAAAGCTATTACCACTATTGAAAGGTTTAATTAATGGAAATAAATGGAATAAGAAATAAATAGAAATTTATAGAAATATAAACCACTATGGCAATGTAACAGCCATATTCAATGTTATCATTTTGCAAGGGTTTAAAAACAAATGAGGATAGGTTTACAAAAATATAGCATATCCCTAAATAAATTGTTTTGTAGCTATTTTCACAAATGGTAGTATTTGTTGTAGAGCACCCTCTTCAAGAGCGGGCAGTCCGCATTCACATAAAAGTAGTCTCTGCAGCGGATACGCCGCAAGATTACTTTTATTGGCGGCGGAAGAGGGATCACACTAGTATTAGTGTAAAAACGTGTCGGCTGTCCCCTTCCTGGCTGTATGTTACTGTACATGATCTGTGCATTTTTTACAATAAAGACAACTTCTCAAGTTATTGCGGAGTGCGGCTGTCCAAATCCTTTGGAATCCTTTGGAATCCTCGTATCCAGCTGCTCTCTGGTGCCCTCCAGCTTACCATCGGCAGTGGAGGAGGCGATCGCGTCCTCTTGCCGGCTGGGTAGAGAAACGAGTGAGGGGAATATGGCCCCCACCCATCTCCATACCACTGCAGGGCGGAGGGAACGTCAAAATGCTCTTAAAGGGCCATTTTTATTTTTAAAATAACATTGTTAAGACCTGCCGTGGTTATGGTACTGCGGCCTTCTTTCCATCTCCCAATCGCCGAGCATAAGTGATTATTGCTACCCTAGGAGGTAGAGGGATGGTGGAGATGAATGCAGTTTCCAGGATGATTCTTTAGCGTGGTTAGAATTTTCTCCCAAGCTTGAGCCAAGACTTCATGAAGGGTGTACCAGGCATATAATAGCTTTATTGAGAGGCAGGCTCTTATATACACCAAAAGGAACACTTGCAGTAATAAGATGGACAATGACACACTCCACCCCCAACATTATACAATGGTTTTACTAACGAGCCCCCTCTTCAATAGACCTCTTTTAGGAGACAGACGGCTGTCTCTGATATAATCCACATGAATTACTGGTCATTTGCCCAGTCGAGGTGACTCAGAGATAAGCTCTTCTCACCTGCTAAACAATAGAAATTCACACAATGAACGCTTCTTGAGAGACAGACCAAAGTTCATTTACATGACACCACAGATGATATTACCACAGCAGGCTCTGCCTGGGAGATATTGAGATCAGTTAAGGAATAAACCAATTATCTCCAGGCAGAGAGCACCCCAATTTCCCAAAAGTTGGAACACCCCTCTCCACACAAGGTATCCCTGACATTACATATCCCCTGATAGCCCCGAACTGGGGGACCAACATATCCAAATTTCACCCAGATCGATGGGGTTCTTAAAAAAAAAAAAAAAAAAGAACCTATGCGAAAATACAGAATAAAGTCTATTTTCGTCACAGACATACATTTTTTTATTATTATTATTATTATTGCCTTTTTTCAGTGTAAATATGAGATCCAATGTCTTTTTGACCCCAGATCTCATATTTAAGAGGACCTGTCATGCTTTTTTCAATTACAAGGGATGTTCACATTCCTTGTAATAGGAATAAAAGCGACCCGATTTTTTATTTTATTTTTTTTAAAACGGTGTCAAAATAAAAAGTAAGTAAAATAAATAAGAAAAAAAAAATTATTTTTAAAGCGCCCTGTCTTGACGAGCTTGCGCGCAGAAGAGAATGCATACGTGAGCAGATCCCGCATGATAAAACAGTGTTCAAACACAAGTGAGGTATTGCCGCAATCGTTAAAGCAAGAGCAATAATTCTAGGCCCAGACCTCCTCTGTAACTAAAAACATGCAATTTGTAGAATTTTGTAAAAGTCGCATATGGAGATTTTTAAGGGTAAATGTTTGTCGCCATTCCACGAGCGGGTTCAACTTTGAAGTGTGACACATTGGGAATCAATTTACTCATAGCAACATTATCTTTCACAGTATAAAACAATTTGGGCTAACTTTACTGTTGTCTTATTTTTTTATTCAAAAAAAGTGATTTATTTCCAAAAAAGTGCGCTTGTAAGACCGCTGTGCAAATACGGTATGACAAAAAGTATTGCATCAACCACCATTTTATTTTCTAGGGTGTTAAAAATATATATATATAATGTTTGGGGGTTCTAAGTAATTTTCTAGAAAAAAATGTTTTTAACTTGTAAACACCAAATCTCAGAAAGAGGCTCAGGGCTTAAGTGGTTAAAATCCCAGCATACTGTACATTATTCAATCTCAGCAACAGGATATATATTATGAGGATGTTACTTGTAGTGAAGCCAAAAACAATCAGCATCACTATCCTGAAACCAGATCCTGGCTGTCTGGGGCATTTAATCTGTTTTAGTTAAAGCTGAGCTCCAAGCAGATAGAGGGGAAAAAGTGCTTTAACAATCTAATGTTTTTTTAATTCAAATAGTGTAAGTACAGTATCTGAATTTTGCAGAGTATCAGCCTCTTGTAACCCCTCTTGTACAGAAGATTTGGGAGATGAAAAGGCATAACTACTGGCCAATTAGGTGTGCTGCATACACATTTGCTGACTAGGAGCATTCTGACAAAAGGTGGGGCCAGAGGGATTGTGTATTGGTGTGCTGCTGCTCTATTTTGCTTAACCACTTGCCTACTGTGCACCTAAACCCCCAGACAAAATTTTAGCTTCCGGCACTGCGTCGCTTTAACTGACAATTGCGCGGTCGTGCAACGTGGCTCCCAAACAAAATTGACGTCCTTTTTTTCCCACAAATAGAGCTTTCTTTTGGTGGTATTTAATCGCCCGTGCGGTTTTTATTTTTTGCGCTATAAACAAAAAAAGAGCGACAATTTTGAAAAAAGACACAATGGCCCAGATTCAGGTACATCTGCGCATTATTGGACCGGCGTAGCGCACCGCCTTTACGTTAGACTTGCACAATGTAGCCGCATAATCACCCTATTCTCGTAGCTTTTGCGCAGAAAATTGCGCATGCGTAACGTTATTTCAGAGGCGTAAGGTGGAGTAATACAAATTGGGAAGGACGTGGGCGTGTTACATTGAAATGAGCCGTGACCCCATGCAAATGAAGGGCCGGCCGACTCGCGCATGCGCGCGTGAAGGAGACCATGGTCAGCACCTCTCTGCGCATGCTCACAACTCGGGAACGGCGCAATCAGTGAAATTGGAAATGGACTAAGGACTACGCAGACAGCATAAATAGACAGACACAAACGCACTTCCATTGCAAAAGTACATCCCTTTGTCCCTTCCCATTTAACAAAGTGCTTTTGTCCCGTTGTTAGTTGCGTTGTGTTTTGTATTTGTCAGATTAGTGTACTGTGTGATCAAGTGTTTGTTAGTAGATCTTTAAAAGTGTTTTTTGATAAGTGTTTGAGAGACTGTTTGTTTGATATATTTCTGGTCGTTTGTTTTCTTGCTTAATTGTTGCTGTTTGTTTTTGTGTTGTTTTTTGAGTGCTTGTGTGATTTTTTGGGTGTTAGTTTTCTCTTTGTGTGTGTTCTTGCTTGATTGGTTGTGCTTGTTTTTGTGACTGATTTTTGTTGACTGGGAGTGAGTTTTTGTATGAGTATGACAGAGAGAAAGAGAAAACTAAATTTCACTTTGGGGGAGAAACAAATTCTTGCCCGGGCCATTAGCGATTCTGGGCGTTTCCTCCATGGCCCGGACAGTGCCAACACCACCCCGGCCAGGAGGAGGGAGATTTTGGACATCATCACTGACCAGGTGAATTCAGCGGGGGAGGGGGAGACACGGAACCGGTCTGGGATTGATAAAAAGATTAATGACCTCCGGCGTCTGGTCAAAAAGAAGCTGGCCAAAATGCTTGCCCATGCCAGGGGCACAGGAGGGGGCCCACCATGCCGTGTTAGGCTGACAGCGGAGGGCCGTGCGGTGGACCTGACCTTTCATCGGCATGAAGTGGAGGGCCTGCCCGGCTTTGACTCAAGTCCGGAGCCCATGGTGCCAGGTACGTTTTTTTTATATCAGGTGTGTAGCATGTGTGGGGGAGGGGGTAAAAGGGAATATGTGGCAAGTGTGTGGATCCTCCAACCTGTGAATGTTTTGTGTCATCCACAGATGTGCAGGAGGGTGCAGGGCCATCTGGCCTGACCGCACCATCCCCAGGACAGCAGCCTAATGAGGCCCCCCCAACAAGGCCGGAGTCCGTGGAGGAGGTAGAAGAGGAGGAGGTTGAGGAGGAGGAGTTTGATGCGGAGGAGGAGTCCATGTCAGGCACTGGCCTATTGTTGTTGGAGGACCGTTCCCCTCTGGCTGGCAGCAGCCAGCCCTCCCTAAGGGGGAGCCCCCCCCCTCCTCCCCCAACATGGCTCCCCTCCCAAGGGCCTCCCCTTCTCCCCGGCCACAAGCATCAGCTGGAGGCAGAAAGGCGACCCAGAAGACCAGGGGGGTGGCCGATCTCCTGCCCGCCACTCTGAGAAGGGACCAGTTCCTCCAGACCCGCCATCTGGGACAGGTCAGCCAGACATTGGTGCGGATGGAGGAGAGCCTGTCCTCCATCAAGGATACGCTGGGGAACCTGGACTGCCACTCCCGGGCTTTCACAAACTGCCTTAACGACCTGCAGACTACATCAGCAGGCGTTGGGCAGGATGTGAGGGCCCTTACCCAGGCTATCCAGGCCAACACGGCAACACTAGGTGGTGCCCTGGACAGAATAGCCGTGGCCTTGGAGGGCAGGCCGCCAGGTGGGCAGAGATCAGGGGCTGCTCCTCCTTCCCCGGTTTTCCCCCTCCCCATGAGTCTCCCCTGAGGAGCCGGGCCGTGGCTCACATCAAGGGCACTAATTAGTTTTTCCCTTTTTTTTTGGCCTTTTTTTTTTTTTGCTGGAAATTTTTTGATTTTGCTGGTAATTTTTTTTTTGGGTTGTGAATGCTGTTTGAATGTGGGGGTGACATTCCTGCCAGAAAAGGGCTGTCACCCTCAATTTGGAGGAGTAGGGTTCCCCAGGACCAGGGAGAAGTGATCCCCAGGTCCGTGTGAATGGTGTATGAATGTACAGTGACATAATTGGAGCCTTGGCGTGGCGTTGCTGCTCACAAGTCCTGCATGGTGGACTGGTGCCAATCCAATTTGATGAGGATGTGGGGTGTGTGTGCTAGGGACCACAGTGGTGTGCATGCATGCATTCTCAATGTGCCATGATTAATGTGTGTGTTTAACGTGCAAAGATGCATAATGTGAGCTGGCATGAGATGGGGTCATGAGATGGGGTCCCAGTGCATATGTCACTCACCAACCAGCCAGCTGTCCCCATACATGTTCTGTTTGAAATCTGTGGGAATGGGGCTCTGATTGTATATGTATCTTTCATGGGTGTCATGGGTAGTGTCATGTGTTGGGCTGGTGATGTCCTCCTGCAAGGTTGTGGTTAATTCCATGATGGCATGAGGGGTGAATCTGAAGATGCGAGACACCTCAGAATCACTCATGCCATAGATGTCTATGCGTGTGCATAAATATCCTCTCCCGTGAAGAGTGAAGAGTGAGGGGCTTGTATCAGATAAGAATATTGTATTAGATTAAATTGTAAAGTTTATATAAGCAAATCAAAAGTTTAAAAAAAAAAAAAAATCTCCCGTGCCCTCCTCAGTGCCCTCCTCAGTGCCCTCCTCAGTGCCCTCCTCCTTCTTTGCTCATCTAAAGTCAGTAGTATAGCTATGAGCATGGATGCCACTGGCATGTTGGCATACAGTTTGTTGGGCAACACGTGTGACTGCTGAGCTCCTCACTAACAGTGTTGCTTTATCTGACATGTAGACGATTTTTCTCTTTTTAGACCAGCTTTTATATGGTCTAATTTTAGACAGGACATTCTGCTGTTGCGCACACTGCGTAGCCTGCGCTGCCCCAACGTTCTTTTGTGGATCCCCGTAAGTCCCTCATTAGCATATTTGACTAGCAAATTAATGGTCTGTCTAGCGCAGTTTTGCACGGACGGATGCGCCTGTCTAACGAAATTACGCTGGACAAAAAAAAGTAGATTTCTTGCGTATCTCGTTTTGGGGATGCCGTGCATCGAAACGCACGCGCACAATTAGACTTACGCCTCGCATCTCCTGTTACGCCGGCGTAATCGCTCTGTGAATCTGGCCCAATATTTTTTGCTTTTTGCTGTAAGAAATATCCCATTTAAAAAAAAAAAACATTTTTTATCTCAGTTTAGGCCGATACGTATTCTTCTACATATTTTTGGTAAAAAAATGTAAAAAATAAAATCGCAATAACCGTATAGTGACTGGTTTGCGCAAAAGTTATATTGCCTACAAAATACGGGACATCATTTTTTTTTTTATTTTTTTTTTTACTAGGAATGGCGGGCGATCTGCGATTTTTTTTCGGGACTGGGACATTATAGCGGACACATCGGACACTTTTGACACATTTTTGGGACCATTTACATTTATACAGTGAACAATTCTATAAATATGCATTGATAACTGTATAAATGTAACTGTCAGGGAAGGGGTTAACCACTAGTGGGCGGGGAAGGGGTTAAATGTTTCTTCTAGTTTGTGTTCTAACTGTGGGGGGAGGGGGGTGACTGGGGAGGTGACCGATTGTGTCCCTATGTACAAGGGACACAATCGGTCTCCTCTCTCCCTGACAGGGACGTGGAGCTCTGTGTTTACACACAGAGCTCCATGTCCCAGCTCAGTTACTCGGCCATCGCGGCTGCCGGGCACACGCACTGGGTTGTCAGTGATGCGACGGGTGCATGCGCGGGCCGCCGGCGGCGCATGTGCGCGCCCCTAGCAGCTTTCTATGACTGCACGTCATATGACGTGCAGTCAGGACAATAGAGTTAACCCGCCCGCCGTCATATGACGGTGGGCGGGTAACAAGTGGTTAAAGTTGTAAAAGATTATTTTTTTTTTTTTGCTGAAATTACTGTTTACAGGGTATAGAGACAAAATTTGTTAACTGATTCCTTTTAAAAATTATTACAAATAGATAAAAATCAATCATATAATGTACCTGTAGTTTCTAGTTTCGTTTTTGCATGTTAATTCCTGCCTGTGCTCTACAGAGCCACAGAGCCAATACAGGGCAGTGATGGTTTGGAAAACGAAACTGATTGGTGCTGTGGGGTTTTAGACACACAGTAATCACACCTCCTTGAAGTTAGTGACCACAGAGAGAAAGCTCCCAGCACTGTGGTTTTCAGGAAACAGACAACCAGGAAGTGTGGAGATCAGAGAAGAATTACAGTAACTTGAGAGCAAAAACGAACAATGAGGACATGAAAACAGCACTGCATTAAGGTAAAGGAAGCTATTAGGATAAAAAAAAAATCCTTTACAAATCCTTTAACTTCAGTAGACAAAATTCAGGTCACCAAATTAGCTGTACTGTCTGGCAGGACTGTGTAAATCTTAGGACTGGATGGACATAATAACTATAAAATCCTTTGACAGAATAAAGAGCTCTCAGAGGTGTATTTTATTTATTATGAAGCTATTTGTCGGAGGTATGTTTTAATAAATAAATAATCATGTTATAAATGTGTGCAGTAATAAAGAGTTTGTGTAAGTCCCATTAAGATATCGGACAGCTTATTAAAGCTTTCCCAAATTGTTTACTACTGTACTGACATAGCCCCTATGGCTACAAAAAAACAAAAAAAAATGGTGCATAGCCAACAAAATGGAAAATCACAACAAATATTGCTATTACTTCTGTCTAATTAATGTGTGACAAAATTGTGTGCGGGATAAACATTTACAAGCAAACATTTAAAAAAAAGTTTCAGTAATTGCTATTAAACCTGCAATAAATACATGATTCACATAAATTAAGGTGTAAGTATACGATTATATGAAAAAAATTACTTTTTTTATATTTTTGTTCTCACATATGACTTATTTTATGGAATCGTGAATATATTGTACTTGTAATACCAATGATGTTTTTCTTTGAGTGCAGATGACTAGAAGTTCTTAAGCTACCTTTTCTTGGTAATAGTTTGTATTTTGCTTGTGATAGTTTTTCTAACCCCTTTCTTCTTATACATTAATTACATGGCAATAACAAAATTAATTATTGCATTTTACCTGCTCCGTCTTACATCCTCCACTGGCGCCATGACATCACCGCTGCTTCCTTGCCTAGCCTGATGTACATTTCATCCGAATAGACTGCTTCTGTGAGGCAGTAAGGGACAGCGGTGCTCACATCACTTCCTTATGTAATATCAATAGCTACTAGAGGGCGTCGGTGAATCATCATAACAATATTCATAACCACCTTAAACCACATCTCCATTTTGTTATAGTCCCCATAGCCACAAGCGCCTGCCATTTTCTTGAAGACCTGCTACTCTTCAGTGGATGGGAAAATGCTGGAAACGAATGTCCCAGCATATTACCAAACGTGCTGACTAAACCTTAATAACAATCCATATCTAAGTCTTAATATTTTAATAACAATAATCCTATTATGTATCTAAGAATAAAAGCAACATTTTCAAATATGATGGATATTGATTATCTCAGACATATATCCAAAAGTGCAAGAAAAATGGAGTCGCGCTAAGGTGAACAGAATATTAAACACTATAAGGTGGACCTACTATAGTGAGTATTAAGTGGCACAATGGTCACAAAAATTATATAGAAGAACCATGTATACATTAATGAAAAAATATTGTGGACATTGAAAGTAAAAATACACATAATATTGCACAGTCCATCCAGGGTGATTTTAGCACTGAAAGACAGTCCCAGGTGTAAGGCAAATCCACAGATGGTGTGATTAGTAACGGACAGAGACCTCCACCGCACAGATAACACTGACCCGTTAACGGAGTCACTGATCTCCCTGAGATCAATACCAGCATGTAAATATATCCACCATCAGCACGGAGCAAGGGGAACATCCGCCCGGTTCAGCAAGTTGTTGGATCAAACTCAAATGGATCGTGTGTCAACAGTGGTCCCAGATATAAAAATCAAAAAGAACTTGCATAGTGTAAAAGGTAGATTTATTAGATAAAAAAAGAGATTGTGCGCACTTACAACAATCCTTATGGAAAACAGCATGTAAAATTCAGCCGGCCGGCTAGAAGGAGCGTGTACCCGTCTTCCGGGTCCTCACACGTGATGCGGTGACGTCAGAGCGCCGCCTCCCTTTATTTATTTATTTATATATCCAAAGTACATGCAGTGCCTTGAAAAAGTATTCATACCCCCTGAAATTTTCCACATTTTGTCATGTTACAACCAAAAAACTTAAATGTACTTTATTGGGATTCTGTGGAAGCCACCTCCTGCCACTCTTACTGCAACAGTCCTGTTGGTTTGTGCTTCGCAGATACGGTGTGCGGCTGCACCAGAGTGAGGGTGGCCCCAGAGTCTCATAGTGCCTCAGCCTCCTTTTCATCTACTGTGACCCATTGTCTGCGGTGCACCCAGTTGTCCCCCTCGGCTTGTGCTAGGTTCACCTCATGTAGTACGGTCCATTGCTCAGATTCAGAGCCGTGGTCTTCCAGTGGCTCATGCTGATAGTGATTGGCTGCTGCCCTCAGTGGTGGTGGTGATGGCTGCTCTGCTGAGGGCAATATAGCTTGTAGTGCCCTAGCTGATTGCATTAGTGACATACCAATGGCGGTCTTCAGTTAAAATTAGGTGGTGTCGTGGGTGGTACCGCGTTTGGTCGGTGGTGGGTCACAGGACCTGGCGTTGGGATGCTGGACCTTACCAGAGGGCGGTTTTCACTAGCCTCTACTTTTCTTCCCTTGTGATGCTAGTCTGCCAGCTTGGCCGCTTCCTCGATTGTGGCCAGCTTCCTGTCTCTGACCCAGTCCTTGGTGTCTGCAGGTGTGTGGTCAAACAATTGTTCTAGCAAGAAGACTTGTAGCACCTCTTATGTAGCATCCTATTATGGATCTAAGAATAAAAGCAACATTTTCAAATATGATGGATATTGATTAATTCAGACATATATCCAAAAGTACATGCAGTGCCTTGAAAAAGTATTCATACCCCCTGAAATTTTCCACATTTTGTCATGTTACAACCAAAAAACGTAAATGTATTTTATTGGGATTCTATGTGATAAACCAACACAAAGTGGCATATAATTGTAAAGTGGAAAGAAAACAATAAATGGTTTTCAATTTTTTTTACAAATTAATATCTCAAAACGGTGGCGTGCATTTGTATTCAGCCCCCTTTACGCTGATACCCCTAACTAAAATCTAGCGGAACCAATTGGCTTCTGATGTCATCAAATTAGTAGAGTCCACCTGTGTGTAATTTAATCTCAGTATAAATAAATACAGCTGTTCTGTGAAGCCCTCATATGTTTGTTAGAGAATATTTGTGAACAAACAGCATCATGAAGGCCAAGAAACACACTAGCCAGGTCAGGAATAAAGTTGTGGAGAAGTTTAAAGCAGGGTTAGGTTGTAAAAAAATATCCCAAGCCATTGTTGAAATAAAGCCAGAATAAGTCACGTTTGCAGTTTGCGAGCAGCCATGTGGGGGACACAGCAAACACATTAAAGAAGGTGTTCTGGTCAGATGAGACCAAAATTTAACTTTTTGTCCTAAAAGCAAAACGCTATGTGTGGTAAAAAAAACTAACACTGCACATCATAGAGAAAAAAAAAATCCCAAAAACTTTGGAAAAAACACTGCGCTAAACTGAATGAAAATTTATATTAAATAAAAATTAAACGAAAATGCTGCCAGTACCAAAAATTGAGGATACAAATTTAAAATATGTGTTAAAGTATATAAGGTGCATCGCATAAACAATATTTATGTGAGGAATTGATAGTGACACCAAAAAGAAAGTTGTTAATATAAATGTGCAAAAAAACTCTAATGAGGAGTTATAAGAAATATGTGAGAATCGAGAGATAATATGTGAATACCAAAACTCAAAAAACTAGCACGTGGAAAATATATAATAAATAAATTAATAATTCCTATATTACAATATGAAATAGTAATATATAGACCAGTAAATGAGTGATTAATAAACTCCAACAAGATATAATAGTGAACAAGTCCAAAAAGAGATCCCAAGTAAAGATGTGTGAATCCAGGAGTTGTTTCTCAAGGGTAATAGAACATCAAAGGACACGCTTCCTTCCACCAAATAAAAACACCCGAGTGCTAGAGATGTAGTCTCCTTACCCGCTGTGTTGACCACAAGCACCGCGGTCAATATGATCAATATCATCGGAGGTTTGAGCCCGACACTCTGCATCTGGTACTTATATAGTGCTGTCAGTTTACACAGTGCTGCAGCTGTCCTGCGAGAGAGGAGAAAGACGGCGGGTCACGTGATCACAGATCTGTACATTGTTAACAAGCTTGTGGTCATTCCGAAATCTCTACAAGAGAGAAGAGGAACTGTCATTAACAGTTAGTAGAACTACCACAAGGCAGCGCTTATAACTTTGCACTTAGGAACAACCACAACAGCAGCTCACCGTGATGGCTAGTACCTGATTCATTGGATAGAACCAGCCTTAGCCACAAGTCTTTTTGGGAGACATTAAACACCCTGGCCTCATATTGACCGCGGTGCTTGTGGTCATCACAGCGGGTAAGGAGACTACATCTGTGTCCTTTGATGTTCTCTTACCCTTGAGAAACAACTCCTGGATTCACACATCTTTACTTGGGATCTCTTTTTGGACTTGTTCACTATTATATCTTGTTGGAGTTTATTAATCACTAATTTACCGGTCTACATATTACTATTTCATAATGTAATATAGGAATTATTCATTTATTTATTATATATTTTACACATGCTAGTTTTTTGAGTTTTGGTATTCACATATTATTTCTCGATTCTCACATATTTCTTATAACTAATCATTAGAGTTTTTTTGCACATTTATATTAACAACTTTCTTTTTGGTGTCACTATCAATTTCTCACAAAAATATTGTTTATGCTCTGTACTTTATATACTTTTACAACACTGCACATCACCCTGAACACACCATCCCCACTGTGAAACATGGTGGAGGCAGCATCATGTTGTAGGGTGCTTTTCTTAAGCAGGGAGAGGGAAGCTGGTCAGAGTTGATGAGAAGATGGATGAAGCCAAAATACAGGGCAATCTTAGAAGAAACCCTGTTAGGCCACGTACACACGATCAGTCCATCCGACGAGAACGGTCCAAAGGACCAATTTTATCGGGTAACCGACAAAGCCGACTGACGGTCTGATGTGCCTACACACCATTGGTTAAAAAAACAATTGTGTCAGAACGCGGTGACGTAAAACACACAACGTAGTGAAAAAAAACGAAGTTCAATGCTTCCAAAAATGCGTCGACTTGATTCTGAGCATGCGCGGCCTTTTGACCGATGCCTTTGCATACTAACATTGGTTCTATCGGTTCAATTTTAAAGCAAGTTCTCTGTTTTTGGACCAAAGGACAACTGACCGGTGGGGCCTACACACAATCGGTTTGATCCGATGAAACTGAACTTCAGTCCGTTTTCATCAGTTTTGACCAATCGTGTGTACGCGGCCTTAGAGTCTGAAAAAGACTTGAGACTGGGGCAGAGGTTCACCTTCCAACAGGACAATGACCCTAAACTGCCAGAACTAAAATGGAATGGTTTAGATTAAAGCATATTCATGTGTTAGAATGGCCCACTCAAAGCCCAGACTTAAATCCAATTGAAAATCTGTGGCAAGACTTAAAAATTGCTCTTCACAGACACTCTCCATCCAATCTGACAGAGCTTGATCTATTTTGCAGAAAAGAATGGGCACAAATGTCACTCTCTAGATGTGTAAAGCTGGTAGAGTCATCCCTATTCAAAAACATTCACACACACAAATCGCCTCAACCCTAATTTATAGAAAAAATTGATCAATCAAACATTACCCATATACAGTCTAAATTTACATTTGAAGCAACAGGCTGGCTTTTGAAATGTAACAAAATCTGCAGTGAATGTTTAAGTGTTAATGACACCTGTGATATATCTACTGCATATACCTACTGTAAATAAGAGCTCTCGGATTATAGAAACTGATCAGTGCCCATCAGCACAGCATCATCCATGCCCATCAATGCAGCCTCACCAGTGCCCATCAATGCAGCTTCATCATTGACAATCAATGCAGCTTCATCAGTGCCCATCAATGCCCATCAATGCAGCTTCACCAGTGCCCATCAATGCAGCCTGATCAGTGTCCATTAGCATAGCTTCATCAGTGCCCACCAATTCAGCCTCACCAGTGCCCATCAGCACAGCCTGACTAGTGCACAGGTATCAGAGAGATGAGAGTAAGAGTAGAGCTGGCCAGATAATTACATTGCCTGCTGTGACAGCTTTATTTTAAATTGCCCAGCCCCCGCAGTCACACAAGGTCCTGCCTCCTTGATTGGCTCCTATGATAGACATCACATGTCCCAGCATTGGACCAGTGTGCTGTCTATCCCAGGAGGCGGGACTGCGTGTGACTTTAGCCGCCAGGCAGTTCAAATAAAAGCTGTTACAGCGGGAGATCCCCGATCTGTGTGATGATCCATCCAGCTCTCCTCTTCCTCTCCTCTTTCTTCCCCTCGCAAATCACTGTGAGAACAGCTCCCATTCAACCCCGCTTGCCGTAAGCTCTCGCCACCCCACCTCTAAAAATCTGGAGTGAATGAGTGTGGAGTAGGGATGAGCTCCATGTTCGAGACGAACGTATGTTCATCTCGAACATTGTCTGTTCGTACGTTCGACGAAATTCGAACAAAACGGGTCGTTCGCGCCAGATTCGAGTGACGTGCAACGGCCCATAATTCACTGCGGCATTGCGCGCTGATGATTGGCCAAACATGCACTATGACCCTGCATGCTTGGCCAATCACAGCGCGCAAAAAACGGAGAGCCATAATTGGCCAAAGCCAGGGTGGCTTTGGCCAATTATGGATTAGGGCTTTAGCACACGCCCCACACTATATAAGGCCACCTGCTGGGTGACCTCGTGTAGTGTGTTGTGGTTGTTAATGAGAGCAGTCAGAGAGACAGAGAGATAGTCTTTTTATATAGCTGGATAGAGCAGGCAGGCAGGCTAGTCAGTTTAGCTTAATTTACAGTGTGTAGAGGATATATATACATCCCTAGGAGTTGTACATATATTTATACACTGTATAGCTTAGATAGATCAGTTCTTCCTAATTTACTGGCAGGCAGGTGATTGTGCGATTTAAAGATGTTATCACAGGTATAGACACCCAGCAGGTACAATATTTAACCACTTGCTTACTGGGCACTTATACCCCCCTCCTGCCCAGGTGATATTTCAGCTTCCGGCACTGCGTCGCTTTAACTGACAATTGCGCGGTCGTGCGACGTGGCTCCCAAACAAAATTGACGTCCTTTTTTCCCCACAAGTAGAGCTTTCTTTTGGTGGTATTTGATCACCTCTGCGGTTTTTATTTTTTGCGCTATAAACAAAAAAGAGCGACAATTTTGAAAAAATACAATATTTTTTACTTGTTGCTATAATAAATATCCCAATTAAAAAAAAAAAAACTTTTTTTTTCTCAGTTTAGGGCGATGCGTATTCTTCTACATATTTTTGGTAAAAAAAAAAAAAAAAATCGCAATAAGCGTCTGGTTTGCGCAAAATTTATAGTGCCTACAAAATAGGGGACAGAATTATTATTTTTTATTATTTTATTTTTACTAGAAATGGTGGCGATCTGCGATTTTTATTGTGACTGCGACGTTATGGCGGACACATCGGACACTTTTGACACATTTTTGGCGTCATTCACATTTATACTGCGATTGGTGCTATAAATATGCACTAATTACAGTATAAATGTGACTGGCATTGAAGGGGTTAACACTAGGGGGTGAGGAAGGGGTTAAATGTATTCCCTGCATAGTGTTCTAACTGTAGGTGGAGGGGGGGTGACTGGGGAGGTGACCGATCTGTGTCTCTATGTACAAGAGACACAGATCCGTCTCCTGCTCTCCAGAGACAGAACGCTGTCTCTATGTAAAACGGCAATGAGAGATGATCTATGAGATCATCTCTCATTGGCCGCACAGATCACATCGCAAACGGCCACTCTGATTGGCCGTTCGCGGCGATCTGTGATTGGCTGTGTCCAAGGGACACGGCCAACACAGTGTTTCCCCGCAGCGCGCTCTGGAGCGCGCGCCGGGAAACAGCTAGTGACAAGCCGTCAATTGACGGCTTGTTGACAAATTAGATTCGCGCTAGAGCCGTCATTCGGCTGTAGCGCGGATCTCAAGTAGTTAAAGTAATTTTTCATTTTTTTATTTTTTATTTAAGCATCATTAAAATCACTGCTCCTGGAGCAGTGATTTTAATAATGTTTACATTTTTATTTTTTAATCCTTTAAATATTGTACCTGCTGGGTGTCTATAGTTTGCCTGTGAAAACGTCTTTGAGAACCCGGGTCTTGCCCGACGGAACATGTATCAATGGAAAAAAAGTTTTAAAAACGGTCTTTTTTTCAGGAGTCCTGCGACAGTTTTTTAAACTTTTATCCATTGATACATGTTCCCTGGGGCAAGACCCGGGTTCTCGAAGACGTTTTCCAACAATAACTTGAATATTGGTCTAGAAAATGATCGTTTTTGAATTCGAACGTTCGAGTCCCATAGACTTCAATGGGGTTCTAAATGTTTGCGCGAACGGTTGGTCTATTCGACGGTTCTGGTGTGAACCGAACGCGGGGGTGTTCGGCTCATCCCTAGTGTGGAGTATGGAGTTTTAATGACACCTGTGATATATTCACTGTATTTACCTAATGTACATTAGAGATCTCGTATTATAATAACGGACTACACCTCTACCTACGACAACTTAGGGTAATAAGAAAATAGATAACACAAAACTTCTTTAAAGCGGAGTTCCACCCAAAAATGGAACTTCCGCTTAATCCACTCCACACCCCCTTACATGCCACATTTGGCATGTCATTTTTTTTCGGGGGGGGAGTGGGGGCTTCAGGAGGAGTGGGACTTCCTGTCTCACTTCCTCCTTCCGCCGACGGGCTGGTTACAGCAGCCCCTCCCTGTAGGTGATTGCCTAGGACACTGACAGGTCCTAGACGATCGCCTGTCCAATCAGCGACGGGCTGCACTGCGTGTGCATGTGCAGTGCGGCTCGCGCATGCGCAGTGGGTGTCCGGCCGTGAAGCCGAAGGCTGTCACGGCTGGGTGCCCACAGTCGGAATGAAGACGCCGACCAGGGAGGGGGGGAGAGGAGCGGAGCCCCGGTCGGCGCGTCGCTGGAACGTGGAGCAGGTAAGTGAGTGTTTATTAAAAGCCAGCAGCTTCACTTTTTGTAGCTGCTGACTTTTAATAAACATTACATTTGGCTGGAACACCCCTTTAACAAAACTTTATTATACAAATCATATTGTAACACAAGGTAAATGCCTTCCTATGTTTCTGCTTTAGTGTTTTACCTTTCTCCTTTGGTTAATTTGTTTTGTCAATAGCCAGTTGGCTGTTATTTGTTGAGAAACTTAAAGCGGAGTTCCACCCAAAAATGAAACTTCCGCTTATCCCACTCCTCACCCCCTTACATGCCACATTTGTCATGTAATTTTTTTTGGGGGGGGAGTGGGGGCTTCAGGAGGAGTGGGAATTCCTGTCCCACTTCCTCCTTCCACCGAGGGGCTGGTTAGGCGATTAAGCTTAATCGCCTACAGCAGCCCCTCCCTGTAGGCGATTGCCTGGGACACATGACAGGTCCCATGCGATCGCCTGTCCAATCAGCCGCTCGCGCATGCGCAGTGGGTGCCCAGCCGTGAAGTCGAAGGCTGTCACGGACGGGTGCCTACTGTTACGTTGAGGACGCCGGCCGGGGAGGGGGGGAGAGGAGCAGAGCCCTGGCCGGCGCGTCGCTGGAGCTCTGGAGCAGGTAAGTCATTGTTTATTAAAAGCCAGCAGCTACACTTTTTGTAGCTGCTGACTTTTAATAAACATAAAACAAGGCTGGAACACCCCTTTAACAAATGTCAAACATACATTACCTATCCATTGTATTAACATCTATACCATTGTATGGCAAAGACTCTGAACAAATATTGCCATGACATTCTTTGCATTGATGTATACATTTCTCTGAAAAAATGTAAATCTTAAAGTGGTTGTACACCCTGTACAACCACGTTCACCTACAGGTAAGCCTATATTAAGGCTTACCTGTAGGTGCTGGAAATATCTCCTAAACCTACACAGTTTAAGGCCTCGTACACACGAGGCAATTCATTTGTTCAAATCGGTCGGACCGACCGATTTGAACAAATCTGTCTCTTTGGATTTTGGTTTGCTCGCGTGTACACACGAGCAAACCAAAATCCCCGCCAACAGACGGCGCGCTGACGTGTCGGTGACGTGGCGGTGACGTTGACGCCGCCACGTCACCGCACCAGGAAGTAAAACACTTCCGCGCATGCGCCGAATCTATTCGGCGCCGGTGCGAGACGACATGTCTGCTGGTAAGTGTACTAACCAGCAGACATGTTGGGCGGACGGGTTCCCACCCGATAGATTTCAAAGCATGCTTTGAAATCTGTCGGGTGGCAAAATCCGTCGGCTCGCCCGTACACACGATCGAATCTGTCTGCTGGGACGGTCTAGCAGACCGTTTCCAGCAGACAGATTTGATCGTGTGTACGCGGCCTAAGAGATATTTACAATGTCCCCGAATGCTGTCGTCTTCTGCACATGCGCCAATGTCTTTGGCGCATGCACACTTTAGAAAGGGCACGTTGTCCCTTTTCTAGAGGGGGTCATGCCGTGACTGGCAGCTCCCGGCCAGTCACAGAGCCAAAGGAAGAGGGCTGAAGATGGATGCTTCCAGCCAGCGGGATATTGCAGGTTTTGGTTTCAGGTAAGTGACACATAATGGGCTACTACGCGATGCATAGTAGCCCATTATGCTTTACCTTTGCAGGGGAAAAAAAGAGGAAGTAAAACTCATCAGGGTTTACTTCCTCTTTGGCGCCGTACACACGGCAGAGAACCTCGACGGGCAGAACACATCGTTCCGCCCGTCGAGGTTCTCTCCCGGCCGTCGAATTCGGCGACCCGCCCGTCGGGAATGGCAACCAGCCATTCTTCCAGGCGGGCCGTCGAGGAAATAGAGAGTGTGCTCTCTATTTCGGCTCGACGGGCTTCCCGACGGGAAGCTCGCTGAGACCGTACACACGGCCGAGGTCCTCGCTGGAATGTGCATTCCAGCGAGGTTCTCGCTAATTTTCAGCGAGAACCTCGGCCGTGTGTACGGCGCCTAAGCATTAAGGTTATAACTATAATTATGGCTGGCTAGTGTTAGGACTACAAATATAGGTTTATAGCTGGGTTACTAGCCATTATTGCTACTAGAGAGAAATTGGAGCCCAAAAATAACATAACTTTTCTTGACTGTTCAATTAAAAAGTTAATTACAAGAGCAGTAATCATGGAATTGATTATATCTTGCACAGAACAGGTCTTTACTTTCCTAAGTTTCATTTATTATTGAGATCAAATTAAGTGAAGAAATTGGGAATGAGAATACATTGGGATATGGGGTAGAAGTTTATAAATGCAGAACAAGTTTCATTAAAATACTTCTGAAGCAGAAATAAAGGCAACTCATACTGATGCCTCATACACACGACCAGTTTTTCCCTATTGAAAACTGCCATGACAGCTTTTGGCCGGGAAAAGTGTGTAAGCTCCATGGCAGTTTTCCCGGCAGGAAAACCGCCAGGAATCTCTATGGGAAAATTCAAAACATGTTTTATTTTTCCCTGCGGGGTTCCCTGCAGTCTTTTTCCCGGCAGTTTTCCTATGGGAAACACTGCAGTGGAGCATACACATGGCCGGGATTCCCAGCCAAAGCTCTTATGGCAGTTTTCCTGCCAGGAAAACCGGCCGTGTGTAGGGGGAAAAAGCTGGCAAGCAGGTTCTCGGTTTTCCCCTCGGGTTTCCCGGCTAACTTTTTACTGCCAGGAAAACGGATCATGTGTACGGGGCATGAAAGAAATATGGTGGCGTCCATGAAAGACCTCTGTCACAAAATTCTAGCTTGCTGGCTATATTTGGACCCCAATAGTTTGAGACACTGATAAGAATGCAGATAAGGAAGGCTAAAGTAAGAGCAGAACTCCTGATCTACATACATGTTGTAGGTCAGTGGCTCATAAAGTACTGAAACAACCGGATCAGTATGGCAGCCAGGGAACTAATATTGTTTGAAGATAGGTTGGGGTATCTAAAACTGCACAAACTAAAAAATTCACAAGCAGCATACTGATTTTTTATTTATTTTTTCTCTAGCTCTCTGCATTAGATTGATACAATATTTTCTTAATTGTGTCTACCAATCTTATTAGTATGATAAACCAAAAAATTTTAATTTGTATGCATATGAAACCTTAAAGTGTATATCTAGTTCAATTTCAAATTGCAATTTGTAAATTTTCAGAGCTCTTCTTGAAAAAACAGCAGTGTGTTGGTTGGAAATATAGTGAACCCTTTGCAATAAGGCTACTGTACATCTCTCATTTTACACCTACACTTATTCCTGCATTTATTCTCCTGTGAATTTTGTTTGTTCGTATGTTTCTTACAATAGAATACACTAAAAGTACTGGCTGTTAAGAAATCATTGTTTTATGGCTCCTGGCATGCAATGCATTGAATCAACCAGGTATGAAAAGCAACATACCATTTCAATTTTATTTTTTATCACGCTTTTAGGTTTTTAAAAGTAATTAAAGCTGGTAATTGCAAGCAACGTTACCAGAAATATCCTAATGAATATTTTTATTAAAGCATGAATGTAAGGCACTCATCGGCGTTGCTAGCCAGGTGCGGAGGGGGGGTGGGCCGCACCCGGGGGACACCCACCAGAGGGGTGACACCCGTGGGTAGCGACACCACGCGAACACCGCCCACCTGCTGCCATGTGCCTCGCGGCTCGCTCCGCGGTTGTGTCCCTCAGCAGAGTGGAAGGAAGCTGCCATCCCTCCTCTCTGTTTACATCCACAGAGGAGGAAGAGCCCGCGCTCAAGGGACACACCGCTGTGTGTATCTGCTGCTCTGTTCTGAGGTCTGTAAGGTGAGGGGGACATCTATACTGATGGGGGGGAGGGGTGTCTAATGCTGGGGGGTGTTTGCACTGCTGGGGTCTGCACTGGGGGGGGGTTGCACCAAGGGGCAGTCTGTAACTGAGGGGATGTCTGTACTGAGGGGGGTGTCTGTAACTGAGGGGGGTGTCTGTAACTGAGGGGCGTGTCTGTAACTGAGGCGGTGTCTGTAACTTAGGGGGGTCTGTAACAGAGGGGGGACTGCACTGGGGGTGTCTGTAACTGAGGGGGTGTCTGTAACTGAGGGGTGTCTGTAACTGAGGGGGTGTCTGCACTGAGGGGGGTGTCTGTAACTGAGCGGGTCTGCACTGAGGGGGGTCTGTACTGCTGGGTGTCTGTAACTGAGGGGGGTCTGTAACTGGGGGGTGTCTGTAACTGGGGGGTGTCTGTAACTGAGGGGATGTCTGTAACTGAGGGGGGTCTGCACTGGGGCGTGTCTGTAACTGGGGGGTCTGCACTGAAGTGGGGGTGTACTGATGGAGCGGTCTTCAATGAGGTAGGGGTGGTGTCAATACTGAGGGGGAGGTTTATACTGAGGAAGGGGGTATATATTGATGGAGGGGGTCTGTACTTAGTTGGGAGGTATGTACTGAGGGAGGGGGAATCTATACTGCGGGCGGGAGGTCTGTAGTTATTGGAGGGGGGTCTTTACAGAGGGGATACTATAGTTGGTGGGGGGTGACACTATTTTTTTGTGCACCAGGTGACACAAACCCTAGTGACGCCACTGAGGGCACTGGCTCTTTTTGAGAGCTATACTGTTACTTGTCATTGGGACCCAAAACAATACAACCTGGCTATAGCGATTTATAAGTGCCTTACTGACGTACTATTTTAACAGAATCTGTAATCTGTTGAATGTGCAAAGGTAGAAGAAATAATGCAAAACATATTCAAGATGGCAAAAAGCATGCATACACTGCAGAATAATATAAAACTGAATATGAAAACTGCTAAAAACATGGACTTTCCTCCATCAATATTGCATCCATCAATATTGCCCCATTCTATTGCCACCATTAAAACTGCCCCCCCCCCATCAAAATTGGCACCATCAAAATTGTCCCATCAATATTGCCACCATCAATATTGCCTCCATCAAAATTGCCCCCATCAAAATTGGCCCCATCAATAATGTCACCATCAAAGTTGCCCAAATCAAGTTTGCCACATTATATTGCCCTATAAAAATTCCCCCATCATATTGCCCCATCAAAATTACCCCCATTAGAGTGACACCATAAAAATTGCCCCATCAATATTGCAACCATTAAAAGTGCCCCATCATACTGCCCCCATCAAAATTGTCCCATCAAAATTGCCCCATCATATTGGCCCAATAAATATTACCCCCACCAATATTGCCCCATCAATATTGCCACCACCATTATTGCCACCATCATATTGGGGCATCAATATTGCCCCTATCATATTGACACCATACAAATTGCCACATCAATATTGCCTCCATGATACTGCCACCATCAAAATTGCCCCATTATATTGCCTTCATCATATTGCCACATCATATTACCACATCAAAATTACCCCCATCATATTTCCACCATTAATATTGCCCCATCAATATTGCCACCATCAAAATTGCCACCATCAAAATTGCCCCCATCAATAGTACTACCATCATACTGCCCCTTCATATTGCCTCCATCAATATTACCCCATCAAAATTGCCCCATCATATTGCCATAATAAACATTACCCTCATCATTATTGCCCCCATCAAAAGTGGTGCATCAAAATTACCCCATCATATTGTCATTATAAAAATTGTCCCATCAATATTGCCCCCATCAAAATTATCCCCATAAATATGGCCCCATAAATATTGCCCCCAATCAAAATTGCCCCATCAATATTGCCACCATCAAAATTGCCTCCATCATATTGCCCCTATCAATGTTCCCCAATCAATATTGCCCCCATCATATTGCCACCATCAAAGTTGCTCCATCAATAATGCCTCAGTTATATTGCCCCCATCAAAATTGCCCCATAATATTGCCCCCATCAATAAGGCCCCTATCATATTTCTCCATCAATATTGCCATCATCAATATCGCCCCATCAATATTGCCCCTATCATATTGCCACCATCAATATTACCCTGTATTATTGCCACCATCAATATTGCCTCCATAAATATTGCCCCCATTATATTGCCCTATCAATATTACCCTCATAAAAATTGCCCCATCAATATTGCCCCCATAATATTTTCCCCATCAATACTGCCTCCATCAATATTGCCCCTATAATATTGCCACCATTAAAATTGCCCTATCAATATTGACCCATTAAAATTGCCCCCCATCAATATTGGCACCATCAAAATTGCCCCATCAATAATGCCACCGTCAAAATTGCCAAAATAAAAATTGCCTCCACCATATTGCCCCCCAAAAAAGTTTCCCACGTCATATTGCCACCATCAAATTTGCCCCCATTATATTGCACCATTAAAATTGCCCCATCAATAAAGCCCCATCATATTGCTCCATCAATATTGCCCCTATCATATTCCTCTATTATAAATCATTAGTACATGGTGTGGCTGTGCTGTCCCCTGTGTTCTGTAATCAGAGCTGAGATGCTCCAGCCGATAACTGTGCATAAGAAGCTTTGGTAACCATGGCAACAAAAGCCTGGTTACCGTTTTTAAAAATGGTGCTGAGCCATTTATGGCAATTCATTACAAGTGTACAGTTTAGTGCTGGATGTTGGGAGGAGATTTGCTTTAAGCCTTGGGACTGTAAGAATGTAAACATGTTTTTTAACCACTTAAACCCGGACCATTTTGTTGCTAAATGACAGGGCCACTTTTTGCGATTCGGCACTGCGTCGCTTTAACTAACAATTGTGCGGTCATGCGACGTGGCTCCCAAACAAAATTGACATCCTTTTTTTCCACAAATAGAGCTTTCTTTTGGTGGTATTTGATCATCTCTGCGTTTTTCATTTTTTTGCGCTATAAACCAAAAAAAAAGCCACAATGTTGAAAAAAAATCTATGTTTTTTACTTTTTGCTATAATAAATATCCACCAAAAATATATATAATTTTTTTTATTTTTCCTCAGTTTAGGCCCATACGTATTCTTCTACATATTTTTAGTAAAAAATCGCAATAAGCATTTATTGATCGGTTTGCGCAAAAGCGTCTACAAAATAGGGGATAGGTTTATGGCTTTTTTATTAATATTTTTTTTTTACAAGTAATGGTGGCGATCAGCGATTTTTTATCATGACTGCGACATTATGGCTGACACATTGGACACTTTTGTCACATTTTTGGGACCATTTTTTACAGCGATCAGTGCTATAAAAATGCACTGATTACTGTGAAAATGACACTGGCAGTGAAGGGGTTAACCACTAGGTGGCGATGTAGGGGTTAAGTGTGCCCTAGTGAGTGTTTCTTACTCTAGGGGGGGTGGGCTGTGTGTGACATGACACTGATCTCCGCTACCCGATTACACGGAGCGGAGATCAGTGGCATTGTCACTAGGCAGAGTGGGAGATGCTCGTTTACATTAGCATCTCCACGCTCTATCTCTCCGGAGCAGTTAAAGGAGCCACATCCTTGTTTATTAGATTTGTATACTAAGCCTACTGGCTGAAACTCAAAACCAGGAGGAGGCTCCATTAACCACTAGCCGACCAGCCGCCGTCGTTCTACGGCGGCAGGTCGGCTTTCCTGGGCGAGAGCCCGTCATCCTACGTCGGGACGTTCGCGGCCACTAGGGGGCGCGTGCACGCTGCCGGCGGCCCGCACGCGCACCCCCCACTCGTCCCCGAGTCCCGCGCGTGTGCCTGGCGGGTACGATCGCCGCCGGGCACCCGCGATTGCTCGTTACAGAGCGGGGAATGAGAGCTATGTGTGTAAACACATAGCTCTCGTTCCTCTCAGCGGGGGAAACGCTGATTTTCTGTTCATACAATGTATGAACAGAAGATCAGTGATTTCCCCTAGTGAGTCCACTCCCCCCATACAGTTAGAACACACCCAGGAACACACTTAACCCCTTCCCTGCCCCCTAGTGTTAACCCCTTCACTGCCAATGGCATTTTTATAGTAATACAATGCATTTTTATAGCATTGATCGCTATAAAAATGCCAATGGTCCCAAAAATGTGTCAAAAGTGTCCGAAGTGTCCGCCATAAGGTCACAGTACTGAAAAAAAACGCTGATCGCCGCCATTACTAGTAAAAAAAATAAAAATAATAAAAATGCCATAAAACTACCCCCTATTTTGTAAACGCTATAACTTTTGCGCAAACCAATCAATAAATAAAATAATAAAATATGTAGAAGAATACATATCGGCCTAAACTGGAGGAAAAAAAAAGTTTTTTTATATATTTTTGGGGGATATTTATAACAGAAAAAAGTAAAAAATATTGAATTTTTTTCAAAATAGTCGCTCTATTTTTGTTTATAGCGCAAAAAATAAAAACCGCAGAGATGATCAAATACCACCAATAGAAAGCTCTATTTGTGGGAAAAAAAGGACGCCAATTTTGTTTGGGAGCCACGTTGCATGACCGCGCAATTGTCAGTTAAAGCGACGCAGTGCCGAATCACAAAAAGTGCTCTGGTCTTTGGACAGCAATATGGTCCGGGGCTAAAGTGGTTAAGAAAAATTGTCAGTTAGACAACCACCAGGAGATTTGAAAAAAAAAATTCTTGTAATTTGTGTAGGAGATAGTGGTGTCTGTGTTGATTCGCTACGCCATCCCAAGTTTGCAGAGCTGTGCAGGGAGGTGCAGTACTTACTCTGACCGGGGCAGAGCTGAGTGTCCACAATTGTCAGAGTACAAAGGGATTCCCCTGTACATATCGAGCAGTGTAAAGGGAAATCTCCCAGAGATTTTTTCCGTTCGGTCGCACGGTAAAATACACTTTACTGACATCACATGTGATAGTAATAACATATGTTTGTGTGTGGGGGGGACTGTTTTTTTTATGCATAATATGGGATTTTCTAAATGTAAAAAAATTCAATAATCACACACGTTACTTACCGTTTTATGTCACAGATTTTTTTTTTTACGACAGGCAGATGGGTCACGCTGATGGCGCTGTATCACCTGATCTTTTCAGGAGATCTCCTCCCACTTCTTCCGCTTCCATTCTGGAGTTGCCTCCCTGGAGTGGGGGCCACACAGCTACATCCAGCATGGAAGCGTTTCCCTTACAAGGATCTGGTACTCAATGTGAGTCCACGTAAGTTTCCACTTCCTGCCGGTTGCAGCTTGTATCCCCCTCCTACACTCTTTTGATGGTTGGGGTGGTGGTGCTGCTGCCTCCATAGAAGGACCAGGAACCTCCATGGGGTCAAACTGCTTTAAGCCACCGTCGGATGCTGCCATCACACTTAGGAGCGCAGAGCAAACAGAAAGGAAGTTATATACTTGAATTTCGATACGCAATTCCATTAGCTGACTGTTGGGGTAGACCGTTCGACATGAACAGAAACAAACAAGTATGATAACATTCAATATGATCAAAGACATGTATAGTACTGTTCGACATGAAGATTCGACGAAGCAGCTAAAAACATACGATCGCCACGAGCAGACATTTACGGTCAAATGCTCCACCCATAAGCTATAGAAGAATTCTAATGTTGTTTGACTAGTAAAAATAATTAATAACTAAAATATTACTAGTCAAAGAACATTAAAATTCTACTATAACTTGTGGGCGGAGCATTCGACCGGAAATGTACGATCGCGGTGTCGTACAGTTTAGCTGCTTCGTCAAATCTTCTTAGAACGTCCAACAGACACCATAAGCCTTCAATGACAGATTTGACCTTAATTAATCTGGATTTTCGGACCAATGCATTTTTTTAATGAAACAAAATAAATAAAAACAAATTTCGAAAGTAACTAAATAATTTTATTTTTCGAATAAAACTGAAATTCTGAAACAAAATATTTCAGTGTGTACTTGTCTATTATGTATTACATCGGAATAGAGGCAAAAGGAGAGGGTGGGGTGGGGAGGAGATCGGCTCACACACACTAGGTAATGACAGACAAGCAGGAAGAGAGGGGGAGAGAGAAGAGATAGTGTACACACAATGAGATGATGGAGGCATGTGGATCAGCAGCCATGATTACCGTGGTCAGCACACACAGGGGGACATAGGAACAGGCAGGATTAGCCAGATGTTTTAGATCAAAGGAATGGACAATTTACACTGCAACAGCACTATGCTACTGATCATGCTTTAACCATGTTAGGGCCAGCTGCCACAGTTTTACTGCGGCAGGTTGGCTCCCCTGGGCAAAACTGTTACCTTGCGTTGCTACGCCTTTTGGCCACTAGGGGGCGCGCACTGGGAGACGAGGAGAGAGGAGACTGGTTGTGTGTTCATACTGATTATGAGCACTGATCTGTCATCTCTCCTAGTCAGTCCAATCCCCCCTACAGTTAGAACACACACTAGGGAACACAGTTAACCCCTTGATCGCCCCCTAATGTTAACCCCTTCCCTGCCAGTGTAATTTATACAGTAATCAGTGCATTTTTATAGCCCTAATCGCTGTATAATTGTCAATGGTCCCATAAATGTGTCAAAAGTGTCCTATCTGTCCGCCGCAATATCGCAGTCCCGATAAAAATTGCTGATCACCGTCATTACTAGTAAAAAAATAGTAATAATAAAAATGCCATAAATCTATCACCTATTTTGTAGATGCTATAACTTTTGTGCAAACCATACAATATACGCTTATTGCAAAAAAAAAAAAAAAATTAACAAAATTATGTAGAAGAATATATATTGACCTAAACTGAGGAAAAAAATTATATATTTTTTTTTATTAGGATTTTTATTATAGTAAATATATTGGGCCAGATTCAGGTAGTCCAGAGCATCTTTGCTCTGGAGTAACGCTTCTCATTTGCGTTGCGCTGCAGAAATTTTAGGAGCAAGTGCTGTCATTCACGAAGCACTTGCTCCTAAAGTTGCGGCAGCGCATCGCAAATGAGCCGGCGGAATTCAAATTGGGCGGGTACGGGGCGTGTAGTATGCTAACTAAGCGCGATCCCGCCGCCAACGTACTGCGCATGCGTCGAGTGTCAAAACATCCCCGTGCGCATGCTCCAAAATCTGTGAATGAACGTCAATGACGTCACATTCCCATTCATGACCGTTTTACGCAAGCGACGTTTTTTTTTTTTTTCCCGACGCGATGACGACGCCTATACCTAACATAGGATACTCCAACCCCATGTAGGTATATCTATGCGCCGCGTATCCCGTCCGGAAACGTCGTATCGCCATTGCGTCGCGCCGGAATTCGATCGTGAATTGCCGATTTCCGCTCATTAACATATTTTTTGAGCGTAAATCGGCGGGAACGCCCCCGGCGCCATTTTTAAGTTGAAGTAACGATGCGATGGCGAAACTCAGTTACGCTGCTCGCATCGGAACTTCAACCCGGCGTTTCTTGTTTTCTGGTTACAGAAAACAGAAACGCCGGCTCAAAGTCACAGTTAGGCTGGCGGATCACTCGATCCGCCAGCCTAACTGTTCGTGAATCTGGCCCATTGTGTTTTGTTTTCAAAATTGTTGCTATTCTTTTGTTTATAGTGCAAAAAATAAAAACCGCAGGTGTGAGAAAATACCACCAAAAGAAAGCTCTGTTTGTGGGAAAAAAGTAGAGTCAATTTTGTGTGGGTACATTGTCGCAAGATCGCGCAATTGTCAGTTAAAGTGACGCAGTGCATTGGGGGTACCATTGAAGATGAATAGCAGGGCAACAGACTAATACCTGTATGGTGATTTATTTGTTTTGCAGTAGTTTGTGTTAACACACATGTTACAATAACACATAGGTGCTAATGAGCCCTTAGGCTTGCCTAAGTGCACCATTTTCTTCCCATTTTCTGCCCCTACTTCCCAATTTTTTCTCGTACTATGCCCCGGGTGCAAAATTTAGAGGGGCGCTGTGACAAGTGTGGAGAGGAGGGAGCACCAAAAGCAGATGGAACATAGGAACATATGCATAATGTCACCACTTCAGGCTTTACCAGTCATTATCAAGCACACTCTCCTCTTCCCTAGGTAAGTCCATGGGTCAAAGAGGTGCAAATTACTTGCCTCACCCCAGGCACTAACAACCCACGCTATGACACTGTTCAGCCGCTAGCGGTGCAGTATTAACCCATGCTAGCGGCTGAAAAAGGGTTAATACTGCCCACAATGCACCTCTGCAGAGGCGCATTGCTGGAGGTATTACCGCGGTGTCCCATTGTTTTCAATGGTAAGGAGCGATGAAGAAGCGGTATACACACTTCTCCTCTCACCACCCAGCAAGATGGCAGAGGATTTACAATATGGAAAGAAAAGAACCCCACATACATGTTTAACCCCTTGTTACCCACAAAAGACATATACATAGTTGCCAAAATGTAAAAAACATTTCTACAGAAACTGTTTTTAAGCTGCACATGTAGCAAGCCATTGTAGGCAAATACTGTATTTCCATTTACAATAGCAGTCATTCTACAAGACGCAGATCCAGGGACGCCATCAGGGGGGTACAGGCAGTACACCTGTAAGGGGCCCGGAGGTTCCCAGGGGCGGGATGTCAACCCCCTTTTTTTATATACAATATATAGTATGGGCCAGATTCAGGTAGATCAGAGCATCTTTGCTCTGGAGTAACGCATCTCATTTACGTTATGCTGCAGAAATTTTAGGAGCAAGTGCTGTTATTCATGAAGCACTTGCTCCTAAAGTTGCGGCAGCGTATCGCAAATGAGCCGGCGGAATTCAAATTGGGCGGGTACGGGGCGCGTATTATTTAAAATAAGCGCGATCCCGCGGCGAACGTACTGCGCATGCGTCGAGTGTCAATGCATCCAAGTGTGCATGCTCCAAGTTCTGTCAGTGAACGTCAATGACGTCACGTCCCCATTCATGAATGTTTTACGCAAACGACGCGATTTTTTTTTTCCGACGCGATGACGATGCCTATACCTAACATAGGATATTCCACTAGGGGGCTGCTTTATCTATACGCCGCGTATCGCTTCCGGAAACGTCGTTAATTCACTGCGTCGCGCCCGAAAAAGATTGTGAATTGCCGATTTCCGCTCATTAACATATTTTTTGAGCGTAAACCGGCGCCATTTTTAAGTTGAAGTAACGATGCGATGGTGAAATTCAATTACGCCGATCGCATCGGAACTCCAACCCGGCGTTTCTTGTTTTCTGGTTACAGAAAACAAAAACGCCGGCTTAAAGTGACAGTTAGGCTGGCGGATCCATTGATCCACCAGCCTAACTCTACCTGAATCTGGCCCTATATATATATATTTTGGTTTTTATAAAAGGGCCCAGAGGTCCCCCCTTTTTTTTTGTGATATATATATATAATTGTTTTTCTTTTTATTAAAGGGCCCAAAGGTCCCCAGGGCCCCGGATGGCAACCCCACTTTTTGTTTCATAATTTTTTTGTATATATTTTTTCTTTTTATTAAAGGGCCCAGAGGTCTCCAGGGCCCCGGATGGCTACCCCCCTTTATACTGTATATATATATATATATATATATATACACATACATATATTTTTTTTATTTTTTGTAAGGGGCCCAGGGGTCCCCAGGGAACCCCCCCCCCCAATTAATGCCACCCCCCTGCTTTTCAATTCAGGCCCCCGCTTCTCAATTTTCTCAATTCGTGGCAGCCCCCCGCTTCTCAATGTGAAGCGGCAGCTCCAGGGGGCCCATGCCTGAAGCTGTGTAAGGGGCCCCATAATTCCTGTTGCTGGCCCTGCGCAGATCATTAAACCAATGCCATACATTACAGTGATGGTAATGCTTGTTCTTTTATTTTTTAACCTGCTCTGTGCAATGCTGAAAAAGAAAAAAAGCTGCCTCATGCACACTGGACATTATAATAACGTTATAAACATGGCAGTAGCTTTGCAGTTGAGTTTTTCAACGTTTTTGCAATAGCGTTTTTTTTACAGTGTTGGTGTTTTTAAGCGTATTTTTTTAGTGAGCCAGTGAGGAGCAAGAGAGCCTTGGCTCTTGTGCACATTGCTAGATCGGGATCAGGTTTAGGTATGTTTTTAGGGGGGGGCTGAGGGGGAGCTGCACATAGAAGTTTTTTTTAGAAATGCAGCAAGATAAAATCCCTCTGTCTTTACAGCACTTTAATTGAACCTGTATAAGGGAGCTGAAGTTGTCATGGCTAAAGAACAACAAAAAAACACGCTTGTAGGAAGCATGTCCACTGATCCCAAGGTTTTGCAAGGTGCACTTTGAAGAGGCACTCCAGTCTCCCCCCCCCCCCCAAATGTTTTTAAGTCAGCAGCTACAAATGCTATACCTGCTAACTTAAAGACACTTACCTGGAAACAGCATCTACCAAACATATGTTAAAAGTAAATAGTGGCGCTAGGTAATGCAATAACAAACAATACACATATATATTACACACCCAGTGAGTAGCAATGTGCAAACCATAAATATGCAAAAACAGAGAGAGTCCATAAGCTGTGATATTAATACTGGGTAGTATATGTGTGATAGATATTCAGTTGATTGAATGATCTGACACCCCACCCCAGCACTGTGTAATTGCTTACCCACCCACACAATGTGCCCACAGCAATTACCTATGTTTGGTAGATGATGTTTTATTATACTGCTAAAAATACTTGCAGTTGGCTTCCAATCATGGAATTTTAGTGGGTCAGCATAACTGCCAGGCAACCAGCATTTTTATACAAAGGCCAACAACAGTTTTTCCTATGTCACTGTCATGTCGGGTTTACTATTTGTCCCTGGCAAGGGAGCTTTGAACTTTTTTCTTCATAATTTGATGTTAGATAAAGAAAAATATATAAATAGTAGGTATAGATGCTAAATCCAATTTCTCTTTCTTTATTGCAGATGAAGATTTACTGCCTGCCACAGTGAGCAGTAATGAAAGGGACGTGCAGACTGCAGAAGAGTGTGTCGCCCATGTTCAGACTCCAGAAGAGTGTGTCGCCCATGTTCAGACTCCAGAAGAGTGTGTCGCCCATGTTCAGACTCCAGAAGAGTGTGTCTTCCATGTTCAGACTCCAGGAGAGTGTGTTGCCCACGTTCAGACTCCAAAAGAATGTGTTTCCCACACTCAGACTCCAGAAGAGTGTGTCGTCCACACTCAGACTCCAGAAGAGTGTGTCGCCCACACTCAGACTCCAGAAGAGTGTGTCATCCACATTTAGACTCCAGAAGAGTGTGTCGCCCACACTCAGACTCCAGAAGAGTGTGTCGCCCACATTCAGACTTCAGAAGAGTGTGTTGCCCACACTCAGACTCCAGAAGAGTGTGTCATCCACTTTTAGACTCAAGAAGAGTGTGTCACCCACACTCAGACTCCAGAAGAGTGTGTCTTCCACACTCAGACTCCAGAAGAGTGTGTGGTCCACATTCAGACATCAGAAGAGTGTGTCACCCACACTCAGACTCCAGAAGAGTGTGTTGCTCACATTCAGACTTCAGAAGAGTGTGTCGCCCACACTCAGACTCCAGAAGAGTGTGTCACCCACACTCAGACTCAAGAAGAGTGTGTCACCCACACTCAGACTCATGAAGAGTGTGTCACCCACACTCAGACTCATGAAGAGTGTGTCACCCACACTCAGACTTCAGAAGTGCGTGTCGCCCACACTCAGACTCCAGAAGAGTGTGTCCCCACACTCAGACTCCAGAAGAGTGTGTCACCCACATTTAGACTCCAGAAGAATGTGTCGCCCACATTCAGACTTCAGAAGAGTGTTTCGCCCACATTCAGACTCCAGAAGAGTGTGTTGCCCACACTCAGACTCCAGAGGAGTGTGTGGCCCACATTCAGACCCCAGAACAGTGTGTCGTCCACATTCAGACTCCAGAAGAGTGTGTCGCCCACACTCAAACTCCAGAAGAGTGTGTCACCCACACTCAGGTTCCAGAAGAGTGTGATGCTAATGTTAAGACTCCAGCAGAGTGTGGCACTAATGTGCAAGCTCCAGTAGAGTGTAAAGTGCCCATTGGGACTGTACCAGACATTGAGACTCCACCAAAATGCCAGGTGAACCATGGGAACATCTCCTCCGGTAAAGATGGGGGCAAGGTTACAAGAAGGGATAAGCAGATACTGGTGGTATATTCAATGATTAGAGGGACAGAGAGGGCAATCTGTCACAAAGACTGTCACCTCCGAACACTATGTTGTTTACCAGGCGCTCGGGTTCGGGACATTGCAGATCGGATGGAAAGATTGTTTTACGTGGGGCTGGGGAGGACCCAGCGGTTTTGGTACATATTGGTACTCATGACAAGTTAGAGGAAGATGGAGCATCCTACAAAATGATTTCAGGGACATAGCGACTATGTTGAAAAAAAGGACCTCCAAAGCTGTATTTTCAGAAATATTGCCTGTACCTCAAGCCACACCAGAAAGGCAGCAGGAGCTTAGAGAGCTTAACAAGTGGCTGAAGAACTGGTGCAGAGAAGAGAAGTTTGGCTTCATGGAGAACTGGGCTGACTTTGCGGTCAATTACCGGGTCTATAGCAGGGATGGACTGCACGTAAATGGGAGCGGTGCAGGCTTTTTTGGGAGTGAAGATTGCCAACAAGTTGGAAGAAATTGTTCAGATTCCAGAAGAGTGTGTCTCCCACATTCAGACTTCAGAAGATGGTGTCTCCCATGTTCAGACTCCAGAAGAGTGTGTCGCCCACATTCAGACTCCAGAAGAGTGTGTCTCCCACATTCAGACTCCAGAAGAGTGTGTCTCCCACATTCAGACTCCAGAAGAGTGTGTCACCCACACTCAGACTCCAGAAGAGTGTGTCACCCACACTCAGACTCCAAAAGAGTGTGTTGCCCACGTTCAGACTCCAGAAGAGTGTGTTGGCCACATTCAGACTCCAGAAGAGTGTGTTGGCCACATTCAGACTCCAGAAGAGTGTGTTACTCACATTAAGACTCCAGAAGAGTGTGTTGCCCATGTTCAGACTCCAGAAAAGTGTGTCGCCCACTCTCAGACTCAAGAAGAGTGTGTCGCCCACATTCAGACTCCAGAAGAGTGTAATGGTTCTACCACCTGGCCCCACCTATATGCACTCATCTACCACCAAGAGCAGACACTACCACCCTGAGTATAGGGTGAGTGTGGCCAGTGGAACTTCCCCCCAAGTTTCATCTGTCCACACTCCCCCACGTCCCTGCATAATGGTACTACTCCCTGGCCCCACCAATATGCACTCATCTACCAGCAAGAGGCTCCAGAGAAAATGGGGTGCCTTGCAGATAAGTTGGGCTACATGCCCAGGTAAAAACAGGACTAATATTTATTTACTAACACACTGGTCAACATACAATGACTGGCACTGACCTACACTAACAGACGACATCCAGATGTACATAAACTGACCGCTCCATGCTTTAGATAGATGCATTGTATCTTCTCTCTCCTCTGGTTTGGGGATTCCGGTATGGAGTCACCAGGGTGTCCCCCATCAAAGTGTCCCCCATAGGTGTGTCCCCCCCTTGAATCAGAGTGCCCCCTCTCCTTCCCCTCCCACATGTACTCATTCACAGCTCTCCAGAAAGGCAGCATTGTTCCTCTATCCAGTCATGTGATAAGTGACAAGTGATAAGGGGAGAGAGGAAGGAAAGTCTGCCGGCTCTCTATCTCCCCCTATAGGGCGGGAGGGAGCAGAAAGGCTAATACTCACTCCAGCAAGTGATGGCTGCTGCTTCTCTTGACAGGAGTGAAATCGCGATTACTCACTGTCAGAGAGGAGCGGCTCAAGGACTGCACCTGACCGGCCCACTGAGCCATCGGTCCTCCGGGAAACTCCTGGTAGTCCCAATGGCCAGTCCGTGCCTGTATAGGTCCGTAATTATAATTTCATAAACACACAATAAAAATTTGGTATATTTACATTTGAATTGCTTCCTCTTTTATTTATTCCTTTCATGACCGGGGGTCATTATCACTTGGATGCACAGGCAAACATTTGCAAGGCTGGAAGGGGCTCTATGGCTACTTCTTCCACTTCTGGTGTGTATAGGGATGTGTAATAGGTGTTTATGTAATAACATGTGTCCTAACCATGTATATATGTATGTACCGACAAGCCCCTTATGTGACAGTAGTGACAAGGTCCTCTCAATGGAGACATCAGGGGTCTTCTAGCTTCACCGCAAGAACACGATATATACGATTAAATTCTGTAATGAAACATTCCCCTTTACTAGAAAAAGATATCACGTTCTCAGGGAATTTTATATTATTTTTTTATTAATTTTATATTCCTACACATTCCACTCACAAAATATATAGGGAATTCTTTCCTGTTATCCGGGGCTAGAGGATCTGCTCTATTCAGAAAATGTGTTTTTCTGCCCTCTCAATCTATACTTTAGACTTTAGGCAATCTAAGCCTTTCTCTAGTCTCCAAAATAATTGTAAGATTCTCAATTTTAAAAGTGACCGTGAGACCCGGTTCACACTTGTGCGATGCCAGACATTGCATGTGATTCGCAGCGCACTGCTGTTCACATTACATGCGATGTCTGTGTGATGCGATTTTAGCCATACAGATAGTATGGCTGATATCGCACCGCATTCAGTCCAAACGTGCACAGGACCCTTTTTTATGTTCGGACCAGAATCGGATCGCATGGGTGTTCACACATATGTGATCCGATTCATGTCCGAACAGTCAGTTCGCAGTGCGATATGCGAGCTGAAATGGGGGTGTCATTAACATTTAATGACACTCCCCAGTAGTTCGCATATGGCATTGTGAACTGTCGTGCAAGTGTCGTGGCAGTGAAGGAGTTAACCACTAGGTGGCACTGAAAGGGTTAAGTGTGTCCTAGGGAGTGATTCTCACTGTTAGGGGGAGGAGCTACCAGTGACACGTCACTGATCACTGTTCCCGATCACGGGGAACAGTAGATTAGTGACATGTCACTAGGCAGAGCAGGGAAATGCCTTGTTTAGGCCGGATTCACACTAGCGAATTTCAGCTCTCTTATCTCTGCAGAGAGATAAGAGAACTGTTCAGCAGATCATCTCTGTTTTAGCTGCGAATTTGGAGACCTGGGAGAGGGGAGGGAGGAAGTGTATTGAGGTGAATGAGAAAAATCCTGAAGAGAAATTAACACATCTGCGAATCAGATGCGTGCCCATAGAAGATAATGGGCCTGAATTCGCACCTGAGCCACACCGTAATGCCTAGAAAACGCACACGTTTTTTCGGCAGTGCGAATGCATCACACATATGTGAACCAGCCTCATTGAAATCAATGTATTTTATAATGTAATGCAAATTGGATGCGGTTTAAGCCACAACCAATTCGCATAGGTGTGAACCCGACCTTACAAAGGCATCCCACTGTTCTGCCTTTGCCGACCGCAATCGCAGGCCACCCAAGAACATCAAGCACACTCGCGAGGCACGCTGGGTGGCAAATTTAAAGGGACGTACAGGTACAGCCATTTGTCTTCCTGTGTCATTGTGTCAACATATATGTGTGTGTGTCGGTCGGCAAGTGGTTAAATACATTAACACCCAAAGAAATGTCACTATAGCTGGTTGGGTGCGCTGTCTCTTTTAAATTGTTACATTGATATAAAATTGACAATAATTGACAATGACAGAATGACAGTGGGACTAGGCCCTGCCCCCAGGCTGTGCTCACAGCTTTTGACTGACAGCAGCTGGAGCCAATGGCTCCCAATGCTCTAATCCAAGCCTGTGATAGCGGGGAGAGGGGAGAAGAGCTGCTTCAGATCTGCATATCGCTGGATCTAAATCGGGCTCAGTTGAGTATCAAGGGGGGGGGGGGGAGCTGGGCACTTTTAAAAGGTTTTTAGTCCTTAATGCATTTTCTTAAAAAAAACTCCAATAGTACAATGGTAACCAATAACATTTTGTTTTCTATTTGCCAGTACTGAGCATTTACTGCTTTCACAGGGAAGCATCAGAAATATTTCTGTTGGGCTTGACTTATTTCCCTGATCACCGTTCTTTATTAGAAGGCACTTCTCCATCCTGGCTAGCATATGTGGTGTGACTAAATGTGGTTCTGAACTGAGCTTTTCCTTAAAGTGGTTCTAAAGTCTTAAAGCATTTGTAAATGTTTTTTTTTATTATTATTTATTTAATAACAAACATCTCTATACTTACCTGCTCTGTGCAACGGAATTGCACAAAGCGCTGGTGAACCTCATATTTTTGGGTCCCTGTCAGCACTCATTGCCCCTCCTCTCTGTCCAGTGCCCCCATAAGAAGCCGCTTCCCATGGGGGCACTCGTACATGCTTGCCGCCGAGTCTGCGTCCATTGACACAGACAGCGGGACACGGCCCTGCCCCCTGCTCCCTCGTCACGGGTATGGATTGACAGCACTGGAAGCCAAGAGCACAGCAAAGCCAGCGAGATTCAGAATTGAGGGGAGAGAAGAGCAGCAGGCATGCACGGCGCTGGATTGAATTAGGATATTATCTTGGCATTATTCTTTTCAACCATCAGTCGACTTTTGTGTAAAAAAATCCTAGCGGCTAATTAGCCTTTAGACTGCTTTTACAAGCAGTGGGAGGGAACGTTCCCTCCCCCACCGCCTTCCATGGTTTTCAAAGGGAATCTGAGAATGCAGCTGACCATAGAGCTGATCAGAGACCGATGAACAAAAATTCTCGTACGACAAAGGCTTACAAAATGTTACCTCGTCAAGGCAAGGAAGAGAAATGCAGTTGCTATGGGTAAGCAAGTGAAGGAACAAACAACCAGTCCTTAGACGTGGTACCGTGGTACCTGGTAAGGTAGCAGGTCTCCGGTAGTGAGAGGGTCAGTGTTCTGGCTCCTGCCCTAGCAATCCGTTTCCCATGGCAACCGGAAAGCAGACTAGTGTCGCAGAGCTCTATGGCCTGGTCAAGGTACGGGAAGGAAGGATTTAGGTGAGAGCACGCATGAGGTTCGGGAGGGACCATATTCTGTTACTGGGAGTGAGGTAACAGAAGTACACTGGATTGGTGGAGTGGGTGCAGGCTCAGCACGTCCCTTCCAATGGACACATTCAAGTTGCAGTGTGTAGTGACAGATTATTACTAAAGTCCCCACCTGGTCATGGGCATTGATGATTGCGTCCGTGAGACTACAAGGAAGCAGGTAGAGGCAGTGGCATAGTGTTGGGGGGCCAGGGGGGTGGTTGCCCCGGGGGCCAAACTTAGAGGGGCGGCAGGCGGCAGGTTACCTGCAGCGCTTCTCTTGCGCTGTGCAGTCTAGGAGACTGTGAGCTCTTCCGCTTCGCTATGAGAAATAAGTTGCGGTGCAGTTCCGGCTTAGGCTCCAGCGGTGACACTGACACAGCAGTGAGTAAATGTACACTGAAGACCATCCATGATGATCCTAGGGATTATGACAGTGCGGAGACTGGGGGGAAGGAGGAGGGCAGTTTAGTATAGGAATCAGGTAGGTCAGTGTAGTGGTCAGTATAGGAATCAGGTAGGTCAGTGTAGTGGTCAGTATAGCAATCAGATAGGTCAGCTTAGTGGTCAGTGTAGGAATCAGGTAGGTTAGTATAGTGATCAGGTAGGTCGGTGTAGGAATCAGGTTGGTCAGTACTACTGTACTAGTGGAAGGGAGTGCTAAAAAATCCACGGGTTAGGGGGCGCAAATTTCTTGCCCTGCCCTGGGCGTTGACAACCCACGCTACACCACTGGTACTATGTACTCCACTAGTAAAACTTTCAGTTTGCTATTGCAAAATAAGCAGGTCTTAACTATTGATTTTGCATGATGCATGCAGCAGTTTAACCTAGCTTTCCAGGTTCACTGGCTTCTAAAAGTAAAAGTGAGTAAAACTGTTCAACCTGATAGTGGTATGGCTCCAAGAGTTCAGAAAGAATATAGCTGGTGTATGTGTTTTTTTTAAACCTTGGGATGTCAGCTAGATCAAATATCTTATAATTTGAGAGCGCTAAATCCCCTCAGGCAAAATAATGATCTCCGGCCCTGGCTGGAACTTACAAAGCTGGGTGGGAACACCCAAAACTCCCTGGTGTACAGTAACAGTGTTGAAAATTATGACAGGGCGATCTCACTGTTGCGTGGGCCAGAGATACATCAAAAAAGCTTACAACTACATGTCCATTACCACATTGTAACAGGCAATCTAATGCTTATAGAACTGTCACACACATTTTAAAGTAAAAATTTTAAGTAGAAGATAAAGTGTCTTACAGTATATAGTTAGACTAGGGAAACATGATAAACTAACCCCAAAAAAATGATATATATAGTAAAACCTTAGATTGTGAGCATAATTTGTTCCAGAAACATGCTTGTAATCCAAAGCACTTGTTTAAAGCGAAATAATGGAAACTCACATGATTCGTTCCACAACCATTTATTCATAGGTCCATTTGTTTATAGTCCATATATGTATATATATATATATATATATATATATATATATATATATATATATTAGGGCTGTGCAAATTAACTTTTAATTGATCGATTAATCTTAAATTTTTTTGATCAATCAAAATCTTTTTGATCGATTAAAATTCTTTCGATTGGTACTCACCTCTCCGCCGGCTTCCGGGCCTTCAGGGAGTTTCGTCAGAGATCCGGTAACGTCACGCACACCGGCGGGGCTTGCCATGTCCATCTGAAGGGCTCCTTTGCTGTGCCTTCATATCTGCATGCCGGTGGGACCTTACAATCTGCCACACACAAGGGATGTTACACTTCCCTCTATCACCCTGGGCTTCTACAGCCATCCACTGGGAGTTGTGATAGTTCCCTTCATGGGACATCTACATGCCGACGGACTGATGTTAACCCCTCCTCATCTGGATTCAGCAGTGGTATCGTTGTACACATTTTTATACCAATATCATACTTAGCTACATGTTTTAGTCCTGGTTCACACTGGGCTGCGGGAGTGAAGCGGTGAGGGGTTCAGCTGAACTCGCACAATTTCACTCTCGCTGGCAGTCCCGATTTCGGCCGCGATTTAAGAGACATCTGTGCAGGTTTCTACAGTTTATGTAGCGACATCGATTTTATCTCCAGTGCAAAATTTATTTTGTTACCTAATTGAAGACTATGAAAGTTTTAATAATATTCCCATCGAGAGCTGCCTTTGTGTGTTTTTTGTATCCTGCTATCCATTTTTCCAGTGGTTGGTAGCTGCACTGGGAATCGGCCTGCAAGGAGATCAGCTAAAAGTAGTTGGATCTGTATGTGCATTATAATTAATCGAAATGAGTCGATTAATCGAACACAACATTTTTGATCAGTAACAGCCCATATATTTATTTCTATATATATATATATATATATATATATACATATTTATATATATTGCAACTACACATTGAAGATTCTGGTGGGTTATATGTATATGAAGATTCCAGCACTGTGGCAGAGTTCAAATTATAATAGAGTGGCCTCAGATGTGATGCCATTCCTCACACCAAGTGGAAGCTCGGATGTGCTTGCTTATGGAGCTACACACTGTTTAAGGCTTCATTTCCACTGGCGTTTTTACAGCCACGTTTTTTACAGCTTAAAAACGCCTGTCCATGTTTATTTTAGAAAAAAATGCGTTTTTGCTCGTTTTTGATCGTTTTTTAATGTCTGGCATTTTTGCAGCTCTATTGCTGGAGCTTCAGAACGCACTGGTCCCGCGTTTTTTTGCAGCTTAAGGCTGCATTCACATCTAGGCGGCAAGTAACGCCGCATACGCGGCTTTACTTGCTGCGCTTCGATTCATTTTTTTTTTTTAACAGTCTCCCCATTGATGTCTATGGCCGAACGCCAATGTCACCTGAAAAAAAGGGTCCGGGACTTTTTTTCAGGCGACAGGCGTTCGGCGTTTCAGAGATGTGAACCATCTCTATAGACATGCATGGGAATTTTCCCCTCCAGCGGCACGAGCGTCGGGCGACAGGCATTTTGTCGCCTAGATGTAAATGCAGGGTAAAAACGTCTCAGCCATCTACAGCTCAAAAACGTCATGGTGGGCATGAGGCCATAGACTAACATGGACAGGCGTTTTTAAGCTGCATAAAACGCTCAGAAAAGTGGCTGTAAAAACGCCAGTGGAAATGAGCCCTTAATATTATGTATCTTGTAAGTGTATTTCTATTATTTCAATCAATTGGCTTGTTAGAGTACTACACTATGTGGGCCTCCTTTTGCATTTGAATACCTCTGTTGAATGCATTGCCTTAGGAATGTGGGCAACGTTCTGTTTCCTGGATCATGGTTTATTTGGCTGCTGAGCAGCAAGGTATTTTGTGATCTCTGTGTGAGATCTAAGAATCTGGTAAGGGGCTTTCTTAACTTGTTTGCATTAAAAAAGCCTTGGTGCCTCTTGGTGGTGTGATCTGTTTGAATTTCCACATAAGGGGAGAAAAGAGTGTTGAGGATGGCACACCTGGCACTATTGTTGCACTGTTGGACATTTCATTTACATTTATGCACTTTATATATGCTTTATGCACGATATATGCTTTTAATGTACAATTGATTTCATTTAATTGATTTGGGAGTATAAACATGAGTGTGTTATTGTGAACGATTTAAGAATTCACTAGGGAAAACGCACTTTAATATATCATTTTTAAGAGCTCAAACTATTGCCTATACTTTCACACCTTATGAACTCTTTTGTTTGCTATTGTGAAAGTTCTGTGCTAGTTTTGATTAAAGACCAAAGGTATATCTACCTATAATAAAAAAAAGCTTAGGAACAATGTGAGATTGGGATCATGTGATTCTGGTGACACCCAGTGGTCACTTGAAGCAACAGATCTCCACTTTTTTTTTTCTGCAGTATTAATTACTGCTAAGAATGCCAAGAAAAAAGCAGCAGAGATGAGATAGCCATCATGCTATTTTAAATATTAAAGGAGGACACAAATCAAACAGGCTCTGATGTCTTACTTCTGATGGCAAACAAGCATAACATACTGAACAAGTCCTGTCTGACAACATTTTCTGTCATTCTGTTACTGTTCAGAGGCTAGTTGTACCGATTCCTAGAGTATTAACCTCATATAATTAGGTTACTTCTTTACCCCCTTAAAAGCAATTTTTTATAGCACAAATTAATAAAGAACTGCAAGTTCTCTCATAGGATCCTTGTATAGTGAATAATTACTCATGTGGACACTTACAATATATCTTCCAAGATGTAGTATCTCTGTCTGAGCACAGTAATAAGATATGATGACCTCAAGGCAGGGACAGTGTAATACATCCATTGGTGGATGTCTGAAGTGAAAGGTAGGTGTTCCTTAAGGACATAGTTCATTATAACATACCTTCCAGCAACGTTTTAGGCACCTGCAGTATGTGTTCTTTGCTAGATCATGCTATGAACAGTTTTTGAATAGGGATGAGCTTCGAGTTCGAGTCGAACTCATGTTCGACTCAAACATCGTCTGTTCGGACATTCGCAGAATTTCGAACATTATCGGCCGTTTGCACCAAATTCGAGTGGCGCGTCACGGCCCATAATTCACTGCGGCATCGCAGTGCATTGCTGGCTGATGATTGGCCAAGCATGCACTATGACCCGCATGCTTGGCCAATCACAGCGCCGTAAGCAAAAGAGAGCCATAATTGGCTAAAGCCAGCTTGGCTTTGGCCAATTATGTCTCAGGGAATTTAGTACACACCCCACACTATATAAGGCCGCCTGCGTGGCGGCCTTGTGTAGTTTGTTGCGGCGATGATGAAAGACAGAGAGAGAGAGACAGTGTAATTTCAATTGAGTTAGATAGAGCAGACAGGTGAGTCAGTTAAATGCAGTTACAGTGTGTAGAGGATATATATGCACCCCAAGTGCTGTATATATATTTATACACTGTATTCAGTTTAGCTAAATCCGTTCCTGTATTCTTATCCTAATATACTGACAGGCAGGCAGGTGATTGTGCTAGCTGCAGTATTTTCACTTAGTGTACTGTGTCCTTTGCACAGTGTACACCTAAAGCTACCTGAATACAATTGCTGGTGTTCTCATACTAATACCACAGGCAGGGATCTGCAAGTATTTTCACTTAGTGGACTGTGTCCTTTGCACAGTGCGTACCTAAAGCTACCTGAATACAATTGCTGGTGTTGAGTGAGTGAGTGAGTGAGTGAATTACCTATATAGCGCTACAAATGCGAACTGAATCGCCTCAAGGCGCTTGGCATCCATTTTCCTTCAGTTTAACCCTCAGAATAGATGGGTCTTTTTTTCTGAAGGCCAGGTGATCAATTTCCATTCGGATATTAGTTGGTAAAGCGTTCCATAGTCGAGGTCCTTGAACTGAAAAACGACGTTCTCCTTTGGTCTTATATCGGGCTTTGGGAATTTGTAATAATTTTTGGTTAGTTGATCTAAGAACTCGATTTGGGTTTTGTTGTTTCATTTTCTCACTTAAATATAGAAACGTGCTTCCGTGTACACATTTGTGCATTAGGCATAATGCCTTGAAAGTGACCCAGGGTTTTTTCCCTGTTACCAGTCGAGCTGCCATGTTTTGGATTATTTGGAGCCGGGCGAGCTGGTACTTTGGGAGTCCGAGGTAGATGGCATTTTTATAATGCAATCTGGAGTTAATGATTGACCCTACCACTACCGCTGTGTCTTCTTTAGTGATGAAGGGAACAACTCTTCGTAGGAACCATAGAAGATGGTGCTCTCCGCTAATTAATGATCCTATTTGTGCATCCATTGTCATGTCTGAGTCAAAGATGACTTTTGACCTTGGTGCTAGGGGTGATGGTTTGTCCCAAAATGGGTGGTGGTGTCCAGGTAGTCCTGGCCAGTTTCCTTGAGTTTGAGGTGACTGTCCATCATTCCAGATGTCTATCTGGGTGAGGCATTGTTCTAATGCGGGGTATTGGTTCTTTTTGTCGCTGATACGAAAATAAAGTTGCGTGTCATCTGCGAAGGTCGTGATTACTAATATTTTTTTGGAGTGGGCGGAGGTAAATATTGAATAGAACGGGTGATAGGGGAGATCCCTGAGGGACTCCGCAAGACACGCTGCGTGATTCAGATGTGAAAGGTCCTAATTTTACTATATGGGATCGATTTTCCAGGAATGATGAAAACCATGGTAGATCAGAGTCTGCCACTCTAGCTATCTCTGTGAGCTGGGATAGCAACAGTTTGTGATCTACTGTATCAAAGGCAGCACTGAGGTCCAGCAGTATCAGGAGAGAAGATTCTCTGTCATCTGCTGCTTCGAGGGCATCGTCCCATATTTTAAGAAGCGCTGTTTCTGTCCCATGAACTGGTCGAAAACCCGATTGTAGTGGGTCCAGGAGTTTATGAGTGTCTAAATGGTGTTGTAGTTATTGTACTACTACCTTTTCCATAACCCTGAAAAAGATGTTGAGGGAGGTTATCGGTCGCCGATTGTTTGGATCTTTGTGGTCTAAATTGTTTTTTTTTTAGCAGGGGTTTAATTATACCTTGCTTTAAGGGGGTCGGAACTATGCCTTTTTTAAATGATTGGTTTATGAGGTGAGTGATTGCGGGTGCCAAAATATCGGCACATTCTTTTACCACAATTGTGGGAATGATGTCATTGGGAGATGTACTATCTCGGAGACTTGCGATAATTTTTTTAGTGGTATCGATGGAGATTGGTGCTAATATACATTTTTTGGATTGAAGAACATTTGTATTTTCTTTTTGATTTGTTGGTGATTTGATTTTGCTTATTAATGAAAAAATCCGATAATTCGTTGCAGAACTCTTGTGTTTCATTTTTTGGAGCTACTAGGCAGGTTGGGTTCATGGTTTGAGAGACTATGTTGAAGAGCTCTCAGGGGCGATTTCGGGCTTTTGTGAGAGCATTTGAAAAATGCTCCTTTTTTGCTTTGAAAATTTTCTTGTGGTATCTCTTAGGCCCCGTACACACGAGCAAATACATCTGTTCAAATCGGTCGGACAGACCGATTTGAACAGATCTGTCTGCTGGGATGTATTGGTTTGATCGTGTACACACGATCAAACCAAAGTCCCCGCCAGCAGACAGCACGCTGACGTGGCGGTGACGTGGCGGTGACGTTGATGCCGCCACGTCACCGCACCAGGAAGTACAACATTTCCGCGCATGGGTCGAATCCATTCGACGCATGTGCGAGCAGATATGTCTGCTGGTTAGCGTACTAACTAGCAGACATGTCGGATGGCCGGATTCCCAGCAGACAGATTTTAAAGCATGCTTTAAAATCTGTCGGCAGACCGTTTCCAGCAGACAGATTTGATCGTGTGTACGCGGCCTTAGTGATTAATTTATATTTTTCATGGTTTTCTTTAGTGGAGTTTCTTCTCCTGGCACGCTCCGCTCTCCTGTGTTCTGGTTTCAATGACGTGAGAGTGTCATTAAACCAGCTGGAGTTGTTTTTACGAATAATCGCTCTGCTTTTTGGGGCGATTATATCTGCGGTTTGCAGCAAAGCTTTGTTAATGGCGTTAAGAATTTCTGCTGGTGATTTTGAAAGAGTGTTTGCTTTATTTCTGTCATATTATTTAATAGGGCATTTTTAAAGTGTTCCGAGCAAAGTTTCTTAATTGATCTTGTCCAGTATGTCCTTGGCTGGATTGCAATTTTTTTTAGGACGGCATTGGTGGTTATTTTGAAATTAATTACATGGTGATCTGTCCAGGGTAGGGGTCTGTTTTCTGAAATGTTGACGTCCATATTATGTTTGAAGATCAGGTCCAGGATGTGGCCTGAGGCATGCGTGGGTGCGCATATCAGTTGCTGCAGATCTAGTCCTTCCAATTGGTCGATGCAGGTGTTGGCTATGGTATCCTGTGAGGAGTTGGCCCAGAGGTTGAATTCTCCAAGAAGAAGGAGGTGTTTGGCTTTTAGAGTGTAAGTAGCGATAAATTCTGTCAGTGATGAGAGGAGATGCGTCTTTGGGACTGGTGGTCTATAGCATAATAGTATATGGATCATATACTGGGGTGTTTTTTGGAGTTGTAGGGTAAGTGTTTCCATGAATGGTGGTGAACTCTGTGCATCTGGTTTGGTGAGAGAGAGGTGGGATTTGTAAATCACTGCTAGGCCTCCTCCTCCTCTTTGTCCAATTTTGTTCTCCATTCTCCTAAAATGGCATTACAGTCCAATGTTAGCCAATCTTTGTTGTGTTGGATGATAAAGTCGTGGTTTTCTTGTCTGTGCTTGACTGTAGATCTAGTGTTGATCAAGGAGCACGATAGATGTTGTGTCTGCGATGCTGTCGTCTTGTTTTTGATGGTCATCCATTGTTCCGTTCTTAGAAGCTGTTCTTTCTGTAGTATTTTTGGGATGGCGTCTGGTAGTGTTGGCGCAGTGTTTTTTAGATCACGGATATTTTTTGCTGAATATTTCATGTTGACGGTGGTGCGGAAGAAAAAAACGTGGGTGCGCGGAGTGGATGGCGGTAATGATGCTGGAGGCGATGGTGGTGTTACCTGCGGGAAAAAAATGGAGGGAGGCCTAACAAACCCACCTAGTTGATGCAGAGGAAGGCGAAAAAAAACTGCCTGGCGTTGCCAATGTTCTGTAGCCAGGGGAAAAAATTCCTTCCTGATCCCTTTAACCACTTAAGACCCGGACCAAAATGCAGGTAAAGGACCTTGCCCCTTTTTGCGATTCGGCACTGCGTTGTTTTAACTGACAATTGCGCGGTCGTGCGACGTGGCTCCCAAACAAAATTGGCGTCCTTTTTTCCCCACAAATAGAGCTTTCTTTTGGTGGTATTTGATCACCTCTGCGGTTTTTATTTTTTGCGCTATAAACAAAAATAGAGCGACAATTTTTAAAAAAATGCAATATTTTTTACTTTTTGCTATAATAAATATCCCACAAAAATATATAAAAAAATGTTTTTTTCCTTAGTTTAGGCCGATACGTATTCTTCTACCTATTTTTGGTATTTTGGTATTATCGGTCGGTTTTCGCAAAATGTATAGCGTTTACAAAATAAGGGATAGTTTTATTGCATTTTTATAAAAAAAAAATTTTTTTACTACTAATAGCGGCGATCAACGATTTTTTTCGTGACTGCGACATTATGGCGGACACTTCGGACAATTTTGACACAATTGTCATTTTCACAGCAAAAAATGTATTTAAATTGCATTGTTTACTGTGGAAATGACAGTTGCAGTTTGGGAGTTAACCACAGAGGGCGCTGTGACTTTGAGTGTTCCCTGTGTGTTTACAACTTTAGGGGGGTGTGGCTGTAGGTGTGACGTCATCGATCGTGCCCCCCTATAACAGGGATGACGCGATCGATGCTGTGGCCACAGTGAAGCACGGGGAAGCCGTGTTTACACACAACTCTCCCTGTTCTTCAGCTCCAGGGATGGATCACCGCACTGCATCGGCGATCAGGTCCGCAAGTCCCGCGGTCCCGGTTCTGGAGCTTCGGACCGGGTCACAGGAGCGCGCCGCTGGGTACTAAAACCAACGTATATATACGTTGATGTGCCCAGCCGTGCCATTCTGCCGACGTATATGTGCAGTAGGCGGTCCTTAAGTGGTTAAAGCAATCGGTTGGAACCCTGGATCAACTTGCTAAAGTGACAGCGGCATTGGGCTTACCTGCTAGTCGATTGATAGGTGGTACCGCTGATCTGATGTGATCCTCGCAGTGTTCCTGAATGGAGGTGATTATAGGTGCGATGGACGGGGGGAGGGAGAGGGGGGTGATGAAGGGATAACCAGTGCTGGGTATAGCACTATGGCTACTTCTTAGTGGCCTGGCTGGGGGCAGAGGGGTGAGATGTGGGTCTCCCTGGTGCTTTAAGAGTGGCGGGAGCTGGGTACTTGGTTTTTGGGATATAAAAAGCCGCGCCACACAGAGGTTGATAACACCAGTGTAAGTGATGGTAAAATTAATATAACACTAAAGTCCATTAACGTCCATAATGATTAAAATAATGATGAATCTCGGAAGCGATCCTCTGTGAAGTGTCACCAAACGCACACACGTCAGAAGGTGCACCCGCCACCACATGAATAAGCAGCTTACCAGAGGTCAGACTTATGCTAGCGTCTGACTATAACCCAGTCAACGGCCTTTAGTTCCTTGAGGTTCCCACGATCAACTCGAGTAGACCAGGAGAGGGACACTTCTTAAACTCCGGAAGAAAAGAAGGCGCACATAGCATAATTCCGTATCGAAAATTTATTGTAAAAAGTAAAATTGTACTTACACAGCACATGTAGTAAACGAGCATTAAAAACAAATACAGGTATTGCCGGCCGGCATGCAGGAGCCCTTCCTCCTCAGCGTGGTGACGTCACTGCGTCGCCTCCCAGACGCGTTTCGTCACAAAGAGGACGTTTTCAATGGGGATAGGGCTACACAGTGATGCACCACTTAAAAGGACCAGCCGCCCATTGTGAGAAGCAGCACGCTGAGTCCAGATGCGCCATCTTTGTTGTGGTAAAAAACCATAGGCAGAAAAAGCAATCTCCCAGGCATTACGGGCGCAACTAAAAATTCCTTAACGGAAAACAAAGAGAGAGAAAGAAAATTAAAATAAACTGGTCTAAACCCCACCAGTAGTTGGGGTGGGCCAAAAGGTTTTATTGATTTATTTAAACTTGGTTGTCTGAATGTGATGTGGACGCAGCGATGTGGGGATAGGCAAGGTGGAAGAACGCTGGCACTAAGCTCTACCTCCCCTCCCCCCCAGGACACAGCGTCATCTACGGGACAGGTCTGGTAAACAAAACCTAGACTTACCGAGAAAACAAAGGAGAAGAAAAAAAAATAAAAAATATATATTCTTTTTGAACAACAAATATATATTATGTGTATTCCCTAGGGACTAATGTCCTCGTAGGGAAGAGAGTACTAAACATAGTCCAAGTGTTGGAGTGATATATTAATGTCTTACGCTCCAATACTAACAATTGGTGGGTAGTGTAAATAGGTAAAAAACCCAGTATAGTGATCGGGGGGTGAAAAAAAGGAGGACAAGTGAAAAAAGGCTATTTATTAACAAATAGATTGGTGGTATAGTATTAGTGAAGAGTGACTTCATAAATTGTATCCTACAATCAAAACAATATTGAAAGAGTGATACATTCTAAACATTTTAAGTCAGCCAATAAGCTATATGACCAATAATCAACTGTGAAGTGAAAGTTGGAATCAAATATAATCAGCAAAAAGCGAAAAAAAACGAAAAAAAAAAAAACGAAAAAAATATTTTTTATAGACTGAGTGAAGACGACTAGAAGGAAAAAAAATTTTTGATTAAATAATAATTCCATATAGGGTATAAATATATATCTGCCCTCAGGCGTGCTTCTCACAAAGGTCCATTGTAGGCAATGTTAATAGATGCGCTAGCATATATAGACTAAGTGAAGACACCTTACATGATATAAATTTCAAAAATCTATACAATAAACATATCGGGCCACAATATCCCTTACAGACATTGCTGGTAGGCATATGGCCATATATAGACTCAGTGAGGACGACTCAAAGGGGCAGAAACAGAAAAAGAAGGAAAACCAATCTCATAGAACTCAAAAAAGTGTTATACCAAAAGGGTTATTGCTCCCCAAGTATGTTTCCCACGGGGGTTGTGTCAAGCATTACTAATGAATGCATTCACATCCGTTTCAATATTTAACCCAAAGGGGGCGTAGGTTTTCATACGAAAAATCCAGCCCATCTCCATCTGGGATATCCCTTGTACTAGATTACCTCCTCTCCAAGGTGCTTTATATTTATCAATCCCCAAGAAGAGGGTGTTGGAGGGATTCTTTTCATGCTTCAATCTATAGTGATTGGAAACAGAATGGTCCCTAAATCCAGATATGATGTTGGTGATGTGTTCGTTGACACGAACCTGAAATGCCCTCTTGGTCCTACCCACGTATTGTTTGCCACATGGACATTGAACCAAATACACCACTCCCTCAGAAGCACAGGTAATGCATGGTAGAATCTTGTATTCTTTCCCGGTGGCTGTAGATATAAAGGACCTCACACATCTATGTTTGTTCGAACTTAGGGCACAGACCCGACATCGCCCACATTTATAGTAGCCTTTTAACTGGGCAAAAGGGAAAAAAGATTTAGTGAGGGGAGGATCTATAACATTCTTAGATATGAGGTTCCTTAGGGATTGTACCCCCTTGAAGATAACCCGAGGTTTAGGGGGCAGGATATTTTTTAACACAGGGTCATTTAGGGCCAAATGCCAGTGTTTCTTTACCAGATGGGTAATGGTTCTATGCTGAGTAGAATAGGTGGTGACAAAAGGTACTACGTCAGAGAACCTATTCTCTATTTGCTTTTTATTGCTTTTTTTGATATTATCACCGCAGCTTATTATTATTGTTTCGTCCACCTGGAGAAGAGTGGAGATATGGATATCTTTGAATTTAGAGCTAATCAAAGGTTGAACACCGAAGGCGTCTTCGAATCATATAAAGATGATGAGGGTGACCTGGGGGGTTTGTTCATACGGCTCAAAAATTTGTTTGTTTATTTCAGAGAACCATACAAAATGGGATGTGGCTTATCTTGACACCTATGTAAAACTAGGGATGGTCCCAAGAAGCCTGAGATGGGAGGTTTCACCGCAAAAGGGAGATACTGACCTTGAGGATTGGTATAACTACTTCAATGGCGCGGGGGTTTCCTTTCTCAGATTTCTAATGGAGAGGAAAGCCAGCAAATTAACCCGCCTTGATGAAGAGATCAAGAGCATTAAGATCAAACTTGATCCCTTCAAGGATAGAGAGGAATATAAAGAAAAATCTCTTGATCTTCTCAATCTCCTTGAAAAAGAAGATAGAGAACAAAGGAACAAAAAGAAAAAGAAGTACAATAGGGACTTGGAAGATTATCATAACAACACGATCTTCAATTGGCAGAGAAAACTCTTAGAGGATCAGAATAAGCAGACCTCCATAGAAATGGAGGTAACAAGGGGTTTGGGGTCCCACCCAGATGGTGCACCATATCCACTAATGCCTCCTGGTCCTAATCGGAACCCTCCGAGATTGGGAGGTCAATCTTACAAACAATCTCCTAGGAGGGGCCGAGGTGGATCCAGGGGACCTCCCCTAAGAGATCAGGGGTGTCCCACTGGCCCACCCAAAACTAATGCCAATCATTATAGAGTCCCCCCCTATGCGGGCCCTGGGTATGGGGGTCCTCCTGGCGGGAATGCTCCCTTCCCAACAGGATCTTACTACCATAACCAGACTTCTAAGCCTGCCCCGAGAGGGAGGGGATGGGGCCCAAATACGGGTGGGAATGTTCAATACACTACCACTAATTGGAGACCTATGGGTGATCTTGAGTACCCTTCTCCAACCTACTTCCAACCTGAGTCAGAATTAGGTTGGAATTACAATGTACCCACCTCCAATTCCTTCTTTCCATTGAGCGGAGGTGAGGATTCGGAGGGTTTCCAGATCCAACCCCCCCCCAATACGAGTGGGGCATGGTTTGCCCCTCCTCCTTTCCCACTCCCGGGTACCACCAATCCTCCTGGTCTTGGCTCTGTGGCCTATGGACCCTCCAGTTGGGGTTTTCACAAGGGTGGACAGGGCACCAAGAGGCAGGTAGAAAGAGGAGAGGTATCAGAGGGGGGAGGAGACACAGGAAATCCCAAGCGTACCAAAACGTAACAGGGCAGGGTATTTTCAATCTCAGCTCAAAAGTCCTTACTGAGGCTGAGAAATCCCTGCTGGACAAAGGTTTAAAATTTGCGCCTCCCCAGAGTTTGGACAAATTCAAAACCTTTATGGATATACACAAATTCATAAGGAAAATCAATATTAAAAGATATATGATAGGCATCACAACTTCCAGCCAACACCTTACCTCCAACTATGTACACTCTGGGCTGTCCAACGCTTCTTTGTTCAATCCTCCAGGGGGTCTGGCACCTTCCCTGAAGACATTCAGGGATGTCCTCATTAGGGACCTGGAGGCTATTGAGACTAAGAAAGCTAAGCTTAATAAAACCCTCCAAGATGGTTTGGATTCTTTGTGTACTAACAAGGATCTAGTCATCAGACCAGCGGACAAAGGGGGGGGTATCGTAGTACTCGATAAGGCTGATTATTTGAGAGAGATGCATAAGATCGTGGATGATGTTAACACTTATTCCATTCTCCCCAACGACCCTAAGTTGCTCTATAAAAGAGAACTTGAGAAATTAGTGGAAAGAGGTGTGTTTGAGGGTATTCTGTCTCTAAAAGAAAAGCTTTTTCTCATACCTAAAGCACCCCGTACCCCAACACTATATTATCTCCCAAAGTTACACAAGGATCCTGTCTGCCCCCCGGGTCGCCCCATTGTTAGTGGCATAGATTCAATCACTTCCCGGGTGGGCAGATATATTGATTTCTATTTACAACCACTGGTTAAAAAAATTCCCTCTTATGTTAGGGATTCCAAACATATTATCAACATCCTTACCGATCTCCCCGCTTCTTCTGATATGTGGATGGTTACGATCGATGTAACTTCATTGTACACCATCATACCCCATGCCCTAGGACTTGAAGCCGTACAATTCTACCTTGGGAGAGACTCAGGCCTTCCCTCTAAGCAAGTTGTTTTCATTATGTCCCTTCTGAGTTTTGCAGCTGCATCCAATTATTTTTGGTTTGAGGACAAGTTTTACAAACAAAACACTGGGGTGGCTATGGGGGCTAAGTATGCCCCAAGCCTGGCCAACCTTTTTATGGCCAAATGGGAGGAGGATGTCGTCTACCCGAGGGATGCCCCTCAGGTGGTCCTTTGGGCCAGGTACATAGACGACATCCTCCTCCTATGGGCTGGCGGGCATACCGATTTGACCAACTTCATTGAATACCTTAATGATAGTAATAGGGGCATAGAACTGAAGTATGAGGCCAGCCAGACCAGGGTTCACTACCTCGACTTGGTAATAGAAACCAAAGAGAATAGGTTCATTACCTCCACTTTTTTCAAGGATACTGATCGGAACTCTTACATTCCGGTAGGAAGTTGCCATCATGAACCTTGGTTGAAGGGTGTCCCCAAGAGTCAATATCTCCGGCTAAGACGGAATTGCTCTGACACTCAGGTGTTCCAACAACAAGCTTCAGTCCTTACAGAGAGGTTTCTTGATAAGGGGTACTGTAGTACGGAATTACAGGGGTCTTTACATCAGGTTTTGGGTATGGATAGGAATGAGCTTTTACGTGATAAGACTCCCAAGGAGGAGAATAGGTTCTCTGACGTAGTACCTTTTGTCACCACCTATTCTACTCAGCATAGAACCATTACCCATCTGGTAAAGAAACACTGGCATTTGGCCCTAAATGACCCTGTGTTAAAAAATATCCTGCCCCCTAAACCTCGGGTTATCTTCAAGGGGGTACAATCCCTAAGGAACCTCATATCTAAGAATGTTATAGATCCTCCCCTCACTAAATCTTTTTTCCCTTTTGCCCAGTTAAAAGGCTACTATAAATGTGGGCGATGTCGGGTCTGTGCCCTAAGTTCGAACAAACATAGATGTGTGAGGTCCTTTATATCTACAGCCACCGGGAAAGAATACAAGATTCTACCATGCATTACCTGTGCTTCTGAGGGAGTGGTGTATTTGGTTCAATGTCCATGTGGCAAACAATACGTGGGTAGGACCAAGAGGGCATTTCAGGTTCGTGTCAACGAACACATCACCAACATCATATCTGGATTTAGGGACCATTCTGTTTCCAATCACTATAGATTGAAGCATGAAAAGAATCCCTCCAACACCCTCTTCTTGGGGATTGATAAATATAAAGCACCTTGGAGAGGAGGTAATCTAGTACAAGGGATATCCCAGATGGAGATGGGCTGGATTTTTCGTATGAAAACCTACGCCCCCTTTGGGTTAAATATTGAAACGGATGTGAATGCATTCATTAGTAATGCTTGACACAACCCCCGTGGGAAACATACTTGGGGAGCAATAACCCTTTTGGTATAACACTTTTTTGAGTTCTATGAGATTGGTTTTCCTTCTTTTTCTGTTTCTGCCCCTTTGAGTCGTCCTCACTGAGTCTATATATGGCCATATGCCTACCAGCAATGTCTGTAAGGGATATTGTGGCCCGATATGTTTATTGTATAGATTTTTGAAATTTATATCATGTAAGGTGTCTTCACTTAGTCTATATATGCTAGCGCATCTATTAACATTGCCTACAATGGACCTTTGTGAGAAGCACGCCTGAGGGCAGATATATATTTATACCCTATATGGAATTATTATTTAATCAAAAAATTTTTTTCCTTCTAGTCGTCTTCACTCAGTCTATAAAAAATATTTTTTTCGTTTTTTTTCGTTTTTTTCGCTTTTTGCTGATTATATTTGATTCCAACTTTCACTTCACAGTTGATTATTGGTCATATAGCTTATTGGCTGACTTAAAATGTTTAGAATGTATCACTCTTTCAATATTGTTTTGATTGTAGGATACAATTTATGAAGTCACTCTTCACTAATACTATACCACCAATCTATTTGTTAATAAATAGCCTTTTTTCACTTGTCCTCCTTTTTTTCACCCCCCGATCACTATACTGGGTTTTTTACCTATTTACACTACCCACCAATTGTTAGTATTGGAGCGTAAGACATTAATATATCACTCCAACACTTGGACTATGTTTAGTACTCTCTTCCCTACGAGGACATTAGTCCCTAGGGAATACACATAATATATATTTGTTGTTCAAAAAGAATATATATTTTTTATTTTTTTTTCTTCTCCTTTGTTTTCTCGGTAAGTCTAGGTTTTGTTTACCAGACCTGTCCCGTAGATGACGCTGTGTCCTGGGGGGGAGGGGAGGTAGAGCTTAGTGCCAGCGTTCTTCCACCTTGCCTATCCCCACATCGCTGCGTCCACATCACATTCAGACAACCAAGTTTAAATAAATCAATAAAACCTTTTGGCCCACCCCAACTACTGGTGGGGTTAAGACCAGTTTATTTTAATTTTCTTTCTCTCTCTTTGTTTTCCGTTAAGGAATTTTTAGTTACGCCCGTAATGCCTGGGAGATTGCTTTTTCTGCCTATGGTTTTTTACCACAACAAAGATGGCGCATCTGGACTCAGCGTGCTGCTTCTCACAATGGGCGGCTGGTCCTTTTAAGTGGTGCATCACTGTGTAGCCCTATCCCCATTGAAAACGTCCTCTTTGTGACGAAACGCGTCTGGGAGGCGACGCAGTGACGTCACCACGCTGAGGAGGAAGGGCTCCTGCATGCCGGCCGGCAATACCTGTATTTGTTTTTAATGCTCGTTTACTACATGTGCTGTGTAAGTACAATTTTACTTTTTACAATAAATTTTCGATACGGAATTATGCTATGTGCGCCTTCTTTTCTTCCGGAGTTTAAGAAGTGTCCCTCTCCTGGTCTACTCGAGTTGATCGTGGGAACCTCAAGGAACTAAAGGCCGTTGACTGGGTTATAGTCAGACGCTAGCATAAGTCTGACCTCTGGTAAGCTGCTTATTCATGTGGTGGCGGGTGCACCTTCTGACGTGTGTGCGTTTGGTGACACTTCACAGAGGATCGCTTCCGAGATTCATCATTATTTTAATCATTATGGACGTTAATGGACTTTAGTGTTATATTAATTTTACCATCACTTACACTGGTGTTATCAACCTCTGTGTGGCGCGGCTTTTTATATCCCATTGTTTCCTGTTTATCACACGCTTGCTGCAGCCTGTAGTCCTTTTGGGGGGAGGGGGTTTCCTAGCGCGGTTTTTTGTTGTTTTATACTTGGTTTTTGGAGGACCAAGATGGGCATCAGATGGTCGTTAGGCTTGAGCCGCGGCCTTTCCTACAGTGGATGGCCGGCCGTGGTGGGATCCGGGGATAAAAGAGAGCTGGCGGTGAGGCTTAGGGCTAGGGGTGGTGCGGAATGGCCCAGGTGGGTGGCAAGCTAGCTGGCGTGATAGATGGCTGTGTCAGCCTCGAGCTAGGCCGCAGACTTTCCTAGGAGAGCCGCGGCTGGCGTAGGGGGGGATGCAGGCCTACCTGTAAGCTCATGTGCTGAGTGGACGTCCACCGGAGGTCTCGGTAGTCGGCGGAAGGCCGCGAACGGAGCAGCAGGGGGGAAAAAGAACCTGAAAAGAAGGGGGGATTGGCAGAAGTTTTTAGGCCACAGCCACGGTCTGGAGCGTAGGGAGGGTGAGGAGCGATTTGGAAGCTTGATCCTGCTTGGATGCTGGATGCAGGTGAGCATGCTGAGCTGGACTGCCTAACCTTCCTCTGGCAGCAGGTGCTACAAACCTCACTGCAAGCCGGACAGAGGCCAAATGACAATTGACTCCTCCGTCAAAGTGTTCTCATACTAATACCACAGGCAGGGATCTGCAAGTATTTTCACTTAGTGTACTGTGTCCTGTGACCTAAAGCTGCAAGTATTTTCACTTAGTGTACTGTGTCCTGTGACCTAAAGCTGCAAGTATTTTCACTTAGTGTACTGTGTCCTGTGACCTAAAGCTGCAAGTATTTTCACTTAGTGTACTGTGTCCTGTGACCTAAAGCTGCAAGTATTTTCACTTAGTGTACTGTGTCCTGTGACCTAAAGCTACCTAAATACAATTGCTGGTGTTCTCCTACTAATACCACAGGCAGGGATCTGCAAGTATTTTCACATAGTGAAGACAATTGGTGGTGTTCTCTTACTAATAATACTACAGATAGGCAGTTGATTCTGCTAGCTGCAGTATATATATATATATATATACACACATCCCAGCTTTGTGCAGCTACATCTCCCTGCAGGCCATTAGTATGTCTGTTAGTACAACAAGGTGAGGCAGACAGTCAAGAGGGCAAGCAGGCTCTGCGTCTAGAGGCAACAGTGCTGGTCATGGACACGGTGCATCCTCATCAGCACGTGGCCGTGGGACATGCTTGTCTTTTTTTCGGCAGCTGGTCGCGTTGAGCCGCAACATGCTGAAGACTTGGTAGAGTGGATGACCAAGCCGTCCTCAGCCTCCTCATCCTCTCTCACCCAGGCTCAGGGTACTTTGTCTGGCAAAGCAGCTGCCAACATGGCCTCTTCCTTCGGCTCAATGGCATCAGTCACTCCTTCCCTAGCCCCACCATGTCCTCCTGAGGAGTCCCTTGAACTGTTTGACCACAGTGTTGGGTACATGCTGCAGGAGCTTGCGCAGCGTTTTGAAGGCTCTAAAGATGGTACCCAGCTAGAGGAAGGCAGTAACGTGAGCCCAGAGAGAGGGGGTGCCCAAGAAGGACAGGAATCTGGCAGTCATGTTCCCCCAGCTGCAGCATACTGACAGGTTTGCTTCAGTGATGAGGATGGAGGGGATGATGAGGTCACTGACTCCACGTGGGTGCCTGATAGGAGAGAGGAGGAGGAGAAGGCACATCTCCAATGAGGCAGGATGCCCTCCAGGGGCCAGCTTAAGGGCAGCACACCGACTGCATAACACCACAGAGCTCCGCATGTGCAGGGCGCTGCTGTTTCTTCGCGTTATTCCAAAAGTTCTTTGGTGTGGACCTTTTTTGAGACAAGTGCATCAGATCGCACCACTGCTATTTGCAACATATGTCTCAAGCGTATCTCGCGTGGCCAAAACATCACCTGCTTGGGCACAACATGCTACTTAACAACAAACCTACAGTCCCTGTCTTGTTTGCACCGCCTGTATACTGCTGTTTAGAGTATATAAGGCCTTAACTTTTTTAATTTGGGTGCAGGTTCCCCTTAATATCTATACAAGACGCAAAGGGACTGATAATGGGCTGGGGGGTACCCATGCCATTTTTCTCAATGATTTTCATCCACATTGCCGGGACCAGAAATTACTTTAAATGACTTTTTTTCCTATAGAAATGGCATTTTGTGCAGGGACAGTTCTAAACATGGGAAACACGTGCCACTTCACAGGCATACTATAGACACCCAGGGCCAGATTCTCAGAGGCGTTACGATGGAGTATCTCAGATACCCCGTCGTATCGCCTTTTTTTGGTCCTCGTATCTATGCGAGTGATGCTTAGCATCACTTTTGCATAGATACGCTTCTACATCCGACAAGTGTAAAAGCATTACACTTTCGGATTGTAGGTGTAATGACAACTCCGGCCACATATGCAAATGAGGCTAGTACGGCGATTCCCGAACGCTTTTACGCCGCCCCGTCGTCGCGTACGTCGTTTACGGACTCGTAAGGTTACCCCAGCTTCTATGTGGAGAAACCTTACGAAGTTCCGTCGGATGCCGTCGGATGCCATGTTAAGTATGGCGTCGGGTCAGCGTCGGCTTTTTCCGTCGCTTACGTCGTTTTACTAACTCGTTCGCGAATATGGACTTGCGTAAATGACGCTCACGTCGTTTTGACGTCAGTTTCAACGACGCTTCCCGACGTGAGCTGGAGCATGCGCACTGGGCTTTTTCCCCGGCCGGCGCATGCGCAGTTCGTTCGACGCGGGGGCGCGCTTAATTTAAATACAAGCCGCCCCATTTGAATTGCGCGGGTTTACGCTTGGCGATTTACGAGACGCCGGCGAAAACTACGGAGCAAGTGCTTTGAGAATAAAGCACTTGCTCTAGTACGCAGCGGCGGCGTAGTGTAAATGGCTTACGCCATGCCGCCGAAAATATATGAGAATCTGGCCCCCAGCATGTACGATATTTAAAGGAATATTACACTTTTATTATTTCACTTTAAGCATCATTAAAATCACTGCTCCCGAAAAAAGGAAGTTTTTAAAACTTTTTGTTGCATTGATACATGTCCCCTGGGGCAGGACCCGGGTCCCCAAACCCTTTTTAGGACAATAACTTGCATATTAGCCTTTAAAATGTGCACTTTTGATTTCAAAGGTTCGAGTACCATAGAATTTAACAGGGTTCTAAAGTTCGCGCAAACTCTCGGTCCGTTCGCAGGTTCTGGTCTGAACCGAACCAGGGGGTGTTCGGCTCATCCCTACTGACCACCACAAACCAAAAATATTACTTTATTCGCTTTTAATAATCAAAGCAAACTTCCCCATGTATTCATGTCTCAATGCTATATTTAGCTGAGGAAGCACTTAAAAAAAACAACCCCCCAGCATTTCTGGCAGTGGCCACCTTGAGTAGGGGTATGTAGCACTACCCCCGAAGGAGCTGCTGGGTATTTTCAGGTGGCATGTTACCTCTATTTGTTCGCCGTTCAGGGTGATGGTTGAGAGTAGAAAAAGTTCAATGTCCTGGAGTAGCAACATCACCTCAGGCGAACAATAGTGGTCACTCACAGCACAGCCATGGCTGGAACAGAAGCCAAATTTGCTCAAAATTATACAAGTCTGAGTCATTTAACTCTCAGACTTCCCCCTAAATTTAAAAAAGCGCCAGCCCAACAGGAGCAGGCCGCTACAGGTAGATGATTAATGTAGCATTTACTTTCTGGAATCCAACTGCCCTTAGCTCAGGCATAAGGGTGTGTTTAGCTGAGAAACCCTCCTTCTCTCCTGAAGACTCCTGGGATATAATTTGCCTGGGCCTGGAAACCAGGAAGTAACTGAAGAAATGTAAAAAAAAAAAGTTTAAAACAAGTTCATATAAGAAATCTTCCTATGTAATTACTAATGCTACCAGCATAAGGATTAAAAACAGTCATGTTGATGGAGAGACGCAAGGTCTGCTTTAAGGGGAAACAGTTGGGGGAAGTAAAAATGTGCCTGAGTTGCAAGTTTTTACTGCCCTCCCCCAACACAATACTTGCAGATAGCTCAGGATCTTTTTAGCCTATCATTTACTTGAAGTCAAAGGGTTGTGTATAGGGTCTGTAGAGCACAAATTATCCGCATATGCAGATGTTCTGTTTTATATTTCGGATCCACTGATTTCACTTCCCAATGTCATGGCAGAGTTGCAAGACTTTAACGATATCTCAAATTTTTAAATAAATTAAAAGTCAGAGATCCAACCTTTGAATATCTCTGAGGTGCCCATTTCCTTACCCAGATCCTTCTTCTTGACCCTTAACAGTCTGTTTTTGATATATATATGGCGTGGGCAGAGCCCACATTTGACCCTTTGTACCCTGCAGCAATCTAAGCGGACGGGAGGCATGGGTGTGCCTGTTTTTCGCAAATATTACAAGACCATCGTCTTACAGCGGATATTGGACTGGCATCATGGGGTAATGACGAAACTGTGGGTTCCTCTGGAGAACTTCCTGGTGAGTCGGAACTTGGCTTGGGCGCCTTTCAGACAAATGGGAGTTGTCTGAGTATACCCCCCCCCTGTTACTGCTCACAGCCTTACGGTGTGGGAAGTAGGGATGAGCTTTGAGTTCGAGTAGAACTCATGTTCGACTCGAACATTGCCTGTTTGCCTAACAGCAAACTATTTGGGGTGTTCGCGGCAAGTTCATGTGAACTTTAGAACCCTGTTAAAGTCTATGGGACTCGAACGTTTGGAATCTAAGGTGCTCATTTTGAAGGCTAATAAGCAAGTTATTGTAAAAAAAAAATGTTTGGGGACCTGGATCCTGCCCCAGGGGACATGTATCAATGCAAAAAAAGGCAGCAGTGATTTTAATAATTCCTTTAAGTGAAACAATAAAAGTGACCCTAAGGTGAGTGATTTTAAATTACCTTTTTCCTTCAGAAATTACATTTTGTGCAGGGACAGTTCTAAGCACAGGAAACAAGAGCTATTTTACAGGCATACTATACACCCCCCTAGGTACAAAATTTAAAGGAATATTTTAATTTTATTGTTTCACTTTAAGCATTATTAAAATCACTGCTCCTGAAAAAACGGCCATTTTTGAAAAACTTTTTTTGCATTGATACATGTCCCCTGGGGCAGGACCCGGGTCCCCAAACACTTTTTAGGACAATAACTTGCATATTAGCCTTTAAAATTAGTACTTTGGATTTCAAAATTTCGAGTCCCATAGACTTTAACAGGGTTCTAAAGTTCACGTGAACTTTTGGTCTGTTCGCAGGTTCTGGTGCGAACCGAACCCAGGGGTGTTCGGCTCATCCCTAGTGGGAAGCTTTAATGGCATTGGGACAGCGTGCCCCCTCAGTCCCCTCTCTGGCTCCTTTGGGGGGCTTCCCCTGGTTTACGCCGAGAAAACACCTATCTTTCTTTCGCTCCTGGGCTTTTCATGGGGAGACACAATGCGCAAGGTTTGTTCAAGACCAGGGGTTGCTATCCCTGGATGCTCTCAGGGACCTCTCCTATGGTGGATGGCGCTATAGACAGCTCTGCTATAGACAACTCCGACATTTCATTAACAGTTTGCCTCAGGACATTCGATCCCCCTCTTCTGCTACTCCCTTTGAGAAGCTCTGTATGCTCACCTCTGTGATTCCCACACTCTATTTCTGTGCTATATGAGATGCTGCAGTCATTGGAGCCAAGGGGGAAACCGCTATACATAAGAGAGTGGGAGAGAGACCTGCAACATGAATTTACTGAACTACCTGTACAACTTGACCATCCTCCATCGCTTTACACATTCCAGCTCTGTAGATACGAAAATGCAAGAGAGTGGGTTCAAATTACTGACTAACTGGTATAGGGTCCCCTCCAAGCCTGCCAGGATTTATCCAACAATAATTGATGCTTGCTGGAGGGGCTGTGGGCTGCGGGCACATTCTTACATGTTTGGTGTGAATGCCCAAAGCTTAGACCTTATTGGCAAGATATCAGGACCCAGTTGAAAGTGATCTTGGATCTTTTGTTGCATGTCTCCCCCATTCCTCCTAGCCATTACCATAAATCAGTACCACCCCATCTTCTGAACGCAGCTAGGCGATTAATTCCAGTTTACTGGAAATCAGCTCAAATTCCTATAAGGGAGGATACACCTAGTAAACAATAGTATGGCCGTGGAGAAATGGATGGTGACATGTAAGGGTAGACATGAAAAGTTCTACAGTATATGGGCTACATGGATTCACTATACCAGTACGTTTCCACGGGACTATCCACTGACTGCTTCTTGACCGATGGACTTTGTTGATGATTGACTGTTTAGGATTCAATAGATCTGATCCAAGGAGAGTTTTTTTTTATTGTATACTTAAAAGTATTTATGCTAGAGTACTGTTTTCTGTTTACTACTTTGCGTCCCCTTCTCCCCGCCCCCCCTTATTCTTTCTTCATTTTATGGTCATACTCCCATGACCTTCCCTGTTGGATTGATTATCCCTGATACTGCCCTTTATATTACAAATACATATGGAAGGGTCTTAATTGATACAGAGATTTGTTTGTAGGAATAAGGCTACTCAAAGTGTGTGGAGTTATCTGTATTAATACTAAGCAAGCAGATTATATGCCTATATGTTCCTTATGTTGGACGGTCAATCGGACCTCTTTTCATGTATCAAGTTCGACTCTTGTGTGGGCCTGTTGACAAATGGATAACTTTCTTCTGCCTTTTTATGTCCTATGTTTTGTTTCTATACACTGAATTAATAAAGATTGCTTAAAAAAAACACAGGATTGTAGTTACTGGGCAATAGAGCTCACTGAAGCTATCAGGCATCTAACACCCTTCTCTGTGCTGTGTGAGAAATCTAAGCCTGCCATGTAATCCCACGACAGCAATCCCTGGAAGGCTCCATGGACTCTTATGCCGCGTGCATACAGTCAGAATTTCCGACAACAAATGTTTGATGTGAGCTTGTTGTCGGAAAATCCAACCGTGTGTATGTCCCATCAGACATTTGCTGTTGGAATTTCTGACAAAAAATGTTTGAGAGCTGGTTCTCAAATTTTCCGATCGATCGTGTGTAGCCAATTCCGACACATAAAATTCCACATGTGCTCTAAATCAAGCAGAAGAGCCGAACTGGTGTAAAGTGCGCTCGCACCATCAAAATAAATTAAGTATGGTGTAGATGGATATATATATATATATATATATATATATATATATATATATATATATATAAATATGTGTATAATGCTGCTAAATGTATTTGGGTGAGTGAATCTGTCCAATAGTGAATGAATAAGATATGATCAGCGCATTAATGAATATCTAGCACTAAATAGATGGCTGGGATAACCAAATAATTAACAGTGTGCAAAGAGAAAAAGGCCCATCAATAATGAATATGTAATAATATACAGTGATCTTCTTAAATAAAGTGTGGATTCTTCCAATAATCTTCTATGTTGTTCTCCTGGATACTAGGCTCACAGAGCGCTTACCTTCTTTCAAATGGGTTTATGCCTCTCTGAACAGTGTGTGTCAGTCTGGTGATTTCCTGGTATATTTCCTGTGGTAATTCCCCAGATGGTGTCCGACACTGTGAGTTGCGGCTTGTGCGTCCTTTGGTGTTGCTCAAAATATAAAAGAGGGTGTTCCCATAGTGAAGTAAGTAATACTGTGTTTATTGAATAAAGAATCACTCACAGGTAAATGAAAACAAACGAGTTCCGCATTGACTTCCGGTTTCCAGTCCTTACATGTTACGCCACATCACGTGGCTTCATCAGAGGTGCCAGATTGGTCACAGGCCCTGTCATTTATACATGGAAAGCGGAAAAAAGCGGCAGCCATCTTGTCAGAGTTTATGTCTCTGTCAAGGCGGCGGACATTTTGTAGGTTGGAATCCGCATAGATAGACTTTGCTTAGCTGTGAGTCTAATTGAATGCATAGTTTCGGATTCCCAGTGGCCATTTCTAGTGGAGTAAACGTCTCAAGAAGAAGTGCCGAACTGCCTATTGAACTTCATTTTTCTTGGCTCGTCGTACGTCTTGTACGTCACCTCGTTCTTGACGTTCGGAATTTCCGACAACATTTGTCTCCAGTGGTGCTAACATAATCTATGCAATGGGAGTATAATAAATGCCAGTTGGGAAATAGAATTTGAGGCAAGAAGCAAAGTGTGTGACCACTTTTTCATGGCTGCCAAACGAAGAAAGGAGAGTATGTCTTTCAGTTCTGGTGCCCTGAGAAGGAACCAGAGAACTGGCCTCCTGAAAGGGGGGGATGTATGAGCCCTTCTAAAATGATAGGTTAGATTAATAGTTGAAGGGGGACATTTATCATCAGAAGGATGAGGCAAAGTTTCAGACACTCCTGATCAGAGAGCCCACCGATTGCTGCAAGATGTAGCTTGGGAACACTGGCTGGGAATGTGGCCCTGAAGCCCTCAGTGAATATTGTCAATGGTCAGAGGAGAGATGTAAGTGTATGAAATGTCCCCCCCCCTTCCATTCTCATATGGCCACTGAGCTGACATTGAAGGATTTCCACTTTCTAAGAATTGGGCAGTACAACTCTGTTTGAAATAACACACTTTAAATAAAAGTTAAGACGTTAAGATTATCAAACTTTAGAGACAAGAGTTTTTACATAATACAAGGAAGAAATGGGGAAATTAGCCCAGGTCCTTACTTTGTCCCTAGAGTCCTCCATTTTCCATCCTAAAGCCTCGTACACACACACACGGTTTTCTCGGCAAGAACCAGCAAGAAAATTGCTGGCAAAGCTTTGCCGAGTAAACCGAGCGTGTGTACGAGGATTTCAAAATGACTTTGACGCATGCGCGGTAGCTACCTAGACATAGGTAGGGTGTAGCAAGATGCCGGCGACAGCATTGAATGTGACGAGTGCATGCTTGTTGTAGTCGATGGAAAAACGGAAAATGTATATCAAATACTTACCGTAATTTTCCTTTCTTGATGGACGCTATGGCATCCTACGTGTGGGTTAATCCCGCCCCCTCATACCTCATAGGACCCTTCTCCCATAAATCTTTGCTCTGAGCCAGAGGCCGTGTTCCATAATTTAGCCTACTCTAGTCACTGGGAGGGAACTCCTGCTGCCATGGAGTCCATCAGAAAAGGAAAATTACGGTAAGTATTTGATATAAATTTTCCGGTTTCTTGACAGACTCCATGGCAGCCTATGTGTGGGAAATAACTAGCCATCCACACCTGGGTGGGCAGAGTGCTGGACAAAAGCAAAGAAGGTTTAATTGGCACCATCAACAGACAAGATATGTAAACCAAAATTAACGAGGCTGGCTCTAAGCAGTAGTGTGCCTTGAACATGTTACTTGAAGACCACAAGGCCGCCTTACAAATAACTTCTGGAGCCACGTGACACGACACCGCCCATGATTAAGACACACTTCTAGTTGAGTGAGCAGTCACCATTTCTGGAGGTACCAAGCCCTTGGCTTTGAAGGCCCACTAAATGGCCTGAAGAATCCATGTTGCGATATATCTGGAAGAGGCACGCATTCCCTTATTCTTCCCATAAAAAGAACAAACAGGTGGTCAGTCTGATGGAAAGCTGTAGCTTCAAGATACTGACTCCGACCTTTTCCAATACCTAAGGGATGAACACTGGAATCCTCGGTAGATCTAAACGTTGGAAGGGCAGTCTTCTGATTGTCATGAAACACAGATAAAAAAGAAGAAGGGCTTCTGCGCTACTATGCGACAAAGTCGCCCTCGACTAACAGTGACAGCAATGCAGCAAACACAAAAAGCGCATACACAGCACTTAAATGAAACAAATTAAAGAAAGGGGGGTAATTGTGCAAAGTGTATATGACCAAAAAAAATGGATTACAGTAAAAAATAACAACACAAAAATAATGCAAATGGTGCATAAACAAAGAACAATGTGATGTAAACACAGACAATCAATGTGCCCAATATGCAAATAATCTCAATGTGTGCAGAAAGAGTCCATAATAGTGGAAGATTTGATAGTAGAAGTCCACTATTCCTGAGAGACATGTGCACTTCACCACACACAAAGTCTGGTCTCCCAGAACTCTCACCTTAAAGCAGCAAATAACAGGCCTTAATAATAAATACTCTGTCAGGTATCTCCCTTCAACGTACTGATATCCACCAAAGTGGATCTGGATGACCTGAAGTCTCAAAAGCAGGACATGGAGAGAAGAAGAGCCTCCAATAGTGCATTACCACTAATAAAAATGTTTAATGAATGAAATTGCACTTACAGCAAAGATGAATATAAAGGGCATACACAGCAGTGACTCGTAGCACTGGTTTCACGGCACTCCCGGTGTACGTCTTTTCCCAATTAGCCCTACGCGTTACGACACAGCAACACACGTGTCTTCATCTGGGGTATATCATATACTGTAAGTGCAATTTCATTCATTAAACGTTTTTATTAGTGGTAATGCACTATTGGAGGCTCTTCTTCTCTCCATGTCCCGCTTTTGAGACTTCAGGTCATCCAGATCCACTTTGGTGGATATCAGTACGTTGAAGGGAGACACCTGGCAGAGGATTCATTATTAAGGCCTGTTATTTACTGCTTTAAGGTGAGAGTTCTGGGATTACTGTAATCCATTTTTTTGGTCATATACACTTTGCGCAATCACCTCCCCCCCCCCCCTTTCATGAAACACAGATGCCACTTTGGGTTTTAAACCCAACATAGGAACTATAAGGCCTCGTACACACGAGGGGATATGTCCGCTGAAAACGTTCCGATGGACCGTTTCAGCAGACATCTCCGCTCGTGTGTATGGGCTAGCGGACAGATTTCTCCACCCGACAGATTTCAAAGCATGCTTTGAAATCTATCCGGTGGGAATCTGTCCGCCCGACATGTCTGCTGGTTAGTACACTTACCAGCAGACATGTCGTCCCCCACCGCTGCCGCGCCGCTGCCGAATGGATTCGGCGCATGCGCGGAAGTGTTTAACTTCCTGGTGCGGTGACGTGGCGGTGACGTGGCGGCGTCAACGTCACCGCCGCGTCACCGCCACGTCACCGCGCCATCCGGCGGCGGGGAATTTGATCCGATGGTGTGTACACGCCATCGGATCAAACTCCCGATCGGACATATCCGATGGAAATGGTCCGCGGACCGTTTTCATCGGATATGTCCGATAGTGTGTACGAGGCCTAAAAGGTTAAAAATGTCTTCTTGCATCCCAGAGAGCTGATTTCAGAGACCCTTTTGACCGATGATATAGCCACCAAGAAGGCAACTTTTAGAGAGAGTTATTTGATAGAGGAGGACTGATCTTCATGTTCCAACTCTCTACCTAAGAAAAAATTCAGGACAAGGGGAAGATCCCAATTAGAGAATCTTGGCTTTTTCTGAGGTCTGAGCTTTATTGCTCATCTAAACAACTACTGAGTAAGAGGGTGTCTAGCCCAGAAAACACACATAAAGGCAGAGATTGCAGAGACTTGTACTCTAAGCGAGCTGACTGACAATGAGATCCCAGCTTGATTGTAGGAAACCCAGGATATCATGTATCTTTGGGTTATTGCAAGAACCTGCAGTGGAAGTGGTGTAGTCTGCAAACTTTTTCCAAATCCTTTTGTAGACCCTGTTGGTGCCTGCTCTAATGGCATTTAATAATGTGGAGATGGCCCTACTTGGACAGCCTATAGCCTTCAACCTTCCCCTCTCAAGAGCCAGATCATCAGATGTAGATGGGTCGGGCATGGATGTAGAATTGCCCTTGTGATAGGAGATCTGGTCTGAAGGGTAGAGGAACAGGGTCCCGGAAGCTGAGTTGCTTCAGCAGTGGAAACCATGGGCTGTTTTGCCAGTACAGGACTATTGCCACTATCTCTGCTTTTTCTATCCTGAGCCTCGACAGAAACCGGAGAATGACAGGAACTGGGGGAAAGGCATAGGCCCTGTGGAACCGCCAATGGTGTGTCATAGCATATACCTGAAAGCCTGGGGATACCGAGACCTTGTGTAGTATCTCTCTAGTCTGAAGTTGCACAGGAAGGCGAACAAGTCTACTTTTGGAATGACCCCCAGGGACAGGACCCACCTGAAGACTTCGGAGGGAAGTCCACTCGTTGTCCAGAGAAATTCTCAACAGAAAATCTGCCTGAACGTTCTGGACTCCAGGGAGGTAGACAGCTGTCAGGTTGGTCAGGTTTTTCTGGGCCCAGATTATGATGGGCTCTACTTCCTTCGACAGGGAGAGACTGAGTACCCCCCTGTCTTTTGATGTATGTGACTGCCGTCGTTTTGTCCAGTCTTAAGAGGACTGAGGCTCCTTTTTTAAGTGGTGAAAGGCCTATAGAGCGCAGAACGCTGCCCAGAGTTCCAGAACATTGGAAAATATCCTGTTAGGGGAAATTCCATATGCCTTGGGCTACTTCTGTCAGCCCCTGTTGCTGGCATCTGTAGTGATGGTGACCCAAGACACAAGTGCGATGGAGTGACAATTGAGTAGGTTCCTCTGTTGTAGCCACAAAGGAAGGCTCTCCCGCATGGGTGAGATTATTTGGATAGAGTGATCCCGAAGCCCTGGGTTCCACCGCTGAAGGAAACCCTTCTGGAAGGGCCATATTTTCCACTGAGCCCACTTTACTATGGGTGTTGTTGCCACCACGGTGCCGATGATCTTTAGGCATTGAGAGGGTCGGAGATGAGACACGACATTGCAAGTCGAACTCTATCCCGGAGGAATACCAGGGACTGCGCAGGATCCAGATGGCTCTTTTCCAGATTCAGAAGCCAAGCGAACTTGAGTAGAGTGGAGATGACCTGGAATCTGTGGATTAGCAACTGCTCCCTGTCCCAAGATAATAAAAGCAGGTCATCTAGATAATGATACAGACGAATACCTCTGGTCCTGATCAGAGCCACGACAGCCAACAAGAGTTTTGAAAACACACAAAGGCAATGTTGAGGGCCCGAAGGGAAGACAGGTGAACTGCAGATGGATTTGATCGACAGCAAAGCAAAGGAATTTCTGGAATTCTGACGCTATCGGAACATGGAAGTAAGCGTTCTTCAGGTCTATAGACACAAGCCAATCGCCTGGTTAGATTGCTTGACTGAACATGAGTAGTATCTCCATCTTGAGCTTTTTCTTGATAAAATAATTCAAGTTGATTAGGTCTATAACTGGCCTCCATGAGCCATTTTTCTTCAACACCATGAAGAGGGGCGAGTAGACCCATTGAAACCTTTCGTCGGCTGGAACTGGAATTGCAGCGCCCTGAGCCACAAGAGAGTCTGCATAGGACAGGAGAATTTGTTTTCCGAGAGAGGCAAGGATGCCGACTCACTCTGTCTGGGCAGGCGCAATATCTTAAAGGCTTAGGGGATTCTTGTCCACCGGAAGATGCCCCTTTTGAAAACTTCTGGCCTGAAGGCTAATTTTTTCTTCCAGGTCTTCTTTAATTCATGGCCGGGCCTATAGTAGCAAGCATCCCTTGCTCAATCTGAACATTGCCTGGGCTGTGTTCTCTTTTGGTTTAGCAGACAGCGATCCTGGGGAAGGAACCCCCGACTTGCCCTCTTTGGCACGGGTGATGGCACTGTCCAATTTGTTCCCAAAGAGGGACGATCCTTCAAAGGGAATCCTGCACCATGCCTGCTTGAAGGGCGCAGCCACAATGTATGCTTAGCCGTAACAGATGACAGCATGATCCGAGCCACCAGGTGAATTATGTTTAGGGAAGCCTCACCCAAAAAAAGCCAGCTCCAACTTTAGCCCATGAATAGATGAGCTCCTGGTCAGTTCTTCTGAGATGCTCCTCAGAGAAGCATCTATGTTGTCCCCCCCAGACTTTCCTTGCTTTAGAAAGAGCTGTGAGAGCTAGAGCTGGTTTGCATCTCATACCCGCCCTGAGGCGATTCAGTTCGCATGCGCTGCGCTATATAAGTTTCTCAATCATTCATTCATTCATTCATTCAATGTAGATCCGCTTGAGGTCAGTCTCAATTCTCCTCTCCAGGCCATCCCTAAAGGAAACAGTATCCTCCAATGGGAGTGTGACGTGCCTCGCCATCCTCATTAGGGCTGCATCAATGAGAGAATCCACTTTACTCAGGGATTCATGGACCACCTTTCTGACCAGTGCTTCCACTTGTTGCTCTCCACCCTCTCTTTTGCGACTTTAGAAAAGCATCGCTCGCAGAACGATTTACCTTCAGGAACCTGGGCCTCGCATACCCAACAGGCTTTCCTCACAGAGCGGCTGGAGTGATGGTAAGAGTGTCACCCAGAGGTGGTTTTAGAATCCTCTCTGTAATACCTAGATCTAAAGGGAGATCTATGACGTCTGGAGCTTGAAGAGAAGTGACGACGTTGAGACCTAGGACGGTCTTTGCCATGCTTTGGTGTTCAAACCTAGAAGTGCTGTGTGAAAAAAGAAAGGGATAAGAGCTCCTAAATGAGTGAACCCAAGCATCACAGGCAGAAAGGAACTAAATCCTTTCTGCAGCGCAAGGGTTGGCCACAAGAGGGCGGTGACATATCAATGGCAAGGCAGTTTGGAACTGAAATGAACCATTAAAGCAGGGGTGCCCAACCTTTTGAATAGCGAGGGCCACTTAAGCAACTTGGTAACCAGTCGAGGGCCACAATGAGCAGAGCGGGCGGATGACAGGTCACGGCCCTCAGATCCGCAAAGATGAAAGGAGACGAATTCCCTTCTGTTTTTCGGATTGGAGGTAGGCGGGCGTAAACAGACATCTGACGCTCTATAGAGGTGAATCGAGGGTCCCATTCGGTCGGGCTGATCGTGTAAAAAGGGCCTAAGACTCCTTTCACACTAATGTGCTGCGGTTTACCCACACTGTGAGTGCAGCATAGTGCACCTGTATCTATCCTGCAGGTTAGCTGAACTTTGCCATAGAATCCACCTGTGGCAAAAGCCGGCACTGTAGATGAAGCATCGGCTTATGAGGCTCTGCTCCACAGCCGTTTTTTTCCTCTACCACCAGCTTCATTCACAACACTGATTCTGTGGTATGGCGGGTCGACAAACTGAGATCTGGGCTTGCCAGCCCACCATTCCAGAGCAAGGGGTTGTGGGCCACATCTGAGGGCTCTGCGGGCCACATGTGGCCCCCGGGCCACTGGTTGGCCACCCATGCATTAAAGCCTTATGAGAAACAGGAGTGACGACAGGCATGAGAGAACACATAACAAACACAGCCAGCACCTAGGGAGCCTGCAGCAAACAATTTACCTTGTACCAGAGACCAGTGCATAGGGAAACCGCAGCATAAACCTGCAAGTCATCCCAAGGAATAGCTACTTTGACAGCTATTTAAATATGGCACTGATAATGATGTGACACCCCCACAGCACGCCTGCGCTGGAAAAAAACTTTGCGACCCGGTGGTGACCAATCGCATGCGCAACTGCCGCCACCATTTTGGCGAAACTGACATATGCCAATTTCAACTTTCCTATGACAATGCAATGAGAGAAAAATACTAAAAATTACTGACAGATTGCAGTCAACTGATTCACTAATGCATTTTGACAATGATTGTTTATGGCCCTGATGGCCCAGTTTATAAACTGTGTGTTATTTGTTAAAAAAACTATCATGCTGGCCATGTGATCATTTTCAGCTCTTACAGCAGAAATGAATGATGATTATGGCAAATAATCATTACAGCTTAGTAAACTGAGCCTATTGTGATAAGTGAGCAGAATAAGCGACACCTTTTATTGAACATGGGGCAATTAGAACATACCCTGTGGCTCTAAAGAATAATAACTCAGTTTAAGGCATTTAGTGAGAAGTAAGAATGAATACCGGCAGCTGTAGTTTGCACTGCAGTCTTAGGATGGATATGTAATGTTCTTTAAACAAAACACTATACAGTATGTATCCAGGCATTTGTAATCTGTCTTTCATTGGTTTTATTTACTGGCAGGTAAATGAAGCAGCTAGATAGTTACATAAAAAATGTGGATCTCCACAGAAAATTGTTAACATTGGGGTAGATTCATGTACAATGGCGCATCGTTGCTCCGGCGTGGCGCATCTTTTTTCCGCTACGCCGTACACGCGTGGAGAGGCATTTACTGTATTCATCATTTTTTTACTCAGCTACGTAGCGGTTTTTCGACGGCGTAAGGCGGCGGAACTGGAAGTGGGCGTCAACACATGCAAATGATGGTCTGACGGTGGCGCTGAGAGATCCGTACGGTGTATCTTAAACGGCGCATGCGCACTGATGGTACCTGGCTGGCTGGCTCCTGTGCACATGCGCAGTACGGCGCGCCGTCACCACCAAGATCCGCCGCACCACTTCCTACTAGTGCATAAATACGCACACAGAAGCGCCACCTTGCAAAACGTGACCAGCATTTTTTATGAATTGCCAGGGCTTTTGTATTTAGTATGGCTGCACCAGACACTGCCGGTGACCGCAGAATGTTCAACTTCAGCCATCAGGAGAAGGCTGTGATAACGGATGCTCTCTCCCAACATGGGTCCCGCCTCTATGGGCCACAGAGTGTCCACACTGGCAAAGCGGAGAAGACACGCATTTATAAGGAAATCACCAGGCAGGTGAATGTTGTTGGTGTGGCGGAGAGGGAGCCCAAGCATATATCCGGAAAAAAATAAATGATATGCGGAGACTGGTCAAAGACAAGCTTGTGGCCATGAGAAAGCATGCCAGTGCCACAGGTGGAGGACCAGCCACAACAATTACCCTGACTGCAGAGGACATGGTGGTGGCCAGGTTGCTGGATAGGGAGCTGGTGGAGGGTCTTCCTGGCTTTGAATCAGGGGATCAGCCTTTGAGGTCAGGTAAGTCTGTTTTATCTGCTTTGTGGTGTGTTGCATGGGTGGGGGGGGGAAACATGTGCCAAGTGTGTGGCTCCTCCAACATGTGTTTGTTTTGTGTCATCCACAGATGTGCAGGATGGAGCTGGGCCGTCAGTTGATGCAGGGCGAACCACCCCATCCATGCTGGAGATCGCCCCTACAGCAGTGCTTGAGGAGGTTGAGGAGGAGCACGTCGGGGTAGAAGAGGCTGCTGTTTATATTCTGGAGGAGACCCCCATACCTGGCCACTCCCAAACCACCCCCCCCCCCCATGCAAGATTCCCCCTCAAGGGACACCATCCCCTCCAGGGATTCCCCCTCAAGGGACACCATCCCCTCCAGGGATTCCCCCTCAAGGGACACCATCCCCTCCAGGGATTCCCCTTCAAGGGACCTCCCCTACACCCGTCCTCCAGCCTCTCAGGCCTCTAGGAAGGCAACGAGGAAAACCAGAGGAGTCCCTGATGATTTTGAAGATCACCTGGCAAGGGACCAGACAAGACAGAACCGCCATATTGGTTCTCTTGCGGGTGATCTTCATGGGGTGGCAGATAGCCTGGCGTCCTCGGCCGCGAGCCAGGCTGCTTGCACTGTGGCAGTGCAGGAAGCCATCACCCAGCAGGCTGGGCAGAATACTGCTATCAACGAGAGTCTGCAGGACATTGTGGGGAACAGGGCAGCCCTTCTGTCCTGCCTGGTGGACCTGCAGACCACCACATCTGGCCTGGTCTCTGAGGTCCGGAGCCTGGCAGCTGCTGTCCATGAGGAGGGGAGGCAGACACGGCGACAGCAGCGCAGCAATACTACCTGCCGGCTGCGGATGGAGGCTGCCACCAATACGTACCTCCACCGGCTAGCCGTGGCAATGGAGGGCAGCCAGGCAGCCAGGGAGAGACTGGTTGAGGTTCAACCACCTGCCCCCCCAGCCCCCCCACCTGTGGCTCGCCCCAGGCAACTGCACCCCAGGAGCTTAGGGACAAGAAGGAGCCCACGACAGGGCCGTTGATTTATGCCAAAATTATGTTAGATACTCAGATTATGAGTTTTATTTTTGTTTATCTCCCTGCACACGGTGAGGAGTGCAGGCTACAGTGTGAATGTGGTGTGAATGTGTGGGGGTGACACTCCTGCCATTAAGGGGTGTCACCCTCAGTCGTTGGTGAGAAATTATCACCACGACACGTGTGAATGGTGTATGAATGTACAGCAACATAATTGGAGCCGTGGCGTGGCGTTGCTGCTCCCAAGTCCCATGTGGTGTACTTGGGTCTAATCCAATTTGATGTGGATGTGGTGTGTGTGAGCTAGGGATCACAGGGGATCACAGTGGTGTGCATGCATGCATTCTCATTGTGCCATGATTAATGTGTATGTTTAACGTGAAAAGTAGCCTACCACAAGGACCCTCCTGACTGCTCTTCCCTCAGCAGACGGGGGACCCTCGGGCAAGGGGGGACTGTGTGGTTCGGGGGTCAGGTCATCACGTAGCTCAATCTCCAGGCCCTTTCTCACGGCAAAGTTGTGCAGCATGCAACATGCCCCAATGATCTGGCACATGAAGTTTGGGGAATACAACAGGGTACCCCCAGACTTATCCAGGCATCGGAAACGGGACTTCAGGAGGCCAAAGGTGCGCTCCACCACTGCACGGGTTTTTATGTGGGCTTCATTGTATCTTTGCTCTCCTCTGGTTTGGGGATCCCGGAATGGAGTCATGAGATGGGGTCCCAGTGCATATGCCACGTCACCTAGTAATGAAAAGACAGGAGGATGTTAATAGTGCATGTGCCCGTTGTGAGGTGTGCATCACGGGAGGGGATAGTCATGCCTGCCACCCATGTCACTCACCAACCAGCCAGCTGTCCCCATAAACGTTCTGTTCAAATTCTGTGGAGATGGTGCTTTGACGGTATATGTAGCTGTCATGGCTGGACCCGGGGTCCTTGGCACGGACGTGCCATATGAGGCCTTGGCCATCGACTATCACCTGTACATTGATGGAATGCCAATGCTTCCGATTGCAGTATATGTGCTCTGTGTCCCGGGGGGGCCGTAGTGCCACATGTGTGCAATCAATGGCCCCCACAGTGCGAGGGAATCTGGCAAGGTTGTAGAAATCTGTCATTGCCTTCCTCCGCAGGTCCTCAGTGGTGGGTTTGATAATTTGGTTGGCCATGCGTCTGAGGATTGCGGGGACAACCTGGTGCACACATCTGCTCATGGTGGATTGTGACATCCCAGCCACCACTCCACTTGTTCTTTGAAAAGATCCACTGGCAAGGAAATGAAGTGTTGCCAGTACCTTCACCAGTGGCTGCACTGCTTGTGAGCGGTGTGTCTTGCTGGTGATGTCATCCTGCAGGGTTGTGGTTAGTTCCAGGATGGCTTCAGGGCTAATTCTGAATAGGCGAAACACCTCCAATTCACTCATGCCAAACACGTCAATGCGCGTGCGGAATATCCTCTCCCGTGCCCTCCTACGTGCACGTCGACGCTGTAGGGCTATGAGCAAGGCTGCCCCTGGCATGTTGGCTGACAGATGTGTTGTCCAGCAAGTGTTTTAGCTCAATTCGTCTGTAACAGTGTTGCTTTAGCTGCTCTCCAGCTGATCTGTTCAACTCCTGTGCAAAGTTACCCCTGCTTTATGAGGGGTGACTTTCCGCTGAAAATTGCAGTTACGCGCACTGGGTTACGCCGGCGCCAGAGAAACGTGCGTTTCTGAATCGGCGGATCTCCCTCATTTGCATATTTGAATAGATAATCCATGGGAACGTTTGATCTGTCCCGCGTAAAGATGCGCCAAAGACACGCCGGCGTGGAAAAGTTACGCCGGAAAAAAGTAGCCGATTTGAAGGCGGATCTGCTATAGTAGGTACGGCGCATTGATCCGATAAATACAGAAATAAAATAACATGCATTAGAAAATCCTTAAAGTGGAGTTCCACCCAAAAATTGAACTTCCGCTCTTCGGATTCCTTCCCCCCTCCGGTGTCACATTTGGCACCTTTCAGGGGGAGAGGGGAGTAGATAACTGTATAATACAGGTATTTTCTCACACTTCCTGGCATAGATCGACGCAGTATTCTTCTAGGAGACACACAAGTCCCAAAAGACAGCAGGGGCCAGTGAAATTGTGCAGCGCGACTCCCGCATGCGCAGTAGGGAACCAGGAAGTGAAGCCGCAAGGCTACCGAAGATGGTGGCGCCTCCACCCGAGAGCCGAGGGACAGATCGGCTTTGGGTGCCGACATTGCGGGCGCCCTGAACAGGTAAATGTCCATATATGCAGTATTTGTAGCTGCTGACTTATATTTTTTATTTTTCGGCGGAACTCTGCTTTAATCCGTGCCCAAATTTTCTTTTACTTCATGTGCAGTATAAATCCACTCCCTACTGTATAAAGTCCACACTGAAACATTTATGTAACCATCTTGTTTCACTATGTATCACAACACACCCGTATGCCTTGTGTGCTTCCACTTACAATGGTGCTGGTGATTAATCACTTTGAAAATTCACTAAATTTTTTCCCTGGATCTTAACCACTTGCTTACTGGGCACTTACCGTATTTTTCGCTCTATAAGACGCACCTGACCATAAGACGCACCTAGGTTTTAGAGGAGGAAAACAAGAAAAATAAATATTCTGAACCAAATGGTGTACTATTTTTTTTTTTTTTATTATACTACTACTATAGGTGGGTGGTGGACACACAGCAATACCATACCACCTATCAAATCAGCTCAGCTACACTATATCTGGTGGTGGTGGTGGACATAGCAACCCCCCCCCCCTTCTCAGATCAGCTCAGGGTAGCAGGGCAGACACAAACACCCCTTAAGCCTCTTCTATCACATTAGCTCAGGTGATGAGCAATGGATACCATACCAGCTCACACCTCCCACCCCCTTATCAAGGGCTCACCTCAGGCAGTGGAGGACACTGCCATTATAATCCCCTCTGGCTGGCTCAGATGTACCCAGGAAAAGGCTAGAATTGAGGACTGGGGACATCGTTTACAGCAGCAGCTCTGGGGGGAAGGAGCAGGAAGTCAGACAGGAATAGACCACGGCGCCGGAAGGCGGGGGGGTTCAGCTGAAAAAAAAAAAACAGCAAAAGCTCTCACTGCCGTCAGGATGGTGTCACCTCTGGCGGGTGACACCCGACCTGGGTGCAGAGCGCACCCCCATAGCACCGCTACTGACATCATAGCACCGCTACTACACCCCATGTTTTGACAGCCGGGGGGAAAAACGTCTCCCCCCGCTCCCTCTTGGTATGCCCCTGCTAGGATGCGCTGCACATTTCTGTCATCTCTCCTTCATAGAGAAGGAGAGAGGAATTTTAAAACAACGGCGGCGGTTGCGACGGGGGGGGGGGGGGGGTTAGTGCCTGGTCAGTATTCACACTATAAGACGCAGGGACATTTCACCCCGTTTTTGGGGGGTGAAAAAGTGCGTCTTATAGTGCGAAAAATACGGTATACCCCCCTCCTGCCCAGGTGATATTTCAGCTTCCGGCACTGCTTCGCTTTAACTGACAATTGCGCGGTCGTGCGACGTGGCTCCCAAACAAAATTGACGTCCTTTTTTCCCCACAAGTAGAGCTTTCTTTTGGTGGTATTTGATCACCTCTGCGGTTTTTATTTTTTGCGCTATAAACAAAAAAGAGCGACAATTTTGAAAAAAATACAATATTTTTTACTTGTTGCTATAATAAATATCCCAATTAAAAAAAAAAAAACGTTTTTTTTCTCAGTTTAGGGCGATGCGTATTCTTCTACATATTTTTGGTATGAAAAAAAAAAATTGCAATAAGCGTCTGGTTTGCGCAAAATTTATAGTGCCTACAAAATAGGGGACAGAATTATTATTTTTTATTATTTTTTTTTTACTAGAAATGGCGGCGATCTGCAATTTTTATTGGGACTGCGACGTTATGGCGGACACATCGGACACTTTTGACACATTTTTGGCGTCATTCACATTTATACTGCAATCGGTGCTATAAAAATGCACTAATTACTGTATAAATGTGACTGGCATTGAAGGGGTTATCACTAGGGGGTGAGGAAGGGGTTAAATGTATTTCCTGCATAGTGTTCTAACTGTGGGGGGAGGGGGGGTGACTGGGGAGGTGACCGATCTGTGTCTCTATGTACAAGAGACACAGATCCATCTCCTGCTCTCCAGAGACAGAACGCTGTCTCTGTGTAAAACGGCAATGAGAGATGATCTATGAGATCATCTCTCATTCGCCCACAGATCGCACCGCAAACGGCCACTCTGATTGGCCGTTCGCGGCGATCTGTGATTGGCTGTGTCCAGGCCTAAATGTTCTCTCCAAGGTAATGGAGAAAGCTGTGGTACAGCAGCTGCAACTGCATCTAGATACCCACAACTTACTCGACCCACTTCAATCAGGATTCCGTCCCGGTCACGGGACGGAAACAGCATTGCTTAAGATATGGGACGACGTTCTCGAGGCCGCAGACGAAGGAGAATCTTCTCTTCTGGTTTTGCTGGACCTAAGCGCAGCCTTTGATACAGTTGATCACAAGCTGCTATTGACTCGGCTGGCTAAAATAGCCAAAGTCGCAGATCTATCCTGGTTCTCCTCTTTTTTGGAAAACCGTTCGCAAATAGTGAAGCTAGGACCCTTCACTTCTGAACAACGCACATTATCGTGCGGGGTCCCTCAAGGATCTCCCCTGTCGCCGATGTTATTCAACATCTATGTGCGTCCTCTTTTCGAAATTATCAGCAGCCAAAAACTGCTATATCACTCATATGCAGACGACACGCAACTGTACTTCCGCATTTGCAATAAAAAGGATCATCACCTCAACCTAGAGACATGCCTCTCTATGATAGAGGACTGGATGACAAAGAGTTATCTCAAACTCAACGGAGCGAAAACAGAACTCCTTCTGTTTCACGCCAAGCGTAGGAATCAATCGACAACAACCTGGATCCCCCCGCCCATTCTGGGCAAAATCATCACCCCTAGCACCAAAGTCAAAAGTCTTGGGGTCATCTTTGACTCCGACATGACAATGAACGCACAAATAGGGGCAGTAGTCAGTGGATCTCACCATCTGCTGCGCCTACTACGCAGACTCACGCCTTTTATTCCCAAGAATGACATAGCGGTCGTGGTGGGAGCAATTGTAAACTCCAGACTGGACTATGCAAATGCCCTTTACCTCGGACTCCCCAAGTACCAAATCGCTCGTCTTCAAGTCGTTCAAAATACGGCCGCCAGACTTGTGACAGGGAAAAAACCCTGGGAATCGATCTCACCTTCACTGAGATCCCTTCACTGGCTACCAGTTAAAGACAGAATCACCTTTAAAGCTCTCTGTCTAGCGCATAGATGTATCCATGGGAATGCTCCCCATTATCTATGCGAAAAATTAAAAATTCACAATCCCAATCGTATTCTACGATCCACCAATCAAAATCGGCTTCAGATACCGAAAGCCAGATACAAGTCCAAAGGAGACAGGAGATTCGCTGTCCAAGGTCCCAGACTATGGAACGCCTTACCAGCCTGCATTCGGCTGGAGGAGAACTACTTAGTCTTTAGGAGAAAGATTAAGACTCATCTCTTTTGATCTCAAAAGAGACAGGAACAACAAGCGCCCAGAGGCGATTTACTTCGCATGTGCTGCGCTATATAAGTTCCCATTCATTCATTCATTCATTCATTCAGCGCGCTCTGGAGCGTGCGCCGGGAAGCAGCTAGTGACAAGCCGTCAATTGACGGCTTGTTGGCAATTTAGATCCGCGCTAGAGCCGTCATTCGGCTATAGCGCGGATCTCAAGTAGTTAAAGTGATTGTAAATGATCACTTTGTAAAACAGCGTATTCAGTTTAAACTAGAAATAAAAGGCAAAACATTTTTCTATACATTTAAAAAAAAATGTTTTTGTTTTTTTGTAATGTGTTTTTATATATAACCACAGTGTGCTCTCCTGCTTAGTGTAGTCAGTTTTTAATAGGAAAGCAAGGGGACTAGCAGAAACACCAGGGATTTCACATAAAGAAAGCAATACAAAGAGAACAGGATACTTTCTCATGTAAGTATATGGTACAGCAGGCACATGTCAGGAATATGAAATGTTGCAGTAACAAACACTTAACATTAATACATACTGTATGTATTAGTTAAAGTCAGGTTAGCTTAGGAACTCCATACACAGAGCATTTCTTTAGGTCTAGCTGGGCACTACCACACTGCAATATGAATGTATTAAAAATGTATTAACATTTTCAGAATGCTTAACATGCGCATCACTGGCAGCCAAATTAACTATTTTTCCTTTACGCCTCCACACACCCTGTCAGGTCGTTCTCATCCTGACTGTCAGCTCATTTCCAGGTATGCATCATACAAATGCAATCTTACACATTCTGTTTACAAGAGTAATTTTGGGTGCGAAATTAAAGGAGTTGTAAACCCTCAAGGTTTTTCACCTTAGTGCAATATATGCATTAACCACTTACTGACCGGCTTGCGTACAGATACGTTGGCAGCCCTTCGCAAAATGACGGGTAAAGGTATGTCAGCTCCTTTAAAAGCCTTAGCAGGCACGCACGCACCACCAGAGGCACGCGCTCGCTGCACAGTGGAGGACCGCCGGCCACCCGCGATCGCGGGCATGAGAGACAGAAAGGGGATCTGTGTGTGTAAACACACAAGTCCCGGTTCTGTCAAAAGAGGAGAGACAGATTGTGTGTTCCTATTAGTTAGGAACAGCTATATGTCCCCTCCTCTAGTCACTCCCACCCCCCCACAGTCAGAACACACACTGAGGGAACACACATTTAAGCCCTTGATCGGCCCCTAGTGTTAATACCTTCCCTGCCAGTGACATTTATACAGTAATCAGTTGCTATTTTTAGCTTGGATCGCTATTAATTTCAATGGTCCCAAAAAGTGTCAAAATGTTGCAGTCATAAAAATCGCTGATCTCTGCCATTACTAGTAAAAAAATATGAAAAAGCCATAAATCTATCCCCTATTTTGTAGACGCTATAACTTTTGCGCAAAACTAATCAATATACACTTATTGCCATTTTTACCAAAAATATGTAGAAGAATATATATCGGTCTAAACTGATAGAGAATATTTTTTTTTATTATTGGGGTTTGTATTATAGCAAAAAAAAATTATATATTTTTTTCAAAATTGTTGCTATTTTTCGTTTATAGCGCGAAAAATAAAAACCGCAGAGGTGGTCAAATTCTACCAAAAGAATGCTCTATTTGTGGGGAAAAAAGATGCAACTTTTGTATGGGTACAGCATTGCATGAATGCGCAATTACCAGTTACAGCAGCGCAGTGCCAAATTGTAAAAAGTGCTTCCATGGAATGCAGCCCTCCATGGGGGCACTCAAGAAGAGGAGGATCCAAGAGCACCGCTGGGTGACCCCAGAAGAGGAGGACTGGGGCCATTCTGTGCAAAGTCCTTGCACAGAGGAGGCAAGTATGACATGTTTGTTATTTAAAAAATAAATAAATACATGTCCCCTTTAACACTATTATAGTCAACGAAAATACAGCTAAAACTAAAACAATTTAAATTACTAAAATATGACTAAAACTATACATTTTAGTCAAAAGATTATGACTAAAATTAAATAGAAATTTGACATCAAAATTAACACTGGTTATATATCACAATGGCTAAATCTGTGTCTGTAGTGCATGTTCAAACCTTAATTCAATAAATAATAACATGTTATTAGATTTTTACTCCAGCAGTATATAATGATTTTGGAAAATCTAGAATGCTTAAATAATGCATTACAATTTAACTAAAGTGTTCTGGAGATTTTAGTCACCTAAAATGTACTGGGGATTTTAGTAGACTAAAGCCTCGTACACACGAGTCAATCGATTTGTTCAACACGGTCTATCCGACCGATTTGAACAAATCTGTCTGCTGGCATTTTGGTTTGCTCGCGTGTACACACGAGCAAACCAAAATCCCCGCCAGCAGACAGCGCGCTGACGTGTCGGTGACGTGGCAGTGACGTTGACGCCGCCACGTCACCGCACCAGGAAGTAAAACACTTCCGCGCATGCGTCGAAACCATTCGGCGCCGGTGCGAGAAGACATGTCTGCTGGTTAGCGTACTAACCAGCAGACATGTCGGGCGGACGGGTTCCCAGCCGACAGATTGGTAAGCATGCTTTCCAATCTGTCGGGTGGCCAAATCCGTCTGTTTGCCCGTACACACGATCAAATCTGTCTGCTGGGACGGTCTAGCAGACCGTTTCCAGCAGACAGATTTGATCGTGTGTACGAGGCCTAAAACGTACTGGAGATTTTAGTAGCCTAAAATGTACTGGGAATTTTAGTCGACTAAAATGTACTAGAGATTTTAGTAGACTAAAATATGACCAAAAATAAAACAATTCAGCTGACTAGAATACAAATAAAACTAAAATGGCATTTGAATCAAAAGACTATGACTAAAACTAAACTGAAATTTGACAGTAATTAGCACTGTGTATCACGTTGCCTGATTCCTATACAGCCTTGCCTTATTACTGTCAAACCTAAATATTGCATTTGATTGGATAGCGTGTGTAAGGTTGGTGGTTCAACTAGACCTGGGCTTTTAGGACTATCTGGATGTATGGAGACTCTCTCATGCATCGGTGAGTCAGAACACACACACAGGGGTATGGTGAATTCAAACTAGACTTTACTTCTCATGCGTACTTGCACCTAATCAAATCATACAAGAAAAGAAACGCCCTTGGCTTAGCCAATCATATCTAAGTAATTAGGTTATATAAGTAAAATTCGTCACAATTTATACAACGTGTGTAAAACATAGCAGTCTATATTCTGTGTCACCAGTTAAAACCTTGTTCCCTCTGTTATCGTTCTCTGCTCAGTACATGAATAGTGTTGCTCACGAATATTCGCATTGCGAATATTCGCTACGAATATTGCATATTCGAGTATTTGCGAATAACTCGAATATCGCGGCGAATATTCGCTATTTCGAATATTCGTATTTTTCAAATTTCGCAATAAATTTCGCATTCGCGAAATTTTGCAATAGTGAAAATTGGCAATAGCAAAATTTCGCAGTAGCGAAATATCGCAATTTTTTTTTTTTTTTATAAAATATAGTGAATATTCGTAAATATCGAATATTCGTGATATTTTATCCAAAAAGAAAATAGCGAAATTTCGCAATTTTTTTTTTTTTTATAAAATATAGCGAATATTCGTAAATATCGAATATTCGTGATATTTTCTCCAAAAAAAATAGCGAAATTTCGCATTGGCGAAAATTCGCATTGGCGAAAATTCGCAAATTTTTTTTTTTATAAAATATCACGAATATTCGATATTAACGAATATTCGCGAATATTCTTCGAAATATTCGTGAAATATCGCAAAATCGAACATGGCGTATTCCGCTCATCACTATACATGAATAACATTTGGCAAGGTTGTTCTTGGATTCTGTGTAACTAATCCTAGAATCTCAAGGATACATCTTCATACAGGCATTAATTACTATGGGGGAACTCTAGCAAGCTTTTTAATGCATTGATATTATGGGGGAACTATAGCAAGCCTTAGGCCTCGTACACACGATCAAATCTGTCTGCTGGAAACGGTCTGCTAGACCGTCCCAGCAGACAGATTCGATCGTGTGTACGGGCGAGCCGACGGATTTGGCCACCCGACAGATTTCAAAGCATGCTTTGAAATCTATCGGGTGGGAACCCGTCCGCCCGACATGTCTGCTGGTTAGTACACTTACCAGCAGACATGTCGTCTCGCACCGGCGCCGAATGGATTCGGCGCATGCACGGAAGTGTTTTACTTCCTGGTGCGGTGACGTGGCGGCGTCAACGTCACCGCTACGTCACCGACACGTCAGCGCGCTGTCTGCTGGCGGGGATTTTGGTTTGCTCGTGTGTACACGCGAGCAAACCAAAATCCAAAGAGACAGATTTGTTCAAATCGGTCGGACAGACCGTTTTGAACAAATCTATTGCCTCGTGTGTACGAGGCCTTAGGCTCCATGAACACTGAAGCTGATAAAAGCTATAAAAAAAACGCCAGTAGCTTTGCAGGGAGCCTTGCAATGTTTTTTAGTGTTTTTGCTATAGCTATAATCAGCGTTTTTTGTTCCTTTTTTTTTTTTGTGGAACAAAATGCTAAAAAACACTGGTGTCGGCACTTTGAACGCAAATTTTGGGCGTTCAGAAAAAAGCCAATAAACTCCAAAGCTCATTAACACTGAAAACGCCCAGGTGTGCATGGGCACATAGGCTAACATAGAGTTCAGATTATGGACTTTAACCACTTCCCCACCGCGCCATAAGCATTTTACTGCTACGGCGCGGTGGAGTTACTTTGACACGACGTCCCTGGGACGTCGTCGTGCACTTCCGTGATTGCGCGTCCCCTGGGACGCGCTCGCGAAAGTGTCCGTGCTCGCCGGGTCTAGAAGACCCGGCGCATCACGGATCACAGTAAATGGCCGCTGATAGCGGCCATTTACCACGTGATCGCGCCGTCGAATGACGGCGCGATCACTTGTAAACAAACCGGCGTCATTTGATGACGCCGGTTCCTCCTTCTCCTCCCTCTGCTCTCTGTACCGTTCGGTACAGTGTGCGAGGAGAGGGGGGGCGGGGTGTCAGCAGCTGAGCTGTGGCTGGATCTGTGACAAATGCAGTCACAGATCCAGCCATCCCTCAATCCATCCCAGCTCTGCAATCCCCCAGTACCCAGCAATCCCCAGTACCCAGCAATCCCCCAGTACCCAGCAATCCCCCAGTACCCCACAATACCCCTGTACCCAACAATACCCAACAATACCCCAGTACCCAACAATACCCCAGTACCCAACAATACCCCACAATACCCCAGTACCCAACAATGCCCCAGTACCCAACAATGCCCCAGTACCCAACAATACCCCAGTACCCAACAATACCCCACAATACCCCAGTACCCAACAATACCCCACAATACCCCAGTACCCCACAATACCCCAGTACCCAACAATACCCCAGTACCCAACAATACCCCAGTACCCAACAATACCCCACAATACCCCAGTACCCAACAATACCCCAGTACCCAACAATACCCCACAATACCCCAGTACCCAACAATACCCCAGTACTCGGCAATACCCCAGTACTCGGCAATACCCCAGTACTCGGCAATACCCCAGTACTCGGCAATGCCCCAGTACCCAACAATACCCCAGTACCCAACAATACCCCACAATACCCCAGTACCCAACAGTACCCCACAATACCCCAGTACCCAACAATACCCCAGTACTCAGCAATGCCCCAGTACTCGGCAATACCCCAATACTCGGCAATACCCCAATACCCTGCATGATACTTTGCAATACCCCAATACTCTGCAATACCGCCTATGGGGATTTTTAAGTAGCGAAGTTTGGCGCCATTCCACGAGTGTGCGCAATTTTGAAGTGTGACATGTTGGATATCTATTTACTTGGCGTAACTTCATCTTTCACATTTTGAAAAAAAATTGGGCTAACTTTACTGTTTTGTTTTGTTTTAAGCACAAAACATTATTTTTTTTAAAACACGCGTTCAATAAATTTCTGCGAAAATACCGTGCGAGATAAAAAGTTGTAACGGCCGCCATTGTATTCTCTAGGGTCTTTGCTAAAAAAGCATATATAATGTTTTGGGGTTCTATGTAATTTTCTAGCAAATAAATGATGATTTTTCCATGTAGGAGAGAAATGTCAGAATTGGTGTGGGTGTTCCAGAACGCCTGGTGGCGCTCCCTGCATGTTGGGCCTCTGTATGTGGCGACGCTGTGTAAAAGTCTCACACATGGGATATCGCCATACTCAGGAGGAATAGCAGAATGTGTTTTGGGGTGTAATTTGTGGTATGCATATGCTGTGTGTGAGAAATAACCTGCTAATATGACAGAAACAAGTTTTTTTTGTTTTTTTTTACAGAATTTTCAGTTGTTTTTCTTTTATAGCGCAAAAAATAAAAAACCCAGAAGTGATCAAATACCACCAAAAGAAAGCTCTATTTGTGTGAAAAAAAGGACACAAATTTCAAATGGGTACAATGTTGTATGACTGAGTAATTGTCATTCAAATTGTGAGAGCACCGAAAGCTGAAAATTGGTCTGGTTAGGAAGGGGGTTTAAGTGCCCAGTGGTCAAGTGGTTAAAAAAGCCAAAACGCCAATAAACTGCAATTTATCAGCTTTAGTGTTCATGGAGCCTTATAATGCATTGATATTATGGGGGAACTCTAGCCTCATTTATTGCTGTCCTTGCTGGGGGGATTTCTCCTAACTTCCTGCCAGAACATAAAATAATGAGAGGTTTATATTGCTGTCTGTGCCTCCATATCTCTGGACCTTCCCCTAGTTCTTGTATGAGCATTACAAAGATACTATGTGAAGAAAAATCGCACAGATAGAAATAAAAACTCTTTAAAAATGTAACGCTTCCCCACTCTATTTAAAAGAAATGTGTCTGAAGTTAGGCTGTAAAGCAACAAAACAAATTAAATTGTTAGCTCTTCAAAAGTCATTTTCAAGTGCAGATTTAAATTCATATGCAGTTGTCTAGATGATAGCTTTTATTTAAATGACTTCAGAATATATATCAAGCCACAGTCCTCACCTTCAGTTAAAGAACTGCTTCAATTTAGATCAGCATTGGGCTATGTCAGGTCAGTGTTTCTAAAACCTTTTTTGTTATTAAGTCATGATTTCCACTCTCTTTAGCAGAAGGACCTGTGATTTTGGCAATACAAATCATGGTTAGAGCAGGCTAAGGCAAGCAGTGTAGAGAGGGAAAGAAAAACAATAGAATATGATCACCAGTTTTTTCAATAGTGAGATTTAAAAAGGAAGAACATGACTAGTACAGTCAAAGAGAGCACCAATTTCAGCATGTGGGATCAGGAAAAGGCCTACATGTTTTCTAAATTACCAGAAGCATAGATGATGCATGTATTTTATATTGACAAGTACTGATGACATTTGGCGCTCAATTAATATTTTTTTACAGTGCCACACTTCCACTTTAGGATAATTAAATGATTGCACACAGTACCTTGTGTATGTATATACTTGCATTGTTCATGAGTTCACAGAGGTTAAGGGTCCATCTCTGGAAGATAAATAGCGATAGTGCTCTTTACCAATATCTCCTGCTCATGGTGTCTTCTGGTCCACTGACCAACATCTCATCTACTCTAATGCCGCGTACACACAGTCAGGATTTTCGAGGAAAAAAGTCAGATGTGTTTTTTAATCGGATATACCGACCGCGTGTGTGCCCCATCTGACTTTTTCCGTCTGAATTTAGAAAGAAATCATGTTCTATTTTTTTCAGACGTAAATTCCGTTTGTCTGTAGAGAACTCTGACGGAGAAAAAAACATGCATGCTCATAATCAAGTCGATGCATGCACAGAAGCATTGAACTTCATTTTTCTCGGCTCGTTGTAGTGTTCTACGTCACCACTTTCTTGACGGACGGAATTTGGTGTGACAGTGTGTACGCAAGACAGCTTGAATGGAGTTCCATTGGAAAATCCATCTGAGTTTATCCCAAGAAAATTCCGATCGTGTGTACGGGGCATAATGCCCAGGGAGAAATAACCAGCCATGGGATCAAACAACTAATCTAGAAATATCTGTAGCCATATTAAGGTGAGAAAAAAAAATTAAGACATTGTCAGGCCAGGCAGAAGACAGAGAAAAACAAAGGGGCAGATTCACGTAGATCGGCGCATTATCATTCCGGCGTAGCGCACCACTTTTCCGTTAGACTTGCGCAATCTAGCCGCGTAATCCGGCGATTCACGTAGCTTTTACGCAAGAGCTTGCGCAAACGTAAGGTTTTTTCCGTAGGCGTAAGGAGGAGTAATACAAATTGGGAGGGACGTGGGCGTGTTACATTGAAATGAGCCGTGACCCCATGCAAATGAAGGGCCGGCCGACTCGCGCATGCGCGCGTGAAGGAAACCATGTCAGCTCCGTTGTGCGCATGCTCACAACTCGGGAGCGGCGCAATCATTGAAATTGGAAATGGACTAGGGCAATGTTGTGAACTACGCAGACAGCATAAATAGACACACACAAACGCCCTTCCATTGCAAAAGTACATCCCTTTGTGTCCCTTCCCATTGAATCAAGTGCTTTTGCTCTGTTGTTCGTTAGAGTGTGTTTTGTAGTTGTGAGATTAGTGTTCTGTGTGATCTTGTGCTTGTTGGTAGTTTTGTGAAAGTGTATTTTGATAAGTGTTTGAGACTGTTTGTTTGATTGATAGATTTCTGAGCGTTTGTTTTCTTGCTTTATTTTTTCATCTGATTTTTTTGTGTCTGTTTCTTGCTGAGTGCTAGTGTGATTTTTGGCTGTTCTTTTTCTCTTTGTGTGTGTTCTTGTCTGATTGGTTGTGCTTGTATTTGTGACAGATTTTTGGTGACTGCTAGTGAGTTTGTTTGGAAGTATGACTGAGAGAAAAAGAAAGCTCAATTTTACTGTGGGGGAAAAAAGAATTCTTGCCCGGGCCATTACCGACTATGGGCGTTTTCTCCACGGCCCGCAGAGTGCCACCACCACCCCGGCCAGGAGGAGGGAGATATTGGATATAATCACGGAGCAGGTCAATTCATCGGGGGAGGGGGAGACACGGACCCGCTCTGGGATAGAAAAGAAAATAAATGACCTCCGGCGTGAGGTGAAAAAAAAACTGGCCGCAATAAATGCCCATGCCAGGGGCACAGGAGGGGGCCCACCATGCCGGGTTAGATTTTCAGAGACGGAGCGTGTGGTGGCCCTGACCTTTCACCGGCATGAAGTGGAGGGCCTGCCAGGCTTTGACACAAGTCCGGTCCCCGCGGTGCCAGGTAAGGTTTTTATTTCTCTCAGGTGTGTAGCATGTGTGGGGGAGGGGGTGAAAGGGAATATGTGGCAAGTGTGTGGATCCTCCAACCTGTGAATGTTTTGTGTCATCCACAGCTGTGCAGGAGGGTGCAGGGCCATCTGGACTGACCGCTCCAACCCCAGGACAGCAGCCTAATGAGGCCCCCCCAACAAGGCCAGAGTCCGCAGAGGAGGAACAAGAGGAGGGGGAGGATCATGCGGAGGACGATCATGAGGAGGAGCAGAATCATGAGGAGGAGGAGTCCATGGAAGGCACTGGCCCTTTGGTTTCTGCGGACTCTTCCCCTCTGGCTGCAAGAAGCCTGCCCTCCCTAAGGGTCAGCCCCCCCCCCTCCTCCCCCAACATGGCTCCCCTCACAAGGGCCTCCCCTTCTCCCCGGCCACAACCATCAGCAAGAGCCAGGAGGTCATCCCCAAGCACCAGGGGGGCGCCCAATCTCATGCCCGCCTGTCTGAGAAGGAACCTGGCCACCCAGACCCGCCTTCTGAGACAGCTCTGCCAGACTATGGGGCGGGTGGATCAGAGCCTGTCCTCCATTAATGATAGCCTGGGTAACCTGGACTCCCACTCCCGGGCCTCCACAACCTGCCTAAATGACCTGCAAACTACAGCAGCAGGCGTTGGGCAGGATGTGAGGGCCCTTACCCAGGCTATCCAGGGCAACACGGCAACACTTGGTGCTGCCCTGGACAGAATAGCCGTGGCCTTGGAGGGCAGGCCGCCAGGTGGGCAGATCTCAGGGGCTGCTCCTCCTTCCCCGGCTTTTCCCCTCCCCCATGCGTCTCCCCTGAGGGTCCGGGGCCGTGGCCGGGGGCGCCCCAGGCGTGGCTCAGGCAGAGGGCACTAATTTTTTTTTCCCCCTTTTGTTTGTTTTGAAAGCTTTTTTATTTTTGTTCTCTGCTTTTTTTTGTTTTTTCTAAGCAATTTTTTTTTACTATGCATTTTTTGTTTCTATGCATTTTTGTTTGTTTGACTTTTTTGGCATATTTTGGGTTGTGAATGATGTTTGAATGTGGGGGTGACATTCCTGCTGGAAAAGGGGTGTCACCCTCAATTTTGGTGGAGAAGGGTTCCCCAGGACCAGGGAGAAGTGATTCCCAGGTCCGTGTGAATGGTGTATGAATGTACAGTGACATAATTGGAGCCTTGACGTGGCGTTACTGCTCACCAGTCTTGCATGGTGGACTGGTGCCAATCCAATTTGATGAGGATGTGGGGTGTGTGTGCTAGGGACCATAGTGGTGTGCATGCATGCATTCTCATTGTGCCATGATTAATGTGTGTGTTTAACGTGCAAAGATGCCCAATATGAGCTGCCTCCTGACTGCTCTTCCCTCAGAAGACGGGGTATCCTCGGTTAGGGGTTGATTTTCTGGTTGGGGGGTCAGATCATCACGTAGCTCAACCTGCAGGCCCTTCCTCACTGCGAGATTGTGTAGCATGCAACATGCAGCGATGATATGGCACACGAAGTTTGGGGAATACAACAGTGTACCCCCAGACTTATCCAGGCATCGGAAACGTGACTTCAGGAGGCCAAAGGTGCGCTCCACCACTGCACGGGTTTTGATGTGTGCTTCATTGTATCGTTCCTCTCCTGGGGTTTGGGGGTTCCGGATAGGAGTCATGAGATGGGGTCCCAGTGCATATGCAGAGTCACCTGTAAAGGAAAAGACAGGAGAATGTTAGTCATGCATGTGCCACTTCTGTTGTGCATCACGGGAGGGGATAGTCATGCCTGACTCCCATGTCACTCACCAACCAGCCAGGTGTTCCCATACACGTTCTGTTCGAATTCTGTTCGGATGTGGCTTTGATTGTAGATGTAGCTGTCATGGCTGGACCCTGGGTGTTTGGCACGGACGTGCCATATGAGGCCTTGGGCATCAACTATCACCTGTACGTTGATGGAGTGCCAATTCTTCCGATTGCGGTACATGTGCTCGGTCTCATGGGGGGGCTGGAGTGCCACATGTGTGCAATCTATGGCCCCGATGGTGCGTGGGAATCTGGCAATTCGGTAGAAATCTGCCATTGCCTTGATTCGAAGCTCCTCAGTGGTGGGTTTGATGATTTGGTTGGCCAAGCGTGTGAGGATTGCAGGGACAACCTGGTGCACACATCTGCTCATGGAGGATTGTGACATCCCAGCCACCACTCCACTTGTACGCTGAAAAGAGCCACTGGCAAGGACATGGAGTGTTGCCAGGACCTTGACCAGTGGCTGCACTGCATGTGAGCGTTGTGTTGGGCTGGTGATGTCCTCCTGCAAGGTTGTGGTTAATTCCAGGATGGCATGAGGGGGGAATCTGAAGATGCGAAAGACCTCTGAATCATTCATGCCAAACAGGTGTATGCGGGTGCGGTATACCCTCTCCCGTGCCATCCTCCGTGCCATCCTCTGTGCCCTCCTCCTTCTTTGGTCATCTATATTCACTAGTGCAGCTATGAGCGACGATGCCCCTAGCATGTTGGCAGTCAAATTGTAGTGCAACACGTGTGTGTGGTCTGCTCCTCAATAACGGTGTTGCTTTATCTGACAATTAGACTTTTTTTCAAAAGTTAGATCAGCTTTTATGTGCTCTAACTTTAGACAGGACATTTTGCAGTTGCGCACATCGCGTAGCCTGCGCAGCAACTGCGTTTTTTTGTGGATCCCCGTAACTCCCTCATTAGCATATTTGACTAGCAAATCAATGGTGTGTCTAGCGCAGTTTTGCGCGAAGGGAAGCGAATGTCTAACTCAATTACGCCGGACCAAAAAACGTAGATTTCTGGCGTATATTGTTTTGTGAATCGCGTCCAACTATACGCACGCGCACATTTAGACTTACGCACGCGCAACAGCAGTTGCGCACGCGTAATCGCTCTGTGAATCTGGCCCAATGTTGGTATATATGAAGTATAAACTTTCTCATGAGTCTGAATCTTTCTGGGATTTCTACCGTTTTTAATCCTGAAATAGTGCTATACTTAGGGGAAAAAAAGGATCTGTACAAAAAGGCATACATTTAAAGCATGTGAATATTGAATGTGGGGATTCATTTTACCTTTTTCAAAGAGGCTTAAAAAGGTATATTGACCCCCTGCCCAGAAGGTGGGGAGATGTCCCTTAAATATTGTAGAGCAGCAGAGGTAACGCAGTGAAAGAGGCAAAAATTCTACAGTACCCAAATACACTATTATGAAAGTATATTTTTATATAACTCCCGTTTCAATCTGTTGCTTTGGGGGGTCACTGGTTTATTGCACCAGTTATAAAACTTTTTCCCAGTAACGTTTGTCACTGTGTGTAGCAGAGTTAGGCCCCTTTCACATTGAGGCGTTTTTCATGCGGTACAGCGCTAAAAATAGCGCTGCTATACCGCATGAAAAATCATGCCCTGTAGTGTTCAATGTGAAAGCCCGAAGGCTTTCACACTGAAGCGGTGCACTAGCAGGAACGCTCCAAAAGTCCTGCTAGCCGCATCTTTACCGCGGTATAGGAGCGGTGTGTTCACCGCTCCTATAGCGCGCCTTCCCATTGGAATCAATGGGAAACCGCGGTAATAGCGCGGTAATACCGCCCGCAACGCGGGCGGTATTAACCCTTTTTCGGCCGCTAGCGGGGGTTAAAACCTCACCGCTAGTGCCCGAATATCGCGGTAAACACGACGGTATAGCGGCGCTACAAATAGCGCGGCTATACCGTCACCGCGGCTCCACGCCTCAATGTGAAAGGGGCCTCAAAGCAGCAAAACCGAAAAAAAAAAATCTGCAGTATCTAAATTCACTATTATGAAAGTATATTTTTATATAACACCCCGCTTTAATCCGTCGTTTTGGGGGGTCACTGGTTTATTGCACCAGTTTTAAAACTTTTTTTTCAGTAAATGTTGTCACTGTGTGAGTGATGTGGTAGAGGGCGCTACAGAATACTATAAATGAGGTCACCGTATGGGAAACTGTGACTTAGGTGGGTGTAACATAAATGAATTTCCAAACAGGTGAAAATGACAAAGCAATAATACAATTAATTGCAACTTAGGTTGAAGTTGTGAGTAATCGTGGAAAAATTGATAATAGTTAAACACGCAAAAACAATGTGTAGACACATAAATATTCCAACAAAAAATCTTCTGTTTCAATGTGTGCTGCTGAGTGTTCCTTCACCAGAGATCAACACCCCAAACGTGCTCTTAATGGTAATAAGCTTACCAGAAATGGTGGACCTCTTTAATTAAAAAGATGGTCACAATCGCCTATGCAGGATAATGCCTGCATACATATCATGCGTCACCAGTAGATCGAAGTTTGGCTTCTCCCCCGAAGAAACGTACGTCGGCGGCGAGCCTGGTCACGCTGTTTTGTTTCTTCCCCATCTTCCAATCATCCGGCTTCCTGCAGCAGGGAATCAGCTAACGGTGGAACGCACGCCGAATACTGACACTGTATACTGACAGGCCTGCAGACCCAGTGTCGGGATGGGCACTCTATAATGTAAGTGGTCCCTTGGCCTTTGTTTTTAATTGAATTTTAAACTATTAAAAACCGGTTGCACTATGGAGATTCCTTTTTGTTCCATCTTAACTTCTGGAGGACAAGCCAAACTTCTATCTTCTGGCGACGCATGATATGTATGCAGGCATTATCCTGCATAGGCGATTGTGACCATCTTTTTAATTAAAGAGGTCCACCATTTCTGGTAAGCTTATTACCATTAAGAGCACATTTGGGGTGTTGATCTCTGGTGAAAGAACACTCAGCAGCACACATTGAAACAGATTTTGTGTTGGAATATTTTCAAAAGATATTTCCATCACTTGGATTTGTGACCGTTTACTTATCTATTGCTTCATCAGCATCCAGATATCACTTTTCCTTTGTATTGCTGTACAGTCATAGGCTGTGTCTGCACATTATTTTTGTGTGTTTAACTATTATCAATTTTTCCACGATTACTCACAACTTCAACCTAAGTTGCAATTAATTGTATTATTGCTTTGTCATTTTCACCTGTTTGGAAATTCATTTATGTTACACCCACCACCCACCTAAGTCACAGTTTCTCATACTGTGACCTTATTTGTAGTATTCTGTTCACTAGCGCCCTCTACCACATCACTCATTCATTAAATAGGAGGTCCACTTTGCTCCCATTTCTTAGAGGAGCAGCTTTATTTAATATTGTTTAATAATATTAATTATTATCACTGTTTTTTTCATAGCATGAACCTACTCACCTAATCTATTTATATATATTTTTTGGCACGGGAATCCTGCCTATTTACCAAATGTTGTCACTGTGTGTAGCAGAGGTAACTAGTGTTGAGCAGAATATGCCATATTCGATTTCGCGATATATCTCGAATATATAGTCGAATATTCGAGATATATTCGCTAAATACGAATATTCGTGATATTTTTTGGAAATGAAAAGATTGCGAAATTTCGCTATTGCAAATGCGAATGCGAAATTTCGAGAAATGCGGAAGGAGCACTCTGATTGGCTCAGAATATTCGTGATATTTTATAATACCAAATAATTGCGAAATTTCGAGAAATGCGGAATGGAGCACTCTGATTGGCTCAGAATATTCGTGATATATTACAATACAAAATAATTGCGAATATTCGGCAAATGCGGAAGGAGCACTCTGATTGGCTCAGAATATTTGTGATATATTACAATACAAAATAATTGCGAATATTCGGCAAATGCGGAAGGAGCACTCTGATTGGCTCAGAATATTCGTGATATATTACAATACAAAATAATTGCGAATATTCGGCAAATGCGGAAGGAGCACTCTGATTGGCTCAGAATATTCGTGATATATTACAATACAAAATAATTGCGAATATTCGGCAAATGCGGAAGGAGCACTCTGATTGGCTCAGAATATTTGTGATATATTACAATACAAAATAATTGCGAATATTCGGCAAATGCGGAAGGAGCACTCTGATTGGCTCAGAATATTCGTGATATTTTATAATACAAAATAATTGCGAAATTTCGAGAAATGCGGAATGGAGCACTCTGATTGGCTCAGAATATTCGTGATATTTTATCGTAATTTCGCAAAAATGCGAATGAGAAATTGATTGCGGAATTTCGACAGTAACACTCTGAAATCGAATATATGTGTTATTTTAGCTAAAAACAATATTGCGAATTTCTCGAAAATAATCGCGCGATATCGCTATTGCCGAATAATCGCATTGCGATTTTTCGGCAATATAAAATGATTGCTGCAGCTACTCGGCCCAAGGTCTCTAATCATACCAGCAATGCTTTTAGACGTCGATGGGGATCTCTAGGATGTGATCTGTTCTAAAAAAAAATTGAAAAAATACGAATATTCGAAATAGCGAATATTCACCACGAAATTCGGAATATATCGCGAATACTCGAATATGCCATATTCAAGCCGAATATTCGCAATACGAATATTCGTGAGCAACACTAGAGGTAACGCAGTGAAAGAGGCAAAAATTCTACAGTACCCAAATACACTATTATGAAAGTATATTTTTATATATCACCCCGCTCCAATCTGTCATTTTGGGGGGGGGGCACTGGTTTATCGCACCAGTTATAAAACTTTTTTTCCAGTAACGTTTGTCACTGTGTGTAGCAGAGGTAACGTAGCAAAACAGAAAAATATATTCTGAAGTACCCAAATACACCACCAATCACAATGCTGCACAATACAAATCCACTATAATATGCTTTCTATGTTAGAAAGTATATTATAAGTGTATTACACCCCTATATACTGCACACCAAACAATAGTACACCTATACCAGTTCTTAAAAGGACTTTTGTGGACCTTTTAGCTAGCGATTTGTTTCAATACAGCCTGTCCCTGCTCCACACAGCAACCTCTCTCTACACTGACAAAAAGCAGAATGTAAAATGGCCACCAGATCAGGTCTATTTATAAGGTGGTGGGTATGTCCATGTGCTGAAATGTCTCAATTGGCTGTCCTATACCACCTGATGGATGTGTCATGGGTCAAAGTTCCTCTCAATGTAAAATTGCGGACGGGCGCAAATATCGCCAGATGTCCACCGAACCACGAACGAGCAAAGTTCGCCGTGAAACGACCCCCGGGCGAACCGCCGGGCCATCTCTATCCAGAACATCCCTTCAACAGAGGTCAATGAAACGATCGGCTTCTGTTTAGTTGGGATGGCCACACACTGATCAAAATGTCATCTGTTCCCTGCTGGGCTGTTTATTCAGTGTATGGTCAGCTTTAAAATAGCTAAAATTAAATTTGAATGAAAATCTGTACTTAAAGGAATGCTGTCACTGCTAATTTCTCTCTTGAAAGGCTGATTGCCTATCTGTCTCTGGCTTTAGAACTTTATGAGTCACTGACCTAGAACAAGCATGCAGATCAGTAGAGCTAAAGTAATTCAAAGAATACTAAAGCCAGGCACCAAACAAATATTTTCAAGAGGTGGTGTTCAACAATGGTAGCCTCCATGACTACTGTTTTCCTTAACCTCCGTGGCGGTGTTCCCGAGCGTGACTCTGGGTGGTTTTTTCTTGCTAAGAACGGTATCCCCAAGTCACGCTCGGGGTAGACATGCAGAGCCTGCAGCGCGCGCTGTCTTACCTTCTTCCTGGATCCAGCGATGCATCCACGCTGTCTGAGCGAGCGGGTGCTCGCTCGATTCACACAGCGTCCCTGTGTGCCGCCGAGCTCCGTTCCCTGCGACGTTACGACGTACGGGAGCGGAGAACGGCGCAAAATTCAAAAAAGTAAACAAACACTTTACATACAGTATACTGTAATCTTATAGATTACAGTACTGTATGTAAAAAATACACACCCCCCATGTCCCTAGTGGTCTGCCCAGTGCACTACATGTCCTTTTATATAATAAAAACTGTTCTTTCTGCCTGGAAACTGTAGATTGCCCATAGCAACCAAAAATGTCCATTTATGTCAAAAATGGTTTTAGATCAGCTAGAAAACAGCGATAATAAATCAGAATCACTTGCAGAATTTAGCGATAGCGATTTGTGGGGAAATTCGTCATAAAAAATAATAATAATGACAGCAAAAATTCTGCAACTGAGCAAATTTCAGTGATTTTGATTTGATTACATTATTGAATCATTTTTACTATAATTATATTATTATTTGTTATAATTTTTTATAATTATTTATTATATTATAATTTTTAATAAAAAAAAAAAAATCATACCCGGGATGCCTATTAGACTCTTGTTTGGTCAGATTTAAGTGAGTTATTCCTAAGAATTACAAGCCTACAGTATAAAACGCCAAATTCCCTTGCAAATAATGGTACTGCTTTCAGCACCTAAAATCTTAAAGAATCATACCGCCAGGGAGGTTAAAGGGGTTGTAAAGTAAAACATTTTTTTCCCTAAATAGCTTCCTTTACCTTAGTGTAGTCCTCCTTCACTTACCTCTTCCTTCGATTTTGCTTTTACAGTAAATGTCCTTATTTCTTCTGAGAAATGCTCACTTCCTGTTCTTCTGTCTGCAACTCACCACCGTAATGCAAGGCTTTCTTCCTGGTGTGGAGAAAGCTTCTTAAGGGGGGCGAGCAGGAGTGTCAGGACGCCCACTAACACACAGCTTCTTTCTCTATCTGCAAAGTAGAGAGTGTCCTGACACTCCTGCTCGCCCCCTCCCCCCTCAGGAGGCTTTCTCCACACCAGGAAGAAAGCCTCACATTACGGTGGTGAGTTACAAACAAAAGAACAGGAAGTGAGGGTTTCTCAGAAGAAATAAGGACATTTAAAAGCAAAATCAAAGGATGAGGTAAGTGAAGGAGGACTGCACTAAGGTAAAGGAAGCTATTTAGGGGGGAAAAAAATCCTTTACAACCCCTTTAAATGCTTATTAGTGTCTTAAAATTATGCATTTAGCTGAATTCTTACAAATAAATCTAGGCTGTGTCGGTTAATAAATCATGTTTTCTGTGTTGGTCTGAAGATGCCTGAGTGTCTCTGATTGCATGCTGTCACTGATTATCTCCTGAATCAGGCCATAATCAGAGTGAAAATTCTCACGGGATGGAATCTATTAGCAATACATTCAGAGCAATGACCTTGCACCTTAGTTTGTTGCTCTCAACAGCTAATCAATATAACTCTTACTAGGAAAGGACAGTGATATTAGTGGTGCATGAGAGCACTAGTAATACTAAAGTAATTGCTATAGTATAATGCATATATTCAAATATTGCTCAGTAGTGTTTCAGACACAATTTACTAAGGTCTTATGTATGGTTTTAGACTATGGGCCAGATTCACGAACACTTGCGCTGGAGTATTTGGATATGCGCCGCGTAACTGTGCTGATGCGCCGACGTTTCTATGTGCCCGTACCCACCAAACTAGATGCGCCCAATAACGGGTCATTTGCGACCGGCGGAACGTTCCGACGCCAGAGTATCGTCAGCGTTTATTTTCGCTGGCCGCATCAGTCGCGCCCATTGATTTCCCCTGCAAATATGCAAATGAGGGAGATTTCCCAATTCACGAACGGATTAGCACCATACGCTGGCTACATGCGCCGCGCGTATCTGATCCGTCCAGCGCAAAGTTATTTCTACAAAAGGCTGCTTTATCTTTACTCCAGACGGTCACAGGTCAGCAGGAGAGCAGCTACAGCAGCGTTACCGACGATAAGAGCTAGCTGAGCACCCCCACTTGCAAGGACAACACCTCTGTGTGCCAACATGCCAGGGGCACTCGTGGTCCTAGAACTACTGATGGGTCCCCTGGAACCAAGAAGGCGGGCACGTGAGAGGATATACCGCACTCGTATGAACCTCTTTGGCATGGGGGATGAGGAGGTGTATCGCCTATTCAGATTCAGCCCAGATGCAATACTTGAACTAACCACAACCCTGCAGGATGACATCACCAGCCCAACACACCGATCACAAGCAGTGCAGCCACTGGTGAAGGTACTGGCAACACTTCATTTCCTTGCCAGTGGATCATTCCAGCGTACAAGTGGAGTGGTGGCTGGGATGTCACAGTCCTCCATAAGCAGATGTGTGCACCAGGTTGTCCCTGCAATCCTCAGACGCATGTCCAACCATTTCATCAGACCCACCACTGAGGAGCTGCGGCAGAAGGCAATGACAGATTTCTACAACATTGCCAGATTCCCACGCACTGTGGGGGCCATTGATTGCACACATGTGGCCCTACAGCCCCCCAGTGCCACAGAGCACATATACCGCAATCGGAAGCATTGGCATTCCATCAACGTACAGGTGATAGCCGATGCCCAACGCCTCATATGGCACGTCCGTGCCAAACACCCCGGGTCCAGCCATGACAGCTACATATACCGTCAGAGCCCCATCCCAGCAGAATTTAACCAGAACATGTATGGGGACAGCTGGCTGGTTGGTGAGTGACATGGGAGTCAGGCATGACTATCCCCTCCCGTCATGCACAACAGAAATCGCACATGCATGACTAACATTCTCCTGTCTTTTACCTTACAGGTGACTCTGCATATGCATTGGGACCCCATCTAATGACTCCTTTCCGGAACCCCCAAACCAGAGGAGAGAGAAGATACAATGAAGCACACATCAAAACCCGTGCAGTGGTGGAGCAAACATTTGGGCTCCTGAAGTCCCGTTTCCGATGCCTGGATAAGTCTGGGGGGGCCCTATTGTATTCCCCTACCTTTGTGTGTCAGATCATCGGTGCATGTTGCATACTACATAACTTTGCTATGAAAAAAGGCCTGCATATTGACATACGTGATGACCTGACCCCCGACCCACACAGTCCCCCCCTGCCAGAGGACACCCAGTCTGCTGATGGAAGAGCAGTCAGGAGGGTCCTCGCCGTAGGCATCTTTGGACACTAAACCAAAACATTACTAACACAGACAGTGCACGCATGTACACCACTGATGTCCCTAGATCACACACACCACATGCACATCGCATTGGATTAGCCCAAGTCCAGCATGTAGGAGTTGGGAGCAGTAACGCCGCGTCAAGGCCCCAATGATGTCACTGTCCATTCACACACCTTTCACACGTCATTCATTCAGCCGTGGGGTTCACTTCACCACCACGGCCGAGGGTGACACCCCTTACTTTCAGGAGTGCCACCCTCTCACATTCACACACCATTCACACTGTCCCCTGCACTCCTGACCGTGTGCAGTACAAAAAGAAATTATAAAGATCATATCCTGACCAATAAAAGAAAAATAATCTCATAACCTGAGAAAAAAATAAAATAAACTCATGACCTGAGTATGTCAAAAATAATAATATAAAACCAGCACCAAAAAAAAGGCCTCATCGGGGATGCCGGGGGCTTCTTCTGGGGGCCCCTCTCTGGCTCCGCAGCTGCCTGGATGGAGTGGGTGGGGGGGCATCTGGAGGTGGCTGATCCCCAGGTGGGCCACTCCTGGCAGGTGTGGCCTGCGTGCCCTCCAAGGCCCTGGCTATCCGTCCAAGATAACTGTTGGTCTGGGCCTGCATCCGGAGCTGACGGGTCATCTGGTAATGCTGGGCCCGCCGACTCAGCCTCCCCTGCTCACGGATGGCAGCACTGTTACCATGGATGGCAGCAGTGTTGGCCTGGACGGCTGCAGTGAGGTGCTGGATATCCCCCTGCACCTCCCCCAAAGTGGTGACCACTGCAGCGCAGTTAGAGCTGACATCCTGCACTGCGTTGCTGATGTTGGCAACGGAGCCCAGGCTGTCAGAGACTTTCTGCAAGTGGTCCGCTATGGCCCCCATTTGTTCTGTCTGTCTGGCGTGATCCCTTGCCAACTGATCCTGGACACCATCAGACACCCCCCTGGTCTTCTGGGTCGCCTTCCTGGGGCCCGAAGATGTATGTCCTCGGGTGGAAGGTGTCGCCCTTGAGGGGCTTCCAAGGATGGGGGAGGGGACGACAGACGGGCCAGGAGAAGGGGAGGAGACCGACAAGACCAAAGAAAAGTCCTGCTCTGCCACAGCAGGATCTTCCACAACCACCTCGGCAGGTGTGGTGTGGCCACTCTCCTCCTCAACAACCTCTTCACCACCCAGTGGCTCGGGCACATGATGGCGTGGGGGGGATGGGGTGGAATGCAGGCTGACAGATGATGGCCCAGCTCCGTCATCTGTGGATGACACAAAGCAGACACATGTTGGTGGTCCCACACACTTGGCACATGTACCCCCCCCCCCAAATGCAAAACATCAAATAGGGGATTAGAAAACACTTACCTGTCCTTGTGCCTTCCTCCACGGAGTCATAGCCTGCGACCCCCTCCACCTGCTCCCTCTCCAGGCACCGAGCGACCACCTCCTCCTCTGCGGTCAGGGTGACAGGACATGGGGGACCACCACCTGTGCCCCTCTCATACCTCCTGATGGAGGCCACCTTGTCCCTCACCTTGCGCCGCAGGTCATTGATTTTCTTTTGTATGTCCCCAGCAGTCCGGGTGGAGTAGCCCAGGACATTGACCCTGGCAGCAATGGACTCCAGGATGCCCTGCTTCCTCTCCCGGCTGGTCTTGCGGCTTTTTTTGCCATGGAGAAATTCATTCTCCGTCTCCATAGCCGATATAATGACAGAGACCTCCTGGGTATTAAAATTGAGGTTCCTCCTCTCTCTGGGGGTAGCGGGAGCAGCCATCACAGAGCAAAAGTATCTTCCCTGGGGTGGGGGGAAACGGAACTACTTTTGCGCCGGAATGGCGTTTCCGCCAGCGCTTTTAAGCGCCCAGCGGAACGCATTGCGCTGACGTTTCCCAGGAAGTGGTGCCGACGGAAGTTGTGAGCATGCGCACAAGGGGGCGAGGGGAGCCGCACTCACTGCGCATGCTCCGTGGATGATGCGCTGAACGTAAGCCTCTGCGCCGGGCTCCGCCCATCATTTACATATGATCACACCCACTTCCACTTGCGTCGGGTTACGCCAGCGCATTATCGTTACTCTGGCGCAAGTTTACGCGCAACTGCTATGTGAATTACAGGACTTGCGCTGAAAGGGTCTTCAGAGTAACGTAAATGAGAAGCGTTACTCCAGAGGAAAGATACTCTCATCTACCTGAATCTGGCCCTATAGGTACAGAATTACAATCTTATTTTAAAATTAGCTTTCACCCTTTTTAAGTCTGCAACTTTTATTAAAATTATACTTGGTGATCCTGCCGTTAAGGTCCTTGCTTAAGTACCTCCTGTTATAGGACAATGCTCTGCCCAGTCTCTCAACTGTGCTCCTGCAGTGTCACACAGACTTCTGATGAATAACACAAGTGATTGTTTCACTAAACATTATACAGGTATAGAGAGATGCCACAGAACCACCCCTGAAGTGCAGGTATGTAGAAGTATATGCCTAACAAGAGGCCATAGGAGATCAGCAATGCTGATATACAACAACGGATACCCATTCATCGCAAAATGACAAGGTCTGTAAAATACAAGAACAAATTCACTTTATACTCACTTCTGCAGTGCTGCCCCACTGTTCCGTACTCCATCGTAGCCTCCACCAAAATCTTAAAATGATTGATGGCATTATCGTCCATGTGAGGGTATAGGAAAATGGTGGTTATGTGTACCCAATTATTACAGTGCTCATTATATCCAATGCAAAGCCTTTTTATAGGGTGTGAACAAAAATCCCCAAAAATCTAATTTATGTTCTACAGTGGTCTCCAAACTGTGGCCTGGGGGCCTGATACAGCCCTTTTCTTACTTTTATCCAGCCCTAGGGGCACAATTTCATCTACTGATGCAAACAATGGAGCATATTTCCCCTCCACTGAGACCAGTGATGGGGCACAAATCCTCCCCTATGACCCTTGCAATGGGGCACAATTTCTCCAAATTATACCAACAGTTGGGCCCAATGACACCAATGATGGGGCACAATTCTTCCCACTGACACCAAAGATTGGGCATTGTTTTTTTCCAGCTGATGTCGAGACCTTTTCTACGCCTAGTTCAGCCCCCCTAAAGTCTGAAGTATGGTAAACTGACCCACATTTAGAAAGTTTGAACATCAATGTGCTACACAAACATCTCGCTATAGGAGTCATCTCCAGATAAGGAACCTGAGAAAAAAAAAGGATAACTGTCTAAAGCTGGCCATACACTGATCAGAATTCAGCCAGTTTAGCCCATCACAGTTGAAGAATCTAAAATCTTTCTTGGCCTTACCCTAGTTATGGGGATCAAAAATATATATATATTTTTTTAAAAGATGAACTGCAAACAACCCCACTCACTGTGTGCCTCTGTATTCCTTAGTTAACCAAGACTATAAATAATTAAGAGATTCCTGCATTTGTAACAGAAGGTAATGTTACAGACTTCAGAATAATTTTTCTTCTTGGAAATAGCAAGAATGCTTTGTTTAGCTTGTGACTGACTTTAAAGGGGTTGTAAACCCTCAAGGTTTTTCACCTTAATGCATAAAACCATAAAACCTTCTGTTACTCAGCAACCCCCCAAACCACCCTTTTACCTACCTGAGCCCTGTGTTTCCCACAATAGGAACGAGCACACCAGCTCTGTCCCATATCTTGTGTCCTGATTGGATAGATTTATAGCAGCGCAGCCATTGGCTCCCACTGCTGTCAATCAAATCTAAAGACGCTGTCTCCAGGGGCGGGGCTGAGTCCTGCTTTCTGTGTCAATAGATGCAGAAGCAGGACATGGGAGCATGCCCGCACGGGTGTCCTGAAGTAGAGCACTTCTCAGACAGGGCACTCAAGAACAGGAAGAGCCAGGAGCGCTGCTGAAGGGTCCCAGAAGAGGAGGATCGAGGCCACTCTGTGCAAAACCAACTGCACAGCGGAGGTAAGTATGACATGTTTTTTTCTAAACCCCTTTAAACTGTGGCACTCTGGGAGATGTAGTCTGGAGAAGAATCTGAGCCATGGCCCTCATTGGGAAACCAACTACAATACCCAGTGATACCTGAGAGCAGGCGGAGACTTACAAAAGGAATAGAGCGGGGCAGTTGTGGAGCACCCCAACTGGAGAGAGATAGGGAGAAGTGATATGCTGTGCCAAGCTGTTACTGTGCTGGGATTTGCTAGACACTTGTGCATCTTAGACCAGGAGGCTGAAATGGGCACAATTTGCTGCATAATCGCCATTCTGGTGCACACTCTGAGATGCTCGCTAGTAAATCAGACCCACTGAGAAACTGCCAAGGTGTTCGCTATCTCACTTGCTGCAGTAGTGGTCAACTATAGGAAAGGGGGCCCCCTACCACCATTCATCTGACCAACCGCCTTTAGAGAACTACAGAGGAAAGAAGTGGTGAAAGGGTCATAGACCCACTATTGAGCTGGAACTATTTGCATATAACCTGCAGACATAGACCCTGCAAATGCTGGTATGTGAAGTGCTTATACTGTTCTAGGTCAGGCCCAATGCAACTACAGCAACACTTTAGAACTTGGCTGCTGCAACTGGACCTGCCTCATAAGTAATCATCTGTATCCAAAACGCCCCCCCCCCCCTCCACTAAGATAAACCTCCTAGATACATTGTTTCAAAAACCTATTTAACCACTTCCATACCAGGCACTTACGCACCTTCCTGCCCAAGCCAATTTTCAGCTTTCAGCGCTGTCGCTCTTTGAATGACAATTGCGCGGTCATGCTACACTGTACTGTTTTTTTTAATAATTTTGTTCCCACAAATAGAGCTTTCTTTTGGTGGTCTTTGATCACCTCTGCAATTTTTATTTTTTGTGCAACAACTAAAAAAAAGACCGAATAAAATTAAGTTTTTATTTTTTCTGTTAATCTTTTTGTAAATAAGTACATTTTCTTCTTCAATGATGGGCACTGATATGGCGGCAATGATGGGCACCGATGAGGTGGCACTGATGGGCACCAATGAGGTGGCACTGATGGGCACCGATGAGGCGGCACTGATGGGCACTGATAGGCACTCATAGGCGGCACTGATGGGCACTCATGGGCGGCACTTATGGGTGGCACTGATGTATACTTATGGGTGGCACGGATGGGTACGATTGGACACGGGTGATCACATGGTAAAGAGCCTCCGCCGGAGGCTCTTTACCGAGATCAGAGATGCAGGGTGTCAGACTGACACCCCGCATCACCGATCGCCGCGCTGCGCGCCACCACAGGCGTGCACCTGCCTGTTATCCTGCTGGACGTCAATAGAAGTCTAGTCAGGATTACAGAACCACTTCCCAGATGTCAATATACTATTGACCGGGCAGAAAGTGGTTAAGTACACACTCCTATTTCTCTGTGCACCAACATCCTTAAAGAGCCAAACCGTAGCCGGCAGAAGACCACCACAAAGATTTACTTAAACCACTCTATCCTGTAATTAAAGCTGCCACTAACTTTAAGTCTTTATCTACCAGGCCTAAATTTAGCCCCTTTGTTTGAGAGTTCTCAAGAGGCATTGTTGATCTACGTTGTTACTCTTCTTTAGTCAATTGGGGAGATTTATCTCATATGGAGAGCTACTGTTTATGCATTTGGGGTCATAGTGTATGCTGGAGTCTGAAGCTATAGGGGACTAATGAGGTTAATCATACAGTCATTATTGTTCTCATTCTAATTGATTTAAAATGCCAATATTCTCTGAAATGTGTTTTGAGCTTAAACTGCCAATAAAGTCTGTTATCCTTTTGCAGAGTTATGAATCTAATTCTTGTGTGCACACTGAGGATTACAGAGAGGTATACTGGAGGTGTCAGAGGCCTCATAAAGGGCTGTACAAGAGCAGAGATCCCAAATCTATCAGCAGCTCCTGCGTGGCTAGCGCTACACATTTTAATGGCAATTTCATGTACCCTCCCTGAAGTCACCCCAAAGGCTGAAAAGGGGGAGTCAGCAAGTTTGTGTCAATAGGAACTCTTGGCTCTTAAATAGAAGGTTAAGCAGGGTTTTCTATGTCCTTTCTTCCATCCACCAAGACTCCTAAGTGGAAATCCAGGGAAGGCACAGTCTGAACCAAAAATCTCATTGCATACATGAACACAATCAATTCATGGGAGGTGTAGATTTCATAGACCAAATGATGAAGCCGTACCTCACAACCAGAAGTTCTATTGACTGGTATAAAAAAGTGACCATCTACATATTCCAATTGGTTATTTACAATTCTTTTGTCATCTATATGTCCTGGCTTCTTCCTACACTACCAACACAAACCAACAACCCTTATTTACAAACAGAGCCCTGCACATAAAAACCTTAGTTCTCTTAAATTCTCCCTCCTACCAAAACATGTTGAAAATCTCCCCAAAAAAGCTGTGTATGCTCCAAAGATAAAATATTGCATGAAACAAGTTACTATTGTCCCTAATGTTTCTCACAATATGCCTCTGCAGAAAGAAATGTTTCCATCATTACCATATCTCACTATGACATTAGTGAAAGTATGGGGAAGATGTTTCTCTTCTGTCTGACTACTTATATTTTGCCTTTATCTGATGTCCTGTGTACCAACCATTTGAATGTTTTCTCAAGTTTTCTTTACTCATGCCTGCTGCCTGGACCATCCATTTATCTGCATACTGACCATGCCCCTGAACTGACCCTGGTCTGTTTATTGACCACAATTTTGCTTGCCGTCTGGAATGATATTTTGCCTGCATATTGACCATATCTCTGCCTGCCATCTGAACTGACAATGGCTTGGTAATTGACCACGTCTCTGCCTGTTGTCTTGACTGATCCTTTACCTGCATACTGACCACAACTCTGCCTTCCACCTTAGTTGATCCTGGCCTCTTTATCGACCATGTTTCTGGCTGCAACCTGTACTGGTCTTTTACCTGCATATTGACCGACCACATCTTCTGCCTGAACTGCCCCCAGACTTTTTATAGACCATGTTGTTGGGTGCTGCCTGGACTGATCCATTGCTTGCACACTAACCACATGTCTGCCTTCCGCCTAAACTTACCCTCATCTGCCTGCTACAAGAACATTGTCTCTCCTCTGGACAAATCCTTTGGCTATTTCGTGACCACATCTATGCCTGCTTCCTGTACTGTTAAAAGTTGTGGTGAGGGTGTAATTTCTATGAGAACGAGCAATGACTTGAGTTCAGTTGTTTAGATGGAGGCATCTGTCCTGTGCCAATAGCAGGGTGCTGAAAAATGTATTGGGCCTGACAGTTATTAGTAGTAATAAGTAAGGTTAGGCAGTGATGATCACTCAAAGTTCCCTTTAACGTAAGTTGTATACAATCACTTGGCGACTGGTGGTGTAAGTAGTGTGTAACACTACAGTCTACACCTACAGCTGATTAAATTAAAAAGTAAAGTAGATATACACTTTAACTGGGTGCCATTTATTTGGCTAAAAGCCCTGTGCATCATAATTTTTTGTACATTAAATACAATTTTTTTCTTTTTTTTTATACTTTTTTCCATATTAGTGCTGCTAATCTTCAATAGCCTCTTTGCAGCACTTTCTGTATACATACACTAGTTCCAGCTCCTAATAGTGACAATATTGAATTGTTACTGCATATTGGGTTTCAGCAAAGACACTTGTAGTCTCCACTAGGCACCACCCCCTTATCCATGTATCCTAATTTACATGCAGGGTGCTAGACGCATGGATTCCAATGTTTTTTTGTTTTTTTTTGAGAAGCACACAATTAGAGCCTGGGGAATCAATTGGCTTAAAAAAGTGTGGGCTTGGGGTGCAGCGCCCACCCACGTGTGTGGCAGGTGGCTGTGGGTGCATTGTTTGCCACCCACCAACCCACAAAAAAAAATATACCACCAGCCGCCACTGGTCTCCATCATCCGAGCTTGTGACCAGGGTGACAAGAAAATAGTAAGCTGGAAGACGGTTGTCATCCCATAATAGGTAGTGCCTAAACAAGGACCTTAATAGCAGGATAAGCAGGTATTATTTTAATGAAAACCGCATATTTTAAAACATTTAAACCACTTTTTAAAATTACATTAACATGTTAAAGCTTATATGAGATTTTAGTGATTGGATTTGGATCTACTTCAAATGTCATTTTTGGAAATCAGGCAACCTCTTCAATTTACACTTCAGATTTATGAACAGGTGGAAAGTAATCCAATAATGCAAAAGTGCACTGATATGACATTTCAAGGGATTCTGGATGTGAGAATTTATTAACTTCAGAAAAGACTTTCAGTACTTTATGGCTTTTAAAGTGTACTGTACATAAACCAAAACAATTATGTTCTTTTGTTTTCTCCTTTTGGTCTGTTAAATATGCAATTAAAATGTTTTGTTTTATATGATAATGGGGAAAAATACTTAGTGATCCTTCCAGAAATCCAGTGAGCCCAAAAGTTATACTTGTATAGTCTGCTTTTGCTGACTCTTATCAGTTGTCAGTGTTATTAGTCCTACCAAACGCACCTGTGTGAGTTGTGAGTGTGTGTATATATATATATATATATATATATATATATATATATATATATATATATATATATACTTTCCACATTTTGTCATGTTATAACCAAAAACATAAATGTATTTTATTGGGATTTTATGTGAAAGACAAACACAGAGTGACACATAATCGTGAAGTAGAAGGAAAATGATAAATGGTTTTAAAAAACGTTTACATAAAAATCTAAAAAGTGTGGCGTGCATTAGTATTTGACCCCCTTTACTCTAATATCCCTTAGGCTGGGTTCACACTACGATTTTCCCGTCCGTCTGCCGCATGCGATTTATATGAAAAAAACGTATGCGGCTGAAACGGATTGAACCGTACGTAAACGTATGCCCAAAAGTGAAACGTATGCGTTTATAAAACGTATACGGTTTCAAAAAGTGCGTACGGTTCCATCCGGTTTTGATTAAAAAAACGCATACGTTTTTGGAATTAGTGTCATTTAATAAATAAAGATTTTCTTGTTTTATTGGAAGTGGGTGGAGTAGGGTGGGTTGTCCTATTTCCCGTGAAAATTCGCATGCGCAGACAAAAAACGCATACGGTTTATACGCATGGAACCGCACATATGTGCGTTTTCCATTGACTTTCATGTTACGGTTTTAAAAACTGACTCAAAACCGTGGTTGAACACGGTTTTGCGTACTGTTAAAAAACGTTTTGCCAGCAAATCGTACGCACCCGGATGCATCTGAGTGCATACGATTTGCAATGCATTGTCTATGTATGCGTTTTCCCGTACGGGCCCGTACGTTTTCAAAACTGAAATCGTATGCGGCTGACGGACGGGAAAATCGTAGTGTGAACCCAGCCTAACCAAACTCTAGTGGAAAAAATTGCCTTCAGAAGTCACCTAATTAGTAAACAGAGTCCACCTGTGTGTAATTTAACCACTTAAGCCCCGGACCAATATGCTGCTAAATGCCCAAAGGCGTTTTTACAATTCGGCACTGCGTCGCTTTAACACACAATTACGCGGTCGTGCGACGTGGCTCCCAAACAAAATACACGTCCTTTTTTTCCCACAAATAGAGCTTTCTTTTGATGGTATTTGATTGCCTCTGCGATTTTTATTTTTTTCGCTGTAAACAAAAATAGAGCAACATTTTTGAAAAAAATCTATATTTTTTACTTTTTGTTATAAGAAAAATAGAATAAACTAAATCTTAGTCAAACATTTAGGCCAAAATGTATTCAGCCCCATGTCTTTAGTAAAAAAAAATTGCAATAAAAAAAAAATGAGCTACCTAGCGGCAACAGTGACACTAATACAGCGATCAGAAAACTGATCGCTTAGTGACACTGGCTATAGGGGGTGAAAGGGTTAACTAGGGCGGTGATCAAGGGGTTAAACCTTTATTGGGGGGGGACAGGGCTACCCTGGACCTAACACTAACTGCCTGTCATACTAACTGTCACACTGACACTAAATGCAGTGATCAGTAAATATATGATCACTGCAATCAGTGACACTGTGACAGGGGGCTGGGGGGGGGGTGATTGGAAGGGGTTAATTGTGTCTATGTGTGTGGTGTCAGTGTAGTGTTGGTGCGACTTACTGTGAGTCTTCTCTCCTCTCGTCGGATTGAAAATACCGCTGAGAGGAGAGGTGACATCACTTCCTCTGCCAGTGTTTACATTACACAGGCAGAGGAAGTCACACGGCGGAGGCTCGGCGGATTGGCGATTGGAGCGATCACATGGGGGCGGACAAAAACGAACAGCTGCCCTCTCATCCCGGATCGCTCCCGCAGGTAAGACGCCCGCCGCATGTAGCGGGGGGGTCCCGATCGGACCCCTGACCCGCAAGAAGGCAGGGACCTACATGTATGCCCATCTGCCTGTACGTGCCATTCTGTGGACGTACATATACATGCGGTGGGCGTTAAGTGGTTAATCTCAGTATAAATACAGCTGTTCTGTGAAGCCCTGTGAGTTGTTAGAGAACCTTAGTGAATAAATAGCATCACGAAGGCCAAGAAACACAGCAGGTCACGAATAAAGTTGTGAAGAAGTTTAAAACAGGGTTAGGGTATAAAAAATACCCCAAGCTTTGAACATCTCACAGAGCACTGTTCAATTCGTCATCTGAAAATGGAAAGAGTGTGGCACAACTGCAAACCTACCAAGACATAGCCGTCCACCTAAACTGACAGGTCAAGCAAGGAGAGCATTAACCAGAGGGGCAGCCAAGCGGCCCATGGTAACTTTGGAGGAGCTGCAAAGATTAACAGCTCAGGTAGGAGAATATTAGTCGTGCCCTCCACAAATCTGGCCTTTATGGAAGAGTGGAAAGAAGAAAGCCATGGTTGAAAGAAAGCTATAAGGAATCCTGTTTTCAGTTTGCCAGAAGCCATGTAGGGTTCACAGCAAACATGTGGAATAAGGTTTTTTATTTAACTTTTTTGCCTAAAAGCAAAACACTATATGTGACAGAAAACGTACACTGCTCATCACCCTGAACACACCATCACTACCATGAAACATGGTGGTGACAGCATCATGTTGTAGGAATGCTTTTCTTCAGCAGGGACAGGGAAGCTGGTTCAGAGTTGATGGGAAGATGGATGGAGACAAACACAGGGCAATCTTAAAAGAAAATCTGTAAACTTTTTTTGCCACCGGGAAACCCGAGGGGAAAACCGAGAACCGGTTCGGTAACTTTTTCCCCCTACACACGACCGGGTTTTCTTGACAGGAAAACTACCATGAGAGCTTTGGTCGGGATTCCTGGCCATGTGTATGCTTCATCGAAGTGTTTCCCATAGGAAAAAAAAAAAACGCCGGAAATCCTGGCGGGAAAAAAGAGAGCTGGTTCTCTTTTTTTCCCGGCAGTTTTCCTGTTGGGAAAACTGCAATGGAGCATACACACAGCCAGTTTTCCCGGCCAAAAGCTCTGTATATATACAATATATATATATATATCTTGCTGAAGATGACCCATCTATTGTACCCAGTCCCAGCTACCCTTTCTTCTTTCTAAGCGAACAAACAGCATACAATTAGTGATCGTTAAAGGGGTAGTTCCCCCAAAAACCTTCTTTTTAACATTGATTGAAGCTCGTTTTGTCAAGGGGAATCGGGTGGGTTTTTTTTAGAATCGAAGCAGTACTTACCGTTTTAGAGATGCATCGTCTCCGTCGCTTCCTGGTATGGTCTTCGGGTTTGGGCGTTCCTATTTGATTGACAGGCTTCCGACGGTCGCATACATCGCGTCACGAGTAGCCGAAAGTAGCCGAACGACGGTGCGCAGGCGCAGTATAGAGCCGCACGGCGCTCGGCTTCTTTCGGCTACTCGTGACGCGATGTATGCCACTGTCGGAAGGCTGTCAATCAAATAGGAACGCCCAGACCCGAAGACCATACCCGGAAGCGACGGAGACGATGCATCTCTAAAACGGTAAGTACTGCTTCGATTCTAAAAAAAAACACCCGATTCCCCTTGACAAAACGAGCCTCAATCAATGTTAAAAAAAAGGTTTTTGGGGGAACTACCCCTTTAAATGTCACTTCTATCTCAAGGATAAAGTAGGGAAGAACTTGTTATGATCCCCTCCTCCAGCCAATGTCACACTCTGATTATTATGGGAGGCTGTAATTCTAATGTCCTTTATTGGTTTTGCTTTTAAGAGAAATTATGTCAGAGCTGGCAAAGAGGACATAAATATCCAAAGAAAATGAACCATCATCCAAATTAAAAGGTACAAAAAATATGACATATAATTTTAAGTGGGATAAGACAGGACATTGTAATTTCCTAATCAATACTGTATTAGGAAATCAATCAGATTATGGCACAATTCATATGCACTGCAGGAATTCATCCCACAGGACCATACAGGAAGAAAAAAGAATCTCTCAATAAAGAACACAGACAGCCATATAAAAATTCTGCCTCTTTGGAGAGATTCTGATTACTTTCTTTCCTGGTGATTACACAGAAAGTGAGGAAAAATCTTCCCAGCAGGGACGCAAATAGCAAAAAGCATTGCTGGCCCACCATACTGAAGTTTATTGAAGTTTCATATGAGACTTGATATGGACTAACTATGCATCATATGGAAGTTTGGTTTTAGCGCAGCAAATACTGATATTATTTAGCAATAAAGACCTGACAACAATTTTAACCCTTTCCTATTGTATTAACAAAAAAAAAAGAGAAACACGTTTTGGATTAAACCTGAACTCAAGGCAAACCGTAAATGCAGAGATGACATGCGCAAAAGGGAACTGTGTTACCTGCTAAAGGATTTGTATTTCTGTTTATCCAGTCCTGAGATTTACACAGCAATATCACACAACACAGTCAGGTGAATAACAACATTTAGGCCTCGTACACACTATCGGACATATCCGATGAAAACGGTCCGCGGACCATTTCCATCGGATATGTCCGATCGGGAGTTTGATCCGATGGCGTGTACACACCATCGGATCAAATTCCCCGCCGCCGGACGGCGCGGTGACGTTGACGCCGCGCCACGTCACCGCACCAGGAAGTTAAAGACTTCCGCGCATGCGCCGAATCCATTCGGCGGCGGCGCGGCGGCGGTGGAGGACGACATGTCTGCTGGTAAGTGTACTAACCAGCAGACATGTCGGGCGGACAGATTCCCACCGGATAGATTTCAAAGCATGCTTTGAAATCTGTCGGGTGGAGAAATCTGTCCTCTAGCCCATACACACGAGCGGAGATGTCTGCTGAAACGAGGCCTTATAGTTAAGGTATACAGCAATGTATTCTCACCTTCGAGGACATGACTAGATAATGAGCAGCAGCAGAGTTGTGGGGGTCATCCCTCTGCCCACTCTACTCTTTCCTACTATCATCAGCTTTGTCAGCACATTTGCATGCAGCATACCTTCTTGGTTCCCAGTTCTGCTTCCCTCCTCTTAGCACTGTCAGGGTGGGGTGCAACATGGTGTGGTGACAATAGTTCACACAGTCAGGTGAAATAATACATTTGCATTGAAGCAATGCAGCAACAGTTCACAACAGGTTCCTCTTGACTTCCTCTCCAGCTGCAGAGCCACTGCGGTTGATCATCACCTGCAGTGAAGGAAACAACTGCAAGTGCCTATATTGCCCCCTTTTTAACTGATGCTGTTCTCTGCATCGTAACATAGTAACAATAACTCACATAGCTCTAGAATAAATATAAACATTAATGCAAGGTATAAACAATCAGACAACATAATCAGATATTTGCAGGGAGCTGCCCTCAGTTTCCCCAACAGGGAACGGGGGCCTCAAGTGGCAAGAGGTGTGGTAGAAATGTTGAATTTCATATTTATACCAGGGGAACTATTGAAAAGATGGATGTATATGTTTTACTGGACTGGTTATATTTTGTCTATGATGACAGGGCCATGCTTATACTGTATTCATCTCCTTTCTTGGGAACCAGTAAAAGGTGTCAGGTAGTAATTAAATTAGTTTAATTATCCTTTTGTTTTGAAGAGAAGCTCGGACAGACTGAAAGGCTCCACAGCAGGGGCCCTTAGCATGCTAATGTAGCAAATGGTCAAACTATGCATCAAAGAATCGTTTCGACATACCATAGACTGAGAGATTTTTTAGATGTGGGCATGCTAGAAAGAAGCTTGAGAAGCAGCCAATCAGGATCTGGGACAATTTTAATCCAATGAATGTCTAGACTTGAGGTTCAACCAATCCGTTTGTAAGGCAACTTTAAAAACAATAGAATTATAGAGTTTTTGAATCCCAAAAAGGATGGGGGTAGGGACCGAGGGGGGGGGGGGTATAAAGCTCAGACAGAAAGCTTTGAGGGCCCCTTGGCCTGAGGATCTGATCTGAATGAGACATGGTGACGTATGATCTCTCTGTAATGTATTCCTTTTTCTCTCTATCTCTCTCTTCTCTTCCTTTCTATCTTAAGATTTGGCCTAAGATTAATCTCACTTCTCTTTTGCTTTCCTCATAGATTAATTTAACTACAACTTGTCATTATCAACTGCTGTGTCCATTATAGCCATAATACTATTTGTATTTTTGTGTAACATTGGTATCATCACCAGGATTTTCCAGCTTGATATCCCATTATTCAGATTGGATGCAGGCTTGCTAGTAGAGTACATTGTCTCATAACTCCAGCCAATCCCATTGTCTCAGGATTACCTGAGCAACAGGGGTCAACTTTTAACACTCCCAAGAGGTAGGCCTGTACTTCTGTGAGAGGTAGCGCTGCACTTGGATGAGATCTGGGTCTTTTTATTGGATCAGTGCCCATTTTTCCCACCCATAGAGAAAGTGAAAGAATAGTGAAAGATAGTGAAAGAACCGTAGTTATGAGGATTTCTTTCAGCAGGTCATAGGCTGCTGCTGGTATAAGCGATCGCCCTCTCTTGCCTGAACAGCCCTTAGGCCCCGGAGGCTTTCGTACATGTAAACCCGAAAGGGATGGGTGTAGTCCGCGTAAGCCAGTAGTGGGGCAGAGGTCAGCCTCTGCTTAAGTGTCTCAAAGGCCTGCTATTTTGGTTCATGCCATTGGGCTTGAATGGAGGGTAAGGGTCTGCCCTTCCTCTGTTTACTATGCCTGCACAACAGCTGGATAAGTGGGGCGGCTATCTTACTGAACTTTGGGATAACCTGCCGGTAATATCTTACCAGACCTAAGAAGGAGCGTAACTCCATGATGACCTTTGGGGGTTGCCAATCCTGGAAAGTATATGCTTTGTCTAACCTGAGGACATGCCTCGAGGTAAATCAGTTCCGTCTTGAAACTGATTTTTTCCAAGACGTCTCTACATTAGGTGCTGGAAGGTCCTAGGGGTGTTACTAAGGCTGAAGGGCATGCAATTAAACTCAAACAGTCCTAGGGGTTTAATAAAGGCATTCTTCTCCCTATTTTGGTCCCATAGTCACTGGCCAGGTCTAAGGTGGAAAAAAAATTGTTTTGCCCAGATGCCATGATATATTCCTCTACCCGAGGGAGGGAGTAATTGTCCCTGTGGGTGCATGCGTTGAGTTTGCAATAGTCCGCACAAAACCAGAGACTGCCATCTTTCTTGTGTACCAGCACAACAGGAAAGGCCCAGGGGCTGCGATTTTCCTGAATCACCCCATCTTGGAGCATATTGCGGAGCAGTTCCTTGACTTCTTGGCCCAAGGCTGGGGGAATGTGACAATACTGCTCCTGGATGGGCGTTGTATCCCCATATGAATTGGGTGGTCAATGGCTTCAGACAACCCATAGTCCTCAGGACTGGTGGTGAACACCAACAAATGCTTCTCTGATAGCTGATGGAGCAGTCTCTGCTGAGGTAAAGAGAAGCCTTTAAATGTAATATCAAGCTGCTCCAATAGGGACTTGTATTGTGACTTGTCCCAAGAAGCCATATCTGCCTGCAAAGGGGCACACACCGCTTCTACCCCTGGCTGGGCCTCTGAGATGCAGTGATGAGGTACAGTGTAAGTAGTAAGTTCACAAAGTTGACGAGCTGTACCAACATTCTTTCATGGTGAACTTTAGATAGTGTGCGGCCCACCAACCATTCTCTAGGCTTCATGGGGTCCTTGCGGTGTTCTACCATAATGGTGGCCCCTTGCAGTTTCCTGTGCACCCCCACTGGGATGGACTAGACCACCTCTTGTGAGGGTGCCAGGATTAGCTTTAGTTTTGGGGGTGCAAACCACCCCTACTTGCTCTGGTTGTTTCTTGGTTACTCTGTATTGGGCCTCATAAGCTTAAAGTACTCTGAGCTATACTGCTTGCAGGCCGCAGCCATGCAGTCACGAGCCAGCCGGCCCGAATATTCATATCTGGCCAGAAGGCAGGGTGTTAAGGAAATTGTAAAATCTTTTTATATAAGTGCATTCTATTTTGTATGCTGCATTCATAGTGAACAGGGCACTAATGTTTTGAATACATGTTTACATTCTTTTGAGTCCTGAATAGAATTAGCCTGCCTATGTTACACCCCTTGTTACCATAAAAGTACATTTGTAATATGTAGATGTAGTGCCCTCTACCACAGGTAGGCGTTAGATTTTTGAGATATCTGCCAGGCAGGTAAATTTAGGTAGGCCTATGCTGATAGCTAGGCCTGTTTGTTATTGATCTGGGGAGCAGGGAGTGGTTAGTGTAGCAGTGCGTGTGGCCACCTGTCCTTCAGTTCTTGGAGACCTCCCCTGCTTCAAAGGAGAATGTTCTGGAAGAAGGGCAGGGCTGGAAATTGGAGTTACAGGGAGCTCATGTGAGGAGCCCTGACCAATCCCCAATTGGCGTTGGCAGGGGGCAGGCCTCCTTCATAAGCTCAGGTCCAGCCCACTGGGAGCTGGGAGGGAGCCTCATCCTTACACAGTCATGGAGGCGGTATCCCAGAACAGAGGAGCTGGAGAAGCAGTCGGTATGCATTTCCAGGTAAATTCTTCACCAAGGACCAAGGGCAGGAGAAGGTCGTGAGTGAGCCATAGTGGATATCTGGAGGAGGCATGCCAGGGGGAGCTGGGTGCAAGGCCAGAGGAGAGACTGTAGGGTTTTGTGTCAAATCGATGTGGCCTGCGGGCACAGGATTTGCAAGTCAGGCTAGCTGGGATCAGTAGTCCACCAACTAACGCAAGCTGCTAAACTACTAGGCTGCCAGAAGGGGTACTGCAGACCCCTGGCCTATCAGCATTCAGCAAGTCAGAGAACCACCTAGGATTATTCGGAGTGATCCCTGGTGCGTTGTAACAATGATGGGGGGGAGATACTGACAGGTTGCAGTGAAGTTTTGTGACTGTTCATTGTCTCTGAGAGTATATATGGAGGTCTGGCAGCAGGGTGATGTGGTGGAGGATAGTAGCTATTAGCAACCATCCGCTACATATATCTACAGTATGTAATCATGTGTAATCATGTGTATAAAAAACTTAAAGCGGAGGTTCCGCTGTTTTTTTTATTTTTTTTATAAAGTCAGCAGCTACAAATACAGCAGCTGCTGACTTTTAAAAAATGAATACATACCTGTCCAGCGCACCCGCGATGTCAGCAGCCGAGGCTGAGCAATCACTCGATCCTCAGCTGCTTCCGCCGCCATCCTCCGTGAGGGAATCAGGAAGTGAAGCCTGACGGCTTCACTGCAAGATTCCCTACTGCGCATGTGTGAGAATCGCAGGGCGCTGTCACTGGCAGCAGGGGTAAGTGAAGTCACAGGCTGGATTCCCCGCGGGGATCAGACCCGGAAGTGGTGCAAATACCTGTCTTAGACATGTATCTGCACCCCCCTCCCCCCTGAAAGATGCCAAATGTATCAACGGAGGGGGGGAGGGATCCAAAAAGCGGAGGTTCACTTTTTGTGTGAAACTCTGCTTTAAATTGTACCGAACAAGAACAGTGATTGGGAAAGATTCTGGCCCGGATTCAGGTACAGCGGCGTATCTTTGTGCGGGCGTAGCGTATCTACTTTACGCTACGCCGCCGCAACGTTGAGAGGCAAGTACAGTATTCACAAAGCAAATGCGCTCAACGTTGCGCCGGCGTAGCAGATAGTTGTCGGCGTAAGCCGACGTACATCAAAGTAGGTGGAAGTGGGCTGGATGTGGGCGTGATATATTACAATGAAGCGTGACCCTATGCAAATGATGGGCTAAACTTCAAAAAACAAACTGTGCATGCATCATATCTTGGACGCATTCCCAGTGCGCATGCTCACAGTTACGTCTAAATTTCTGCCTAAGATACGCCTACGACGTGAACGTAACCTACGCACAGCCCTATTCAGGTAGTACTACGTAAACGGCGTACGCAACGTAAAATTTGACGGCGTCATTCCCTGGCCCATACCATTGCATTACCTGCGCCTCATATAGCAGAGGTAACTTTACTCCAGACGTAAACCTTATGCAAAGCGTGCATCTTTTCCGCCGGGCGCATCTACGTTTGTGAATCGGCGTATCTCCCTCATTTGCATATTTGCAATAATAAGATATATGCATAATTGCATATATCCAGCGTAACTATGCGCCCACGATACGCCGGCGTAGGAAAGTTACGTTGGTCTGAAGAAGCCTATTTTCAGGCGTATCTAGTTCTGTGGGTACGGCGCATAGATACGACGGCGCAAATTTACACTTACCAAATTTACACTTGGCGCATCTCGAGATACATCGGCGTAAGTGCTTTGTGAATCCGGGCCTCTGAGTGTATCTTTTTTGTCTGTTCCCTACTGCAATAATTATTGATTTTGAACCACTAATCAATATGAGAATATGTGTTACCTATCTATAAAATTTCCAGAACAGTTGGCAAGCTTTCCCTAGGAGGGAATTTACTGGTGACCCTAATGCCGCGTACACACGATCACTTTTTGTGATGAAAAAAAACGACGTTTCAAGTGATGAAACAAAACGAAGTTTTTCAAACTTCATTTTCCAAAACGACGTTGCATACACACCATCGTTTTTCCAAAATGCTCTAGCAAAGCTTGGTGACGTACACCATGTTCGACGGCACTCTGTTCCATTGAAGCTCCGTCTCATAACTTGCTTCTGAGCATGCGCGGCTTTAAAAACGTTGTTTTCAACATCGTTTTGCCCACACACCATCACTTTTAATGACACAAAAAACGACGTTTTGAAAAACGACACAAAAAATTCAAGCATGTTCGAATTTTTTTTTGGTTGTTTTTTTGAAGACATAAAACGACGTTTTGCCCACACACAGTGATTTTAAATGACGTTTTTAAAAAACGTTGTTTTTTTTTTCATCGCAAAAAGTGATCGTGTGTACGCGGCATGAGAATCCGAAACAAGAAGCTTGAGGCGATCTGGGAATTTCTGATATTCAGCCAGTTGAGGTAAGTCCTTTTCTAAAATTTGAGTTATCAGACTTTCTTCATCGGTAAGGCATTTTCCATACAAAAGGTACCTCTTTTACTCCCCTTATTGAATTGTATTGACTGGTGGTTATATGTTATGTTATCACTGTCTACTGTCCATTGGCGTGTTACAGATAAGAAAGGGAATAACAGTGCTAACAGGTTATATGAAGCACACCTCTGCTGTAAACGTAGTTTAGAGGAGAGGGTAAAGGCTCAAATAGAGAAGAGAAAAAGACTGCCAGTCATTATGGGCATTAAAATAAGTAAGCAAATGAAGGGTAAGTGACCCTCAAAAATGGCCAGCACTAGAAAATATATGAACTGAAGGTGCGGTTCCGCCTATACTGAGTCCCTAAATAAATGGTTAAATTGGACAGGGATTCATAATGAGTAACGGGGTTACCAAAGTCCACAGAGACTAAGAATCATGCAGATTAAATAGCTAGAGAATATATTTGAGCAGAATGGATCAAGGGTGACAGGCAAAGTAACACTAGATATAAAGGGACATTTTGATGTTTAGTTGTGGGATACATTTAGGGTCAGGCACTACAACTAGGAATACATACAACAGAAATAGGCGAGCAATCCCAAACAATTTACTAAGTGCAATCACAAAGGAGTGAATAACAATGTATCAAAAACCAAAAAGTGATAAGGAAAGGGGTGTGTGAACAAAAATATTATAGGTTGACCCAAAACAAAAAAAATAATGGGTATCTTTGAGTCATCAAAGTCCTCAAAAAAATCAATCAAAGATAGATCCTGACCACAAAAAAACTTTCAAGCAATATTTTATTAATGGCTGCAGACTTCAGCCCAACATCTTGAAGAAAACTTGAATCTTTATATTTCAACTGAAGAAATAAAAATACTGACTCTTACCGAATCGTTGGACCCCAGTTTTAAGGAGGTCAGATGAACTTGTGCATCAGCCTGCCGGCCCCGTTGTAGAATCACTTAACTTGGGGAGGGGTGCATCTATCTTGCAAGAAGAGGAAAAGGCTTCAGCTGTCTCTCCAGGCCGTATGACACAGAAAAACGACGGTAGTCAGATTTTTGATTTCAGCTTGAATGATGCGGGATAGTCAATTCGAAACACGTAGGGCCAGATTCTCAGCGGCGCTACGACGGAGTATCTCAGATACCCCGTCGTATCGCCGTTTTTTTTGGCTCGTATCTATGCGAGTGATGCTTAGCATCACTTTGGCATAGATACGCTTGAACATCCGACAAGTGTAATACCATTACACTTGCGGATCGTAGTTGTTATGACAACTCCGGCCACTAAAGAGAGAAAGGAGTCACCGCTCCAGGTGGGATCACTAAATGGTTACAGGTGGTGCAGGATACCGAGGGTGCTGGCGGTGCACTAAGCAAAATGAAGGCAAAGAAAAATGGATAGCCGCACTCCAAAACCTGATGGGTGGTCTTTTATTCAATAGACAGCATGTACAAAAATAGGGTCACAGCAGTAGAAACAAGGAACAGCCGACGCGTTTCGCACTGGATCAGTGCTTATTCATGGCACTAGGTGGCCTTTACGTTGTTTTCTCATTTGCCTTTACGCCGCCCCGTCGTCGTGTACGTCGTTTACGAACTCGTAAGGTTACCCCTGCTTCTATGAGGAGTAACCTTACGAAGTCCCGTTGGATGCCGTCAGGTGCCGTCGGATGCCATGTTAAGTATGGCGTCGGGTCAGCGTCGGCTTTTTCCATCGCTTACGTCGTTTTACTAACTCGTTCGCGAATAGGGCATTGTGTAGTGACGATCACGTCGTTTTGACATCGGTTTCAACGGCGCTTTCCGACGTGAGCTGGAGCATTCGCACTGGGCTTTTTCCCCGGCCGGCGCATGCGCAGTTCGTTCGACGCGAGGGCGCGCTTAATTTAAATACAAGCCGCCCCATTTGAATTACGCGGGCTTACGCTGGGCGATTTACTCTACGCCTCCGCAAACTACGGAGCAAGTGCATGGAGAATACGGCACTTGCTCTAGTACGATGCGGCGGCGTAGTGTAAATGGCTTACGATACGACGGCGAATTTCTTAGAGAATCTGGCCCGTAGACTCAGTGGAAATGGAAGGAAAAAAGGGGGAGATCCTCATAGTGTAGTAAATCCAAAGAATTTATTAAAAAAACACTTAAAAAATCCTCACAGCAAGTTACAGCAAAGTCACTTTACCATAAAAAAAGGGAATATAAACTCAGGAAAAAATAAGGAAAAAAAAACAGCATAAATAAAATGAATTCCATGCTTACCTTTCCATGATGCGCCGGCATAGCGTAAAAGAGTTACGCTACGCCGGCATAAATATGCACCGATGTATGTGAATCTACCCCATAGCATCTATAAACTATGGGAAAGATTTATGGCATTTATATGGCGTTTTTTTTTGTTTGTTTTTTACTAGTAATGGATGCGGTGAACTTTTAGTGGTATTGCGACATTGCAGCGGACAGGTCAGACACTTTTGACACATTTTTAACACTAGGGGCAATCAAGGGGTTAACTGTGTTCCCTATGTGTGTGTTCTAACTATGGGGGGATGGGACTAACTAGGAGAGATGACAGATCGCTGTTTCTAGTTTTTATCGGGTTACCTGCTATACAGCGGCCGTGTGTGTGCCTCTGGCACAACTCGCGCACCCTCTGTTGTCTCTCCTGGGCAAAGCCATATATGTACAGGATTTCGCCCAGGAGAGCCATTCTTCTGCAGTATATCTGCGTGAGCCAGTCGGGAATCGGTTAAGGCAGACAGATCCTGAGCCAGTTTAGTCAGGGCTGTTTGCATGGAAGACAGGGGTGAAGGTGTCAGGTGCTCCTCTTTGAGGCCGTTCTGTGCAATATCCTTGATCAGAGTAGGTAAGTATAGCCTATTTTTATTTTAAGGTGTTACTAAACCCAAAACCTACATTCACTACTGTATATCTGGTCTCCCATAGTACACAGAACACGGAAATGCAATTATTTTCGTAAATATAAACTGATAAAAACCTTTTCTCATCAGTAGTATATAGCAGCCTTGTGACTTCTATCAGTTCCTAGTAAAGCTTGTAGGAGGAGTTTTCATTCTCAGCTCATAGCTCTTAGCTCTGTCTGGACATGTCTGGACAGTGCTGATTGGCCATGCTTTTTACATGCACCCTCCCAAGAAAAAAAAACTCTCTAGCAATACACACCAAACTGAGCATGTGCAGATCGCCCCCTGGCTCTGTAAATATCAGGTTATTTTTTGAGAAAGTTGAAGAAGAGGAGGATCAGAGAGACAGGATCAAACAGCCTTTATACACAATTCAGAGGATTAACCCCTTAGGTTCCACAGTGAGTATAACAAACTTGCTTTAATGCATATACAGACTGATTTTGTGATTTTTCTGTTGTGGGTTTAGAGCCACTTTAACCACCTCCCGCCCATGCTATAGCTGAATGACAGCTACTGCGTGGGCAATAGACGTCAATAGACATCCTCCCGTACATGAGCTGCCTCTGTGCCCCCTGTGGGGCGCACAGTGAGTGTGATGCGCTCTGTGATCACCGAGTCAATGTGACTAATCCTGGCCCCTTACCACATGATCATCTGACAGTCAATGACAGATGATTACATGATGTAGTAATCGGTAATTAGCTTTTTTTTTCTTACTGGTTTCTGACAGGGGGACATCTGTACCCAACAGGGAGAGGGACTGCTGTTATGCAGTGCCTTCCAGTGTCACCTGACAGTACCCACCTGTGCAACCTACAGATGCATATAAGTGCTGCCTACCAGTGCCCACCAGTGCCACCTAGCAATACCCAGGGAAATGAGAGGTAGGGTACACACCGCATCAAGGCTGTCTGTATTTAGGGATTTCTAGATACTGTTGTGGAAACAAGACTGGGTGCCTACCTATCTGTGCCACCTATCAGTGCCTCATCATCAAAGCCACCCATCAATGCTGCCTATCAGAGACACCTATTAGTGCCGCCTATCAGTGCCACTTATCAGTTCCCTTCAGTACCACCCATGAGTGCCCTTCAGTGCTGCCCATCATTGCCACCTATCAGTGCCCATCAGTGCCACCCATCAGTGCCCACCAGTGCTGCCTCATCACGTGGCTGTAAACAACAGCTGTGAGCCCAGAAAACTTATTACGGAGGCTGTTGATGCTGCACAGATGCCTTATGGTCATGTTCATCAGCCCTAAAGTTGCATGTAGGGCAGAGTGAATTTCAATCCTTTTTATTTCAGTGTTTTACATGCATATGTGAGTGTTTTAAAAGTGTATTTCAAGTATTTTACATTTGTATTCAGGCTTTGGGTGTTTTTGTTTTAGCCAATAGAATGCAGAAAGTGAGAGGAGACCAGTTCTTACAGGCTTAAATATTCCTGGAAAAATACTCAAAAAAACTAAATTCAAAATTTTTTAGGCGTTTCCATTGATGTCTATGGGGCCACAAACATGTGCAGCTAACTGCACAAATTCAACAATGCCAAAGCTGATGGAACTCCCGTGTACACGTGGGAGCTACATCATCTAGGTTGTGCCAATGACAGCAACCAGTGATCGAGACCCAGAAGCCGTATACCCAAAGATGTCAGCGGCCAATGGGAAGTTCAAGGACAGCGAATTGCTGGATAGAATGTAAGAGAAAACTTCACATCCAGATACATTGCTTCAATTGATTTCTCCCATAAATATCAGGATCGCGTAAGGATATTTAAATCACAAAGAAGGGTCCTTATTGCATATAAAACATATAAAACTATTGCATGCACATAATCCAGTGCCACACATTCTGGGCATCTAAGAGATTAAAGTTTATTCCTGTAGAGGGAGAGGCACCACTTCACACTTCTATACTTGAAACCGGTGTGTGTTCCACAAATCTGGAAGCCAAAGCCAGACGTGACATCACATGCAGTAACCGTGTTCTGACATCTTTGGTCCAAAGCAGACGTCCTTTCAGTACAGAGAGATTTGATTGTTTTTTCTATTACACTTTTATTTATTGTCTTCTTATATTATGATATATATTTTTGGTATATTCAAGTGCTGCCAATTTGCACTTTTCATTTTAACATGTACCTTTTGGCATCTGGCGTTGAGCTACAGACACATGAGAGTTCATATGTGAACCGTCGCCATTGAAATATACAAGATTTTGGATGTTGATTGTTGTTAATTTATATAAATTTTTATACACAAATATAGCTTTATTTCGGTTGGATTTGATCACCACTATGTTTTTTTATTTTTTGCGTTATAAGTAAAAAAAAATTGAAAAATATAATATTTTCTACTTTCTGTTATAAAACATATCAAATAAAACAAATTTCTTCATAAATTTAGGCCAACATATATTCTGCTACAAATCTTTGTTTAAAATAATCCCAATAAGTGTATATTATTGGTTTGTGTTAAAGTTATCGGCCCGGATTCACAGCCAACGACGCATCATTGTGCTGGCGTAGCGTATCTTCTTTACGCTACGCCGCCGCTACGTTATGCTATTCACAAAGCATATGCGCTCCACGTTGCGCCGGCGTAGCATATAGTTGTCGGCGTAAGCCGACGTAAGTCAAAGAAGGTGGAAGTGGGCTGAAAGTGGGCGTGATATATTATAATGAACCGTGACCCCATGCAAATGATGGGATGAGCTTCAAAAAACGAACTGCGCATGCGTCGTATCTTGGAAGCATCCCAGTGCGCATGCTCACAGTCACGTCGTAATTTCTGCCTAAGATACGTCGAAACACTGCCTACGATGTAAACGTAACCTACGCACAGCCCTATTCACGTACTACGTAAACGGCATACACAACGTAAAATTTGACGGCGTCCGTTCTCTGGCCTATACCTTTGCATTACCTGCGCCTCCTATATGAGGGGTAACTTTACGCCGGATGTAAGTCTTACGCAAACCGCGTATATGAAGCGGACTGGCACATCTCCGTTCGTAAAATCAACGTATCTTACTCATTCGCATATTTAAAATGGGAACCTCGAATGCGTCCAGCATAACTATGCGCCCACGATACGACGGCGTAGGCAAGTTACATCGGGCAGCTGAAGCCTTGCTTTTCGACGTATCTAGCTTCGCAAATTGGCAAAACAATACGACGGCGCACATTTGTACTTACGACGGCGTATCTCTATAGCGTCTACAAACTATGGGATATATTTGAAAATTTATCAATCCTGAGGCACAGATGGCCTATCTCATTTCTTGTGGCCCTTGAAATGCTAGGAAAGTACAAATACTGCAGAAATTACCCCTTTTTGAGAAAGTAGACAGTCCTAGGTTTTTAGTTAGAGGCATAGCAATTTTTTTTTAAGTTTCATTTTTTCATTTTTATTTTTTTTGCATACTGTTACCAGTGCAGTTCAGCATCATCATATGGCTGCATTATATACCATCATATGAGCTCAGTAAGGGCCCAGGTTACCTCTAATGCAGGCGTGGGTTCCCTCTAATGCAGGAGGACTGTGATATAGGGGGCTGTGATGTATTATGGGGACTGTGATGTGATATGATTTGCTGTAATGTGATATAGGGGCTCTGGTGTGATATGGGGGGCTATGATATGATATAGGGGGCTGTTGTGTGATATGAGGGCTGTGCTGTAAGATAGGGGGCTGTGATGTGATATGGGGGCTGTTATATAGGTGGCTGTGATGTGATATAGGGGGCTGTGATGTGATATAGGGGGCTGTGATGTGATATGATATGGGGGACTGTGATGTAAGAATGGAGAACTGTGATATGGAGGGACTCTGATGTGATATAGGGGATCTGTGATGTGATATTGGGGGCTGTGATGTGAGAAGGGGGAGCTGTGATATAGGGGGCTGTGATGTGAGAGGGGGCTGTGATATGGGGGGGCTGTGATATGGGGGGGCTGTGATGTGAGGAGGGAGGGGTCTGTGATTGCAAGGGTGCTGTGATGTAAGAAAAGTGAGATGTGATTTGTGGGGGTTCTGATATGAGAAGAGGGAGCTGTGATGTGAGAAGGGGGCTGTTATATAAAGGGTTTGTGATGTCAGTAGAGGGTGAGCTGCGATGTGGGGGGTTAAGATTGCAAGGGAAACTGTGATGTGAGGGAGGGGTCTGTCATTGCAACGGGTATGTGATGTAAGGGATGCTGTGTTGGAAAAAAGGGGATTGGAAAAAAGGGGGCTGTGACGTGAAAGACCCAAATCATAGAATAAAAATGAGATTAGGACCTCTGCAGAAAAAAACTGTTACCAACCGGACCTCCTTGAATTTTTAATTCAGTACCCCTGCTCTAATGTATGAGAATTTATCCCAACCCTGGCGTTTTCCTGGTGAAGCAATTGTTATCAACTGAGAAAATCGAGTCTGGCCTATAACCTTTCCCTGCTTACAAAACTTAGTTTGTGCTGTCTTCATATGCTATCTTGTTCACGGGAAATCTTCTGTATCTTTAGCTTACAAAACAGTTACCTTTTCAATATGATGTTCCTTATGTACAGTATACTGTGAATTATGGCTGTAATGCCGCGTACACACGATAATTTTTTGTGATGAAAAAAACGACGTTTTCTGTGAAGTAAAAAACGACGTTTTTGAAACGTCACTTTTCAAAGACGATGTTGCATACACACCATCGTTTTTTTCACAAAAAGCAAGGTTATGTTCACCACTCTTTTCCATTGAAGCTCGCTTCATAACTAGCTTCTGGGCATGCGCGGGTTGAAAGACGTCGTTTTAAACAATGTTTTTGCTACACACCGTGACTTTTTGTTAAACAAAAAACTACGTTTTGAAAAACGACACAAAAAATTCAAGCATGTTGGAATTTTTTTTTTGGTCGTTTTTTGAAGACAAAAAACGACGTTTTGCCCACACACCATCAATTTAAATGACGTTTTAAAAAACGACTTTTTTCATCGCAAAAAACGACCGTGTACGCGGCATTAGTGAATACTTATCAAAAGCTAACAACAGCCACAACTAAAATGCACAAATGGTTAAGCTTTTTTAACTTAAAAGTGAAAACCTATTTAATTATGCTTAGGTTCTTAATTAGTGATATGGAATGGTATGTAAATTCTTCAAAAGGGGAATTTCTCTTTATCTTACCAGGGTATCGCTAAAATCTGTCTTAAAGTATCCTAATATTATCTTTTTCATGTATGTATTTGAAAATTCTGTAGGACTTTTTTTAGCTTCAAGAGTAACTTTACTTTCATTTTTCATTTTTTTTTATAATAATAATAATAATAATAATAATAATAATAAAAAAACTTATAGGACCCAATCACATTTGTGTGTTGTGGCAATGCATGGTAAAACACACATGTGTAACCACAATTCATTTGCTATGTGTGTGGTGTGTTGCAGTAATTTGCATTGTATAATGGACTGCAGAGCACCACAAAATATATACCGTATTGCATTCTTAAAGTGAAATTTAACTCTTTCAATTAACATTAACTATTTTTAATCCTGCTAGCATTAGTAAATAGATATGAAGGATTAATATATTTTCTTGTTTTAGCCTTTTTGTTTTTGTCTTCTTTTGCCTCCTGGTTTTTAACCTAGGCCAAACGTATGTCATACAACCCAAGAGCCTACATGAGCAATATCTTTTTTTTCCTCTGGCTTTCTCCAGCAAACACACCCTCCTGTCTCAATGCCTGAGCCAAAGGAAAATTTCCAAATTGGGCCCAACTAGCCATTTTCCCTCCCCAGTGTCATATGCCTCATTAGTGTTACAAGGTTTTAAGTGTGAATGGGGAGCAGGTGTGTTAAATTTGGTGTTATCATTCTCACTCGCTCATATTGGTCACTGGAAGTTCAACATGGCCCCTCATGGCAAAGAACTTTTTGAGAATCTGCAAAAAATAATTGTTGCTATACATAAAGACGGCCTGGGCTATAAGAAAATTGCCATGGTCCTGAAACTGAGCTGAAGCACAGTGGCCAACACCATACAGCGGTAAAAAAGAAAAAACGCATAATTTGAGTCCATGGGCCGCACACCCCGAAATGCAAATACATGAAATGGAAAGTGGGGCTGTGGGGCGGCATGATGTACAAAATATAAGTAGTATATAAATTGGGGTACTCATATGGAAATCAATTGAACTATGGTGTACCATGTATTGTATTGTTGCTGATTGTTTGCCACTGTTATTTCTTCCAATCATGTCTAACCAGAGTGTACTGTGTTTACTATTTTTTTAAATGTTCTTTCCATGTTGTATTTTTACTGTACTGTACAAATCAAGTAAAGATTTTATTTTATTAATTTATATACTACTTATATTTTGTACATCATGCCGCCCCACAGCCCCACTGGGGGATCTTTCACACCATACAGCGGTTTACCAGGACAGGTACCACTCAGAACAGGCCTCACCTTGGTCGACCAAAGAAGTTGAGCGCATGTGCTCAGTGTCATATCCAGAGGTTGTCTTTGGGAAATAGAAGTATTAATGGCTGCTAGCATTGATGCAGAGGTTAAAGGGGTCAGGGGTCAGCCTGTCAGTGCTCAGATCAGATGCCGCACGCTGAATCAAATTGGTCTGCATGGTTGTCGTCCCAGAAGGAAGCCTCTTCTAAAGATGATGCATAAGAAAGCCTGCAAACAGTTTGCTGAAGACAAGCACACTAAAGACATGGACAGCCGACCCACAAGTGCTCCTCCCTCTGCATCCTCAATTGGCGAATAGAAGAGAGAAGGGATGAGTTCAGGTGTCTTGTCGTTTGAGCTCTCAGTCTAGGAAACATAGGGAAAGGCATTTACCATCCTGCAGCACGATCCTTTAATTTGTGGCTGCAGGGCATGCCTTTGCCACCTAGGATTTGCCAGCAGCAGGTTAAGGCTCGCCTCCCAGTGTGCAGTGCGCTGATCTCTTCCTCTCCATGCTAAGGGAGGAGGACTGGTGGGATCAGCTCACCAGAAAAGATAATATAATTACTAGATTTATATAAACACCAAAGGGTAGCTGCAAGTCATGTTTGAATTATGCAATCACATTAGGTGCTCAAAGTGGTCACCATTAGCATCCAGACACTTCTGATTTTGGCAAACTACTGTATGAACAACATTGAATAAAGTGTCCACAGGAATTGCTCTGAATGATGTTTACATTTCTAACTGTTCAGTGCATTCAGTGTAGGTGGTTTTCTACGGTACACCAACCACATCATTTAATGTCCCCCACAAATAGAAATCAAGGGGTGTTATGTCGTGGGAAAGAATTAAACAGCACTTCTACATCCTAGCCAACGTCCTGGCAGAATGTCATTGAGATCTCAACTGTCAGTAGGGTGGTGTGCCATCTTGCTGGAAGTAAAATTGCTAATTTGCTTTGACTCTCTCCTGATGGTCACATATGTATGTATGTGTGTATGTATATATATATATATATATTTATATATATATATATTGTAGTAGTCTGGTACCCCAGGGGTGTGGTGACCCAGGGTTCTCAACCGCTCTGGTTGAGGGGCTCCAGGAAACGAGTAGTTTTACAGAGGAAACTGGCGTTTCAGTTCTCTCATTTAATAAAGTCCACTTTGGGACCTGGAGCCCGGGGATTTTAAAGAGATCTGGGTGGGATGAAATCCTCAGTCCTGGGTCCATATTTTCAGATGGGTCAGCACACTGATTATGCAGGTGTGTGTGGGCCTGATAGGAAACTCAGGACCAGCATTCTGGGCTCCACCCTCCCGGAGAGTCCAGGCATGCAAGGGAAAGTGCAGGTGTGCACTGAACAAGCTGAAGTGCAGGCTGCACTGTAATAGACCAGAGTCTGAGGTGGCTGACAGGAGTCAGGCTACTGCTGAGGAGAGCCAGGTGGCTCGGTATTTTCATTGCACGGGTAAGCCAGGAGGCTGAACGTATCATTTTGCGTGGACAAAGAACCCCTGTGTGGGAATACTATGTTTGGATTTTTGTTTATTTTTTGCCTTTTGAATAAAAGTGGGCCAACAACCCCTTAAACAGAGTTCTGGACTGGCGTGAATCGCTTAAAATCGCACATCCCACTTGAGCTAAACACCCCCAATATTACAATATATATAAATATATATATATATATATATATATATACACACACACACACACACACACACACTATGCCTGCTTTTGTCTGTGTGAGTTGGCTCATAAATATTCATGCTCATTCAACTATTCACATACAATAATGTCTACTATTGTGTATGTCTCTGGGTTCCTCAGACACCTGTGGATGTCAAAACAAATCAGTTTCTAAGCGAATGGAATGCCTATAGCAGTATATAAAAATAAATACTAATCCTTTACATGGGCCAGAACAAGAAGACTTAAAAGAGATAAATATAATATGTATTCTAGATGCGACCTGATTGAGCACAGGGGTTGTCTCGTGAGTTCATTGCCCAGAGGACAGGTAAGTACAGTTGACACTCAGAACTTCTAAAATGAAGGTCCCAGGAGAAGGGACCACATACTTTCCTTGTGTCAGGCTCTATAAACCCTAGTGCCTGTCACAGTCACAGAGAGGACATCTCATTACTGGGAGCTGACCAGACATTACTCTTAATTAAAGAGGCACTGAGGCAAGGTGCCAGCTGGGAACAGACGTGAGATGTCCTGTAGCCAAAAATATGTATCAGGAGACTTGGTGCATGTTTAACTCATTCACGCTATGGAACGTTGCACTGTATCTTTACATAAACTCTTATTCTTTTTTCATTATCTATTTTCCCTACAATTTGCAGTATAACTGTTTTTTTTAACCACTTCAATACAGGACATTTTCACCCCCTTCCTGCCCAGACCAATTTTTAGTTTCCAGTGCTGTCGCACTTTGAATGACAATTGCACGGTCATACCCAAATGAAATCTTCATAGTTTTTTCCTCACAAATAGAGCTTTTGTTTGGTGGTATTTGATCACCTCTGTGTTTTAAATTTTTTGCGCTATAAACAAAAGAAGAGCGATAATTTTGAAAAAAAACACAATGGCCCGGATTCACAAAGCACTTGCGCCGGTGTATCTCCAGATACGCTGTGTAAGTACAAATATGCGCCGTCGTATCTGTGCGCGACTTCATCCCATCGACTTAACTTGCCTACACCAGCGTAGAGTGGTCGCATATTTACGCTGGACGCATGTGGCTTTTACCATTGATTTTCTATTCAAATATGCAAATGAGGGAAATACGCCGATTCACGAACGTACTTGCGCCCGGCGCATGATTTAAGCAGTTTGCGTAAGTTTAACGTTCGGCGTAAAGTTATTCCCCATATATGAGGTGCAACCCATGCAAAGGTACAACACAAGCCTACGTATTTTATGTTGGATGTCTGTGAATATGGGCCAATGTGGGTCTTGCTGGGCGTAGGTTACGTTCACGGCGTACACAGTGATCCGACGTATCTTAGGCAGTTGTTCCAACATGGCTGTACAGAAAACAGGGGGAGAGGCACCTCTAAGAGTAGATGTTTAAGATAATTTAATAGGTTAATAAATACAGGCAACTCACGTTTAGTGAAGTTAAAACAAGCATTGTATAAAATTCCTTTGATGGAAGAAGTCCTCAGTTCAGTCACTGTCGTTCTTCTGTTTGCCGATGCACTGCACTGTCTGGAGTCATCTTTTTCAACCGTTGTAGGGTGTTGAGGCCGGCGGCGGTGGTAGAGCTTCAGGGTCAGGCTGGAACTTTGAGTTCTGCGGCAATCCGAACGTAGTGACGTCACTGGTATGCCGCCCCCTCCTCCCCCTCGCCCTGTCCTCTGACAATCAACACCACGATATTCTTCCTACTTAGTTCAAACCCCTCCTTCCCCTCGTGGGCCACGCCCACCTCCTCCCTTCCCCAGTTCTAAGCACACACAAAATCTCGCACCAGCTCCGCCCTCGTTCATGCTCCCAGGCATCCTCCACCACCGCCCCTTCCTCTTATTTAAACCAAGCTCCATTCCCTACACAAGTCAGCTTGAAAAAGGAGCACGACTGCCACGTCATCGCAGTGCGCCTGCTCTGAAACACGTCAAGCATACTAGTGACGTCACTACATTCGGATTGCCGCAGAACTCAAAGTTCCAGCCTGACCCTGAAGCTCTAACACCGCCGCCGGCCTCAACACCCTACAGCGGTTGAAAAAGATGACTCCAGACAGTGCAGTGCATCGGCAAACAGAAGAACAACAGTGACTGAACTGAGGACTTCTTCCACCAAAAGAACTTTATACAATGCTTGTTTTAACTTTTTTAACCTTTTTTTTATTAACCTATTAAATTATCTTAAACATCTACTCTTAGAGGCGCCTCTCCCCTTGTTTTCTTGACAGTATTTGGAACACGGTTTCTGTTCCCCCATGATGGCAGCCCTGAGCTTGTATGTGTGACCTCTGCAACAAACATTTCTTCACCCATCCTCGGACTCTCCTCTACTCACATGCCCCTGAGCCTTGGACTTTTTTATTTAAATTTTTTATTTTAACCAATTAACTTATACTGTACACACTTCTTGTACATTATCATTTTATTACCAATTTTAAGTTTATTATTATTTGTATTGCTGAGGAACCTGTGTTTTTCACTCTTTGCGCATTTCCACTTGTGTACGACATGGTTGTACGCATGTGCACGGGGACACGTCCATGTCCCGACACATGCGCAGTTCATTTTAAGTACTTGTCTGGCGCCTGGCCCCTCATTTGCATGAGGTCACGTTTCATTAACATGGATCACGCCCACTCCCAGCCCACTTCCACCTACTTCCACTTATGCCGGCTTACGCCTACGAAATATACGCTACGCCGGCGCATAGTTGGGAGCATTTGTTTGTGAATTCCATGCTTGCCTCTCCACGCTGCGCAGGCGTAGCGTAAAAGAGATACGCTACGGCGGCATTAAATATGCGCCGATGTATGTGAATCCGGGCCAATATTTTTTACTTTTTGATTTACTAAATATCACAATTTAACTAATTGCCGACCGCCCGCCGTCATATTACTGCGGGACGGTGGCACTGCTACGCGGGAGCACGTAGCTCTACGTCCTTCCCTTAAGCAGCTTGTAGGGCGCTTAATGTATGGACAGAAGATCAGTGATTACCCCTAGTGAGGCCACCCCCCCCCCATACAGTTAGAACACACCAGGACCACACTTAACCCCTTCCCTGCCCCCTAGTGTTAACCCCTTCACTGCCAATGGCATTTTTATAGTGACACAATGCATTTTTATAGCATTGATCGCTATAAAAATGCCAATGGTCCCAAAAATGTGGCAAAAGTGTCCGATGTGGCCGCCATAATATCGCAGTACTGAAAAAAACGCTGATCGCCGCCATTACTTTTTTTTACGAAAAATATGTAGAAGAATACGTATCGGCCTAAACTGAGGAAAAAAAAAAAAAATGTTTCCACAGTTCAGGCCGATATGTACTACATACTACGTCTTCTACATGTTTTTGGTAAAAAAAATAATCACAATAACTGTATATTGATTGGTTTGCGCAAAAGTTATAGCGTCTACAAAATAGGGGATATTTTTTTTATATATATATATATATTTTTTACTAGTAATGGCGGCGATTTTTTTATTTTTACACATTTTTGGGACCATTCACATTTATACAGAGATTAGTTCTATAAAACTGCACTGATTACTGTGTAAATGTGATTGTTAGGGAAGGGGTTAACACTGGGGGGCGATCAAGGAGTTAAATATGTTCCTTAGGGAGCGATTCTAACTGTAGGGGGTGGGGACTCACAAGGGAAGTGTCCCTCTGTACTGGGAATACCTCTGACTGGAAGTGAATCTGTGTGTTTACTCACACAGATCCACGATTCTGCTGTGATCACGGGCAATCGCGGGTGCCCGGAGGACATCGTGGCCACCGGGCACGAGCATCGTGCCCCGAGCGATGCTGTGGGCGCCCCCTAGACGGCCAGGAAGCCCATGACGTCATATGACGTCCACCCAGGATGGGAGATCCCTACTGCGGATGTCATATTACAATAGCCCAGTATTGAAGTGGTTAAATAAACTTATGATGCATTAATCGTTAACATAAAAAAGTGTGCAAGCCATACATACTATTGTGAGCTCTCACTATCCCATGTTAAAATAGAGCACTGTCGCTTAGAAAATCTTAGCACTCCAGGCAGGACCACATTTAAGATTGGTGCATTAGTATGAATGTGTTATGTTGTAGAATTGACATTCTAATGCCTGTCTTCTGTTATGCCACAAAAGATGGTGCCACTAGAAATTGTTTTAGCAAATTAGAGAGATGTGTCAGTAATCAAACTACTGTGTGAGAGGAGTTTGAGATCAGGGCCAGATTGAGAAAATCATGGGCCTGGTGGTGAGGATTTTGGTAGGGCCTTTTATCAATAAATAAGTAACAATGCAAACAATGTATTTGTTATAACAAATTAAATTAAAGAGAAAAAAGAGAGAAAGGGGAAGAGAGAGAGGGGTGGGGGCTAAGGAAGGGAGGATGAGAGAGAAAGTGGGGATAAGAGAGAGAGTATGCACATGAGCATGCGTGCGAATGATATCAACGCAGCCTGGCCAAGGCAAGTGACCGAAGGCACAGAACCCAGAAGGAAAACCAGGTGAAGATGGAAGTACCCTGGCCCCGCCGGATTGATCACAGCGCAGCACTGGAGGGCTCAGTCTGACAATTTAAGTGTACGCTAATGTGCTAATATGCTGTGGACACTTGTACATTTTGGCAATACCTACCTCAGGGCCTCTAAAAAGTAATAGTGTTAGCTAAGTTTACTACTGCTTTAATATCACAGGATCCCAAGAGCCTCTCATGGGGCCCCCTACTGACCCAGTGCCTAAGTGCATACTTGCGAATATTTCAAAAATATTTTCAGGGACACCTTTTTTTTAGTGCTATATTTAGAGTAGTTGAGATCCCTTATGATCCTCTAGACTTCACAGTAGTAATCACAAAATTAAATGAGTAATAATAATTGGGCAGAACAAATATGAGGACTGAGAAGATTTCCTTTAGTTGAACTAACAAAAGTGTGCCCATTCTAGAGCTGGTAACATTGAGGATATTCAGTATAATTTTAAAGAACAGTTTTTGTGGGTAAGAGGCATATGGATGGTATAAAAGTGGGAAGTATGTGCAGGTGAGGGAGAGGAATGTGGAGGGGATAACAGTGGGCACTATGTACAGGAGAGGAGTGTGAAGGGTATGACAGTGGGCAGAATTCACAGCACAGGAGTGTGGAGGGTATGCCAGTGGGCAGTATGTACAGGAGAGGAGGACTCCTCCCCAGGATTTTTTTTTTATCTAAGACCCTGTACTGTAAATATCTCCTAAATGTGCACCGTTTAGGAGATATTTACTGTATACTGCGCCAATTACGTCATCGGCGCATGCACTGTGAAAGAATGGCTGCCCGTGACGTTTCTTCAGGCCCTGTGTCGGCGTCATCGTGGCTCCAGGCCAATAACAGCACCGGAGGCCGCAGACTGAAAAAGAAACACTGGGAAAGATCTCAGTCGTCTCAGCGGTGTGCAGGTGCCGCTGAGATGGTTTTGCTCTAAAGTGAGTATTTAATAATGAGTTAGTATGAGATGCATACTCATTATGTCTTTGTCTTACAGGGTGTTTTTTTTTGGGGGGGGGGGGGGGTTACAACTTCTTTAAGTGCATGCATGTAATACTTCCATGTATGCAAGGCCAGATTAAGAACATCATGGGCCTGGTGCTGAGGATTTTGGTGGGGCCTTTTATAAATAATAAATAAATGCCTGGGAATCACAGCGCAGCACTGGAGGGCCCAGTCTGAAAATTGAAGTATACCCTAATGTGCTAATATGCAGTGCATACTTGTACATTGTGGCATAACCTACCCCAGGGCCTCTAAAAAGTAGTAATGTCAGAAAAGTTTATTACCGCTTTAATATCACAGGATCCCAGAAACCTCTCATTGGGCCCCCTACTGACCCAGTGGCCTTTGGGCAGTGCATAAGTGCATAGTTGCCAACATTTAAAAAATATTTTCAGGGACACTTTTTTTCACAAGTGCTATATTTATAGGAGCTGAGATCCCCTATGTTCCTCTGTACATCATAGTAATAATCACAAAATTAAATAAGTTCTAATAACAGAACAAATATGAGAACTGAGATTTCCTTTAGTTGAACTAACAAAAGTGTGTCCATTCATGAGCTGGTAACATTGAGGGTATTCGGTATCATTTTAAAGAACTGTTTTTGTGGGTATGCGACATGGCGGAGGAGTACGGATGGTATATAAGTGGGAAGTATGTGCAGGTGAGTGAGAGGAATGTGGAGGGTCTAACATTGGGCACTATGTACAGGAGAAGAGTGCAAAGTGGACGGCAAAAGGCACAATGTACAGGAGAGGAGTGTGGAGGGTATGACAGTGGGCAGTATGTACAGGAGAGAAGTGTGGAGGGGATGACAGTGAGCAGGAGAGAAGTGTATGACAGCAGGCACTATGTACAGGAGAGGAGTGTGGAGGGTATGACAGTGGGCAGTATGTACAGGAGAGGAGTGTGGATGGTATGATAGTGGGCACTATGTATAGGAGAGGAGTGTAGAGGGTATGACAGTGGGCAGTATGTACAGGAGAGGAGTGTGGATTGTATAATAGTGGGCACTATGTATAGGAGAGGAGTGTGGAGGGTGCGAAAGTGGGCACTATGTACAGGAGAGGAGTGTGGAGGGTATGACAGTGGGCAGTATGTACAGGAGAGGAGTGTGGAGGGGATTACAGTGAGCAGTATGTACAGGAGAGAAGTGTGGAGGGTATGACAGTGGGCGGTATGTACAGGAGAGAAGTGTATGACAGCAGGTACTATGTACAGGAGAGGAGTGTGAAGGGTATAACAGTGGGCAGTTTGTACAGGAGAGGAGTGTGAAGGGTATGACAGTGGGCAGTATGTACAGGAGGAGAGTGGGGGTATGACAGAGGGTAGTATGTACCAGAGAGGAGTGTGGAGGGTATGATGGGGCAGTATGTACAGAAGAGAAGTGAGGAGGGTATGACAGTGGGCAGTATGTACAGGAGAGGAATGGGGATGGTATGATAGTGGGCACTATGTATAGGAGAGGAGTGTGAAGGGTATGACAGTGGGCAGTATGTACAGGAGGAGAGTGGGGGTATGACAGAGGGTAGTATGTACCAGAGAGGAGTGTGGAGGGTATGATGGGGCAGTATGTACAGAAGAGAAGTGAGGAGGGTATGACAGTGGGCAGTATGTACAGGAGAGGAATGGGGATGGTATGATAGTGGGCACTATGTATAGGAGAGGAGTGTGGAGGGTATGACAGTGGGTGCTCTGTATAAGAGAGGAGTGTGAAGGGTATGACAGTGGGCAGTATGTACAGGAGAGGAGTGTGGAGGGTATGACAGTGAGCAATATGTACAGGAGTGGAAGGATGTTTAGGGACTGCGTAGTGGTTAAGCGGGTCATACATGGATTGAAATTACACCAATTATGCAGAGACCAGACATAGTCGATCTATGTATGGGCTAGCTGGTTTTACACAAGTCAATCTATTAATCGACTTGAGTACAACCAGCCTGTTTTTCCGAAAACAATCAGAGTTGCCAGCTATAGATAGCAACACTGATCATTGTACTCACTGGCAGAACACAATAACACTGCAGAAGTGATTCCCCCACCCACAGGTCAGCAGGTGAGAGGGTGTGTAAGGACAGGCTGGGGAGAGATACCAGTCAGTGGCTGGGTAGGCACTGGCTAGTATCAGAGCCAGATACACACAGGTTACATACGTCGCGATCGTTAGAGCGAGAGCAATAATTCTAGCACTAGACCTCCTCTGTAACTCTAAACATGTAACCTAAAAAAAATTTAAAGCATCGCTTAGGATACCAAAAAAAATCGTACTAACTTTAGTGGTTTTTTTTTTTTTTTTTTTAATGAATGAAACAGTTTATTTCCAAAAAAAAAACATGTTTGAAAAATGTCTGCGCAAATACAGTACCGTGCTAGAGCTGCACAATTAATCGTTAAAAAATTGTGATCTCGATTCAACCCCCCTGACATCATTAATGCAGAGTTTGCTGATTCTTTCATATTTTCATATAAGTTCTTAGCAGGAAACATTGTAACTAACGCTTTCTTCTTAGATCAAAGGGATAAACTTCTGTGTGTAAAGAAAATATCCGACTGTCTGCCAAGTTTGTAAACAACATGAAACATTGTAACCAACTTCCTTTTTAGATCAAACTTCTGTGTGTAAATACAAGAAATGTAACCACTTAAAGTCCAACACTTTTTTGCTAGAAAATTACTTGGAACCGCCAAACATTATATATATTTTAGCAGAGACAAAAATGGCAATTGCTGCAATATTTTATGTCACACTGCATTTGCCCCCTTCAATGATTAATAAAAACCATAAAAACAAAACAGTAAAGTTAGCCCATTTTTTTATTTCATTTTAATGTGAAAGATGATGTTATGCCGTACGAATCGTGAGAAAATCGTGATCTATCTTCTAAGCAAAAAAATTGCAGTTGTAATTTTAGCCAGAATCGTGCAGCTCTATACCGTGCAACATAAAAAGTTACAAAAAATAGAGTAATTTTCTAGCCAAAAACAAATGATGATTTTATTTCTCAGTCAGCTGCAGTGTGTCAGCTTGTATTTATAATGGCCGCTCTGTGTGTAGCTTCTGACAGGCTGTGCAAGCAGGCCCGTATCTCCAGAACCATAAATGATAGCCATCCCATATTTTGACCGCTTGTGGGGTAGGTCTTCAACTGCCTACCCCCCAAATGTGGGGTTTCTGTGACCTCTGGTCGTCGAGCTACAACCCCCGAAGTCGATCTTTTATTTTATTTTTATTTTTAATTTTTTTGGGGGGGCAAATGGGCCTATCTTGAGAAAGGGGCCTGGAGCTGCAGCTCCATCATCCCCTATGTTAATCCGGCCCTGCATGTATGTATTATTCTAACAGAGATCACAGTACTGTCACCGACTATGACTTTATCTAATTTTGTCTCCAAAAGGAAAGAGCCATTTTTGTTTAGGTATAATCCAAGACTATTATCTGCTTCCTTGACCCAAGTGTAAGCTTAGACATGGCACAATCATGTAAATCCCTGTGTCTGTGTAGTTCTTAGCTTTGTTCACAAATGTCTGATACAGATCAGCCCTCCACCACTGACTTTCACCTTATGACTTGCTACAATTTTACAATGTTAGTCTGATCACCATGGGAGAGACAGAGGAAATGTTTAATCTTGCCTGAAGCAGGCTGATGGCTTTTTCTCATCCTAGGCAAAATTACATCTGGAGCTGAAAGACTGCTTTTAAAAATAAAATGTAAAACTTTTCTAAAAAAATTTTATTGTTGCTTTATATTGTGACATGCCAGGAATTTATTCAGTCAGATATGTAAAGTCAATGAAAGGTCAATTTTAGGATCAGTTTGAACTGAGTGCATATTTTCCTGCCCCAAAACCCAAGGCACTGAATTGCACAAATAAAGACGTTCTAAAGTCAAAGCTCTGACGTGCACCCTGTGAGGCAGGGCGGAATCTTTCACTAATAGTAAAGCTAGCCATACACCTTCAGATATTTCTTGTTCAGTCTACAGGCTGAACGAAAAATATCTAACAGAGTCCTTGATCCACACTAATTGCACAGATGGATGGATCCCTCCTTCCAGGGTTTGGACAACTGCTGTCAGCGGCTGTAAGAAAATTCAAACAGCAGCTTAATTTGATTGGATATAGCAGCTGCATTTCTGACTGACCAGGCCCTTCAATTTTTCAATGAAAGAATGTTGGGCAGGAGGGGGCCAAAAGAGCCACCTGCATTAAGTTTGAATGTATGGCAAGGTGAAGGCAAGAGGGACCTAGATGAAAATTTTTGCATAAATGAGTTTGCTAAGGTACTCATGAACAAACTGGAATATATGAAGTTTGCAATTCTAATGCCGATTTGTAAGTGGGGTGCAGCATAATGTGGCAGAAATAATTTGCACAGTCAGGTACAATTGAAAACTTGTATTGAAGAAATGCAACGACAGTTCACAACAATCCAGAGGGATGACCGACCAACCGACTACACTCAATAAAGTGCAGAAAACAGGTATCAGCCAGGTTGACAAACTGTAAGAGAGGATCAATACATGTTGGAATGAGCAGGTTTTCTCATGCTCATACTTATGTGAATGCTCATAATTCTGTGCAAAAGCTCAATGCAAAAGAGGCATTGTGGAGAAAAAATATGTGCATGCACACTCATATGGGCATGGGTGCCAAACTGCCTATTTAAGCTAGATTCTGACATTGATGGATTGCTAAGTGGTCTTCAACTAGGTCCTGCTTTACTTGAACGTTGACCTGCTCTACCTGCTTACCTGTGCACGACTCGGCTTGCCCCAAAACTGTCCCTGGATTTCTGCCATGTTCCAGTTCCTGGTTCCTGTCTGGTGATCTACGGTCATCTGCTTCCTGCTAACCCCAGCTGGCACTACCTGCTACATGCCACTCTGTGCCCTCACTCTTTCTGTCATCACTACCAGGGGAGTGGGACAAGAGGTGCAAGAGATGCCTCAGCTCTAGCTTGATCTACATCAGGTACATGACACAGAGTATGTCTCAAGAGCGTAATGTAGCCTGGCCATCTAGTGCCCAAGAGATGGCCCTCCTCGACAGGAAACTTTTCCTACACTGTTGACTCACATAAAGCACCCCAACCCTGGGAACCAGGGCCTTAAGTAGGCTCTGCCTGACCCAAGGTGGCTGACAGTTTTACTTGGGACAGCAGCATCCAATTGGGTGTTTCTCCAGTGATCCATGAAACCATAGAGGAACTGTGTCCCTCTTGACCTCCTCTCAAGCTGCAGTGCCACTGCAGAGTAGCGCCACCTCCAGTGGAGAAAGCATACTGCACCTGTCTACAAGCTTATTGCTTCAATATACAGGCAAGCACTGACATGTAAATAATAGGACAGCTGTCACTAAGTCTAAAAGGTGCTGTCCTTAAAGGGTAAGTGCACTTTAAAACAATGAGCTATTATCCCAATTTCCCCTTTGACCTTAGCTAACTGATCTCATCTAAATTGCTGAATTTTTACATTCTAAAAGCCAATATAAAGGAATAGTAGTGGTAAAAAAAAAGAAAGCTGAAAGCTTAAAAATGTCAGGAAGGGGATAAAAGTGCCCAGTATTGAACTGGTTAAGGGGGCTGTAACAGAATGGCCCGTGACACCCAGAGACGTTGGAAGGATGAGAGATACTCTTGTGCCAGCAGCACCAAAAACTCTTGGGTCGAAATCCACCCTGTGCCCTTTTGGGTATAGGGTGGCTAATAGTGAATCATAATTCATATTACATGAGATGGGACATTAATAATACTTCATATTGCAGGACTGAGATATCACAAGGAGTCATGATGACATGACCAGGTCAGCCAGTGAGTCATACCTTTTGTATAATAGGCTATTGAAATATCCTAAGGTGTTGGCTATTCAATGTAAAGACACCCACTCTCACTGCCATTGTGTGACAAAGCTGTATAGAGAACTTATTCATACATTTTGGAAACTAGAGAACGGAGCGCTGTCTCGTTTATTCTGGGAAATGGAATGGATCATGTCTGCCTGGTTGTTGGTGTGTCGGATAAGCTTGTCGTGGATGGATGGAAGGTTGTAAGCGGTGGTAACCGTTACATTGGTGGCACAGCAGTGGGATGATTCCATCTTCAGAAGGACGGCTACAAGGACACAGGACAATGGAGACGCTGTATGAACGGATGAAGCTCTCTTCCCTCATGGACTTACTCGAGAGGCGGGGCAGACCGGCCAGCAACCGTAAGAAAAGGGACATTATCGCAGAACTTGTCGAAATTAATAGAGCTAAGAGGCCCAGCGTAAAAGACAGGACACCCGAGGAAGAATTTTTTGATCGGGCTGTTAAACATGGACTGGCACAATATGGTCCTAATCCTCCGCCGGAGATCATAGACCGGGTTATAGCGGCTGTGGATGCCACCTTGCGACAGCGAAGAAGTGCTGCAGCAGCTGAAGAGAGAGGAGAGGTGCAGATACCAGTCTCCATGGAAGAGGAATTCCAAAGGAGGTTACAAGAGATGCGGATACAGCATAGAGGACCAGTATCAGAGGAGGTCCTGTTGGGATGGTCGGATGTTATTCGGTGCCAACTCTGGAAGGAAGCGCTAGCTCTGGAGCAGCAACACCAAGGAAAGGTCCTGCCCTCCATCTATGCAAGGTACTGGCCGCAGTATGACGTACGAATGCCGTTGTTGGGGAAACAACCGAAGCAGGAGTGGATAGCGGAGTTAAGCAGGCTGATCCGGGCAGAGATGCAGCTGGATGAGAGCTACAGAGCCCTCCGGTGGTATGTAGCCCAAGAGTGCCCGTGGCCAGCAGATGACAGCCCCACAGAAGGCTATGACTATGATGGCCTGGGATTATTATATTGGAGGATGTCCAGTGATCCCGACTTTGGGGATGATCGGGAGTGGCGCTTGGAGGACATAATGGAGCACAGAGAGGAGAAATTAAATATCTCGGGAGGCCACTGGTCACAGGAAGATTTGGAATTTCTGGCCATTCGGGAATGGGAGCTGGAGGTCGCCTACAGACAGCTGCTAGACTCGGCTCAGCAGCAGGGTGGGGCTCCCATTGCCTGGGACTATGAGGAAAGTTCAGATGACAACTGTGAACTCCTGGCTGATGAATCGGCAGTGGAAAATATGGAGATTTTCATCTCTAAAGCCGAAGCGGATGGGGTGGAGTTCCAGGGAGTCGGGGCGGTTGGCCCCCCTCTCCAGCAACAAGCTGAGGTGGTAAAGCTTTCACCCCCAGCTGAATCACTGGCAACAGAGCAGGGTACCCCAAGCCTCTGCTCCCAACTAGCAGAAGAGGGGGACCCTGTGGTAGTGGATGGGACTGTGGTCTCCACTCACAGCAACACAGCGGAAGAGCTGGCAACAGAACAGAGGGTCACGGACCTCTGCTCTCTACTAACGGAAGAGGGGGACACTGTGGTAGTGGATGGGACTGTGGTCTCCACTCACAGCAACCCAGCGGAAGAGCTGGCAACAGAGCAGAGTGTCATAGGCCTCTGCTCCTCACTAACAGAAGAGGGGGTTCCTGGGGTAGTGGATGGGACTTCAGTCTCCACTGGCACAACCCCAGAAAATGGTACAGGACTGGGACAGGAGGATGTCGGCTTTGCTTTGCAAGCACCGGGGGGTTTTCACCAAGCACCAGTGGATGGGACTTCAGTCTCCACTGGTATACCCCAGGAAGGGGGGGGCAGTTGGCCCAGACCCCCAACAGCATGATGGACTGAGCCCAGCTACCCTGCCTTCTCCCCAGCGGCAGGCGTGTTCTCTGAGAGAGGCAGAGGTTGGCGGGGGGAGTAATGCTCAGTTTGGAGCCATTTATTTGGGGTACAGTATGGATACCCGCATTGGAGGACGGGAACTACTGACGGACTTTGGAGTCAACCCGTTTGGGGTTCCCTCCTGTGTCCGTCTCCCACCGAAAGGGGAGAGATGTAACAGAATGGCCCGTGACACCCAGAGATGTTGGAAGGATGAGAGATACTCTTGTGCCAGCAGCACCAAAAACTCTTGGGTCGAAATCCACCCTGTGCCCTTTTGGGTATAGGGTGGCTAATAGTGAATCATAATTCATATTACATGAGATGGGACATTAATAATACTTCATATTGCAGGACTGAGATATCACAAGGAGTCATGATGACATGACCAGGTCAGCCAGTGAGTCATACCTTTTGTATAATAGGCTATTGAAATATCCTAGGGTGTTGGCTATTCAATGTAAAGACACCCACTCTCACTGCCATTGTGTGACAAAGCTGTATAGAGAACTTATTCATACATTTTGGAAACTAGAGAATGGAGCGCTGTCTCGTTTATTCTGGGAAATGGAATGGATCATGTCTGCCTGGTTGTTGGTGTGTCGGATAAGCTTGTCGTGGATGGATGGAAGGTTGTAAGCGTGGCAGGGGGCATGGCCTATGCCTACATACGTTTGTTAGTGGGTGTCTCAAAATGTTGAGAGGTATGCCTGTGATGACAACATCCTTTTTCCCCTAGAAGAGTCAACCAGCTCCTACTCATGAGGCTCTAGCACAAAAGCCCTGCAGACATCTCCAGTAGGAATATTCCTCTGGTTCTCAATCAGTCACTGGCCTCAGCTCCAGGCCTAAGCACATCCAGGCTCTTTCAGGCAGACAGGCCTAAAGAAGAAACTCCAGTAGGGCACTAAATCAAGACCTACTGCCACAATAGTTGTTAGCTGCAGAATCAGAAGGTGTATGCCATTGCCAACCTAGATGTGCGTAAAGCTACAAACATTTTCCCACACATTTGAGGACGTTATAACCTTTCCCTAGGTAGTAGTGGGGAATTAATGCAAATGACAGCTGTACCCTTACTTTCAGTAGGGCGCACACTGGCATAGTAGGCAATGAGGAAATAATCAATACAATCTTGGATTTGATCACATTTGATGCATATGATTCTTTTGATCCAACCCCTTTAGCTGCCCAGTTGAAATGTTTTCTCAGGAGCATTATTTCTCATCCTCCTCTTGCTTCAAGTTGCGCCTGCAAATAATTTGCCCTAAGCAACAACCAAACCTGTAGGCTAAAAAATATGATTATAAATGCATAAGAATTTTTCTGTTTTAGGATGCAACTGTCAGACCAAATTACTGTCAGAGAAATAATCATGCTGACAGCAGGTTGAATGTAGGAAGATGTATTTGTTATCTGTTTATTACATTTGATAAACAAGATTTCAGTTTTGCATCTTAGTTCCTAAATTCCAGTTCCCAAGTATTCCAATTCCTTCAAGTGAAGACTCTGGGGTATATGTATTACAATATATGACAATCTATGCATATTTGCCTTCCAGGAATACCTGTAATTGCTAGCATTTCCCACCAATTTGACACCTCGCATTGAAGATAGTTAATACCTTCATCAATGGCTTCAGCAGGAGGCAAAAGCAAATGACGATATTAGGTGTAAATCCCAAATTTGCAGTGTAACCAATTTGGTGTGAATGCATATAACAGTGTATCATCTACGGGAAGCAATAAGTGAAGTGAGCTGGTTTGGAAGATGGAATGTACACCACGATGTGTCGATTAAAGAAGTGGGGAATACACATTGAACAGCACAGAATGCAGATTGGAGTGATGGAAAATGATCATGTGATCAAAGTGATCACTGTGTGCAGATTCAAGGTTAGAGTGAGAGACATACAAGCACAGTGCACAGATTGGAGCAGTGTGCTGTAAAGAAGGTACAAGCAGAGTGCGCACCACTGAACTCTGCACTATGTACGTACCGCACCCCTGAACTCTGCACTATGCACGTAGTGCACCCCTAAACTCTGCACTATGCACGTAGTGCACCCCTAAACTCTGCACTATGCACGTAGCGCACCCCTAAACTCTGCACTATGCATGTAGCGCACTCCTGCGCCCTCTATGGAGGCACCGCCACTGATCTAACATCACCTCCAGGAGAAACGGGACAGAAGGTGTAAAGGGAAGCCCTCTCGTCAGTTCGGCCTTGGCCAGGTATGTGACAGGGGGGAAATGCTCAGCATAGAAACTTACTGAAAACTGAGCATGTGCAGAGTTGCCACCACAGCTGAAAAAATCCCTCGCTGAATTGGGGACATGAACAGAAGATGGAGAAAAAGAGCAGCAGGATCAACCAGGATTTTGCAAAGTACTGAAAATAAATTGCATAGTGACTGCGTGACTATAAACAGCAAGTAATACAGCATGTGTTCATTGTTTTTTTATGATGTGGGTTTAGTGACACTTTAAGAGGCAAGTGTCCATTTAGACAAATAATCCACAAGGGGTAGTGCAAGTCCATGAAGGCAATAAGTCCACAGCTGCCAGTTAAAAGTCCATAGCGTCCCCCAGGTTTCCACCCCTCGGGGAACCCTGATTGTCTCCCCGAGACCAACAGTGTAACAGCTTGCATCTTGGCAGTGTTTCACAGCAGCTCCCCTAGTGGACCTCTGGAAAATTGGTGGGAAAAGCTAGCCAATCCATTCCATTGGGAAGCTAACATTCATGCATCATCTATTCTAGGGGGTGTGCAACTAATCAAGAAGAATATGGGTGCTCTGGTAGCCTGCAATGCCAAACAACAGTTTCTAAAGCTAGCAAAATACTTTCTTGTACTGAGGGCCAGGTCACACCACATGCAGACCGTTTATTTATTTTTTGTTGCATGAAAAATGCATGGAAAATAGGTTATATGTTTATTTAATGGTATAGTTTCCACCAGTGTTTGCAGTTCCAGTGCGTTCCAGTTCCAGAAAATAAAGTAGAACATGATAGAAAAAAAAGAGGGGAAAAATGCACTGGACTGCATCAAAACACACCAAAAACGCTTCGAAAATACACTGGAATGCATCAGAAACGCATCAAAAATTCGCATGCAGAAAAGCTCCCTTAACAAGAAGTGTCTGACTGGGGATATGAGCACCATATATAAATACATAAATTGTCCATATTGAGAATTGGGTGTAAAGTTATTTACTTTAAGATCATTACAAAGGAGAAAAGAAACCTTTGCATCTGGAAGAGAAAAGGTTTACCTCTGCATGCCTAAAGGCTCCTTCACAGTAAGAGCTGTGAAAATGTGGGAAAAAAAACAGGATGTGTTCCTAAATGCACAGAATATAACTGGAGATGGATGAAAATATAAAGTCAGCGTTTAGCAGAAAGAGTTAAGAAATCAGCAGCTAGGACTAAAAGGTAAAAAAAAAAAAAGCTCCAGCAGTAAATCATAAAGCAGAACTAAACCCATTGATTTACCGGTAATTTTTTTTTAAAAAACAGTTACATTCCTGGAATGCCGGTATGGCTGATGTCATAACTGATCACATTTGCAGCACCATGGCATTTGCAGATCAGTCAGAAGCAGCTACATTGGCTGTAAAGAATAGGGGGGTTTATTTTCCGTTTAATAGCATTGAAGGCTGTCAGCAGATCGGCCTCTACAAATTTAACAGTGCCTAAAAATGGAGAGCAATTGAGTATGTGCAGAGCAGGGTGAGAAAGCCTTTACTGGTTTTTAAACACTTATAGGCACTTATTTTTAATGTTTTACATTGTTGCATACCTGCAAAAGGGGCCATCCTGAAGTCATCTAGCAGATCTAGCAGTTCCACTTTATTTCCAAAGGGTACGTAGAGAGTGTTTTTCTTGTTAACAATGATACATAGATACATAGCTGGCACCCTTTGTGTTTGCAGTTAGGCAGGACTTGAATAGTTTAAAATCACACCTTCCAACTTTTTGAGATGGGAATGAGGGACATCGATTAGTAAAAGTATACAGGCATAGGACCCCCCTGTAACACCCCCTTAATAGACAATTATATTAAAAAAAGATTAGTTAAACCCACAAGTGCTTATACCACTGCTATTCTTTTATATTGGCTTTTGAAATTTACAATTGCAGCAATTTAGAAATTGGATGAAAGGTTTAGCACTAGGAAATACTTATTTTTTTTTAAATAAAGAGTGCATGTTGAATATGTAGCACCCTCTACCGTAATTAGGTGCTAGAATAGGATTTTTCTGTCAGAACAGGTAAATTTACGAGGAGAAGCATGAGAGAGCTGTCAGGAATCTTCATCCTTACACGGTCATGGATGAAGTCCTGATCTATACACGGTTATAGATGAGGAGTTCCTGGATCAGAGGGGCTGGAGAGAGGCTATCGAAATGTATGTCCAGTTAAAGTTCTGCATCATGGACTCGGGGCAGGAGAAGGTCGGTGAGTGTACCACAGTGGAGTGCTGGGTGTTGAGGCATGCCAGGAAGTCTGGGAGGGAACTTCATCCTTACATGGTCATCGATGAAGTCCTCATCTTTACACAGTCATTGATGAGGAGTCCCGAAACAGAGGAGAGACTGTGGGGATTGTGTCAAATCGATGCAGCCTGAGGGTGCAGGATTTGCAAGTTTGGCTAGCTGGGATCAGTAGTCCATCAACCAGTACAAGCTGTTAAATCACTTGGCCTCCGGGGAGAGGTACTGCAGGCCTCTGGCCTAGTAATTATACAGCAAACACAGCCAGTATCTGGGATTATTCAGTGTGATCTCTTTTGTTATAATGGAGATGATGGGACGGGATCTGAAGCCCCATACACACTATCAGTTTTCCTGACGGTTTTCTCATCAGGTTTACCAAAACCATGTAGTGCAAGGGCCTGCCTGATTGCATACAAATTGAAACTCTTGAGGTTTGACCTCATATTAGATGGTTTTGGTAAACCTGAAGAGAAAACCGTCAGGAAAACTGATAGTGTGTATGGGGCTTAACAGTTTTACAGTGGAAGTTTTGTGCAGGAGAAGAGAAGTCCTGGGAGAAACAGTCTGCAAGAGTTGATGCAGAAGAGAAGGAGCAATAGTCTGCATGGTGTTATGCAGGGGAAGAGACTGTAATGCCCTGTAAACACGATTGGTTTGTCTGATGAAAAGGGTCCGATGGACCGTTTTCATCGGACTAACCGATCGTGTGTGGGCCCCATCGTTTTTTTCCCATCGGTGAAAAAAAAATAGAACCTGTTTTAAAATCTTCTGATGGTTAAAATACCAATAGAAAAAAAATGATCGTCTGTGGGGAAATCCATTGGTTAAAAATCGTTGTTGACAGTGATCATCTGCTGTACCAACAGAGAAATTTGGCTGTCACATGGACCATTGATCTGTGATTGCGGCTGCTGTGTGTGGCCGTTCATATACAACTACAAGAAGACTTCATCCTATCTTTCTCCTGCTGTGGATAAAGCCAAGTGATCATTTAGAGTGGGTTATGCTGATGAACAGTTTGTAAGGGGAAGTTTTTTTTGTACTGCAAATCGTATAAAAAAATATTGCTTGAAATAAGACTGTTAATAAAAAAATAAGTCTATTATTGTATGACTATAGCTGGTATTTTAGTACCTAAAATATAATATGTACAAATAGAAAGAAAAACCGAACCAATCCATTCAGATACTGTAAATGATGACCTAAAAAAAGCCAACTGTAGCAGTATAAAAGCTGAATATGCAATAAAAACTAAATTTATTGATCACATTAAAATATTACAGTGGTTTATAAAGTTAACTAATGGACCTGTTTCCAATATATTGGGTAGTGCTATAAAAAAGGAATTTTATAAAATCACGAGGCAACTGTTGCAAAATATAACTTGGCATCGGTAGGATAATTTCGTTGTCCAATGTGTCAGATGTTCATAAGCTTGCTACAGGCTCCAGGTACAGTCATTTTTAATGTATGATGCAGGGCTTTTTTCTTTTGAGAATAGGTGCAGAAGTCTTGTCTCTGCGCTCTAATCTCTGAGCACTGTCCTTTTATTCCACCCCTACCCACCTACTAGTACTGCCCCTTTTAGAGAATAAAGAGCCAAGTACCATTTTGTGGTTCTAAGTAATTTGTATGGAACGTGTTAAAGATAACAAGAAAAGCAGTAAAATAGATCCCCTGCAGCCAGCAGTAATAGACACCCCAGAAACAATAGATGCCCTCAGCTGCAATGGACCCCTGCAGCAACAGCGGATCACCCAGCAGCCACAATCAAACCCCTCCCTCAAAAGTAAACCCCTTCCAGCAACAATTAACACCCTCCCTTAGCAACAATAGACCCCCCCACCAGCAAAAACAGACCTCCCCATAAATCATAGGCCATCACACAACAATAGATCCCCCAGCATCCAACATCAATAGACTATGAAGTACACCCCAGCACCCCTTGCCATTACATACAGAACATTCAGTGCAGGAGGTGCTGAAACTGCTTTTCCCCAAGTTCCCGCTGAAATAAAGCTCTAGAATGCTGTATGTGACTATGAAAGTTCAGTCACAGCCCTGGGCCTTATAAAATCTAACCTCCTTTTGTGGTAGGAACAGGACATCTTCCCATCCCTCCTTATTAAAGTCTCATCTAGATCACCAACTTTTTCACCCATAATCTGGAGGTGGCATAGTACGCCATTTTTTTTTTTTTTAATTCAATCCTTTATTAGAGCAAAAAAGACAGATACAGGTAACAATCACCACAAACATCAAGTATAAATGTTAAGGATCCAAAAACATGCACAAACATGGTAGTACAATAAGATAATAGAGAGAGTGTGAATAATCCAGCCCTGCACAGTGAAAAGCAGATGAACAGAGACTTAAAACCAAAATAAAAACAAATTGCAGAGCCGCAAAGACTTCCTGATCATCATTTGCATGACCTAAGTCTAACTGCAGTGTTCGTAACTAGGGATGAGCTTCGTGTTCGAGTCGAATGTATGTTCGACTCGAACATCATATGTTCGATCGTTCGTCGAAATACGAACAAAACGGGTCGTTCGTGCCAAATTCTAGTGACGCGCCACGGCCCATAATTGACTGCGGCATTGCGCGCTGATGATTGGCCAAGCATGCACTATGACCTGCATGCTTGGCCAATCACAGCACCATCAGTACAGAGAGCCGTAATTGGCCAAGGACAGGGTGGCTTTGGCCAATTATGGCTCAGGGCTTTAGTACACGCCCCACACTATAAAATGCCACCTGCAGGGCGGCCTTGTGTAGTGTGTTGCGGCGCTGGTTAGATATCAGTCACAGAGAGAGAGAGAGTGTCTTTTTTTTCTAGCTAGATAGAGCAGGCAGGCTAGTCAGTTAAATTTACAGTGTGTAGAGGATATATATGCATCCCAGGTGTTGTACATATATTTATACACTTTATAGTTTAGCTAAATCAGTTCTTCCTAATTTACTGGCAGGTAGTTGATTGTGCTAGCTGCAGTATTCTCACGTGGTGTATTGCCTGTGTCCTCTGCAGTGTGCACCATAAATCTACACAGGCATACTATAGACACCCAGCAGGTACAATATTTAAAGGAATTTTTATTGTTTTATTATTTTTTATTTAAGCATCATGATGCTTAACCACTTAAGACCCGGACCAATACGCTGGCAAATGACCCAAGGGGTTTTTGCGATTCGGCACTGCGTCGCTTTAACAGACAATTGCGCGGTCGTGCAACGTGGCTCCCAAACAAAATTTGCGTCCTTTTTTTCCCACAAATAGAGCTTTCTTTTGGTGGTATTTGATCACCTCTGCGGTTTTTATTTTTTGCGCTATAAACAAAAATAGAGCGACAATTTTAAAAAAAATGCAATATTTTTTACTTTTTGCTATAATAAATATCCCCCAAAAATATATAAAAAAACATTTTTTTTCCTCAGTTTAGGCCGATACGTATTCTTCTACATATTTTTGGTAAAAAAAATCGCAATAAGCGTTTATCGGTTGGTTTTCGCAAAATTTATAGCGTTTACAAAATAAGGGATAGTTTTATTGCATTTTTATTAATTATTTTTTTTTTACTACTAATAGCGGCGATCAGCGATTTTTTTCATGACTGCGACAATATGGCGGACACTTCGGACAATTTTGACACATTTTTGGGACAATTGTCATTTTCACAGCAAAAAATGCATTTAAATTGCATTGTTTACTGTGGAAATGACAGTTGCAGTTTGGGAGTTAACCACAGGTGGCGCTGTAGGGAATGTGTGCCCTAATGTGTGTGTTTACAACTGTAGGGGGGTGTGGCTGTAGGTGTGACGTCATCGATCGCGTCCCCCTATTACAGGGATGACGCGATCGATGCTCCGGCCACAGAGAAGCACGGGGAAGCCGTGTGTACACACGGCTCTCCCCGTTCTTCCGCTCCAAGGACGGATCGCCGCACTGCAGCGGCGATCGGGTCCGCGAATCCCGCGGTCCCGGTCCTGGAGCTTCGGACCGGGTCGCGGCCGCGCGCCCCGCGACCCACGGCTGGGTACTAAAACCAACGTATATATACGTTGATGTGCCCAGCCGTGCCATTCTGCCGACGTAAATGTGCAGTAGGCGGTCCTTAAGTGGTTAAATAAAATAAAAAATGAAAATGAAAAATTCCTTTAAATATTGTACCCGCTGGGTGTCTATAGTATGCCTGTGAAAACGTCTTTAAGAACCCGGGTCTTGCCCCAGGGAACATGTATGAATGGAATTTTTTTTTTTAAATGGTTGTTTTTTCTGGAGCAGTGATTTTAATGATGCTGCATCATTAAAATCACTTTTACAGAAAAAACAACCATTTTTAAAACTTTTTTCCATTGATACATGTTCCTTGGTGCAAGACCCAGGTTCTCAAAGACGTTTTCCGACAATAACTGGCATATGGGGCTTTAAAATGAGCACTTTGAATTCAAACGTTCGAGTCCCATTGACGACAATGGGGTTCTAAATGTTTGAGCGAACGTTCGGTCCGTTTGAAGGTTCTAGTGCGAACCGAACGCGGTGGTGTTCGGCTCATCCCTATTCGTAACATAGTACACCATTTTTTAAGGGGCTTTATGAAGTCAAGGTCATTGAAGTGAATTTTTGCCATAGACTAGGCAAAGCAAAAACCTCAGAAAACTGTTGATCTCTCCAGATTTTAAACCCTATGGTCTTTATTGCGATTACACAGTGTCCAGTCTCAATGTTTCAGGTAAGGTGTAGGGAAAGATATGGACAATGTTTTCCTTGCACACAAGAGGCCCCCTAAGGTATATTTAAAACTTTACGGTGTAAAAACAATTTACATGGGTCTTGGCTTTTTAAAATACTGCTTTTATCTTATTTTTTCACATTTTTTTGTCATTTCAGTGCAGCCAATCCTCTCACACTTCTATACAGTCACTACCTGTCTACAGTAAATTACTCTAGCATCATTGGCCTGGACCAATTCACAGATCATTCCGGTGCAATGTCTTTATGGTGTAGAAAGTGAAAAGAAAGGTCAGTGTCTACTAATATAAGAAGACCTTTGTATGCACATGTGCTAGTTTCCTAACATATAGGGTCGGTTCACCCCAAAATACATTGCTGGAAAGATGCGTTTTGGTCTAAGTATCCACACCTCAGGTAATCGCATTTCCCTTCTGCATTCCCGTGCAATCCAATGTGAACTGGCCCACTCACTGCGATGTGTGTGTGCTTGCTCAGTAATAGCACCAGAAGGCTTATTTAAGTTGTAATGTTACTTGGACAGATTGCTGAATGCTCTTCCACTAGTCCCTGATTTACTTGTGACCTGACCTGCTATGTTTGCCTTCTCACGTAAAACCTGGATTGCCTTTGACCTGGCTTTGGATTCTTACCTCCCGTTTGTGACCTTGGCCTGTGTTTTGGACTCAGTTTTGGTACTTTGCTGCCTGTCTGTGAATTTACCCTTATATCTTGTGCCTTATGTTCCTGTACCTTGCTGTCTGACTGTTGATGACTTTGGCCTGTATCCTGATGCTATCCCTGCTTTCTGATTTAATACTTCATTACCCAGCTGTTGACAACTACCAGGTTGTGTCCTGGCTAACAAACTAATTGGGTGCTACAATGTTCTTGCCTCTGATCCTTGTCCAGTGGTCCACAGTTGTCTTTGTCCTGCACCCAACAGCTAGCACTGCCTATAACAATGGTAATGGCATGCCACTTTATGTTCTCACATTTTCTGGCACCAATACAGGGGTGTTGGGCAAGAGGTGCTAGAGAAAAACAATCCCCACCAGGTACATACCAACCTAATTGTTCTTTTTGGTCTTCTCAAGACCTCCTGCTTTCTAGCTCCCCCATCACCTCCTCCCATGCTCGCTTCCAGGACTTTTCCAGAGCCTCTCCAATCCTATGGAACTCCTGTCAGATTCTCTCCTACTACTATTAGCTTTTAGGCCGCGTACAGACGATCAAATCGTGTGTACGGGCTAGCAGCCAGGTTTTTCCAGCAGACAAGTTTTAAAGCATGCTTTAAAACTTGTCTGCTGGAAACCCGTCCGTCCGACATGTCTGCTGGTTAGTACGCCTAACCAGCGAACAAAAATCTCCCACATGTGTCGAATGGATTCGACGCATGCGTGGAAGTATTTTACTTCCTGGAGTGGTAACGTGGCGAGGGGATTTTCGTCCGATGGTGTGTACACGCCATCGGACAAAAATCTGATGACACATGTCCGCTGCAAACGGTCCGTCGGACATGTTTGAGCGGACATGTCTCATCGTATGTACGCGGCCTTAGACGATCCCTGAAAGCCTTCTCTTCAGAGAAGCCTATCCTACCCACATCTAACAACTGTATTTTCATTTTCGCCATCTGCTCATCCCCACAGCTATTACCTTTTGTTCCACTTGACCTTCCCTTCTAGATTGTAAGCTCTAACAAGCAGGGCCCTCTGATCTTTCCTGTGTTGAATTGTATTGTAACTGTACTGCCTGCTCCCATGTTGTAAAGTGCTGCGCAAACTGTTGGTGCTATATACTGTAAATCCTGTATAATAATAATAATAGTAATAATAGATGACAAAATCTGTAAATGAAAAATCAGCAAGTCCTCTCACCAACTCCTGGAGGTGGCAATAGGCTCTTGAGGTGGAAGAGGCCTCTTTGGTCCTGTTCTGGATGCGCCTGCAACTCAAACGACTACAGTAAAGAAGCTAAAGGACTCTCTGATCTCTCAGCGGCGATCCCACAAGGTCAACAAGGCTGTCAGTGCTGCTGGATCTCTCAACCCCAGACTCTTTAGGACTAGCTCTGTCTCCTGCTCACACAGATAGGTCTGCATTCATGGACTCTTGCGGTGCCAAGAGAGTGGGCTTTTCCCAGTGAATTGGGGAGTCTATTGGGGCCTGTAGAGAGTCAGTTATACCAATAATTGGCTGCAGTTTTGGACTACATCTCCCAGGATTCCAGGTGCTCTGCAATGAAGTCTTCAGGCTCACTTGACTTGGATCTCAGAATGCTGGGCAGAGGAGGGTCATGAGTACCATGATGAAGTCACAAATGGGGAAAATAAGTAGACAAAAAGCAATGTCTCCATCTCCATAATGTCGTAGCCCAGTGTAGGTGTAGTCAACAACAGATTTGTAATGCTATAGAGTTGGAAAAAGTGCCAGAGATTGTTTCTAGCATCTGCCATGAAGATAAAAGTTAGATATGTTACTACATAGATGCCTAATGAAATACACATTGAGTGTGTTGTGTTCACAGTAGCCTTTTATTTGCACCAATGGATCTTGTATAAAGTAAAAGGCCCGCATTTACTGATTCTACTATTGTCTTAGGATAGTGATTTATGAGGTCTTGAATGAGATTTGTTCTTTTTATCAGTATTAGTAGTTCTCTCATCAGTTTTCTGGGAAACACCAACGATCCTGATATATGCATGTTTCAATAAAAATTACAGCATTTAATTATGATTTCCCTACAAGGATACTCTGACATGAAGATTCTATTAACAGTGGTTTTGCAGCCCCTGTAAAGATTTGGCTTGTTTGCAAAGCTGTTAGTTTGGCATTTCAAGGTTTTAGAATCATGTGTTTCCAAAAGCCATGATTCATGTGGCCTTTATTAAACATTTCCTATTGTTCAACATGAGACATCCACTTATTTGGAAACATCTTTATTCTTCCTCCATCATTCTCTGCTAATTAAGATCATAAAGCATTTTGCAAGCAGAGGTCTAGGCAGGCAGACAGTGCTCTTAATCATGTGCTAATGGAATGCTCCTGGCGATAATTACAAGGTAACAGTGTTTGCAATCTGTAATCAGAACTGTTCGGCTAATTAAATCAGGCATACCATATATTTTACAAATCCATATAGTTTTGCAGACTTGAAATGGCCACAAGTTCCAGCTATCAAACCAAATAAAAACGCTTAAATACCCCCAAAAATTTGACTTTCACTTGGTTTTACTGTAGTTTATTGTTTTTGCAACAATCATATTTCTAGTGTTGACAAAAGTGACATAAGTTCAATCAGGTTGGTTTTCTAGGCTGGATAGATAGGTCATCCAACACAATGAACACTAATATTACATATATTAAATTGAACATGCCAGTCAATATATGGCTGTGGAGTTGTTTTTTAAACTCAAGATTCTGAAGGTTTATAAAACCTACATTGAGAATTATTGTATATGTTTATAGAATTTGAATACTTTAAATCCAATTTGCCTCATTAAGTTTCCTTAAATGAGATTTCCGCTCAATATAAAAAAAAGAAAATTTGTTGCAAGACTTTCTTTCTAGTATTAGAGGACAGTTCCTATTTCCTATACTTTTGTTTTATATCATCATGATTTCCCTGATGTGCTTTTTAAAATTGTTATTAGTGCAAAGGCCTGCCTATATAATGTCCACCCTAAATCTTTTCCATTGAGATGAAAAAAGTCTACGGGTCCCATTTCATGTATTTAATATTTGCTTGACAGAATGATTAATCTTTTCTGAAGAACATATATCCATATGGATTTAATATTACACTGCTGCAGGTCGGGGGTCCTTATTCAGCTCAAATCCACAAAGGGTGCAGATCAAGCTCATGACTTCAAAACAATATCACATGTAAAACACCTTTATGCAAAAATTTTAAATCATCCATACTCTCAGGCCCCGTACACACGAGCAGACAGATTTGTTCAAATCGGTCGGACAGACCGATTTGAACAAATCTGTCTGCTGGGATGTATTGGTTTGATCGTGTACACACAATCAAACCAAAATCCCCGCCGGCAGACGGCGTGCTGACGTGTCGGTGACGTGGCGGTGCCGTTGACACCGCCACGTCACTGCACCAGGAAGTGAATTACTTCCACGCATGCGTCGAATCCATTCGACGCATGTGCGAGAAGATATGTCTGCTGGTTAGCGTACTAACCAGCAGACATATCGGGCCGACGGGTTCCCAGCCGACAGATTTGAAAGCATGCTTTGAAATCTGTCGGGTGGCCAAACCTGTCGGCTCGCCCGTACACACGATCGAATCTGTCTGCTGGGACGGTCGGGCCGACCGTTTCCAGCAGATAGATTTGATCGTGTGTACACGGCCTCAGACAACATCACAGGAAGCCCCAGGGAAGCCTAATGATGTGTTTCACTCTGCTGGAGCGATTATTCATAATATAAATATAATTAAATAACTAAGACATAAAATACTTCATTATATATATACAGTTGTGCTCATAAGTTTACATAATTTATGATTTCTTGACCATTTTTCAGAAAATATGAATGATAACCCAAAAACATTTCTTTCACTCATGGTTAGTGTTTGGCTGAAGCCAAAGTTTACATACCCTGGTGATGTTGGCCTGATAACATGCACACAAGTTGACACAAAGGGGTTTAAAGGGCTATTGAAAGTAACCATCCTCACTGGTGATCTATTTGCTTGTAATTAGTGTGTGTGTGTGTGTATAAAAGGTCAATGAGTTTCTGGACTCCTGAAAGACCCCTGTATCTTTCATCCAGTGCTGCACTGAAGTTTCTGGTTTCTGAGTCATGGGGAAAGCAAAAGAGTTGTCAAAGGATCTGTGGGAAAAGGTAGTGTATGAAACAGGAAAGGGATAAAAAAAATATATCCAAGTAATGGAGAATGCCAATCAGCAGTGTTCAAACTCTAATCAAGAAATGGAAAATGAGGGGTTCTGTTGAAACCATACCACGGTCAGGTAGACCAACTAATGTTTCACCCACAACTGCCAGGAAAATTGTTCTGAATGCAAAGAAAAACCCACAAATAACTTCGGGTGAAATACAGGACTCTCTGAAAACATGTGGTGTGGTTGTTTCAAGATGCACAATAAGGAGCCACTTGAAGAAAGATGGGCTGCATGGTCGAGTCGCCAGAAGAAAGCCATTACTACACAAATGTCACAAAGTATCCTGCTTACAATACACCAAACAGCACAGAGACAAGCCTCAATCCTTCTAGCAAAAAATCACTTGGAGTGAAGAGACCAAAATGTAGCTTTTTGGCCATAACCATAAACCATTTGGAGAGGAGTCAATAAGGCCTATGATGAAAGGTACACCATTCCTACTGTGAAACACGGAGGTGGATCGCTGATGACTACAAAAGCACAGGAAATTTGATTAAATTGATGGCAAGATGAATGCAGTATGTTATCAAAAAATACTGTAGGAACATTTTCATTCATCAGCCAGGAAGCTGCGCATGTGACGTACTTGGACATTCCAACATGACAATGATCCAAAACACAAGGCCAAGTCGACCCATCATTGGCTACAGCAGAATAAAGTGAAGGTTCTAGAGTGTTAGTGTCAGTCTCCTGACCTCAAAATCATTGAGCCACTCTGGGGAGATCTCAAACGTGCAGTTCAGCCCAAGAATTTACAGGAACTGGAGGGTTTTTGTCAAGAGTAATGGACATCTTTACCATCTGAGAAGATAAGGAACCTCATCCACAAATATAACAAAAGATTTCAAGCTGTCATTGATGTTAAAGGGGGCAATACATGGTATGTAAACTTTTAATCAGAGTCATTTGGGTAGTTTAGGTTGTGATTATGATTTAAAAAGAGTAAACATAGTTGATTGATAATAAATAGCTTCAGCCAAACACTAACCATGAGTGCACAAAAAGTTTTTGTGTTATCATTCATGTTCTCTGAAAAATGGCCAAGAAATCATAAATTCTCCCAGGGTATGTAAACTTATGAGCACAACTGCATATACATTTTATGAATAAATAAAATGCTTTACATGTGATATTGGTGTGCAGTCATCTGATATTTTCAAATGTGTTGTAATTTGTATGAGATATATTGTATCTTTCACATAGACAATCTAATCTCAGATGAAATATGGTATATTAATTGGCTGCAACATCCCACTGGATAACTCATAGGTGTTTACAGGCATATTAGAAGAGGAGCGTCTACAGGCTGAAAAACAAAAAACAAAAAAAACAGGAGAGGAATTTTGATTAGAAAAAACAATTGACACACCTAAATTCATGCAAATGTGTCTAAATATGTCAAAACACTACGCACATTAAGGCACATTTGAGCATTAATGCATTCCAATGGGCAGATTAAATTATTATTCTGGCCAACTAAATCAATTGACACCTAAACACTTAGTGCACCCTAACACTCTTAAACGTGTGTGCAATATGCGACTTTCGGCAAGTTTTTTAGAGCGACTTTTCTCCTGCCAGGATTTCTGGTGTTCAGAGGAGAAAAGCAAACACCCTGTGTGCATGAGGCCTAGTTCTTTAATACTCGATTCAAAGCTAACACTTTTTTTTCTGGCAACTGCATTTTAGTGTTCACTTTCTTTTCTCTGGTTATAATAAACCACTCTCAGAGAGAGAAGAACATTTCAGATGTTTCATTGGGTTGCAGCACACCTTCTTCATTTAGAAGATGTGAGTCCCCCTAACCTACAGTAGCAGGCTGTTTCACATTGTTAAAAATACAAAAACTGAATGCAATGGAAAGCGAAGCTTCACCCAAAAGGGGAATTTCCACTTTAAAGAGGATTTCCACCCAAATTTGGAACTTCCTTTTGTTCCACTCCTCACCCCCTTACATGCCACATTTGGCATGTAATTTTTTTTTGGGGGGGAGTGGGGGCTTCAGTAGGAGTGGGACTTCCTGTCCCACTTCCTGCTTCCGCCGAGGGGCTGGTTAGGTGATTAAGCCTTAATCGCCTACACCAGCCCCTCCCTGTAGGCGATCACATGGGACACTGACACGTCCCATGCGATCGCCTCTCCAATCAGCGGCGAGCCGCGCCGCGCGCGCATGCACAGTGGGTGCCCGGCCGTGAAGCCGAAGGTTGTCACGGCTGGGTGCCCACAGTCGGGATGGAGACGCCGGCCGGGGAGGGGGGAGAGGAGCGGAGCCCCGGTCGGCGCGTCGCTGGAACGCAGGAGCAGGTAAGTGAGTGTTTATTAAAAGCCAGCAGCTACACTTTTTGTAGCTGCTGACTTTTAATAAACACAATTTTTGGCTGGAACACCCCTTTAAGTCCTCCTCCCCGGCTATACGATCAGAAGAGAAAGTTCTCTTCCCCTCCACCTCCCTGCAGTCTTCTTTGACACGTAACAGTTCCTAGGAGACTGCAGGACCTTTCACAATGCGCAGTGGGCACGTCACAGCCAGATGCCCACAGTTAAGGTGGAGGTGGAAAGGACTGGGGTGAGCCCATCGCTGGATCGTAGGACTGGTCAGCGGCTGTCAATTAAAAGTCAGCAGCCACAGTTTTTGCACAGGAGACTGGAGCTCCTCTTTAAGCCTTGTTTTGGACTGTGCTCTTTTACGCACTCTGTTATTGTGTTCAAATAGGTTTATAACAATATCTCCCTAAAGGCTATTCAGATGCATAGTTTCAGTTGTGCCTTTCTGCATGCTGTGTAAAACAGTACTTTGTAATAACTGTAATGTAACCAGAGTTCAACAAATGTTATGTAGCTGTGAAATACTGTACTGCAGGCTATTCCTTTGTGTCCACTTCTCTTTATCTTGTTGAAAAAAAATATCCAAACCTTTTGGTTATAGTAGAAAAGTGAATAATATATTTACAAGAAAACAAGCCATGTATACAAGCAGAGCTCATAATTTTCCCTTAAGCACCAAGCACCATGAACCAAGCTCAAAGACAAGGGTGTATTTATATACAGAGACACAGAGGAGAAACTAGAAAGTCCTACCTGATAATACCTTCCAACAGCATAGCATTTAAGGTCCTACGGGCTGGATTAAATCTATTTGAGTCTCATGCCACTTTTATCATGCCATCCTTATGAATTTATATGACTATAGGCAAAGTGCAGTTATTAAAGCAAGCACATTAGAAAACTTAAAGTAAGACTAAAACTTTTTTTGTTGTTTTGTATAGTGTAAGAGGGAAAAAACCTCTATCGTGCTATTTTCTAGATGTCTCTATCCCTCTAGGGAGTTTCCTTTCACTTCCTGCTCTAAGGGTATAACAGAAAATCTCACAGAATAGGGAAACACGTGTCCCTACTGTTTAATTTAACCTTTACGTTTGTTTTGGTGAAAACTAAAACTTTGTTTCCCGACACTTTCAGTCTCGCTGATAGTAGTCATCAGAACAAAGAGCCATATGAAAAGTGTTTAATAAAGAGCCATATGCAAAGGGGTTCTTTTCCTTAGTAACTATATGTTAACCCCCGCTAGTGTGCCTATACTCAGACCGCACACTCCATCTGCAGCACAGAGCAAGCATCAACCTGATCAAACCCCAGGTATGAGACACCTGTAACCACCGAAGTATACTCCAGGCATTTATACAATATATGCCACAGACACTTGGTTGTCACGACTCATTGGAATGAACCTGAACCCCAAGAGATGAAAAATACTGAACCATCAAGGAGCTGTAACGTACCTAACATGAGACTTTGTCTCTTTTGAAATTTAATGTGAGAAACATCCCTCCACTACTGCATCCTAAAACTTTGAGGCATTAAGCCAGCCCAACCTAACCCTTCTAGTTGAACTAGTATTACTCCGCCAATGAACTTTCTCTTGAACAAAGATCTATGAATAAAAGTGGACATACTACTTAAATCCACCACAGCGGACTATATTAGAATATGTATGAGGACAGTCTGTATCCCTATCTGTCCTATATTTAACGGCTGCAGCCCAGTAAATACTTATTTTTCTCTGCCTACTCTGTCCCTAGATTTCTCTTCTTTCCAGCAACTCGAGCTCCAGAGGGCCAGGGAGGATAGCTTATCTCCTTTAATTAATATATATTTTCTTTACACATCCAGGGATTTTCCTGAGAGATAAACACCCTCCCTTGTTATCTGACGTCCGGATGGTCCCCCTATATGTTTTATGTAATGTCTATTTGTTATAACTGTGTGTGTCACAGTGTTAATCTGATTAAATACCCACATTAGTTCAGATTTCACTGTAATTAATTTTAGCACAAGCCTAGAAATCTTCTTCATATCAGGTGTTGTATATTTATTTAATAAACTTTATACTTTTGGATAATCCATATAGTCAGAGAATTCAAAATAGTCCTTCTTGATTTTCGGTCTCCTTTTGACTGGAATACCTTTATACATTCATTTTCTTAGTGCAGCAATGAAAACGTGGTCTAAGCATTCCACACTCTATTAAAAATTAAAAAACAAAATCTTTAACATACATTTTTAAATCGGATCCTTTGGTAAACGTATTGTGTGTATTTCTGCATTTTTCACATAGACAATTTAATTTGCAATACAAAAATAAAAAAGGCAAATGTACATAAAAGAAATGGACATATTTTATTGGTAATTGAAATTATGTTATTGGTTAATCTTGAACTACAAAATCAGTACAGTCGTACAGTCTGGAACTAGTGTGTAATACCCCTTACCCCAGCCTCAGTATATGGCCCGATTAGAAATTGCATTGAACAAAACCAGGGTGCAGTGACCTCAATGACAGACATGCAGACTGTTTTTATTTTTGTGAGCACTCATGTGTTTAGCTAATCAAGTCAAGCACAGTAAGCCATCTACATGTTGTAGAAAGTTATTAATGCCCCTTCTAGATCATAAGCTCTAACAAGCAGGGCCCTCTGATCCCTCCTGTATTGATTTGTATTGTGACTGTACTGTCTTCCCTGATGTAAAGCACTGCGCAAACTGTTGGCGCTATATAAATCCTGTATAATAATAATAATAATGCCACTTAAGTTTGAAAATAGAAAACATTTTTTATTTTATAGGACCTTAGATTTCATTGTTCATATTGCCTCAGCATCTGAAGCACAATTCACTTTATATACTTTTACAAAAAGTTTTAAAGAATAGCTCAAAGCGGAACTTCACTCCAAAGTCCAAAGCACTGTATCCTCTTATCCCCCTCTACTATTTTTGCCACTTTTTGGCACATCAACCGGAAGTTCTCCTCACCCCAGGATAAATAAGGGGTGGTTTTTGAATTCCCGATATCCCTGTACTATCTTGTCTGTTCCTATGGTTAGCTAGTCTATCCAAGCTCGGATAATATTAATGGTGATAATATGATAACAACTATGGGCCAGATTCACGAACACTTGCGCTGGAGTATTTGGATATGCGCCGCGTAACTGTGCTGATGCGCCGACGTTTCTATGTGCCCGTACCCACCAAACTAGATGCGCCCAATAACGGGTCATTTGCGACCGGCGGAACGTTCCGACGCCAGAGTATCGTCAGCGTTTATTTTCGCTGGCCGCATCAGTCGCGCCCATTGATTTCCCCTGCAAATATGCAAATGAGGGAGATTTCCCAATTCACGAACGGATTAGCACCATACGCTGGCTACATGCGCCGCGCGTATCTGATCCGTCCAGCGCAAAGTTATTTCTACAAAAGGCTGCTTTATCTTTACTCCAGACGGTCACAGGTCAGCAGGAGAGCAGCTACAGCAGCGTTACCGACGATAAGAGCTAGCTGAGCACCCCCACTTGCAAGGACAACACCTCTGTGTGCCAACATGCCAGGGGCACTCGTGGTCCTAGAACTACTGATGGGTCCCCTGGAACCAAGAAGGCGGGCACGTGAGAGGATATACCGCACTCGTATGAACCTCTTTGGCATGGGGGATGAGGAGGTGTATCGCCTATTCAGATTCAGCCCAGATGCAATACTTGAACTAACCACAACCCTGCAGGATGACATCACCAGCCCAACACACCGATCACAAGCAGTGCAGCCACTGGTGAAGGTACTGGCAACACTTCATTTCCTTGCAACTGGATCATTCCAGCGTACAAGTGGAGTGGTGGCTGGGATGTCACAGTCCTCCATAAGCAGATGTGTGCACCAGGTTGTCCCTGCAATCCTCAGACGCATGTCCAACCATTTCATCAGACCCACCACTGAGGAGCTGCGGCAGAAGGCAATGACAGATTTCTACAACATTGCCAGATTCCCACGCACTGTGGGGGCCATTGATTGCACACATGTGGCCCTACAGCCCCCCAGTGCCACAGAGCACATATACCGCAATCGGAAGCATTGGCATTCCATCAACGTACAGGTGATAGCCGATGCCCAACGCCTCATATGGCACGTCCGTGCCAAACACCCCGGGTCCAGCCATGACAGCTACATATACCGTCAGAGCCCCATCCCAGCAGAATTTAACCAGAACATGTATGGGGACAGCTGGCTGGTTGGTGAGTGACATGGGAGTCAGGCATGACTATCCCCTCCCGTCATGCACAACAGAAATCGCACATGCATGACTAACATTCTCCTGTCTTTTACCTTACAGGTGACTCTGCATATGCATTGGGACCCCATCTAATGACTCCTTTCCGGAACCCCCAAACCAGAGGAGAGAGAAGATACAATGAAGCACACATCAAAACCCGTGCAGTGGTGGAGCAAACATTTGGGCTCCTGAAGTCCCGTTTCCGATGCCTGGATAAGTCTGGGGGGGCCCTATTGTATTCCCCTACCTTTGTGTGTCAGATCATCGGTGCATGTTGCATACTACATAACTTTGCTATGAAAAAAGGCCTGCATATTGACATACGTGATGACCTGACCCCCGACCCACACAGTCCCCCCCTGCCAGAGGACACCCAGTCTGCTGATGGAAGAGCAGTCAGGAGGGTCCTCGCCGTAGGCATCTTTGGACACTAAACCAAAACATTACTAACACAGACAGTGCACGCATGTACACCACTGATGTCCCTAGATCACACACACCACATGCACATCGCATTGGATTAGCCCAAGTCCAGCATGTAGGAGTTGGGAGCAGTAACGCCGCGTCAAGGCCCCAATGATGTCACTGTCCATTCACACACCTTTCACACGTCATTCATTCAGCCGTGGGGTTCACTTCACCACCACGGCCGAGGGTGACACCCCTTACTTTCAGGAGTGCCACCCTCTCACATTCACACACCATTCACACTGTCCCCTGCACTCCTGACCGTGTGCAGTACAAAAAGAAATTATAAAGATCATATCCTGACCAATAAAAGAAAAATAATCTCATAACCTGAGAAAAAAATAAAATAAACTCATGACCTGAGTATGTCAAAAATAATAATATAAAACCAGCACCAAAAAAAAGGCCTCATCGGGGATGCCGGGGGCTTCTTCTGGGGGCCCCTCTCTGGCTCCGCAGCTGCCTGGATGGAGTGGGTGGGGGGGCATCTGGAGGTGGCTGATCCCCAGGTGGGCCACTCCTGGCAGGTGTGGCCTGCGTGCCCTCCAAGGCCCTGGCTATCCGTCCAAGATAACTGTTGGTCTGGGCCTGCATCCGGAGCTGACGGGTCATCTGGTAATGCTGGGCCCGCCGACTCAGCCTCCCCTGCTCACGGATGGCAGCACTGTTACCATGGATGGCAGCAGTGTTGGCCTGGACGGCTGCAGTGAGGTGCTGGATATCCCCCTGCACCTCCCCCAAAGTGGTGACCACTGCAGCGCAGTTAGAGCTGACATCCTGCACTGCGTTGCTGATGTTGGCAACGGAGCCCAGGCTGTCAGAGACTTTCTGCAAGTGGTCCGCTATGGCCCCCATTTGTTCTGTCTGTCTGGCGTGATCCCTTGCCAACTGATCCTGGACACCATCAGACACCCCCCTGGTCTTCTGGGTCGCCTTCCTGGGGCCCGAAGATGTATGTCCTCGGGTGGAAGGTGTCGCCCTTGAGGGGCTTCCAAGGATGGGGGAGGGGACGACAGACGGGCCAGGAGAAGGGGAGGAGACCGACAAGACCAAAGAAAAGTCCTGCTCTGCCACAGCAGGATCTTCCACAACCACCTCGGCAGGTGTGGTGTGGCCACTCTCCTCCTCAACAACCTCTTCACCACCCAGTGGCTCGGGCACATGATGGCGTGGGGGGGATGGGGTGGAATGCAGGCTGACAGATGATGGCCCAGCTCCGTCATCTGTGGATGACACAAAGCAGACACATGTTGGTGGTCCCACACACTTGGCACATGTACCCCCCCCCCCAAATGCAAAACATCAAATAGGGGATTATAAAACACTTACCTGTCCTTGTGCCTTCCTCCACGGAGTCATAGCCTGCGACCCCCTCCACCTGCTCCCTCTCCAGGCACCGAGCGACCACCTCCTCCTCTGCGGTCAGGGTGACAGGACATGGGGGACCACCACCTGTGCCCCTCTCATACCTCCTGATGGAGGCCACCTTGTCCCTCACCTTGCGCCGCAGGTCATTGATTTTCTTTTGTATGTCCCCAGCAGTCCGGGTGGAGTAGCCCAGGACATTGACCCTGGCAGCAATGGACTCCAGGATGCCCTGCTTCCTCTCCCGGCTGGTCTTGCGGCTTTTTTTGCCATGGAGAAATTCATTCTCCGTCTCCATAGCCGATATAATGACAGAGACCTCCTGGGTATTAAAATTGAGGTTCCTCCTCTCTCTGGGGGTAGCGGGAGCAGCCATCACAGAGCAAAAGTATCTTCCCTGGGGTGGGGGGAAACGGAACTACTTTTGCGCCGGAATGGCGTTTCCGCCAGCGCTTTTAAGCGCCCAGCGGAACGCATTGCGCTGACGTTTCCCAGGAAGTGGTGCCGACGGAAGTTGTGAGCATGCGCACAAGGGGGCGAGGGGAGCCGCACTCACTGCGCATGCTCCGTGGATGATGCGCTGAACGTAAGCCTCTGCGCCGGGCTCCGCCCATCATTTACATATGATCACACCCACTTCCACTTGCGTCGGGTTACGCCAGCGCATTATCGTTACTCTGGCGCAAGTTTACGCGCAACTGCTATGTGAATTACAGGAATTGCGCTGAAAGGGTCTTCAGAGTAACGTAAATGAGAAGCGTTACTCCAGAGGAAAGATACTCTCATCTACCTGAATCTGGCCCAATAGCTACAGTATAAAAAATAAACACAATGCTCAAAGAAGCGAAGGTCGTATCTATTTACAAAGAAAGTAGAACACTAATGTAAAAATAAAAAATAATATTACAGAGCATATAGAAATAAAAGAGCAGAGATGATAAGTTACATAAGTCTCTCTTCAATGTGCTGCATCTTAGCTGGGCTCAAGGAGAAAGCTGGCACGTGTATCTTATACCACTCACAAGCAACACCCATATTGCCACCCTGTATAGTTGTATGTCCAATGTGCAAAAAGCAGTAAACTATCAACATCTTATGTTGCTATCACAATATCCTTGTCAGAGACCCAGTGCAACAGACACTCACTTCGGGAGTCAGCAATGAATTTCCGGCCTGATAGAGCTAATGCGCATGCGTGGAGACCTAGACTGGGACGCGGTAGCACGCCCACACAAGTGCATGCTCATGCGCATGCACGCACACCCCGCCAATCCTGGCGCGCTGCGCCCTATTTAAACATGAATCTACTGAGTGTCAGTGCTGGATTGTCTTTCAGCTAGTACCTGTGTTCCTGTTTGCCTGCTATCGGATAGACCTGTTCTTAAAAATACCTGGCTTGTCTGACTACCCTTCTTGGATCTTCCTTGCCTGCTTCCCTACCTCTGCCTGTTGTACTGACCCCAGCCTGGACTTTAACCACGATCTTGCCTCTTGATTTGGTACCCTACTGCCTGTCCCCTGACGACTTTTGCCTGCACCTGTTTTTCCTATTTGATCTTCCCTGAACGGATCTGACGTCTGGTTTCTGCAGCTCCTGTGCTTAAAGAGGTTCCCAGTGCCTACAAGAGCCTCTTCCTGGATCAACAGGCACCTGCACCCTCTTGTGCCCCTACATTCCCTGTCATCACTTCCAGGGGGTCCAGGGGCCGGGACCGTGACTGTGTGAGAGGCCGCCCCCAGTTTCTCTGCTCTGCTGTAAGGTACGTGACAATCCTCCTGCAGAGGGCATTGATATACTGTGGGCAAATGCCTTGGCCCAGGTCAGCATTCCAGCAACAGCTGGACTTTTTGATGTTCTGGTTGCAGGCAAGGCAATTAGGCACTTTAATCTTCACATCACCAGGTGGTCTGAAGCAAAGCTCTGCTATTCCCATACCCCACCGCCAGGAGATATGCGTGAATACTTTTTCTAGGTGAAGAATTTTGAGATGCACTCTTCTGTTATATACACCCTGCTGGGTAATCCTGCTCAACTGGCATCCTAAGACTACCCCCTGCAGTTTCCAGATGACTTAAGTATAACCAGGTCTCAACAGAAAATATCTGATATTAAAAACATATTGTGCCTTCTAACACCCCTCTTGCCTGCAACCTTCTAGGTCTAGGAAATGTCACAGGTCCCAGCAGGTTGCAGGACCATTCACAAAGCCCAGTAAGGCATGCACATGTGCAGTGGACAACCGGGTGTGAATCTACAAGGAATCATAGCCAGCTGAGTGAAAAAGGGAAAAAAACTGCGCTGACTGAAAAAGTAACGAAAAAATAAAGTAAAAAGCAGCTACAAAAACAATGTGACAAACATAGAATACGAAATGGTGAAAATATAAGTAGCGCTAAAAGAAAAATGATCAGTGAAAATTATAATATAACACTCTAGATAATTGTGCATCAACTAAGGTGAATGTAAATAAATGTCCACTGGTTGATGAAGGAAACATCAAAGAAAATAAAAGTCTATCAATCATGGGTGTGTTGGCACGACATCAGCATGAAAGGAACATTCTGTACTTAAACATGGGAGTAGATGAAATACACTTACCAACTGTTGTTGATCTACTTGTCAGCGACAATAGATCAAAAGCACATAAGATAGACTCCAATCTGCTCGGTTGTAGAAATGCCCGGCTCTAGACTGCACACGGGGTGTCCAAAAGGTAGACAGTGATCCTGGAGTGGAATCTCACCGTGGAACCATAGGCTCAGGATGTAACAAATGGCAGACAAGCCTGGAGATCTACTGGAGTATGAAAAAAGGGTTTTCAAAACAGGTTATGTAAAAGAAACAAAAAAACATGCTCCGATGGTGCAGGTAAAAAGAGGGATAGGTTTTATTAAAAAAAAAAATACATAAAAGTAATCACTGGAATATATTAAAGATAAAAGCAATATGGGAGGTAAGTGTACCTAGTCCAACGCGTTTCGTCCTAGTGGACTTCAACAGGGGCCACTAGGACGAAACGCATTGGACTAGGTACACTTACCTCCTATATTGCTTTTATCTTTTATATATTCCAGTGATCACTTTTATGTAATTTTATTTATTTTTTAATAAAAACCTATCCCTCTTTTTACCTGCGCCATCGGAGCATGTTTTTTTGTTTCCTTTACATGACCTGTTTTAAAAACCCTTTTTTCATACTCCACGAGTGCACCTGTCTCTAAGAGGACATCCATCTTATTCTCAACATCCATTATCGTTTCGAAACAAGTAGATCTCCAGGCTTGTCTTCCATTTGTTACATCCTGAGATTCCACTCCAGGATCACTGTCTACCTTTTGGACGCCCCGTGTGCAGTCTACAGCCAGGCGTTTCTACAAAAAGCTGATTGGAGTCTATCTTATGCACTTTTGATCTATTGTCGTTGACAAGTAGATCAACAACAGTTGGTAAGAGTATTTCATCTACTCCCATGTTTAAGCGCAGAATGTTCCTTTCATGCTGATGTCGTGCCAACACACCCATGATTGATTAACTTTTGTTTTCTTTGATGTTTCCTTCATCAACCAGTGGACATTTATTTACATTCACCTTAGTTGATGCACAATTATCTAGAGTGTTATATTATCATTTTCACTGATCATTATTCTTTTAGCGCTAATCATAGCCAGCTGCCCACAGTAAAAATGCCAGCACAGGGGACCCAAAGACTGGTAAAGAACTGGTTTGGGTTAGGATGGCATTGGACCCCTGGACAGGTGATTGTTTGCTTTTTTTTTTGTTACAAATTTTTATTTTTTTACAAAAGTAAAAAGCATTGTGTACAAGGGGGGGATATCGATCTGCTAGCTGAATACAGAGATCATCAAAAAACAATCATGCCAAAGGACATGAACAAAACGATCAGCTACTGTGAACAACAGTAAGATCAAATGCCAGAGTATTGCTAGGTAGTTTTGTGGCATCTGCCCATGAATAGCTTTAACACAAAACAAAAAGAACATGTGGCTTTAGCCACAGAAAGAAGAGGGGTACTGCCCCAGTTATTTTTACAAAGAACAAAGAAGCGAGAATTAGCGAGGGGAGAAACAGAGTAGAAAGAGGGGGTCAGGAGAGGGAAGAAAGGGGACGAAGGGGTGGGAAGGATGGAATGAAAAAAAAAAGGGGGGGGAAGAGGGTATTGCCGGTCCGGTCCAAGGGAGGGTGCAAAGTACCTTATTCTGCTAAGCCAAGATCAAAGAGAGCTTTACCCTCCTCAAAATAGATGAACTTATTCCATAAGTTCCATGTTTTGGAATACACTTCACATTGTTGTGAGGTAAGGACCAAGTGCTCCATCTTGTTTAAATCTTCCACTTTCTTGATCCAGAGCCTGATGGATGTGCTTTGCATACTTTTCCAGATAGGGGGAATACACGATATAGCAGCATCAAGAAAATGGTGAAGTTTTGATTTTATATATATTTTGCTGGATATGTTGGAGGCATAAAGCAGGAAAATGGCCGGGTCATCCAGGAAAACATAATTGGTACATTTTTGAGTCAACCTAGAGACCTCTTTCCAAAAACCCATCAGTTTGGGGGTTTTGTAGCTGCAGACTTTAATTTTAATTTTTTTAACAGGTTCACTGCCTTTAAAGAGTAAATCATGCATGATTTGTTTTATTATGCTCCTGAAATCGATTTTACATATTAAAGGGAATATTTGATTATTTTCTTTCTCAACCCCCTCTTCTACTCCTCCCCCTCTCTTATACGCCCCCCTCTCTTATATGCCCCCCCCCCCTCTTTTCTACAAGCCTTTCAATCAAAGAGACAGTAGAAAAGCAAAATATTTCTGCTGTGATTACTCTTTAAAAAATGCATAATGCTCTGTGACACCGGTGCACTGAGTATTAAAAATTGATTCATAAAATATATATTTTTTTTTTATATAAATAAATAGTGTAAAAAAAAAGATACATTACTGCTCTAGTGTCAGCCAACTCTGTCATAATTGTGAACTAGAGATTCAATGAAAAAATTTAAGAGATCCTGGAATTAAGACGCACCCTATTTTCTGGATGGCATGAGAGCCATATTGGGAGCATGGGCAATGCTTTGGCTTAGATCTTTGTATTTCCAGCTCCTGTCCAATGCAGGCCTGAACATCATGGCTCTTTTACTGAGCTGATGTATGGGAAGTGTCATCTATCTCTACCAGTAGACTTCAGTAGCTAGGTTTCTTCACATTCTGGATCATATGGCTCCACATCACAATCATACATCAGGCATAGCTCCCAACTGTCCCTGATTTTGAGGGACTGTCCCCGACTTGTAACAAAGTCCTTCTGTCCCTCTTTCCCCCTATTTTTTTTACTAGTAATGGTGGCGATCTGCAATGTTTATTGTGACTGCAACATTGCAGCGAACAGATCGGACACTTTTGACACAATTTTGGGACCACTGACATCTATACAGCAATCATATAACAATAGCCACTGAGTACAGTATAAATGACACTGGCAGGGAAGGGGTTAAACACTAGGGGGTGATAAAGGGGTTAAATGTGTTTCCTCAGTGTGTTCTAACTGTAGGGGGGATGGGCTCACTAGAACATGACAGAGATCACTGCTCCCGATCACTGGGAGCAGTAGATCCCTGTCATGTTGCTAGACAGAACAGGGAAATCCCTTGTTTACATAGGCATCTCCCCGTTCTGCCTCTCCTCTTTGCAATCGCGGGCCACCAGAGAACATTGTGTTCACAGGACCGGCAGGCACACTCCCGCGGCGGGCGTGCATGCCTTCTAGACGGGAATTACCCATGCCATTCTGCTGACGTAAATCGGCGTGCAGCAGTCGGCAAGTGGTTAAACCCCATCGAAAATCTGTGGAATGACTTGAAGACTGTAGTCCACAAACAGTCACCATCAAATTTAACTGGACTTGAGCAGTTCTGCAAAGAAGGGTGGGGGAATATTGCAATGTCTAAAATTGTAAAATTAGAAGAGACATATCCCAACAGACTAAAGGCTGTAATTAAAGCAAAAGGTGGTTCAACAAAATACTGATGCAAGGGGGTGATTCCTTTTCCAACTCGGTGGTTCTGTTTTTTTTTTTTTCTGGCCTGTTGGTGTTATAGCTTTCTATATGTTATAAGTTGCATTGAGTAATAACAGTTGTATTAATCAAAAACTGTGTCTGTCTTCATTTCAGTCTGCAAGGCAACAACATGTGATTATTTTCTATACCCACTGTATGCTTATTTGTAAATGTTGCTCTGACACCATTTTACCAAATGAACATTGTAAAGATGAGACATGTCATGAAGATTACAATATTCAGTCTTCAGACTGAGCCACGTTTAATTGTCTCTAAAAGCCAATAAAACCATGTATAATTGGCTTGTCTTTTCTGATGAATATTAACACTTCTGAGGATTTACAAAATTAGAGCTATAATAATGTGTATAATAACACTGCAGTGGAAATTCTGTGATCAGAAAATATGACTACATGCCAGACTATAAAGTGATTTCCACTTATAGAGGGTTATTTACTAAACCTGGAGAGTGCAATATCTGGTGCAGCTCTTCATAGAAACCAATCAGCTTTCAGGTTTTATAGTAAAAAGGTAATTGAACAAGCCAAAGTTAGATACTGATTGGCTAGCCTGCACAGCTGCACTATATTCTGAGTGCACCAAGTTTAGTAAATCTACCCTATAATGTAATTTCATCAATAAAGACTCACAGCAGCAGCATTGCTTGAGGTTGTTAAAGAGGAGTTCCACCCTGTCCCCCCCCCCCCCCCCAAATGAAAATTGAAAACATTTTTTTTTATACTCACCAGAAAGGGCCGTTGCTATGCAGAACTAGCTATTCTGCCTCTTCCTCCACTGCGGTGGATCTTCTGCCACGTCCTCCGTCGCGGTGTCTTCTGGTGAATGGGGCGCGCTGCCTTCTGGGAACTGTGTATATCCCAGGAGGCAACCGCCCATTCACAAAGTGCTGCACGAGTTCCACATGCGCAGTAGGAAACGGGCAGTGAAGCCGTAAGGCTTCACTGTCCGTTTCCCTTAGTGAGGACGGAGGTGCTAGGACCGATCTATCGCCGTCGGGGGGCCGACATCACGGGCAACTAGGACAGGTAAGTGTCCTTATTAAAAGTCAGCAGCTACAGTGTTAGTAGCTTCTGACTTTTTAAAAAAAGAAATCGCAGGTGGAATCCCGCTTTAAATTTCTGACTTTTCTGCACTGAAGTCGGGCTGACTCCTTATCACCTATACTGGAAGACACGGGTTACTGGATTTTGCACATTGTCAGTACTTTTTTTTTTATTAAACACTGTGCATATGGCTCTTTGACTGTTTATATAATTAGTGAAAATGCAGTGATTCATTCGCAATCCTGATTGATCCTAGAGTGATGAATAGATACATGGTAAGTATAACAACACAAAGAACTGTCTCTTGGAAAAAAAAGATCTAAACCAGGCAAATCTTCAGCATGTACTGTATAGGTGGCAAAGCTGACTCCTGTGGCCAACAGCCTCTCTTATTGAATGTGCTGTATGAATCTAAATATTTAATCATAGTATGACATGCATAGCCTAGAGCAAACATTTACTGGTTGCTGCATGCAGCATATTTAATATTCTATCAACCATTGACCAGTACGATGCAGTTTATAATATCTCATAGCTTTTTTAGAACCTAAATATTCTTGGCTGCAGTGCAGTAGAAAATGAGCTTGTTAAAATAACTTGCTGCATGTTACTTACTGACCATTATTTTACTCTGTGCCCCTTTGTTACTTGACCGTATGTAAGGTAGCCATCAAAATTATTGGTTTACCCAATCTCCCTACAAAATATATGACATGGGCATTGTAAAAGTATGTCCACACTGCCATCCAGTGGTAAAGCTAAGAACTGTCCACAGAATATTTTCGTCTATTAACCCATGTTAAAATTATTGGTATGTTTAAGTCTCATTGCATTTATGATGTCAAGCTTCTATAAGGTTTAGTGTTCCAATTCAACAAATATTGTATTCACGAAATTTAAGAAATAAATATAGCAGAAACAAATTTTAGCTTCAAGCTTTAATTATTATACAGTATAAAGTACAATAGATTTAATAACAGCAACGAGGTTGATTTGCTAAAATCAGGTACTGATGTGCATTGTACCCAATCAGCTTCTCAGAGCCGGTTCACACTACTGCGGCCTGTGTCGTCCCAAGTTGCGTGACGTAAAATTACATGTTAGTCAATGAGAGCCGTCGCTCCGACTTCAGGAAAGGTTCTTGTACTACTTCTAGGCTAAGGTGACCAGATTTTTAAAATGAAATCCGGGGACATATTTTTTCTTTACTAGTGATGGCGGCAATCAGCGACTCTCTGCCCATCGCTGCCCGCCTCACAGCCTCTCAAGTCTCACTCTCCGGGCCCCGGCTACTACTGGGTGGGGAGCGGAGGAAGATCACTCTGCCAGGGAAGGCAAGGAGATAGGCAGGTGGCTGGCCAGGATTTAAGCCAAGGCAGAGGAACATGTGAGTGAAGCTGAATGGGCATGTGCCTGAAACTGAAGAAATATTCCCTCCGCTCCGACCAGCACATGATCATCAGAAAGGGGCACGGATAATGGGAAAAATACAACCCCCCTATGCTAGTAGGCACGGCGGAGCGGGTGGGTGTAATTCTTTTTTTTTTTTTCATTTTAATTCTGCACTAACGGTCTTTGAAATTGCCCTGCCCCCTATTAAATCCAATCCAGGGACAAAACCGGGGACAGACTTGGTCCGGGGACAGTGTCCTCAATCAGGGTACTGTCGCCTGAAACTGGGGATGTCTGGTCACCCTATTCTAGGCGACTTGTACCCATTGATTTCAATGGAAGTCGCCTCCAAATCGGATCTCCTGTCTTAACTGAAGCAACTTTACAGGAAGAGAAACTAGTTTTCTCAGGCAAACCCCTCCCTCCCACAGAGCTGATTACTGTTTGATTGGCCACTGGCAAAGTCGCCTGTCCTGGAGGCGATTTGAAGTCGCCTTGTAAGTCGCCCCAAGTCGTGCTGAAGTTGCCTCGCAAAGTCACGCTTCAGGGCCGTTTAAAGGAATTTGGGGGCCCCAAGCGAAATGAACATGGAGGCCCAACCAACCCCCCTCCCCCCACACGAACGCATGCACGCAAAGCTTCCCCATGTTCTTTTTACTCCCCCTCCCTCCCTATGTTCTTTTTACGCCCCCTACTGGGTCTATACCGTGTGGCAGGAGATTCAGTTTTCTGTTCCTGGCCGGACTGAAAGGAAGTGAGCACTCAGTGTGCACTTCCTGTCAGTCCGGCCGGAAACAGGAAACTGAATTCCGTCCGGAGTCCGGACTGACAGGAGAAAGAAAGAGGAGCTCGGCCACACTACAGAGAAGGGGAAATGACAAATCAACGCAGCAGTGCTGCAGGCTCTCAATAGAGCGCTCAGGCGGCTGCAGCATATAGGGAGCGCGGCAGGGGCACTTTTTGGGGCCCCATGCCAGCTCGGGGCCCCAAGCAATTGCTTGGTTTGCCTGTCTAGTAGCAATAGGCCTGGTCGCGTTGCCCCTGTGTGAACCGTCTCTAACTCCAGCTTGTTCAAACTGCAGAGCTGCACCAGATTTTGCACTCTCCAGTTTTAGTAAATCAACCACAATCACAAGTTTGTTGCTCGTTACAGTAATAAACTATAGTCTGTCCCATATAATTTTTTGGTGTTTTCTCCTTCTGCCCACAGGCAAGATCAGGTACTATGATCAGTTTGACATTGATTCCCTATTTTTCCACTCCATATTAACATTTTCAGTATTTAAAAAGCAAAAAAGTCAGTCATATATCCCTGCATGTCTTTTAAACTGAGTCTCTTTTGCCACTGTTAGCCCAAGATCTGGGTTTCCTATCCTTCACAGGAAAATTCAGGCCATGGTAGAACTTGCATTTGTTATACAGTAAATGCAGCATTTAAATGGATCCCTGGGATCATCTTGCCATGCTCAATTTCATTACTTTGACAAAAAGCATCCTGTAAATGAGGACTAAGGCCTGATTCAGACCTATGCATTTTGCAGATTTGCACTACAAAACGTGTTCCATAGGAAACCATGTTAAATGGACTTTAGTGCAAATCTGCAAAATGCAAAAAATGCATAGGTGTGAATCAGGCCTTATAATCGTCATTTGTCTTTACCAGCATTTAATACCAGCAGCCAGAGCTTGCAAATTGAATAATTGCCTATTCCTGAAATGTTTAAGTTGGTAACAGGGTCTTTTTAAAATTTCAGCATTTATACATTCCAATTGCCAGAACAAATTACTTATTCTGGCTAATAGAATCCATAAACACTCAAATGCTGGACACACCTAAACGCTTGTGCAAGACACTGCGTCACTTTAACTGACAATTGCGCGGTCGTGCGACGCTGTACTCAAATAGAGCTTTGGTGGTATTTGATTACCTCTCCGTTTTTAATTTTTTGCGCTATAAACAAAAGAAGAGCGACAATTTTGAAAAAAAACACAATGGGCCAGATTCAGATACACTTAATTTTGCGCTGCGTAATCAAAATACTCTACGCTGCCGTATTTTACCAGGCTCTAAATGGAATTCTGGTAGATTTTTGCCCGTACGCTACGGCGGCGTAGTCTATTTCTCGCCGCGTATTCGAAATACGCGATTAGGGGGCGTGAAGCATTTAAATTAAGCGCGTCCCCGCGGCGATCGAACTGCGCATGCTCCGTTCAGAATTTTCCCGCTGTGCATTGCGCGAAATCACGTCAATACGTCATTCGTTGTTTGAGTAGCGTCGTTTACGAACATTCCTATTCCCGGACGACTTACGTAAAAAATAATAAAAGACGTCGGAAAACGTAGAAATTCGACGCGGGAACGACGGCCATACTTAACATGGGCTGTCTAATATTAGAGCAGCAAAAAGCTGGTATAGTGTTACGCAAAAAAAAGATGACTAAAGATGCCGTAAGAGATTGCGATTGAAGATCGTAATTTCTGGGATCGCCGGCAAAAGCTCATTAGCATACCCCGACGCGGAAAACGACGGGAAGTCCACCCAGTGGCCGCAATTTTATTGCAGCGTAGATCCGAAGGCGTAGGAACAGGTAATCCAGTCGAATTGAAGCCCGCAGCCGTCTATTCATGGTTTGAGATTTCCGACTAGCTAAAAAACGCGCGTAATTTGAAATTACTCCAGTCTAACACCAGTTAGACAGGAGTTACGGCTCTCTGAATCTGGCCCAATATCTTTTACTTTTAGCTATAATAAATACGGTATCCCAATATTTTTTTATTTTTTATGTTTAGACCAATATGTATTTTTCTACATATTTTTGGTTAAAATCGAAATAAGCGTATATTGATTGGTTTGCACAAAAGTAGTGTCTACAAAATAGGGGATAGATTTATGGCATTTTTTATTTTTTTATTTTACTAGCATTGGCGGCGATCTGCTATTTTTTTTTGCACTGCAACATTATGGCGGACACATCAGACACTTTTAACAAATTTTTGGGACCATTGACAATTTTACAGCGATTAGTGCTATAAAAATGCACGGATTACTGTAAAAATGTCACTGACAGGGAAGCGGTTGACACTAGGGGGTGATCAAGGGGTTAACTGTGTTCACTCTCTGTGTTCTAACTAAAGGGAGATTGGACTTACTAGGGGAAATGATAGATCACTGTTCATACTTAGTATTAACACATGATCAGTTATTTCTCCCCGGATCTGTCTGTTTAAGCAGACAGATCTCGGCTCTCGCTGTCTTATGAGCAATCGCTGGTGTCCAACGGTCATCATGCCAGCCGGGCACTCACATCTGCTCCGGGGGCGAGCAGCGGGCCCCTAGTGGCCACAGGGTGAAGCACCGTAACATAACATTGTTTCGTCAAGCTGTGCCATGCTGCTGCAGTAAAACTGCAGTGGCTGTTCGGCAAGTGGTTAACTCAGTTTTGTCTTTTAGATTTAGCAGGAATTCTGTGAGTTATGTTGTATTTGTGTCTGCTTATAATGATTTTATTGTAATTTTAGCCAAATATAGCTTTAATATTTTCTTATTTTCTTAGGGGGGAGGCTGTCAGGTAGTCTGTATGGGGGGGCCTGGGATTTCTATCAGCAACCCTGCTGATCACTACACCTGTTCAAAGGGCCATGTTTATCCACCCAGGAGGCACAGGTGGTCTGGGCATCCAGCCTGTTAAAAATCAATGACAAGCAGATGACTACACAGTTCTTCACATGAATCCCTGCTTGTACAGACTGTGTTCTGAGCTGTGCATTACAGATGTACATTTGCATGTGAAGATCAAAGGCCATCCACCTATCATTGAATTTAACAGGTTGACTGTTTGCAGCTGCACAAATCACCTGTTTTGGAAGATAGACAGCCCACTGTTTGGGTATATGAGTCATATGAAAGAGCCCTGCTCCTTTATGAAGCTTTGTGAATTGAGCCTTCTGACGGACTGCTATAACAAAAAAAATTCTACCTTCAAGAAATTGTAATGATGAGGGCCAGGGTTTAATTTGTTTTAGGCTACTGCTTTGATAAGGTACTATCTATTCCATATTCATATTTACAGTAACATATGTAGTCTAGGAGCTGGTTACTCGCTAACTAACTTATATTTATATCTCTTGAAGACCCATAGTTTCTGGCTCTGTTCCTGCCATTCAAAATCCAACAGGTAGAATAAGATCCCCAACTGATGCGTTCAACTTGCAGACATAGGCATGAAAGCACAGATTCCCCAAGAGATTTAGGAAACCTTGATTTTTTTCACTTATGATTATTTAAATTTGTTACTAGTGAATGCCCTATATATTTGCTTCAGCACTTGATTTGGATGTACTTTAAAACACACTTGGCTATGATATAATATTATAGTTCATTGCATTACATATAAATAAACTTAGAAGTAAAGGTGTTGGCGCTTTAATACATTGCATAATCTAGTGAACCAAAGTATATAATGTAAATAACATATTCAAACTTAAAAGAGAAGCATGTTTTTTTTTCCAGAGTGAACCGAGCGTTAGAACAAACACCATCAATGGCTCAGTTCTCACAGTTCCCCAAGCAGAGAGCTGCTGACTGCCAGACAGCAGCTCTCCACTGTGCCCCCCCCCCCTCGCTCACTGAGCAGTAAAGGTGGGGAAGCGGCCATCTCAGCCTCTCAGCGGCTCACTGAGAGGCTGAGATGGGTATCATTCCAGGCACCTAACGGATCCAGACTTTATTACGGTGATGACGCAGTGCCTGGACTGATTTCTGTGACATCAGCAGATAGCGGACTTCAGCAGGATCTCTGCTGAAAATGGGTCACAGGAGTGCAAAACGAATTGCACTCCTGTGATCCATGGAGAAGACCAGCTTCTTTACATGTTCTGACTACCAATGTATTTATTTACTGTAGTGTCTGTTTAAACTTTGTTATCTAAGTAATGGAGTCAATCCAAATAGTTGGGTGGTTTCCAATTTCCCATGCTCTACAACCGTGTCCATGTTCATCCAATCCCCCCATAGGGAAGATCAGAGATATGACAGGGCGGTCCCTGTCAGATCCTCACAGGATCCGTACATGGGAAAGGGCCCTTTCACCTAAGGGCACAAGGCCAATCAAACTCAGAATCTCAAACAGAAGACCATTAGTGTCCACTTCATTATCTGTTTGTCTTTAATGGAAAATAAAAGGAAGGGAGGAAACACAAGAATGGGCCAATGTAAATAATACACTAATCAGCAGCTCCACCAAGAGCAGCAGCGAGACAGACACCAAACCAACTGGTTAATCATGTGTAGCGGGGTCATCTTATCAGAGACTATTGATAAGCTTGAATCCCCACTGGAGCTCTGCCACACCTGTACATAGGTTAAGATATCTTTAAGAAGCTATGCATTGTGGGTCCAGAAGTACCGGGAGATATGGACTCCATTGACACATGAACATAGAAACAGACTACACTTCCCACAATGCCGTGCCTAATCGGAACATGTGATACCTCCGCAAAGACTTATGGGGGAGGTTACTTAAGGACAGGGAGGGGCTTTTTCTCGCTCTCTCTGGACCTGCCTCTTCTCCTCTGCGGAGCTGTGTAGAGCTCCACAGTCAAGCTGAATTCATCGGGAGGCCAACCATCCTAAGAGAAGCAAGACCGAGGAGTGTCCAGCCTGCTTCCAGAAGACCGGAAAGGCTCATCAGCTGCCGACTAGAAGGACAGTGGGAGCCTGATACCAGAGTCGCGTGTTGCCGAGTAGTGACTGACAGACGCAATCTCTGTGGAGAAGAGCTCAGGCGGACCAGGCCTGTATCGGGTGAGAGGGCACCTGCCCAACCATTCAATCCCAACACTTGAAGTATAAGTTAGTGCCAATTTGCAGGCCGGAGGCACATGTTTGACCATTGACTGAACCAGAGAGGCTTACTAAGTCGAGTGTGGCCCTGCAGGATTGATCGGCGCTGGCTCGCGATCAGTCTATCATCATTTGTATTCATCGTTATTTTATTGACTGAGTTTATTTCATCCCCTACCCCCCTTTTTGGATTACAAAGTTAAGAAGTGCACCAACGGCCACAACGTTAGACTGCGTTTAATCACTTGCTTACTGGGCACATATACCCCCCTCCTGCCCAGGTGAAATTTTAGCTTCCGGCACTGCGTCGCTTTAACTGACAATTGCGCGGTCGTGCGACGTGGCTCCCAAACAAAATTGACGTCCTTTTTTCCCCACAAGTAGAGCTTTCTTTTGGTGGTATTTGATCGCCTGTGCGGTTTTTATTTTTTGCGCTATAAACAAAAAAGAGCGACAATTTTGAAAAAAAATACATCTTTTTTACTTGTTGCTATAATAAATATCCCATTTTTTTTTTAAAAAACACATCATTTTTTTCTCAGTTTAGGGCGATACGTATTCTACATATTTTTGGTTAAAAAAAAAATCGCAATAAGTTATAGCGCCTACAAAATAGGGGACAGAATTGTTATTTTTTATAAAAAAAAAATCTAGAAATGGCGGCAATCTGCGATTTTTATTGGGACTACGACGTTATGGCGGACACATCGGACACTTTTGACACATTTTTGGTGCCATTCACATTTATACTGCGATCAGTGCTATAAATATGCACTAATTACTGTATAAATGTGACTGGCATTGAAGGGGTTAACTCTAGGGGATGAGGAAGGGGTTAAATGTATTCCCTGCATTGGGTTCTAACTGTAGGTGGAGGGGGGTGACTGGGGGAGGTGACCGATCTGTGTCCCTATGTACAAGGGACACAGATCAGTCTCCTCTTCAGAGACAGGGCGCTGTCTCTGTGTGAGCCGGCAATGAGAGATGATCTCATATGTTTACATATGAGATCATCTCTCATTGGCCGCACAGATCGCATCGCAAATGGCCTCTATGATTGGCCGTTCGCGGCGATCTGTAATTGGCTGTGTCCAAGGGACAGAGTTTCCCCGCTGTGTGCTCTGGAGCACACGGGGAACGCCCTAAGGGGCGGACGTCAATTGACGTCCAGTTGGATTTTCAGGTCCGCACTGTAGCCGTCATTCTGCTATAGCGCGGGTCTGAAGTAGTTAAAGGATCCTTAGAAGCTGTTGAGCCAGGCCAGGCTAGAAACTCTTTTGCATTAACTATTCTGCAGGATTGCCCGTTAGAGGGAGCTCGCGAACATAGACTGTCTGTAGTAACTGTAGTTAAATAGTATTACCTTTAGTTTAATTACCAACTCTCGCAAGGGCCCTTGCAGAGTTTTTGTGTTAATACCTGTGTGTTGTTATCATTGATCATTCAAACCCCTTACATCTCTTTACCATATCAACAGTAAAGTTATTCTCTTGGTTTGAATATATATATATATATATTGTGAGACGTGTGTTTATTCCTGGGAGTCGCCAACAAAAGAAAAGGTAACAATATTATTGTATCACCAATGCATGTCTTATGTATGCTATTGTGGCTCCAGCTAAGTAGGGGCCACAATACTATTGTACCCATTAGGTGTGCCAAGGAAGGGTTCAAGCCAGTTAAAAGGGGATGAATTAACCTTTTGAGAGTAGATCCCAAAATCTAACCAGTGGCTCCTGAGGGGGTAGCGCTACACATGCCTCCAGAACCATTACAAATATTGAGAATAAGTTACTGAACAAGGGTCTAATCTTTGCCTGTTTTTGATGCACTTTTTTTTAGATACTTGACATTGATTGTGCTCTACAGATACCCAGACCCATGCCAACACTTTCACCAGGATTCTGAAAGAAATCAAATTCCATACAGTTGAAATGTTATTAAGCTGGTTGAACAGGGTATAAAACCGATCAGTTGGTCAAATTTATCCATGGGGAATCGCCTTTCGAACATCAGTGAGGCTTGAGTGTGAAGCCCCCTCAGGCTATCTGTAATGACAGTACCTTAGATAGGGGTGGCACTATTGTCATCTTATGACAAGATACAACATCAGTGATCTATATCTATATAGCTTACGCTCTAGAGAGTAGGGCTATCCATACATTTATAGATTTTTCTCGTTCAGCCCACAGGCTGACAAAGATAAATCTAGAGGACTCCACCATCCCGTGTACACAATGTGGACTGAGTAGTCTCCGCTGTTGACTATTATATTCAAGCAGCTGCAATATTTGCATCTTGATTGGAGGCAGTCACTGTTAGTTACTGTTTAACCAATAGTGTTCCACCAGGCTCCTCTAATTTTTCAGTTGAAATTTGTCAAAACAGATGGTGCTGTCAGGGCCAGACACAGCTCAATTTTTGGCTAGGTCAACAGGAATGCTTGCATTGATTATTTCTTGAAATATTGGATGCCTTAATTGATTCACAAATACTTTCAGCTGGGAGCCACATCCATTCACTCTTGAGAAGAGGAGAATAAGGGGGATATGATCAACATGTACAAATATATAAGAGGTCCATATAGTGAACTTGGTGTTGAGTTATTCACTTTAAGATCAACACTGAGGACAAGGGGGCACTCTTTACGTCTGGAGGAAAAAAGATTTCACCTCCAAATACGGAAAGGTTTCTTCACAGTAAGAGCTGTGAAAATGTGGAACAGACTCCCTCCAGAGTTGGTTCTGGCCAGCTCAGTAGATTGCTTTAAGAAGGGCCTGGATTCTTTCCTAAATGCACATAATATAACTGAGTACTAAGTTTTGTAGGTAAAGTTGATCCGGGGTAAATCCGATTGCCTCTCGGGGGATCAGGAAGGAATTTTTTTCCCTCCTGTAGCGAATTGGATCATGCTCCGCTGTTTTTTTTTGCCTTCCTCTGGATCAACTGGGGGTATGAAGTTGGGTGTATGGGATTGTACTGTGTTTTATTTTGTTTGTTTCTTTTTTTATGGTTGAACTGGATGGACTTGTGCCTTTTTTCAACCTACCGTAACTATGTAACTATGTAACATGTATTTCCTATTTGAATTGGCTACAGATTATTTGCTGACTTACTTCTAATGTTTAAAAATGTATATTAGGTTAGCATCACCTAATATGTGTTTCACTTTGGTGTAAATACTTTTTCCTCTAATCTTAAGACTCTTTAACCACTTCAGCCCTGGACCATTTTGCTGGTCAATGACCGGCCCACTTTTTGCGATTCGATACTGTGTCGCTTTAACTGACAATTGCGCGGTCCCCAAACAAAATTGGCGTCCTTTTGTTTCCCACAAATAGAGCTTTCTTTTGGTGGTATTTGATCACCTCTGCGGTTTTTATTTTTTGCGCAAAAAGCAAAAATAGTGCGACAATTTTGAAAAAAAATTAATATTTTTTATTTTTTGCTGTCAAATATATCCCCCAAAAATATATAAAAAAATATATAAAAAAATTGCAATAAGCGTTTATTGATTGGTTTGCGCAAAAGTTATAGTGTTTACAAAATAGGGGATAGATTTATGGCATTTTTATAAAAAAAAAATTTTTTACTTAGTAATAGCGGCGATCTGTGATTTTTATCGGTACTGCGACCTTATGGCGGACACTTCAGACACTTTTGACAAATTTTTGGGACCCTTGGCATTTTTATAGCGATCAGTGCTATAAAAATGCATTATAAAAAATAAAAAATAAAAGGGGTGCAGCGCTAGAGACACTTTATATTCGAAAAATTGTTATGATACAACATTCGTGAATAAATGGAGACTCTAATATCCAATAAAAAAATATAAAATAAAAATAAAAATAAAACACACCTTGCTGGGAACCTAAAATTCTCTAGCATAAATAGTGAAACAAACCAATACTGAAGGCCAGTTGTAATCTTAATAGTGAAAAAAGATCAACAGAACTAAGCAATAACACCAATCATATGTGATATATAGCTGGAGGTATATATTAATGAAAAAAGAAAAAAAGAAAAATAGAGAAAAAAAGTTTTAAAGTTTTAATAAATTATTAAGGGATCTAGTAATAAAGTCCGATGTCAATCTTTGTAATGAAAAAGATGTGAGGAAAAGAACCAGGTGAATTCCAATGCTCATCAATTGGAGAAGGAGAAAGCACACCCTATATCCGTGAAGTAAGAATGCCTGCTTACCACAAGGGAAGACTGTTTTGCACCAGTCTTATGAAGCACAAGGACATCCGGTCTCCCCAGGACCAAGCAGCATGAATCTTTACTGACACTCAGCGAAGGCTCCAAGGCGGGTGCATGGATAATAAACAATAGAAAGGGAGACTCTCATAGCGTATTACGTATAAAACAAATGGGCTTTAATAAGTCTTGCACTTACATGAATTCGATGTAAAAACGGCATGTAACAATTGCGATGTTCGATGCAAAAACGATATATAACAATTGCGATCTTTTCGATCCAAAATCCGATACCTCTCGCTATTCGACTGGAAAACTCTGCCTGCGTACAGGACCAATGCATTGATTACTGTAAAAATGTCACTGGCAGGGAAGGGGTTAACACTAGGGGGCAAGGAAAGGGTTAATTATGTCCCCTTACTGTGTTTAATTTATATTACGTGATTTTGCGCAGCCGAGCCGACCTGCCGCCGTAAAACTATGGTGGGCGGTCGGCAAGTGGTTAAACTGTTGTAGTGGAGTGCCAATTTAGTCCCCATGCTCTGATGTAGGTGCAGGCCCCTTAACCACTTAAGCCCCGAGCCTGTTTTTCAGATTCGGTGTTTACGAGACTAAAATATTTTTGCTATAAAATTAATTAAAACCCCCAAACATTATATATATTTTTTTTATAACACCCTAGAGAATAAAATGGCAGTCATTGCAATACTTTTTGTCACACCGTATTTGCGCAGCGGTCTTACAAGCGCACTTTTGGGAAAAATTCACTTTTTTTAAATTAAAAAATAAGACAACAATAAATTTAGCCTAATTTTTTTACATATTGTGAAAGATAATGTTACGTCGAGTAAAATGATACCCAACATGTCACGCTTAAAAATTCTGCCTGCTCGTGGCATGGCGTCAAACTTTTACCCTTAAAAATCTCGATAGGCGACGTTTAAAAAATTCTATAGGTTGCATTTTTTGAGTAACAGAGGAGGTCTAGGGCTAGAATTATTGCTCTAACTCTAATGATCGCGAAGATACCTCACTTGTGTGGTTTAAACACCGTTTTCATATGCGGGTGCTACTCGCGTATGCGTTCGCTTCTGCACGCAAGCTCGTCGGGACGGGGCGCTTTAAAAAATGTTTTATTTTGTTTTAGGATTTATTTTTATTTAATTTACTATTTTTAACACTAAAATAAAAAAAATAAAAAATTATCACTTTTATTCCTATTACAAGGAATGTAAAGATCCCTTGTAATAGAAAAAAGCATGACAGGTCCTCTTTAATATGAGATCTGGGGTCAAAAAGACCTCAGATCTCATATTTAGGCTTAAATAAAAAAAAAGACATTTTACCTTTTGAAAAAAGGTAAACAAAAAAATTATCTCTTTAAGATGCTGGGCGGGACTGACGTTTTGACGTCACTTCCGCCCAGCAGAGCTATGGGGACGGGTGGGTGCCATGTTGGCCTCACTCGCATGCCCACACAGCAGCCAAGCGGACCCGATCGCCTCCGCCGCTACCGACGGCTACGGTAAGCGGCGGAGGGCGTGGGAGAGAGCGGCGGGAGGGGGGCCCTCTCCCGCCACCGATAACGGCGATCTCGCGGCGAATCCGCCACAGAGACCGCTGTTATCGTTGACAGGACCGCCCACTGAAGAGATGGATATCTCGGTTGTGGCAGCAGCTGCTGCCGTTACCGAGATATCCATCTTTAAAGTACCGACGTATAATTACAGTGGGCGGTCGGTAAGTAGTAAAACTACTTTTACAATGACTCCCTTGGTTCCTGGATACGCCGATGGGAAGGTACGTTTCTCTGCTTACCTCCCTTAGCAGCTCAGAGAAGCCATACCCGATGAGGCATAGGTAGCTTGGCAAGTGATCTGCAGCCAGGACAGTGGGCCCTCCACTGTCAGAACCAGCATATGGGCTGGATAGTAAAATCACTCAACTTCTTTAAAAGACCCAGCTACTGTGGGAATCTCCCCTCCCATTTTTGACAGAGTTTCAGTTTTAATGTGGTGACATCTTATCATTGGACCTCGGATTCCTCCAGCTGTTAACCTGTGTTACCATTGCTCCCCTGGACCTCATTGTGAGAGTCACTGTCTATGTGTATATTCACAAGCAGCTATGTTCTGTACTTTTTAACTGAAGTAGTGATTTACAGCTTGACTCTGCTGTTACAGAGTCTTACAAAAAACTATGCTAAGCAGCCACACATTACCCTGACTGAGTCACATAGACATTGCTTCCATGTTTGTGCAGCTTTTATTATTCTGAACCTGTTTTGAAATTTTCTTTCTAATTTTGCACTTGTTTCGTTTTAAGTTATGGTTACCATCTATCTGATCATTCATCTAACTTCCCATTCTGTTAAACTGCCATGAGTACATGTATCTGGTCTGGTAGACAACCCACATTTTATGTTCTTTCTTGGAGTCCTATCACCAAAAAAAATGTAAAATTAATTGGAGTTACACAGACTGTCCAATTGGATCCTGCCTCCTAGATGTAAATCCATGTTCTATTCTTTGTAAATGTTGATTTTGCTACAGCACATTCTTTGGCAAAAATTTAAACTTGTGTAGAGTCTCCATCAAAATGCATGCCAACGTAAATGAGTAAGGGGTACACATAGCACCTCTACTCTTTTACAAAAAAAGTGTAACCAAAAATAAAGAAACCCAAACATTTGCCAAGTCTTTTACTTAAAAGATAAAAATTACAAAAAAAGTCCCTTATTGTAATGCTGACACCCACCAACCTAAATTTAAAACCCAAATGGACCTGGCACATGTGACCAATCTCAATAGCCGAATGCAATCAATATAAAAGGAAGGGAATAGAAATGACATTATTTACCAGTGATTTTTGAGCAGTGAGGTCACTAATATCTTTGCTTACGTGGCTGGGGATTCCTGGCAAAGTAAGTAATGTGCCTGTGACGTTAGTAGTTGCCTTTGACCATAGAACGATTGACAGTAGGAAACTGTCATTTTTAGAAGTGGTAGAAATATACAGTATGATGCTTATTTCCCCCCGGAAACAGAGGGCCAAGGAGGCAAAAGAACAGCCAAAGTTCACACCAAACCGTCAGCTCATTCTTACTGATAAGTCTACTACCTAATACATTTCTTGAAAAGAATAAAGGCAAAGCCCCCTAGTCGGACTTTAAAGGCACTGTGGTGTGTCAAATGTAGTTAGAGAAAACATAGTATTTACAATATAATTTATTGAAGAAGTATCAGATAAAAGTTGATTACATGATCTATAACAAATACAAAAAATACAAAATAATGAAATATAGTTCAACATATATTGCTGTGTGATGTGATGCCCTGTGTGGTCCCGACGTTTCAGGGAGACATAGTCCCTTTCTTCAGGGGTATTCCAGGATTCACAGCTAGTGAACTGTATGGTACTTCAAGTCAGTAGATCATGTATTTAAAAGCATGGGTTTCCGGATGATCCGAGTCTGCTGGCCTGGCCACTGACGACAGAGCAGAATTGTGAGCAGGGTGTGTTGTTGCCAGATATAAATATGCTGCTGGAATCAGAGGACATTGGAGCCTAGTAAATAGCGATGGAGAGGCTCGTATTAGGCTTAGGAAGATGGATGCAGAGGAACCGTCATGTTGTCCAGCAACTTGCTGGACAACATGACGGTTCCTCTGCATCCATCTTCCTAAGCCTAATACGAGCCTCTCCATCGCTATTTACTAGGCTCCAATGTCCTCTGATTCCAGCAGCATATTTATATCTGGCAACAACACACCCTGCTCACAATTCTGCTCTGTCGTCAGTGGCCAGGCCAGCAGACTCGGATCATCCGGAAACCCATGCTTTTAAATACATGATCTACTGACTTGAAGTACCATACAGTTCACTAGCTGTGAATCCTGGAATACCCCTGAAGAAAGGGACTATGTCTCCCTGAAACGTCGGGACCACACAGGGCATCACATCACACAGCAATATATGTTGAACTATATTTCATTATTTTGTATTTTTTGTATTTGTTATAGATCATGTAATCAACTTTTATCTGATACTTCTTCAATAAATTATATTGTAAATACTATGTTTTCTCTAACTACATTTGACACACCACAGTGCCTTTAAAGTCCGACTAGGGGGCTTTGCCTTTATTCTTTTTGATTTCTCATTTGGATGTGGCACTTTAGAAAATCAACTCTGATAATCCTCTTCTTTTAATACATTTCTTGAGGGTGGTCTACTGCAAAGAACTTAGCTCCAAAACAATTACTAATTTACATTTATTATTAGTTCTGCTACCCCTTATGTTATGAAAGGGGCTCCACACACCACATCTGGTGTAGATGCCCTTTGTATCTAGCTTTTGGTCTATGATTCTTAATTTATTGAAATAGATTTTCCCAAATAAGCTTTAACCAGACAGCCATCTGTTTTCTTGTTAGGAAACACATTTCTCGGTGTCTAAAATTTTGCATATGAGTTATTTCATTATGTGGACATGGCTGCATGGATTCATGAATAGAAATTCCCCCTATTCTGTCAAATCTAAAAAAAAAAAAAGTGTTAATTATTTTTGTTTTGTTAAAAAACAATGTTATCTGCTCTGATAAGAAGAAGAATTTTAACATAATTTGACATCCATAAATTGTATGTATAAAACCCAAGTGTGCAATACTGCTATATCTTACTGTATATATGTGCTAGTATACAACCACTATGTGTCCTGAGCAGGTATGGATTATGTCATAATGACACAACTGCATTATTATATACAGTTATACATTTTATTTTTATATTTTGTTCTTTTACTTGTTACACTTTAGGTCCTATGATCTTAGAGCTAACCACTTGCAATCCTAAAATCTAATATACTTTGCATTCTCTTAATCTGTTATATAAAACTCTCATTAAAACTACTTAAAACGAACAAATAATTTTGAACGCTGGACTGCATTATTTAGAATAAAGGGGAGCAGCACTAAAAGTGATAAATCACTTTGTTTAGTGGGTCATTGGTGGCAGCTCTAACGGAAGTTCTCCTAGGAGGCAGGCAGGCATGCGCATGTTTTCTTGTTTCCATTAGAAACTGAAGGGTCAAACTGTGCCATAGATGTAAACTAGGGGTGTGAGATATGTCTGTAAGGGGTGCAAGGTTGATGTTCTCAAACAGACTTCTTCCTTTGTGGTTGGGAAATTGAGACTTAAAGGAGAAGTATGGGATAGGCTAAACAATTGATAACTATTACCATAATCATAAATCAACTTTTATCTTTGCTCCCTCCTTTAGTTTTCCAGGTGAGGCACCTCATCTATCATGTAGGTCCCTGTAATGGTCCATTTGTTGTTAGAAAGTTTAGAGGGGGTGGTTACAACTTCAGCAATCCACCCCCTCTTTTTGTCCCTCCTCTACTGGGAGATGTGACTGCACCTTCTGAACAGGCACACACCTGAATAGTAAACAAATTCAGGCAATGTGCTATTTCTGTGAATAGTGGAAAATACATAAGTGGTACAGACATGGCTGGCTCTAGGAAGGTGTTGGGGAGGTCTGTGCCACTCAGATTTAAGTTGTGCCCCCATCCTCTAGGGAAGGCTTCTTCCCACATCCCGTACAGCACATAGTCTGAGCACAGGCAGCACAGTTTCTCTCCCTCTCCCCTACCCACCCCTCACACAGAAATCAGCTTAGATTGATTCTTTAACAGACGGCCTCTATCTGCAAACTGCTATGCTTCACAACCGTTTTTATCTGGGAACTTCACAGGTCTGAACTGCAACATGCATACAGCTACACAGTGTGCAGGTAGAGGCTGTCTTTAAGAGAATCTATCTGATCTGTGTGTCGTCTGAGAGGAGAAGGGAAGGGGAGAAGGGGGAGAGTAGACAGCCCAGAGCTGATATCAGTCAAACAAAGAAGAAAAGGAGGTGGGTCCTGACAAGATTGTCGGCATAGGAGTCCAGAGAAGACTGTAGCCTCTCCCACAGGTATTTATCTTGATTTTAACAGAAAGGGTGCACTTCTCAGAGGGCTGCAAAAATATTTTTATGTATAGCTCACAGGGAACTGGATGAAGCTAAAAAAAAAAAAAGGAAACCCATAATAGTTTTGTGGTGTGCTATGCTGAGTGAGGAACATTGAATGACAACAGACTAGAGTGGAGTTACCATGAGCAGTCAGGTTAAAATGGGATTTGTGCATGCATAGTCAGCTTCAGAAGTGTGGTGTTGATTGGTTTATGGTTAGCTGGGTATAAAGGAGGTAGGGGAAAAATGTAGTTGTTGGGGGGGGGGGAGAGTAACCTGTGATGGAGAGTCTGAGATGATAGATGGGTTTTGTAGTTATCTGTGACATCAGTACCTTTGACAGAACTAGAGAGTTCTTCCATTGACTGGATGTCCTTGATGCGTTGAAGCCATTGTTAGATTGTAGACTGGGATTCTTTGTAGCTGGATTATTGCTACTTATTGCTGATGAAGCAGTTGTAAAAGAATCTAAAGTTATTCAAATGTAAAATTTCAAAAGAGTTTTCCAGTAGATGTAAAAGAAAGCAAATTCTTAACTGGACAAGCAGTCAGACTCTAGGGCAAGGTTTTAAGGTATTGTAAGTGTTAGAGAATTCACAGGGGTCCAAAATTAGAAAATTAGGCTCATTGAAGCCCCAGAACCACTCTCAAAGTGTAATGATACCAATAATAATTTAGTGCACTATAAATCGTGATAGTATAATACAATTGTCTTGTTTTTTTGTGTTTTTTTTTATTTTTATATATTATCACAAAATACACGCAGGGGGCTGAGTTTCCATTGCTTGATATCAGCTTTACCAGAGAAATACATTCCCTGTCTATGTACGCTATGTTAGGCAGAGCAGAGCTGGGGAGGGGGCTGAAGCTGACTATGGGAGATAGTGGGCACACTGTGGATTGGCATGGCATCCTGTAAATCCAACAAGGAAATATTGTTCACAAACTGACCACACCAGCTCTGATCTGCTTCCATGTCTGGTGTGTCCAAATTACAACATGGAATAATTAGCACTGGCAGAATCACCAGATATTTTTTATGAAATGAATATATGAAAAGAGAATAAGCTACATTTTCAAACATCCACAAGGTGTAAGCTGGGGATAGGTAGCGGGTACAAAAGCTCCCTGGGATGAGCCAGCACAGATACCAAAGTCCATAGGATAAGTGAACAACAGTGGGATGTTTTATTGGTGCTATACAAAGTCTATTTACAGGTGCTGTACAGTGTGCAGAAAACAAAACAAACAAAAGTAGTTTAAACAAACACCTAGCCGTGTCTCGGCTCTAACTACACGATATGTAGGCCCTAACTACTAAGCTAAACAAGCCTACCGCTTGTTAGCTCAAAATACCAACTGCTCACCAGTCTTTTAACAACCTCCTTGCTCCTACAGATCCACACTATCTGTTTCCCAGGACAGAGCAATGGCTGTTAGCTCAGGTGAGCTTAAATTGGCCTGGGGGAGAGGGCCAACACCTGACCTGGATCAGGGATCAGAGATCTCTGAACGTGTAAGAGAGGAGCCTGGGAGAGGTATAAACCCCGAACTGGACTTTCCCAGGCTCTCTCTGGGACGCTCTGCTACACACCCTCCCCTCTTGTTTCAACCCCAGGGTTGGAACACCTGTAGCCCAACAGGAGTGAACACGGGACAGGGCATCTACATTACCCATCTCAACCCCTGGCCTGTGTTTTACCGAAAAGGAATAATCCTGGAGGGCCAAAAACCACCGGTTCACCCGCCTATTAGTCTCCTTCTTTTGGGCCATCCATTTCAGGGGAGCATGGTCAGTTATTAACTCAAACTGGCGCCCTAACAGGTAGTACCTGAGCGCGTCCACGGCCCACTTTATGGCTAAACATTCCTTTTCAATGACTGCATATTTTTTCTCATGATCATTGAGCTTTCTGCTTAGGTAGACCACAGGGTGTTCTTCCCCATTGTATACCTGTGATAGTACTGCCCCGATACCTACATCAGAGGCATCTGTCTGAACCAAAAAATCTTTGGAGAAATCGGGGGAGTATAGCACTGGCTGTGCACAAAGAGCCTTCTTCAGGACTTGGAAAGATTCTTCTGCTACTGGGGACCATTTTATCATTACGGAGTCTTTCCCTTTCGTCAGGTCTGTCAGTGGGGCAGCTATAGTGGCAAAATTTGGAATAAACCTTCTATAATATCCCGCAATGCCAAGAAAGGCCCTGACCTGCTTCTTGTTTGCAGGACGTGGCCACTCCTGGATGGCTTCTACTTTATTCACTTGGGGTTTAATAACTCCACGGCCAATAGTATAGCCCAAATACTTGGCTTCCTCCAAACCAATGGCACATTTTTTGGGATTTGCCGTAAAACCTTCCTTGAAGAGGGAATCAAGGACAGCTTGGACACGGGGCAAGTGAGACTCCCAGTCAGTGCTATGCACCACTATGTCATCTAAATAAGCTGCAGCATACTGCTGGTGCGGTCTTAGGGTCCTGTCCATGGCCCTCTGAAAGGTTGCAGGGGCATTTTGCAACCCAAAAGGCATTTTCTTATACTGGAATGATCCCTCCGGGGTCACAAACGCAGTCTTTTCTTTGGCACTATTAGTCAGGGGTATTTGCCAATATCCTTTGGTCAAGTCCAAAGTGGTCAGATAACGGGCCTTGCCCAGTCGGTCTATAAGTTCATCTACCCTGGGCATCGGGTACGTGTCAAACTTTGTTACTGCATTGAGCTTTCTGAAGTCGTTACAAAACCTCCAAGTGCCATCCGGTTTTGGGACCAACACGATGGGGCTAGACCAGTCACTATTGGATTCCTCAATGACATCTAGTTCCAACATCCTTCTAACTTCATCACTGATGTCCTTTCTCCTCGCTTCAGGAATTCGGTATGGTTTGAGCTTGACACGGACCCCAGGTTCAGTAACAATATCATGCTGAACCGCTGAAGTCGTGCCAGGCAACTCTGAAAATTTCTCTCTATTCCTTATTAGGAACTCTCTAGCTTCCTGTTTTTGGGAATATGACAGGGTGTCTGGAATCGTGACCTCAGGGATCAGAGGGGATTCAGTACCCTTAGGCGTTACCGGTAGGGACCTCGCAGTTAACGCCAGTCTATCCTTCCAGGGCTTTAACAGGTTCACGTGGTAAATCTGTTCGGGCTTCCTTTTACCTGGTTGATACACCTTGTAATTGACTTCCCCAACTCTTTCAATTACTTCAAAGGGGCCCTGCCACTTAGCCAGGAACTTGCTCTCAACAGTGGGAACTAAAACGAGGACCCTGTCACCCGGTGAGAAAACACGGAGTTGGGCCCCCCGGTTGTATATTCTCTGTTGGGCTGCTTGAGCCTGTAGTAAATGTTCTTTCACCACTGGTATTACGGCTGCAATCCTGTCCTGCATTTGAGCGATATGCTCAATTACACTTTTGTGGGGTGTCTGTTCCCCCTCCCAAGTTTCCTTGGCTATGTCCAAGAGTCCCCGAGGGTGTCTCCCATAAAGCAACTCAAATGGAGAGTACCCTGTAGAGGACTGGGGAACCTCCCTGATAGCAAACATCAGGTACGGTATCAGGAAGTCCCAGTCTTTCCCATCTTTGTCAACAACCTTTTTTAACATGCCCTTTAACGTCTTATTGAAACGTTCCACCAAGCCATCCGTTTGCGGATGATACACAGAGGTTCGCAACTGCGTCACTTTAAATAACTTGCACAGCTCCCTAGTTATCCGTGACATAAATGGGGTACCCTGGTCTGTCAGGATTTCTTTAGGGATGCCCACCCGACTGAACACCATAAACAGCTCTTTGGCAATATTTTTAGCAGATGCGGCGCGTAAGGGAACGGCCTCAGGGTAACGGGTAGCGTAATCCATAATCACGAGGATATGCTGATGACCACGGGCGGATTTGGGGAGGGGACCCACAAGGTCCATGGCAATCCTCTCGAAGGGCACTTCAATAATGGGCAAGGGCACTAAAGGACTTCGGAAGTGGGGCTGGGGGGCTGACATCTGACACACAGGACAGGATTGACAATAATTCTCAATATTTTTCTGTATCCCAGGCCAGTAAAACCTGCGCAACACTCTTTCAGTGGTTTTCTCAACCCCTAAATGGCCTCCTAGCAAGTGCCCATGGGCAAGTTCCAACACTACCCTTCTGTAAGGCTTGGGGACCACCAACTGTTCAGTAACTTCATCATTCTTTTTACATACACGATACAGTAAATCATCATTGCTGCTGAAATAAGGAAAACAGGGCCTATCCCCTGGTTCAACAGGTACATCATTAATCACCATTACATTTTCCCAGGCCCTGGCAAGGGTAGGGTCTTTTCTCTGCTCAGTACCAAAATTTTCCTTGTGCACATTAAGGTCAGTAAACTCCAACATAGGCTCCGAGTCGGCAGACGGCTGTCCGGCTCTACTGGTTGTGGGGACTTCCTCAGGCTCCTCCAGCTCTCCTGCCATAACCGAGAAAGGAAAACTCGGAGAGCCCTGAGATGAGTCCCCTGAACCCACAATATCGGAAGTAGTCAGGAGCTCTGGCTCTGCGACTGAGTCAGGTACTGCGACCGGGTCGGGACGATCCCACAGTTCCCAAAACTTAGGGAAGTCCCTACCAATGATGGCCTCGTGCACCAAGTGGGGCACAAGTCCGACCGCATGGGACACCGTACCTAAGCTAGTTTTAAACTGAACTGTGGCTATAGGATACTCCCGGGTATCCCCATGTACACAGATCACAGCAACTTTTTTAGCATGAAAATTCACAGTTTCAACCATCTCAGCTGTAACCAAAGTAACCAGACTTCCAGAGTCCAGTAAGGCCGTAATAGGCTTATCATTAACAGTCATGTGACACATGTGTTTCCCCACATTTGGCGCTGCAGCGCATGAAACAGCAGCAAACATGGACTGCCTTCTAATAGACAGATCACACTGCATTGGTTCATCAGTCAATGGACAGTTTGCTGCAACATGTCCCAGCTCTTGGCAACGAAAACACCTGATGTTTCCCCAAGTTGGTTTGCTGACAGGCAGTGGTTTCCCTTGCTTGGGACGCCAAACTTCAGTCCTGGCACCAAAAATCCTCCCCCCTATTTCCTTGCCATGCTTACCACCCACTTCCCCTGGAACAGTCTTACCGGTTGCCTGGGGAGACCGTGGCTTTGGGTGGAAAGTCCGTGCGGTTGTTGGGGTGGTGACCAGGTTCTCTGCAGCAAAGTACCTTTCGACGAGTTCCACCAGGTTATCTGCCGACTTGGGGTCCCCTTGACTCACCCACTTCTGCAGGGGAATTGGGAGTGACCTCAGGAATTGGTCCATGACCACACGCTCCACTATTTGTGGCGCAGACAGGGACTCAGGCTGTAGCCATTTTCGCACCAGGTGGATTAGGTCGAACATCTGCGATCTTGGGGGCCTCTCGATTTTGAAGAACCAGCTGTGGACCCGTTGGGCTCGAACGGCCAAGGTGACGCCGAGTCGCGCCAGAATTTCCTGCTTGACCTTTTCGTAGTCTTCTGCTTCTGCTGACTCCAGATCATAGTAGGCCTTCTGCGATTCACCAGAAAGTAAGGGGGCAATCAGTCCTGCCCACTTGGTTTTAGGCCAACATTCCCTCTCAGCGGTCCGTTCAAACGTTAACAGGAAGGCCTCTGGATCATCATCCGTAGTCATTTTAGACAGAAAGCGAGCCACATGGATGGCTGAAGGCTTGTCTCCCATATCCTTAATTTCCGCAGGTGCCCACTGTGCTAGCGTCTCTGCAACCTTAGTCAGGGTTTTCCTATCCACTTCTGCAGCAGTGGCAAGCTGTTCAAACAGCCTCTGCGATTGCTCCTGTACAGCACTAATCTGCCTCTGCGATTGCTCCTGTGCAGCACCAATCTGTTTGTACAGCGCCTTGGTTTGCTCCTGTGCGATAGCATTGGCTTGCTGCAATGCAGCGTTAGTTTGCTGTTGTGCAGCATTGGATAACATCATTTGTTTGAGGATTTCCTCCATGTTGTCACTTTAGGTACTGGCCTTTTAAAATAGTAACTTACTACTGCTGCCCGCATTCTCCACCATATGTAAGCTGGGGATAGGTAGCGGGTACAAAAGCTCCCTGGGATGAGCCAGCACAGATACCAAAGTCCATAGGATAAGTGAACAACAGTGGGATGTTTTATTGGTGCTATACAAAGTCTATTTACAGGTGCTGTACAGTGTGCAGAAAACAAAACAAACAAAAGTAGTTTAAACAAACACCTAGCCGTGTCTCGGCTCTAACTACACGATATGTAGGCCCTAACTACTAAGCTAAACAAGCCTACCGCTTGTTAGCTCAAAATACCAACTGCTCACCAGTCTTTTAACAACCTCCTTGCTCCTACAGATCCACACTATCTGTTTCCCAGGACAGAGCAATGGCTGTTAGCTCAGGTGAGCTTAAATTGGCCTGGGGGAGAGGGCCAACACCTGACCTGGATCAGGGATCAGAGATCTCTGAACGTGTAAGAGAGGAGCCTGGGAGAGGTATAAACCCCGAACTGGACTTTCCCAGGCTCTCTCTGGGACGCTCTGCTACAAAGGACATACAGGAAAAATATTTTTGAATGAATGTTACCACAAAAATGTTGGGGTAACATTAATCTAACCCAGTTTACAGGCGCCCCATAAATATTAGACTGCCAAATGTGTTTGTTATAGTTTGCAATACTCCACAAATATCCTACTATGACAAGATCCAGACAATTTTGGCAGGATTTAGTGACATACATCCAAGGGCCTATTATGCTTAATCTAGTATTACTCATTCTGTAAAAGTAAAACTCACAGCAACCACAGGAAAAACTACACCCCGACTTTGCTTTATTCTTCTCTTGCGTCAGAAATTCTTATTTTCTCAGTTATTTATAAAATAATCATTTACACAGATTTACATTTGGAGGAACATTATAGGCTTGGCACATGAGATTTGACTTTTTAGGACTGAATGAAGGCAATTCATTGCTTACAGCCATCCAAGGACAAGTTGAATATCTTCCATTGAAAAAAAATAATAAAATACAAACACACACATAAATTACAGTTTTACAAGCTCATGTGTCAGAAGTATTGTACCTTAAATTTAATTAGACTAAGTAGAAAAAGGAAAAATAATGTGAGGTAAATTTGAATAATGGACAATGTTAAGGAAAAAATTGCATTGTAATTGAACAATAAATCACAATGTTTGAAACTTTTGAAGACTAATAAAGAAAGAACCTATACCTCTAACCTCCATAAACACAGACATCTGGTGATTTATCTCTCACTAAAACGTCTTACCTTTTTTCTAAGACACAAACATCAGTTCACTGAACACCCCCCTGATACTTTAATTCTAACATTGGAAGCCAGAGATCTCTATGTAGTATATATACATTATCCCATCTCCACATGTGAAATTTAACAACACTACATAAGACATACACATTTCCAGAAATAGATACAAATACAGAGTTTAGAGATTTAAATACAATAATCATTGTTTAGTTTCTTTTACAAAAATGCAAGAAAACTGAATTAGCTATCACAGCAACCAAACATTTTTCTTGTGCAGGTTAGAAAATGAAAGTAACCTTTGATTGGTTACTAATGGGTTATCATTTTTTTATATGGCTCGTGTTTTTGTTATATGACTAAGAGCCCTTGTCGACAGACTTTGGACTTGTGTCAATGGTATTATGCTAACATCAGTTTGAGATGTTTCTGAGATCATTCGGAATTCATTGACAGGTACATTCGACCTGCAGGTGGCCTCTTTTTTACTCGCATTTGACCTACTTCTAGCAGGTTTTGTATTCCTATTGACTTGTATGGGTATTCAAAACCTGTCTGAAGTGAACAAAAGCCTTTAAACACAGGGTCTAAAAATGCATTTGTAAGGCATGTTTTGCTCACAAAAGGGATAGTTTGCCTTTGTTGAAACAGTTATGCCTTTCACGATAAAGATCTTAAATGATATCATAAAATAGGCATAAAATTACAGTCAAATGGCTGAAAATGCAATTCCTTTAGGTCCCTTTTGCATGGGAGCAAGGGGGTATTAAAAATAAGTGGTTGATCTGTGTTTTTCCTGCACCCTCACCACCCAGCTAAAACCTAACATGGCAGCCAAAGAGGTTCATATACATGCTTCACAGCTACTGCAAATTTAACTCAGCATGTCCAATTTGACAGGCAGCACAAACTCACATGTTTTAGTCAATAGGACTACACCACAGTAATGAGCCAATGTTTGGCTCACAGCTGTCATCCTGTAATACCATGCAAAATCCCAGTTTGGCTGTAAAAGAAATAAAGCGTCAGTATCGTCTACTGAATGCCTTTGATCCTTTTCACAGCCCACTCTCAGGCTGGGTTAACACCGCAGCATGGAGCGTCTTACAGCAGGGGTCCGGTGTGCCCACATTCACCGTTTCAGGTCCAACCTGAATTTTTGGCTGAATTCGGACCTGAAACAGACCAGAAGATGCACAGGACTACTGTGCAATTTGCACCAGAGCCACTTCAGAGATGTGTGAACCGGTTCCATAGAGAGTCGGTCACAATCTCCTGACATGCGAATTGGATGCAGAGAAACCCAATTGGCATTATTGTGAACCCAGCCTAAAACGTATATGTTTGGGGGGGGGGGGGGGCATTAACACTGTTATCCATATGAAAAGGGGCCTTAGGCAGGCCATAGACAATGAGAATTTCTTTCCTGCAATCGCGGGTTGCAGGAAAGAAAGTTGCACCATTTTCCCATCAACACAGACAGGGATCTCCTGCGAAGCAATTGTCTTCTCCTGGGGGGGGGGTGGTGGTATTGGGTGGGGGAAGCTGTGTATGGCCGTGTATGGCCAGCCTTAGGCTGGTGCTAAAGCTTTGTAAATTGAGCCTCTTGGGTGGAGTTTTTCACAACACCAATTTTGCAATATGAGGGCGACATTTGTCTCAGGCACCACATAACCACCACAAGATACAAACTAAATACATAAAGTTGAATTTCAGCAGAAATGCAAAATAAAATATTGGGGCATGCGAAACAACACAAAGGACAGAATGAAAACACAAAGATACAAAGAGATAAACAAGAAACAGGCAACATACAGGCAGGAACAATACAAACTATAAGCACGGCATACAAAACGAAAAGCACAAACCATAAAACGTGTGTGGATAACAATAAACTATCTGGTATTTGCACCAAATTGATTCCATCATCTACACACAAGATAAATTTAACAGGGAAACACAAGACACATTTAACAGGGACGTGACGTAACATACAGTATAACACATTAAACAGAACAGACAACACATACATTCTAAACACACAAGACTGTTATTTTAAGCATAAGCAGACAGTGGGGGTTATTTACGAAAGGCAAATCCACTTGAAATTGCACTGAAAGTGCACTTGGAAGTGCAGTCGCTGTAAATCAGAGGGGTAGATCTGAAATGAGGGGAAGCTCTGCTGATTTTATTATCCAATCATGTGCAAGCTAAAATGTTTTTTACTTTCCTTGCATGTCCCCCTCGGATCTACAGAGACTGGACTTCCAAGTGCACTTTCAGTGAAATTTCAAGTGCACTTTGCACTTGTAGTTTGTACTTGTGCAAAGTGGATTTGCCTTTAGTAAATAACCCCCAGTATGTTGATGTCTTTACTACTAACAGGATATACAAAACACAACACAGAAACATAAAGGACATGCACAATACTACTGGGTCTTTTTTAATAATACAGAGCAAAGGGATATAATATACTGTAAGCTATAGCAAACAACCAGATGTTAACGTTCAATAGTTGAACTGTACAATACTGATAAATACAGATATCTGATTGGTTGCTAAGTTTATGCCCACTATAGCTCTATGTCAGTGATGGCGAACCTTGGCACCCCAGATGTTTTGGAACTACATTTCCCATGATGCTCATGCAGTCTGCAGTGTAGTGGAGCATCATGGGAAATGTAGTTCCAAAACATCTGGGGTGCCAAGGTTCGCCATCACTGCTCTATGTTATCATATATAGACCCGTATAGCTCAGGAATAAAACAATTTAGTAACAAAAACATGTTGTACATACATTACAAACAGGACATATAGTTCAAGATGAAGATGCCAAGAGCACACATCAGCCAGGAAAAGGTAATACATAACTGTAACATTGCCATGAACGCATATCACATTACATGGTAACAGGATACGCACAAACCTCTGGCTAAAAAGTAAAAGGTCCAAACATTACACAAAACATAAAGTTGCTACCATACACTTAGGACATGTAACAGAAAAGTAAATTGTTTATGTTATTACAGGGATATGCATAAAGCATCATTGATAAAGCATATTATTGGAAAATTTTAAAACCCAATAGCCTGGGGTTAACCTATCCCTTGCTTGAAACCGACTGGGCCAGTCCAGATATACTAAAGTACAAAGGGAGGTGTTGTGTGTGAAGTAAAGTGTTCACGCCAACCATCCAATCACGTGGATGAGATTTATGAAATAAAATAGTGCACCTCCGAGTGGATGCTTGAAGTGAACCCATGTGTTCTTCGCTACAGTGTACTTTAACTCACTTTACTAATTAAGTCTATTCATTTTAATTTGCTGTAAATAAAACATTTGACAAGGTACTGAGCTATTAAAATGTTCCAGTATAGCCAAGGATGAAAAGTGCACATGCAAACGAGAAGCACAGACAGCACCAATCAAAGCAATGTGATCACCTGTCTGTTATAGATTTACATAGCTAGAAAAGAAGCACATAGACGAGGGACAAGACAACATGACAAGACAACGTTAAGAATAGACAGAACTCACACATAACACTAGCAGGATAGAAGGCAATAGTGACACATGTAAATCAGGTACCAGTATGTATTTTTTGATTCACATTTTGGCATATATACAAAGCATCCTCTGCTAAAGACAAAGTGCAAGAAAAAGAAAAATAATTACATTTACTGTATATCCACCAATCAGACAAGTATTGGTTTCATTTTCAAACCTGCACTAGGAAAATGTCAACTTCTTATTACTTGTAGAAGGATAAGAAAAACTCTTTGTCATGTTGCTCTAAATTCTAATAATACTGATGAGACATTATGCTCTTCAATTATTGTATTAGAAAATGTAGTACAAATAGCAGTGATGCATAATAACATGTAGCAACTAATCAGAAATTGGCGTTAAACGTTTTTTTGTACTTGAACAAATGAAAATAGAATTATGTCTGGTTGCTGTGGGTTCTGCTCTTTATATTGATAATATAAAAACATGTTAGTTTGTTCAGGATCTGTGCAAAATGCAAAGTATATCTACTGTCATCTTTTTTAAAGATTGTGGGTCCCTTAAAATGAGCTTTAAACCTTGGTCGATGGCTTGTACAATAATTAAAGGCATATGTCCTGTATGTGTTAGCACTGTCAATGATTGTTACAAAGGTCATCACCAACAACAAATATTGCATAGTAATTATGGTTATCCAGATGCCAAGATGTGATACAAAGTATCTGGAATCATAATGCATCATAGGACAGATCTTTATTACTCTATGTGAGCCCACATCTGCATTTACAAAAGGCAAGATTGACCCAACAGTCAATATTTTAGGCCCGTAGCTTAGTCACCCAGACTCAAATAACACTATCTTTCAGGTCTTCCTTGACAGTTCCAGGACTTTATGTAGATATTTTGTCAATCTATAATAAAACTGAGTAGAGTATTGCTTCACATGTCAGACATGGATTCTGACTTTTGGACAATATATTCTTCCAGGGCAATCAGGTGAATTTTCCAAAATTAAGTATATGAGAAAGGATGGTGCTGAGGTCAGTGTTTAGGAGGAAAGTGGTTGATTGCACATTGCCGACAATTTATGATGGCTTTTCTGAGTGTAAGAACATTTCTATTTTGTTCCTCCATTGGCCATGCCAAAGTTGATGGTTATATAATTCCCAATAACTTCCCTTGCATCAGAAGGACCCTTAGAATGGTGTACTTGGGGTGTGGGCCCTTATAGCAAGGAATAGGTTCCTTTTGATGTTATTTTTCATAATTCAGTCTTTTTGTCCTAGAAGTATTTTATAGGGTGAGTGGGATTTTTAACCTTTGACGACACCGGGCTCAGTCAGAGAAGCTGGAGCATATGCAGATGCTGCCAAACATGCTGCTGCCTCACAAAATCCGGGGAGACCTGCTGGACCAGGCAACCCAGGTCTGCCAGCCTCTCCTGCTGCTCCCTCTGGACCTCTTTCTCCATCTTTTCCATCAATGGCGTGACCAGGTATACCAGGGAAACCTGACAACAAGACACTTATATTAGTGGACATTACAAACTGTATAATGGCATTGTTTTCTTAAACTCTCCTAGTTTTACAGTTTGTCTATTTGTAAATGAGTATGTAAGTTAAATCATGGGGAGAGATTTACTAAAACTGTAGAATGGAAAATCCGGTTCAACTTTACATAGAAACTAATCAGCTTCCAGGTTTTATTGTGAAAGCTTCATTGAAAAAGTTAAAAGCTGATTGGCTACTATGCACAGCTGTACCAGGTTCTGAGTGCTCCAATTTTAGTAAATCTCCCTCATAGGGTCAGGCTGAGATAGTTTAATAAATGGGTAACAATAAAAATTACACTAACAGGATGCTTGATTACTCTGAAAGTCAACCGCAAACAGAAATCTGGAAAAAATGCAAACACTACAAGCCACCCAAAGCTTTTTTATAGAGTTGTAGGAGTAATTGAAACTTGCAGTAACAAAAAGAATATCTTGACTATAACCCAGTATTTATAATAAACTCACCTGGAATACCATGGGGTCCAGGCATACCCTGGTGGCCACGTCCTGTGTCGCCACGATCTCCCTTTTCTCCTCGTCTTCCTGTTAATAAGAAAGGATCACATACTATATAAAAGTGTACACTAGAAATACTAAGTATGCTTTTGTTTAATGACATTTCTCTAAGCCAAGCTGAACCCCAGGCAGATATAATGTAAATGACACAAATGTTTGCACAATAAGTAGTTCAATTCATCTGTGCAGCAGAGCTGTGCAAATCTCAGAACTGGATGAGAAAATAAAGATCCTTTGGCAGATAAAAGAGCTCTCTTATAAGTATTTATTCTGTGTATTTAGCTCTTGCCTGGAGTTCAAGTATATATAGAAATACTATTTATGTGTTTCTACTGAAAAAAGTGACTGAAACTTACCATGTTTTAAAGGTGGTATCTACATAGGGTGCAACGTCACATAGCCTAAAGCCCCGTGCACACGATTGGACATTTGTCTGACCAAAATCACATCGGAATTCCGACGGAATTCCATCAGAGTGAAAGCAAACATGTTCTCTATGTAAACTCTGATGATATTCATCGGAATTTCCAATGGAATTACTCTGATGGGGCATAAACACGGTCAGAATTTCCGATGGAAAAAGTCAGTCAGACTTTTTCCATCGGAAATTCCGATCATCTGTACAGGGCTAAAGAGGTAACTTATTTTCTCCTTTTCAATCTGAATAGTAAAGCATAGTAAAGCATCTTTTGTTCCCTTGAACACTCATATGCAGACGACACGCAACTGTATTTTCGCATCTGCAATAGAAAGGATCATCATCTCAGTTTAGAGAATTGTCTCTCTTTGATAGAAAACTGGATGACAAAGAGCTATCTCAAACTCAACAATTCAAAAACAGAACTTCTTCTGTTTGATGCCAGTCGCAAGAGTCAACTGGCAACAACCTGGACACCGCCGCCCATGTTTGGCCAGATCATCACCCCTAGCTCCAAAGTCAAAAGTCTGGGGGTCATCTTTGACTCCTACATGACAATGGATGCACAAATAGGGTCAGTAGTCAGCGGATCTCACCATCTGCTGCGCCTACTACGCAGACTTATTCCATTTATTCCCAAAGAAGATGTAGCAGTCGTGGTGGGAACAATTGTGAACTCCAGACTGGACTATGCAAACGCCCTTTACCTCGGACTCCCTAAGTACCAAATCACTCGTCTGCAAACCGTTCAAAATACGGCCGCCAGACTGGTGACTGGGAAAAAACCCTGGGAATCCATCTCACCTTCACTGAGAGCCCTTTATTGGTTGCCAGTAAAAGACAGAATTGCTTTTAAAGCACTCTGTCTGATGCATAAGTGCATCCATGGGAATGCCCCGCAATATCTTTGCGAAAAAATAGAAGCCCACAATCCCAATCGCGTTCTGCGATCCACCGACCAAAATTTGGTCAAGGTACCCAAAGCCAGATACAAGTCCAAAGGAGAAAGAAGGTTTGCTTTCCAAGGTCCCAGACTATGGAACGCTTTACCAACCAGCATTCGGTTGGAGGAAAACCACCTGACCTTCAGAAGACAGATTAAAACTCTGCTCTTTTGATGTCAAGAGAGACAGAAACAACAAGCGCCCAGAGGCGATTCAGTCCGCATGTGCTGCGCTATATAAGTTTTTTTCATTCATTCATTTTCATTCATTACTACCAGATGGGTATAGGGTAGGTTACTGAACTGGGCAATAAAACAAATCCATATAAATCAATAAATCAGTTTAAGTAAAACAATATACTGTCCTTGGAAGGCTGCCAGCTCAAAAGTTAAAAGAGACTATGGAACATAGAAAGGGACAAAAAGCAGCACCTTCTAAGAGTAGCAAGTTTACTTTTTAATTAATAATGTAGAAACACTCACAAACAAGCGATTTTATCCAGCATTGTGTTTAATTGTATCTTCCGCACTGTCCCAGGATGATGCCTGGCATCACTGGCTGATGGTAAAGGTCTGTGATCAGGCCGCGATCCGGCCGCACAGTTGGTTCCCAGTGCTTCCGGATAGCTGGATCGGAGATCAACGGTACACAGCAACGACGTCACTTCCGGGTACAAGGTCAGCGAGTGACACCAGGCATCATTCCAGGACAGTGCAGGAGATAACAATATTCACAATGCTGGATAATATTGCTTGTTTGTGAGTGTTTTATGTTCATTTTTATTAATTACATAGTAAACTCACTACACTTAGAAGGCGCGCTTTTTGTCCCTTTCAAAGGTTCCTAGTTCGCCACTGCATCTTGCCATGGAGATACTAGCCCCCATGTGTTGTGTGCAGGGCAGGTACTGGAGTAAGAGCTATATTTAAAACTTACTGTAAATGTGATATTCCAGCTCTTTACCAACTGTCATATATGCCTAAATAGGGAGCATGTGGTTGTAGAATTTCAGTTGAATATCAGAGGGATGAATTGCCCAAAAATGTATTACGGCAAAGTTTTTATAAATATACCCCATTTTGTTCCCTGAAGTTTCCCAATTCCACTTTATGCCTTTAAATGGACACTTTGGTACTAATAAATTAGTAATGCAATGTTATTGCCTTCTGAACTGTCATTGAATTAGTATATAGTTTGCTGAAAATGCCTGTACAAATCACATGATGTTCAAATAAACAATTTCTGGTTTGCTCTGAACTATCAAAAAGCTAGTTTGCAACTTTGATGCGGCTTTGATGCTGCTTAGTGGATCATGGCATCCAGCTAGCTTTTTATATCTTTAAATAGAATTTCTAAGTAATGCTAAAATGTATTCTATAATGCTTATGAAATTGGTAGCTGATATCATCATTATTTTATAATAAATAGTAGTATTAGAAACATACAGAAATATCAGCATGACTTAGGTTATTTTTGTTTCACTTCAATATATCTGATCGATTTAATACCTATATTATATCTTATCATTAATCCCTGGTTGTTTAATGATTTGAAACATTGTGCTACTACAGATATTTGTCTTTGTTTACCTTATATTGGATCTCTACTGTATAATCAAGCATATTTTGTTGGCCATCTCTGCAGATTATCCCTTTATTATTATTATAGTTATTTTAATAGCGCAAAATTACACAGCACTTTTACATCAGTCCCTGTGACCATCTAAGATTTGTATCACATACATACCCGCACACCCGATATAGGGACTCATTGACAGTCCAGAACATACAAACTTCATGAAGATAGGGTCCTAACCAGGATTTGAACTGGGAACCCAAGTGCTGCAAGGTAGAAGTGCTAACCTGCCCCTTATGCTGTATTAATAATGGTTACAGCAAGAAAACATAATGCATTGCATTATATTATATTGTAAAGGGGACAGGCTCAGCTGGTAGTAGCAACAGTACACTATGCATGTTACAGGAGCACAAACTGGAGAGTTTGGAAAGTCGTTGATTTATTGAATCCATTAACACACACACACACAATAACAAAAATCTCTTCTCCTACTGTATGCTCAAATACAATACAACACCCCTCTCACTCAGTTCTGAGGAATGCACTTTGTCAGTAATCCAACCTCCAGCACAAAAATAATAAGCTGATCGGACTGTAAGATTTACACTGAGTTGATCTTTTTTTATCAGACTTTTAACGAATGAACGAGTCATGTCGAATTCATTAGTTATTTTCGCAAAAATTTCTTCTTCAGACATGCGGATGCATCCAAATGTCCGAAAGATGCAAAATTCAGGTGAATTTCAATTCATTATGAAACGAATTGCACATCTCTACTCCTGATGAGAAACGGTATTTAGCCGTTTATATTTACTAAAATAATTGTATTTCCATGTTCTGTGTACTGTGGGAGACCAGATATAGACCAGACTTCCATGTTCTGTGTACTGTGGGAGACCAGATATAGTGAATGCAGGGTCCTGGGTTTAGTAACACTTTAAATGTCGATTGTGTAAGGTTTCTGTTATGTCAGGTTGTCAGCAATAAAAAAGTGGCTTGTCAGTAAATTGTCTAGGTTTTGTCAGTAAAAAATTTTGTGGGGGATTGGCAACTGTTCTCACTGCCTCCCAACTGCAGCTTTTTAGCCTGTCTGGTGTTTAGTCTTGGAATTAGATGGGGCATGATTTCATGACTTCTAAGCCAAGTCATCTCAAACGCTATTAAACCACACCCCTTTAAGCCATGCCCAAGTTTATTTGCAATTTAAACCACACCCACTTTCATTGTGGCACGCTATGCACATCGTACTCACTTTTCCTCTAGATCTAGGGCCCACTTTATGTTCTTGCACACAGGCCCACTGATTTCATAGAACGTCTCTGCATAACTAATATAGTTGTTGTAGGTAAAATGTTCTGACTTTGCCATCTGCATGCTTGTTCTCAATCAGGAATTCAAAAAATATTGAGACAGCCAGCATTTTTAGAAAAAGCTCAAAAATTGCTTCCACATTTTTAACATGACCTGATAATATCTACCAAGATTCACTATTGACTTATGTCTGTAGTTGCTTTCTGTCCACACAATTTGGACTAAAGGTGGAAGGTTTATAAAAAAATAAAATAAAAAATAAGGCATAATAATCTCATCCATTTTGACTCAACTATAAGTGTGGTCACATTGACATTTATTTTACTGTTGACTGTGGGTAATGAGCTGAAATTGTTTTCTTCAAGACCTAAATGTGTAGCTGCATACAAGGCCAATTGATAGGTCTGTGTAAATCCGAGTTCACCAACCTTTGGGTCCTGTGTTTCCAATTTGACCCATCACTCCAATAATTCCAGGGATGCCACGTGGTCCATGATGTCCATGGGGTCCTTGCTCTCCAGGAGGTCCTGGTGGTCCTGGGGGTCCAGGTGGTCCCACAATGCCAGCTCCTCCTAGGGCAGCTCTCTTAGCGCTGACGGCCACCTCCGCTAGTTGCTCTTTTGTAGAAATTAGCAGCAAAATGTAGAAGATATACATGAAAAAGAAATATGACAATAAACCAAACTAAACCAGTAATATATGCTACTTATAATATAAAGTGAGTAACAATTGAGAAGAAATACGCTAGCATACAAAGATGTAGGCTGTTTGCTCATAATATTTTGTTATATAGTAGAGTATTCATCAGTCTCCTACTTTAGTGATTTGGGCACACTACTGACACTTGCAGCTATGTGTAATGCTAAATTTCCGACATACTCCGTGAAGTGACATAGCTTTAGCAACTCCTCTTTACAGTGATATCCATTTTTGTAATTACTTTTGTTGTAATCATGTAATATAGTATAAATTGCTTCCAAAAGTGATCAGAAGCAGTGGCTTCAATATTCCTTAAAGCTACACAAAATATGCCAGAACAGCAGATTTCTTGTTTATATGCTAGAAGCATTTTTCAGTATATACATAAGTATGCAGCTAAATATTGCAGAAACAGCTATTAATGTGCAAAAAACACTTAAGGCAAATAGACTGTGCACTTTACAAGTGCAGTTGCACCCTGCAAAGTGCAGTTGCTCCAGAGAATACTAAATGAGGCGAAACCTTTATTTTGTAAAGAATACCTAATACCCAATCACATACAAGAACATGTTTGCACAAGATTGGATGTTGGAAAGTCAGCAGAGCTTCCCTTCATTTACTAAGCTCTAGAGCAACTGCAATTTGTAAAGCGAAACTGCACTTGCAAAGTGCACAGTCTGTTTGCCTTTAGTAAATGAGCCCCTTGATGTTTGCACCATTCAGAGTTTTTTTTTTTTTTATGTTATAGAACCACTTCTTTCCAGAGTTGATGTGTGTATACATTTTAACCACTTTGACCCCACGCTATAAACGAAAGACGTCTACAGAGTGGCGCTTAATTGCCAGGAGGGGATCAGTGCCATGTTTTAGGGCCATCTGTCATCAGTGCCACGTATTAGTGCCATCTGTCATCAGTGCCATGTATTAGTGCCATCTATCTGAGATAGGCCGCCAATACATCAGATATGATCAATTTGTTATGATTTGCACCATAGCTTGTAGACTCTCTAACTTTCACACAGACCAAATAATATCCACTAATTTGGGTTATTTTTACCAAAGTAATGTAGCAGTATAAATTGTGTCCAAAAATGCATGAAGAAAAATTAATAATTTGCGAAATTATATCACAGAAACTAAGAATTTTTGGTCTTTTTTCATTTATAGCACAAAAAATAAAAAACCCAGTGGTGATAAAATACCACCGAAAGAAAGTTCTATTTGTATGAAATAAAAGGACAAAAAAATCATTATTACATGACTGAGTAATTGTCATTCAAATCGTGAGAGCACTAAAAGCTGAAAATTGGTCTGGGCAGGAGGGGGGTTTAAGTGCACAGTAGGCAAGTGGTTAAGATGCAGATTCATAACCAATGTGACGTAGTATACATACTTCCAGTAGTAGTACTATATATAATTCCAAGTCTAGTGTTCAGGTGACCAATTATATTTCCAGGTTATTTTATAGCCTTCAGTCTAATATGGTGCGGTGCTGTGACTAGTGACTCCTAAAAGTCATATCTAGCATGAAGTCTAATATCCAAAGCTACATGTACTGACAGGGGTAAAAAAACAATATACTGCTTCTACCCTCTGGAAATGAATAGTTACCAACTGATTAGAGTCAAATCTTTTTCCCCCGTAGTATTTCTGTCGGGAAACGCCGCACGGCTAGTTTTCCCAACCAAAAGAAAACATGACAGTTTTCCCATCGGTCGTGTGTACAAGGCATAAGAATGTTTTTTACCATACCTTTGTTATTTCTTTGTATAAGTCTACAAAAAAAATTGTTTGTACAATTGTAACAAATGTAATTCCAATCCAAAGCCTACAAGAAAAGCTCCTTACTTTTCTACAATAAGAAAACTGCTCAAGAAAATACAGTAATCTTCCATGTAAACTGTATAGATGTTCATTAAAGATTTCTCACCTTGCAACATTTTTAGAACCACATCAATAATGTGTTGATCTCCAGCATCTCTGCCCTGCAAATAAAAAAACATTGTCAGGTAGGGTGCTGTGCATGATTCATAGATACTTTGAGAATTGATGCTGAATTGCCTTTTGGAACATACTGTACATTACATTGTGCTAGTAAAAATGCATTACTTTATCACTCAAACTGATTCTGTAAACTTGCTAATGAATTCAAATGTTACATACTGGATTTCCTGGTCGTCCTGGCATTCCAGGGACTCCCCTCTCTCCGTTATGACCTCTTGGTCCAGGTAGTCCTGCTAGTCCTTGTACTCCAGGCTGGCCAGGATCTCCGGTTGGTCCTGTGTAGCCCAGTTCTCCATATACACCTTGCTATGGAAAGAGAAAAGAAAAACTGAAATGAAGCTTTGTTAATAAAAACATACAGATAAAAAGTTGTATATGAATCTTACATACAATAATATTAATCTCACCTGGCCTTTAGGACCTGGCTCACCAGAATCCCCCTGTAGAATACAAAATATATATTTTTTAGCATTATGTACTTTTCTGTGTAACCTGTAAGCCCAACCTAAAACACAACTTTTTTCTTTTTTTTTCATACAATGGGGAACAGTCATGGGCGTCAGCTGAAATTTTTGCGGGGGGGGGGGGGGGGGGGCGCTTCGGCAGTGGCGACACACAGTCAAATTTTTTAACCGCTAGCGGGGGTTAAAAGTGCCCCCTCACGCTAAAATGTAAAAACACCCCACTGTGCCCCCTGCATCTTTCAATATCCCACAGCTCTGGACCCCTTTACAATACACAGCACCCTGCATCACTGAACCCCTTTACATTACACAGCACCCTGCATCACTGGACCCCTTTACATTACACAGCCCCCTGCATGACTGGACACCTTTACATTACACAGCACCCTGCATCACTGGACCCCTTTACATTGCACAGCACCCTGCACCCCTTTACATTACTCAGCACCCTGCATCACTGGACCCATTTACATTACAAAGTACCCTGTATCACTGGACCCCTTTACACTACACAGCACCCTGCGCCACTGGACCCCTTTACATTACACAGCACCCTGCATCACTGGACCCCTTTACATTACACAGCACCCTGCATCACTGGACCCCTTTACATCACAGAGCACCCTGCACCACTGGAACCCTTACATTACACAGCACCCTGCACCACTGGAACCCTTTACATTACACAGCCCCCTGCATGACTGGACACCATTACATTACACATCACCCTGCATCACTGAACCCCTTTACATTACACAGCACCCTGCATCACTGGAACCCTTTAAATTACACAGCACATGCACACCTTTACATTATACAGCACCCTGCACCATTGGATCCCTTACATTACACAGAACCCTACATCACTGAACCCCTTTACATTACACTCTGTATAACCAGTCTGCACATTGATAGATTAAAATTTCTGCTAAAGTGGCAGAATTTCAATCTATCTATGAGTCCACCAGTCTCTGGGTTTAATAATATTCTCAAATCTTCTGAAAGGGGCGCTCCACTTAGGTGTAGAAATTCACTTTGAACTTCACCTTATTTCCAGAACTCTCATTATGCATTAGGTGTGCAACGAATAAGGTGAGAGAACATCTAATACCTACAGAGAGTAATGGAAATGAGCTGAGTAAATGAGTACAAAATGAATTACCTGGAGGGACTGGCATTTAGGAGGTTAAAACAGGCAGGGAGGAAATTAGATATCACCTCCTCACTGCCTGTCAAATGTCTCTAAAAAGTGACCTGAGTTTTGATCACTTTTCAGTGGAGTGGTAGTGCCTGCTAAGGGGGGGGGGGGCAAGCAAACTGAAAAAATGCTGAAAAAAATGATGCAGCCACTGTATCCCATCAAATGCAGCCACTGTGCCCCATCAAACGCAGCCACTGTGCCCCATCAAACGCAGCCACTGTGCCCCATCAAATGCAGCCACTGGGCCCCATCAAATGCAGTCACTGGGCCCCATCAAATGCAGCCACTGGGCCCCATCAAATGCAGCCACTGGGCCCCATCAAATGCAGCCACTGGGCCCCATCAAATGCAGCCACTGGGCCCCATCAAATGCAGCCACTGGGCCCATCAAATGCAGCCACTGTGCCCATCAAATGCAGCCACTGTGCCAATCAAATGCAGCCACTGTACCCCATCAAATGCAGGTGCTATACCCATCAAATGCAGCCGCTGTGACACCCCCTACGGACACGGACACCTAAATATGGGGTGGGCACGTTGACCATGGATAGATTCATGCAAGGCAGGAATCTATCAATTTTAGATATAGGGGGTGGCATGATGAAGGGGGCAGCGTCCGTACACCCTTAATGTACTGGCCACCACTCACTGGTGTGCTGGCGGTTTTGCATAGCCGCAGTGCCTCAGACTTCTTTTAGGTTGTGCGTTTTTGCAGCATTTTCTGGAATTGCGCCAAAGATGCAGCATGTAGGACTTGTGCACTTTCAGAACATGCAGAAAAATGGAATAGAAGTCAGCATTGCGACCAAACTGCAGCATACATGTGAGTGAACCCCACATCAAAAAACATAGGAGGTAAAGAAACTGTCACAGGCTGCAGTGCTAGTAATAACAGGCTGCTAGCCTAGTAATGTGCAAAGAGGGGGGAGAGGGCAGGAAGGGAGGGAGGAGAAGCTTACTTGTCACTTTCTTGGTGGCAATTGACAGTCCCAGGAGGCTCACTTTTTTTTTAAGGCTGTGAAACCCGAGCAGACTGCTCTGTTTTAACTTTCCCGCCCACATATCTTCTTCACACAGACAATGCACGTTCTGCCAGAAGTGTGGGCGGGGAAAGAGAAAGCAGCCTCTGATAGAGCTTTGTGTGGAGGAGGGAGGGACTGGGCTGAACTCACAGACACACAGACTGTCAGCCCTGAACAGAGCTCGTCTTATCAGTACTGACACCCGAGCTGCCGTTCTCAGCCAGCTCAGCAGGAGCGGAGTAAATGTATTGTAACACACTGACAGACTGCAGACATGAATGATCATGGCAGTGACACTCTTTTACGATCCCAGGGGGGTCAAACGCCCCCCTTTGCCCTATGCAGCGAACGCCCATGGGAACAGTATAAACCTTATTATTACTATGTGCTTTTCATTGCTATTTGTGCCCCTGTTAGAGAGATTTCCTCTCATTTTCACAATGTCACAGAGGCAAAAAGTAATAAGAAGTTACTCTAATGAATACAGAGACCAAAAACCCAGAACAGAGATTATTTTGCCCAGCCATAAAATGTATCAGATATAGTACCTAATAGGGTAATATGTGCCAAACTCAAATATGAATCATATGAATGCCCATAGATTTAGAATGGGGTAGCTAACAAGCTAACACAGGTATGATGGTCAAGTTGTCTGTAAAGTTTAGTGTATGAGTATTGGTTCTTCATTTTAGATCCCAGTAATTTTTTAGAACAAATAAAATAAAGACTATGTGGTATTCATATACTTTCTAATTGTCTAACAAATTACAGGTGAGCCCTTGGGCAATCCTAAAAACGTAACCAAATTTGAGATTCAAAGTCAGAATTCTGAGATTCAAAGTCGATTTCTGAGATTCAAAATTTAATTTCTGAGATTCAAAGTCAGAATTCTGTGATCAAAAATCTGAATTCTGAGCTTAAAATTCTGAATTATGTGATCAAAACGTAGAATTCTGAGATTAGCAGTGAAAATTATGAGTTTCCGCCCAGGTTCACACTGGGTACGATTTGCTTTGATTTGAGATGCGATTTCACATGTAAAGGCAATTGTCGGCAATGACACCGTCCTAATCGGTGTGACGCCACGTCTGCGGCGCTGCACCGAATTCAAAAAGTAGTTCCTGTACTACTTTTTGCGATTTCGGGCCGCGATTTTCATTGACATCTGTGCAGAAACCCGCACAGATGTCTCTTAAATCGCGGCCGAAATCGGGACTGCCAGCGGGAATGAAATTGTGCGAGTTCAGCTGAACTCGCACAGCTTCACCCCCGCAGCCCAGTGTGAACCAGGGCTTCAAGTCAGATATTTAATCTCAGAATTCTGACTTTGATCTCAGAATTAATTTTTTTTAACTCAGAATTCTAGCTTTTAAACTCAGTTTAAACAGAGATTTCCGAAATTAAAAGTCAGAATTTTGTTTCAAAAATGTATTTTAGGACTGACCCAGGCCTCTTCCATAACTAAATAACTTCACTCTACAGCAATAAAAGCCTATTAGAGTTTCCTCCCTTCCCCACTATAGACATATCTAAAATAAATCATGATTTAAAATTTGATGCATAATTATGCATAAAAATGTGCCAGATACATGTATGTGATGACTTGATGACTGTGTAATTGTAAGCAACTCATTTTATATTTTATATATTTTTTAGTATTTATTTAAAGCATTTTCCTAAAGTGAACCTGTAGTCAGGCTATGAACATATTCAAACATATTCAAATTTTCTTAACAAAGCTGCATTCACACTTCAGCATTTGGAATCGCAGGCAGATTTGCCACAAATCTGCCCACGATTTGAAAGCGCTGATGTGTGAATGGCAAATCACAGGACTTCCATTTGACATGGCATTCATTCAATCACGGCAAGGGTCTGCAATCGCGACAACACGCATCACAAGAAGCATGTCGCCCAAGAGTAGCTCCCGCGGTTTGCCATTCACACATCAGCGCTTTCAAATCGTGGGCAAATTCACGGCAAATCTGCCTGTGGCTCAAAACGCTGAAGTGTGAATGCAGCCTAAGTGAGTTTTGAAACAAGCCCTATTTGACCTATGGAGCTACAGGCACTGTGAATCAATTCATTCTCAAAATTCACAGCAGAAGCCTTGAAATGGTTTAAGTCCTTCTTTCAGAAGCTCAGCTCACCCTGATTTACCCTCCAAGAAGGAACTCAACAGCCATCTAATCTCTGTAAGGACAGAGGGAGCCAGCTTAAGAACTAAGCACTTTTACTCGGAACTTTCACCCCCTTCCTGACCAGGCCAATTTTCAGCTTTCAGTGATGTCACATTTTGAATGACAATTGCATTGTCATGCAGCACTATAACTATATGACATTTTTATATTTTTTTTAAGACAGATAAGGCTTACTTTTGGTGGTAAGCCTTATCTGTGGTTAATTACCACTGGGTTTTACATTTTTTGCTAAAAAAATAAAAAGTACCAAAACGTAAGAAATTTCTTTTTTGTTTGTTTCTGTTATAAAATGTTGCAAATACGTAATTTTTCTTCTTCACTGATGTGCGCTGATAGGCTGCACTGATAGCCATTGATAAGGCTGCACTGATGGGCATTAATGGGCACTGGGTACTGATGGGCATTGGTTGGTGGCACTGATATGCTGCACTGATGAACACTGATTGGCACTGTTGGGGCTGCACTAATCAGGGCACTAATGACCAGTACCCTGATTAAAAATGTAAATTTGCCCTGTAACAGGATAGCCGGTTATCGGCTTTGCTTTCCTTACACAGTGATAGCGCTGAGGAAATAAATTCTGATGACCAGTATTTGTTTACATGGGGCCGTTGTGATTGGTTCTTTACCTTGATCTGTGATCAGCTATGTCCAAGGGACACAGTGATCACAGAGCGCACCTGATGCATGCCCCAAAGGCGTGCAGGGGGGTGGGATTCAGGGAGGGCATCAATAGATATATATTATATTTTGGCTATAGCGCAGTCAGCAAGTGGTTAAATGACTTCCATTTTTTTGCTGCTAGGATGAATAGGAATGAGTGAGTCTGCCTGGGTTAGGTTCACAATCATTTGTGAATTTTCCTTGAAGTTCCCAAACTTTGCAGCAAACGCCATTGCAGTTTATGGGGATGGGGAGAGTGATTTTTGTTATTATATTCTGCCCATTTGTAGAGCTAATAAGCAAGCTTTAGCCAAAAAATACAAGGAAAGTTAGACACTGCCATGGGTGATATGTACATAGGCCAAAGTAAAGAAATAAATAAAAAAAAACAGTATCTCTGCCTACACAGAAAATTTGGCTCTCCCTGAAGCCTCGTACACATGCACGGTTTTCTCGGCTAGAAAATTGTGGTAGAGCTTTCTTGCTGAGTAAACCGAGCGCGTGTACGTGGCTTTGAGGTTTCTCGTTGAGAAAACTGCCCAGAATCTAGACGACAAAAATAGAGAACCTGCTCTCTATTTTCTCGTTGTGATTCTTGGCCGTGTTTTTTTGCTCCAAATGACTTCAACGCATGCGCGGTAGCTTCCAAAGCATAGATAGGGTGAAGCAAGATGGCGGCGACAGCATCGAATGTGACGAGCACATGCTCGTTTAGTTGATGACATCACCGCGTTCATGCCATTCAAAAGAACAGTGGTTCTTTTGAATCGTATGTCTGTTCACTCGGCCGGCAAGAAAATCTTACCAGGAATCTCGTCAGGAAAAACAAAGTTTTTTTCCTGACGAGAATCCCGGCCGTGTGTACAAGGCTTAACAGATCCTACACAAACTGGCAATATGGCTGCTCTGAGCTCATCCTTATATAGAAAGGAGGTTGGGTTATCCATTCATTCAAATTATTTGCTTTTGTGACGCAGCTGACCTGGGGCAAAGACAATGTATTGCTTTACAGGCCGTTTCTAATTTCTTGTGGGGAACATGCAACCTTTTTGGGCACAAATGTGCAATTCCCAAACCTCATGGAACCATCATAACAGTAAAACGTCATACCTAAGGATGAATTGCTTCACAGCACCCGCAGCTACAGAGGTCATTGAGGACTTGTTTGAAATCTCATTTACTGCTTGGTAGGGATATGCAAATACTTGAATATCCATAGCTTAGCCAAAGATTCACTTTGAAGTGGAAAACCATACAGAGGTGACAATAACTACGGATGACAAAAGTGTATTTACTAGAGAACCCATTGTAGTAAAGTGGTCCTAAATCATATATATACATTAATTAACCTTTTGCTGCTTCCTAACCAAAAGTAAAACTAGTACTGCAGCTACTTTCTGAGAAATCAAACAGTGTCTCTTCCTCAAACAGATTGAGCCCTGATTAAAGGAAGCCTCTGGTACTAGGAAGGCGCCTGAACCTGCTGAAAGCTATGTTTTGCAACTGTGCTAGACTAGTCCTGGACTAGTAAGGTTTCATGACTAGGTTCATTTCCAGGACTGGAACTATACACTGACAGTGAACAAGGACAAAACTCATTAATGAACATTCTTGAAAATGCCACTGTAAATGTGACACAAGACAGCATGATACCAATACCCCACAAGAGAATGACATATATTCTAAAAAGGACTATGATGACTGATCAGATCTACTAACCTTTTCTCCTTTCTCTCCAGCCAAACCTTCAACTCCTGGGTCTCCCTGAAAAAGAAACAATAAATTGTGAGCAGGTGTGGTTAGGTAAAGATAAAAAGGGATAGTGATTTAATAAAGGTATAAACCCCTTACCACGTCACCCTTTCCTCCAACCTTTCCTAGGAAACCCTGTAAAGAGAAGATGGATATATGAGTAAGTCTAGTGTAGGAGACAAAATCATCCATATGCTATATATAAGATAAAAACTAGGGCTGTTACTGATCAAAATTTTTGTGTTCGATTAATCGTTTTTTTTTTTAATCGATTAATCGACTCATTTTCGATCAATTATAACGCACATACAGATCCAACTACTTTTAGCTGATCTCCTTGCAGGCTGATTCCCGGTGCAGCTCCCAACCACTGGAAACATGGATAGCAGGATTAAAAAAACACACAAAGGCAGCGCTCAATGGGAATAGCGTTAAAACTTTTATAGTCTTCAAGTAGGTAACAAAATAAATATTGCACTGGAGATAAAATCGATGTAGCTACATAAACTGTAAAAATGGTGCGAGTAATACCAAACGGTATCAAAAGCAGTCATAAAAACATGTAGCTAAGTATGATACTGGTATAAAAATGTGTACAACGATACCACTGCTAAATCCAGATTAGGAGAGGTTAACATCAGTCCGTCGGCATGTAGATGTCCCATGAAGGGAACTATCACAACTCCCAGTGGATGGCTGTAGAATCCCAGGTTGATAGAGTGAAGTGATAGAGGGAAGTGTAACAGCCCTTGTGTGTGGCAGATAGTAAGGTCCCGCCGGCATGCAGATATAAAGGCACAGCAAAAGAGCCCTTCAGATGGACACGGCAAGCCCCACCGGTGTCCGTGACATTACCGGATCTCCAACGGAACTCCCTGAAGGCCCAGAAGCCGGCGCAGAGGTGTGTACAAATCAAAAGAGTTTTAATCGATCAAAAAGATTTTGATCGATCAAAAAAATTAAAGATTAATCGATTAATTAAAAGTTAATTTGCACAGCCCTAATAAAAACATAGCTTAAATTTCAGCAAATACTATACATTATGAGCTATAGCAACATTCAGCATGGTTTACACGCATGTGTCGTTTCATTAATGCATTGATTCAGTTTACAGGTGATGACAGAGGTTACAGCAGTACACTAGTGTTCTAGAACTTAAAGCCAATGGTCAGATCCAATCAATGTTTTCATTCCTGGTTTCCCTGTAAATTGTGCATAAACTGAAAAATGGCAACACTCATGTTACCCATGCCAAGAACTCAGACTAAAGAAACCATCTTCTGTTCAAACTGCTGAGAAATTTGTGACTAAACAATCTTTTCAGATGCAATGAATAATTTTATTCGTACCATAATATTTATGGGCACACTTTAGTCTACTGAGAAATAAAACAATAGTTGTATTGGGGTCCCAGTGCTATTGTTTAGAATAGATGATAAATAAAGCAGATGCAAAAAGTTTTTTCAGTGTGTTTATACAGCTCCTACTCACAATAAAAGTTTCAGTCATATGACTCATTGAAAATAATGCATTTCTTATGTAGCTGTTAAGAGAGGAGTAGAGTAATTGCATTCTGTCCCTTAGTGCAGAATGATATTAATCTATCTTCTATATTTATGACAAAAAAAATCTAAAAAGTATATTTAAAGCACGTTAAAGTGGATGTAAACCCGGGAAAAAAATATTATTTTGGCTAGCACAATGTGCTGTATAGTATAGGATCATCAGATCATCTGTGCCCAGTCTTGCCACAAAGAGTTAATCCAGCTCTGAGCAATCCTCGTATGTTTTTTCAGTTAGATAAAACAAACAAAGAAAACCTTGTCTGTTCTTCACCCCTGCTGCGAGTGACAGGTGATTTACATATCTAATGCAAGAGCCTGAGAAGTCATGTGGTTACTTTTCTGGGTTTTGACTGGATGTTAGCGATCATAGCAGAATTTAGTGTAAGAAATACACGGGAGAAAATGCATGCTGACAAAGGGAGTGTAGAGGAGGGCGGGGAGTCTACTGACATTACGACTCCACCCACCAAGCTCCAGACAACAAACCCACCCACAGAATCTGCAGTTTTTCAATTCTCATAACAGACAGAGGGGAGACATTTGACAGGTAAGGATACATTCAGGAGGCATGTATATCCTTATAGATCAGCACTATGGCAAGAGATTAGAAAGGATGAGAGTGGGTTTACATCCACTTTAAACACTGTAATGATAATATAAAGGGTATATAAACCCAAGTATAATTATTTAAAGGGTGTCTAAACCCAAGTACAAAAAAAATATATATATATTTTGCAGCTTTACAGTTCTAAGATGTGGTGGCTGCAATGTGTTCCTTTTTGCAGACCTTTTTTCCTTTATTTTTACCTAGTGATCCTGCAGGTAACATGCTTCCTGTCTCATGGTGACAAAGCTCACTCATCGTACTTTATCTATAGCAAATACGTGTTGCTACGTTGGGACATGATCACAGAACACCATACCCTCTTTTCTTCTACATAACATAAGGATAAGTTGTTTTGTAGTCCACAGAGGGATCTGTGAATAATGCCAATAAAAGCAAAGTACAAGCAAAGAGCACAGGAAATTATTAGCTCACAAGATTTGGGCAGGATCAAAAACTTTTTTTCTTACACTAATACAACAGATAAAAATAAATAAAAATTGAATAGCTTATTTAACAGAGCAAATAAAATAAGATGTATGATTTTTCATACACTTTAAAATATGTGCTCTCTGAAATACACAATACTTTCCCTTTAAATAAAATATATGCTACATAACAAATACAATAAAATATGATTCTGAATAATACCAGATTATCATAACATTACCTTGTCTCCTTTTACTCCAGGAAGACCCTGTGGTCCTGGTATTCCAGGTGGTCCTTGCTCACCCTTTACTCCCTGTATGAAAGAAAAATAATTTTCATGTGAAATCAAATAAGTTATACCGATTTACATTATCCTATGAAGCACAATATTTCCAATCCATGTTAGTATTTTATAATATTTTATCATAGCTTTAATGTAGTTTGCAGACAAAAAAAAGTTACGATTGGCGGATGACATTGAAATGGTTGTAAACCTTTGAGGTTTTTTTTTTCTTTTATAAAAAAAACAAACATGCATATACTTACCTTAACAGTTTTTCATAGAGCAACCCTGATCCTCTTCATCAGGGGTAATTGTGTGTGTCTGTATATATACTATGTATCTTTTTGTTTGTGAATATGTATACCCTTACTCATTTACAGGGGCAGGTTGGATATCTGAAGGCCCCCTTATTATAGAAGGAGCTTTGAGATTCCAATAGGCTACCCAAAGACCCCCACATTCACCAGGCCAGGGATGTGGGAAAAAGGTCCTTGTTCCCATTAACATGGAAATAATGTGCTATGGGCATATGGTTCAGGATGGGGAGGCACGCGTTACTGCCCCTCTTTTTCTGCCAACCAAGTATAGATTTGTAGGAAACCCCAGGCAACCCCCTCAAAATCTTTACTAGGCCCAAGAGGTCTGATATTGGAAATTTTGCATGGGGTATGGCCCTCATTCCACTCCTGAACAACACCAGGCCATATGTGATAAAGAAGAAGAAAAAATATATAATTCCCCCTTAAAAATCCATGCCAGACCCTTATCCAAGTAGGCATCCTGGTTGGACTTGGAAAGGGAGGGCCATGAAGCATGCAGCCCCCCTCTCTCCTGAAGCATACCAAGCCACACGTTCCCAACATTGAGAGGGTACCTTGCTAAAGTACTTTGCCCCATGTCGCAGATTAGAGACAGGGTTTGGTGAACGCACAAGCCAGTACACTCATCACAAGTAAAATATCCTGCACGGGTCTCCTAACATCTTATGTTAGTATAAGGCTGTGGTAGGCAACCTGGGGCCCTCAAGCTGTTGTGAAACTACATTTCCCATAAGGCATTGCAAGGTTGGCAATTACTCTTAGAGGCATGATGGAAGTTGTAGTTCTGCAACAGCTGAAGGGCCCCAGGTATAAGGATTTTTTTTAAAGGCTATGTGCCCTCTTGTGCTATAAAACCACAACAGAATCAAGTAGCTTCAATAATACAATCTGAATGTTACTGTCTGTTAGTAAATTGTTTTTTTTCCCTAAATAAATAAAAAAAAATTAAGTGTTTGGCCTCGTACACACGATCGAGGAACTCGCCAGAAAAGACACATCGTTTTCCCCGACGAGTTCCTTGTTAGGCTTGTCGAGAAACTTGACAAGCTGTCTTTGCGTACACACAGTCAAGACCAAATCTCCTCGTTCTCAAACGCGGTGACTTCAATACATACAACAGCAGGGGAAGTTCGATTCCACTGGCACAACCCTTGGGGCTGCTTTTGCTAATCTCATGTTACTGCGTGTTAAATAAAAGTTTGGTAAGAGACATTTTCACTTTTCAGTCTGTTACAGCGTGACAAATGTGCTATCTCCATTACAAACTCTACTTTTACCGAAGGTGCACAGGTTCCTAAGCATGCATACCAACGTGTTTCTCGTTGGAAAAGCAGCCCGACGAGGAAATTGAGACTCCCGTCGAGGAAAAAGAGAACTTGCTCACTTTTTTCCTCGTCGAGTTCCTCGACAGTTTGCTTGATGAAAAGCATACACACGACCGTTTTCCTCGGCAAAAAAGCTCTCCCACCAAGTTTCTTGATGGATTCTGTCGAGGAAACCGGTCGTGTGTACGCGGCCTTACAGAAAAACTGTATCATCTTTAAATTTTGTAAAGATCTGATATTTTTATGCTGTTCTATTTCTACTCACCGCTTTTCCTTCAACACCACCTGGTCCAACCTGTCCCCTTTCTCCACGATCCCCCTATAATAATTAAAAAAAAATACATTATTACCTTTTGTAACAGTAATTATAGAGAATACTGAAAATTTTAAGCTATAAAACTTAGCGTTTCATACGCTCATAGTAAAATGCTAGGAAGCACAGATCAACAAAAAAATTCTTGACTTTAATTATTAGAAATATTAGAGTCAAATATTAAACATACTTACTTTTATACCTACAATACCCCTGGGGCCAACTTCTCCTGGTGGACCCCTTTCTCCCTGAAAGACAAAAATATTACTTACTAGAAGAGAAAAATACCATATGAAAACAGCATTGGGACATGCTTGTATGTTTTACATTCTCCCTTTTTAGAAATTCTATTTGTTGTAGCAGTATTAGTAATGCATATAATTCTGAATTCTGTAGACAATCAAATCCAATAAAAGCAGTGAATATAGTCACATGAATGTTTTTTTCTATTAATTAATTATTAAGTGTTTTTCTTAGTGAGTAGCATGCTGTAATACAGTGTGATTCCGTTTTCAAGCACAAAGCATGTTCTGCTTTTATAGAAAATAATTGTATGCACTGTATATATTATAATAGTCTTATCTCAACAATCAGTGCAAATAAAGCAACTAAGCTCAACTAAGGTCAGAATTATCTTACCAAGTATAACAATACAAAAGTTACTTAAAAATGAACTGCAGTCTGCTCACATAATTTGTAATAAAAACATCTTTGCCATTGTGAAGCCTCCCTCCAACCACTTTGCATATTATTTTATATATACTGCGATTCTGTACTTGCCAAATATGCTGCAGAAATCTCCATCCACTGAGTCTGGCTGCAATCGTTTTAACTGTGGGCAGCTGAAGCTGCCGCCTGTTCACTTCTTGGATTTACACAGAGGCACGCCTCCAGCTATGCAGCTCTCATTGGTCCTCTTATGACTTATACCCCCTCCCTCCCTGGCAAACTCTCACAAGAGTGAGAGAGAGAGAGTTGTGCATTCTGTCATAAGCCTAGGATTTTTACCAGACAAGAAACAGGAAGTGAACTGTATAAGGTATTTACTGGCAGAAAAAAAAATTACTATCCAAAGTTAGAACAAGGGCAGAAGATTTAATAAATGGAAAGATGAAAAAATTACTGAAGTTCCGCTTTACAAAATCAATTCCATCTTCAACTAAATACCCTCCTGGGCTAGCTTCTAATATCACTTAGTGTTGCTAGAGATGAGATTTTCTCACATTAGTTTGTATATTTACTCAGTCTCACAAGCCCATAATGAATGTGTCATTGAAACTGGATTCCCAACAATTTTATTTTATGTTATGACGAATCCAAGAATGAATGAGCAAGATACAAATTTCTCACTATGTAAAGGTAGCATGTCATGTTTCAAACGTGAAATATTGATTTTGGATGTGAATGACCTTTAAGCTGTACTGGTGTAAAAATATTTTAAAAAATAACAGTTTTGTGAAACACTTACCAGTTTTCCTGGAGCTCCAGCGAACCCTGGCTCTCCACGTGAACCTGGTTCACCCTATAAGAAGATGGTTGGATAATTATTGAAATGTTGATGGTTCATATATGCAAGCATGTTATTTATAACCTGTATTTTAAATATGTGTCTTAGGGCCTTAAGTTTCTGTGCTGCAGTGTATGTGGGTACTGTACATGCATAGATATCAATGGGCCCATAGAGTTTCTCCTGTGCAGTACATGGATGTGAACCAGCTACCTAGGAAAGAATGAGCTTGCTACTTGAATCACATTTACATGCAGGAAAATTCTTGTCCTTTATTGCAGGAATAAACTGGCTACTCAGTTTCACAAAGCAGTCACAGTTCTAAAATAAAGTGATAAACTTATACATATACCCACTGAAATGAGTAGCCTAGTGTCCTAGCTGTACCTGTTTAACTTCAGCACTCACTTTTCTACAGTCTTCTACAGAATTTAGCATTACTTAACTCAAGAAGGCAGGGGGTGATAATCTGATGTCACACACTGCACAGCACAAAACACAAAGCTAAGTGTAATATGAGACCTGAGTGGACGTAAAAGACACACCCCTACAGTCTTGTAGCAAAGCATGCACATCTGAGGCTTTGTACCTCACACCTGCTGTGTGCTGGATAGAAGTGGATCCATCTCTTGGGATTGTCTAGATCAGGGGTGTCCAACCTTTTGACCTTACTGGGCCACATTGGAAGAAGAGGAATTGTCATGGGCCACACATAAAATACACTAACAAGCTGATGAACAGAACAAATCTGGCAGGTTACAATTTAAGGATCACTGAATTAGATAATGAACCTATATGAGTAATAAAACTTTACTTGTTTGTAATATTTTTTAATATAAAAGTAAAAGAGGACAACATATGTGATATTTGACACAGATTTTGATAAACTAACACATCAATATCTGGTTCGATGGAAGTAGTAGCAATTGTCAATGAATTTTCAAGGTGTTCATTAGAAATGTTGATTCTAATTTTGCCCTGTGTGTGCTTCATCTGGATTACAGTAAAAGCCAAACAACCAGTCTTTCCAAAAGAAAAGTTCGGTAATAAAATGTATCTGCTTTTCAGTATGTTTCTTTTTAGATTTCCACACAAGTTACATTGGAGTTCAATATATGTGAAGTCAAAAAAGATCCAATTAAAAAAGAAAAACTGGACGAGGGTGAATGAAACTGTCTATATGACCTGGATTTTTTTCACTAGCTCATTAGATTGTAATATGTGTGAGAAGATAGAACAAAATGTTTTTTTACAGCAGTAAGTTGGACTGCTTAAACTGAATATTTGTTTGTGTGGAAAGTAACCCTGCAATTCCCTTCTTACAACTATAGCTGATTAATGTTGTGTTTTTACACTGTTTAATTATAATGTACAAAGTATGATCCTAACTGTGTTGGAAGCAATTTCACACTTCCCTTCAAGCAGCATAAAAGCTATAAACACCTCTGAGAATACATCGAGTTACATAAAGAATGATCAAAAAATCCATTATTACTATATCAATATGGTCAAGTTAAATAATCCTATCAAATACATACCTTTTGACCAAAACCTCCTTTGGTGCCTGGTTGTCCAGGTAACCCCTGCAAAAACACAAGAAAAACAGGATTTTTAGATGACATTTAAAATAGATTGCTAATAAATGCATTCTGTCTCATTAATGCATCAGTGAGTACTGGGAAAAGATTCCATTAGTGGCCAAACACTATTTTCAACAGAAATAGGTGATTAAAGTAATTCTCCACTAAGCTTTTGTGTACCTAAACTGAATACATATATTAGACTTAGGGATACTAACAATTATTTGATGCTAAACATAAATTTGTACTTAGGAGTTATATAGAAGCATGCATATTCTTCTGTATATAGAAGATATTGTAAGCTTTTAATTATGTCTACAGTAAATAAAACAGTAAATAAATTTAACAGGCTCTACTAAATACTCTTAGAGGTTTTAACAACTATTGTACATTTTGCTATGGAACATTTGCTATAAATCTGCAATTTTCAAAGCTTTGTCGAATTTTCGTCGTTTAATTCCTACCTATTCACTGTATTCAGTGAATACAGTGAATATAGGTAGGAATTCAACGACGAAAATTCGACAAAGCATCGAAAATCGTCAAATTTTTGTTATTCAATTTCTACCTATTCACTGTATTCAGAACGACGATTGTCGATGCTTTGTCGAATTGAACGAAGAAAATTTGACAAAGCATCGAAAATCTTTGTTTTCGGACGAAAACTTTCCCGACGAAAACAAAATAAATCAAAACGATTTTCGGGAGTAACGAAATTTTTTTTATTTTCTGGAAGAAAACGAGACGAAATATTTCAGTTTGCACATGTCTAGAAAATACTAAAGGAGAACTTTAGACTCCTGCCGTAAGAAGAAGGGTGAGGTTCCAAGGTTGGGACAAAACTGACTTCTCCTGTGATTAGATATCATCAATATTGCCTCAAAAGTTGATACAAGGTTTACCGGTAGCTTATCAAATTGCTAGCATCCATAACCAACAACCTGTATCAGGTTAACTTCTTCCAACTAGAGTCATTTGAAAGCACTTGACTTGACAAGACCTCTATTTTGAAAGAAGTTTTCTATTTTTTACAGTTATTTATTTAGCAGTTAAATACTTACAGCTAAGCCTTGATGACCAGGTGAACCAGGGATGCCATTTTGCCCAGTGCTACCCTAGACAAGACAGAAACATGAATTAAGATACAAGCATGGAAATAAACAGGCTACATGGCATAGAATAGTAGAACAAATTAGGTACTTACCTTTACTCCGTTAACACCAGGAGTTCCATCTTTGCCATCAATGCCAGGGAGACCCTAAATGACAAAAAATGTAAGACTATATAAAAGGAAACAGCACTTTTTAAAACATTTTTGATAAAGATGTTCATCGGTAAATATTACTACATATCACCAATTGATCTATATTTTTGCTAATCTAGAAACATGATTGTGAATGTGGGCCAAGCCTATTTACACAAGGAAACTATGTGATGGTTAATAACTGGTGGCTCCGAAACAAGATAAACACTTTACTCTGAATAAAAACTAACAAATGAACATTCATTCAGATGAGAAAGAGTGATGATTATTTATTGTTAAAGTTCAAATAGGCCTGCAAGTACTATAATCCACTGTTGAAACACAAATAATACAACGAGAAAGTCTTACACATCAAGTGATGGCATCAAAAGCAGAAATGAAAGCCATCTAACTTCAGCCTATTCACAATCCTTTAGTTAAAGCTGCATTTCTTAACAAAGTGCTTAAAGCGGAGTTACACCCTTAAAATCACTTTGTTTCATTACATCCAGCATACTGGCGTCAGCGCCAGTATGCTGTTTTTTTTTTTTTTTTAATGCACGTACTTACTTTATATAAAATCATTGAATTTCAGGCGCACCGCGGAATGTCGCCGCTATAAGGCGTCACGCCTTCCGGAAACAGCCAATTAGCATTCGGCTTTTCTTGGCGCCTGCGCACAGACCCAGGAGCTGACTGCGCAGGCGCCGAAAATAGCCGGTCCTAGTTCGGGTTTTTTCGGAGGGCGTGACGCGGCTATATACAGCGCCTGCGCAGTCAGCTCCTGGGTCTGTGCGCAGGCGCCGAGAAAAGCCGAATGCTAATCGGCTGTTTCCGGAAGGCGTGACGCCTTATAGCGGCGACATTCCGCGGTGCGCCTGAAATTCAATGATTTTATATAAAGTAAGTATGTGCATTAAAAAAAAAAAACAGCATACTGGCGCTGACGCCAGTATGCTGGATGTAATGTAACAAAGTGATTTTAAGGGTGGAACTCCGCTTTAACTGAATGGGCAAACAGGAAAAATGATATACAAATATATTCCTGTGATAATGTTCCAATCCCTCCAGGGCCAGCTGATACCAATGATATATTGGGAACTGCCCAAAATGTATGGAAGGCTATGGGCCAGATTCAGCAACACTTGTGCTGGAGTATTTCGATATGCGCCGCGTAACTGTGAAGATGCGCCGTCGTTTCTATGTGCCCGTACCCACCAAACTAGATGCGCCCAATAACGGGCCATTTGCGACCGGCGGAACGTTCCGACGCCAGAGTATCGTCAGCGCTTAATTTCGCTTGGCGCATCAGTCGCGCCTATTGATTTCCCCTGCAAATATGCAAATGAGGGATTTTTCCCAATTCACGAACGGATTAGCACCATACGCTGGGCTACATGCGCCGCGCGTATCTCGTCCGTCCGGCGCAAAGTTATTTCTACAAATAGCTGCTTTATCTTTACTCCAGACGGCCACAGGTCAGCAGGAGAGCAGCTACAGCAGCGTTACCGACGATAAGAGCTAGCTGAGCACCCCCACTTGCAGGACAACACCTCTGTCCATGCTTGTCTGTCAAATTTTACAGCCATGGAGGAAGACATCATAGGTCTCTATAGCCAAGATGACGGCTGACAGCTCCTGGCCATTAAAGTTCAGCTTTCTCCTGTGTGTTTGCGGGGAACGGGAGCAGCCATCTCAGAACAAAAGTAACATCACTGCGGGGAGGGGGAGCAGGATATACTTTAGTGCCGGAATGGCGCTTCTACGGGCGCATTTAAACGCCCAATGGAAGGCATTGCGCTGACGTTTCCCGTGAAGTGGTGCCGACGGAAGTTGTGAGCATGCGCACAAAGGGGGCGAGTGGAGCCTCACTCACTGCGCATGCTCCGTGGTTGATGCGCTGAACGTAAGCCTCTGCGCTGGACTCCGCCCATCATTTACATATGATCACACCCACTTCCCCTTGCGTCGGGTTACGCCAGCGCATTATCGTTACTCTGGCGCAAGTTTACGCGCAACTGCTATGTGAATAACAGTACTTGCGCTGAAAGGGTCGTCAGAGTAACGTAAATGAGAAGCGTTACTCTGGAGCAAAGATGCTCTCATCTACCTGAATCTGGCCCTATGTATAATCCACAGTAAAAAATTAGGATATAAACAAAGTAAAACAGACTATGGTTGACCTATTATGTAATAATACATGAAATTGTTGATACACCTAAGGTGCTATGAAAGACAGAAGAAGACATCTACCATATTTTAGAGCCTCCTGCTTCCAAACAAGAACAGTTAATTTTTGCTTGGTTTCATCATTTAGCACTGAATTAAGTTAAAAAAATACAATTGTTATTTTTACTGCATCCATAATAGTCTTCCCATTTGCCATTACCCACTAACCCTTTCCTACGTTGGCTTTCATTTCAATTTCTTGCCTCTTACAATTTTTTTGTAGCAAAACTGATACATTCATTTGTATATATCATCAAAACCCCAAAATTAAAACTTACATGGTTTCCCTTAGGACCCATTGCTCCCATTTGTCCAATGACACCTCGGGACCCCTGAAACAATATTTTGTTGGTTAGATAATTATAAGATTATTGAAAATGATTGACACAGTGTACATATAATGTTGGCTCAACTGGCGATACACATTTTACACATGTCACAAACTAATGTAAATTTTGCCATACATTATGAATACTGTAAATGTACAATCGTTTCTATCAGAATGCTTGGAGCATTTACACAGGAAGAGCTTAAGTGTAAAGGAACCCATTGAGACCTTTGGAGACTGAATCTGTGAATATCCTGTACATCGGTGCTTGTAATCAGCAAAGACAATAGGATTTTTTCTTTTTTTTTACAGATATTCTTCTTGCAGGTTTCAAAAGACTTTATTAACCACAGTTCTGTTTGACAGTGGCATGGCAATATAATGCAATGCCAGAGACCTCATTAATGACTGGGCACTAATGGATTCCTGTGACCCACTATAAGCATCAATAATGCTATTTTCTTACCTTTTGTTCCCTGCTAGTTGCCAGAATGCACCCAGTGGTTGGGTTACTTAACTATGAAAGAATCTACTGTTAAGAGGCCTTTAAAAGCTCTATGTATTTCTTTGTTAAGAGACATATATATTACCAATATTGTTGATAATTCTTTTTAGGGCAAAGGGCATGTATATTACAAATACTATTAATAAATAATATAAGACAAAAGATAAAAAATATTAATGTCTGGCCCACACAAGTATTAGCCCCAACAACCTTGGCTCTAATTAACTGAACTTATAATGTTAATAACAACACCTCTATACTTTGACAGGATAAGAGATAAATGGATTTATATGAATCGACAATTTCCTATTCCTCTACTTGATCTGAGGAATAAGAAGCTCTGTTGGTTGATGGTATGGGCTAAGCTTAGTGTAAACATGTGACTTTGCCTTCCCTCATATGAACTAACTTTTTTTGTCACTAAAATGAGCTTGGGAAAGAGATCTTTTGACATAATTTAGGTTTCCAAAAGAACAAAGCCCTTAAACACATTTGTCTTTTAAGAAAATGTAAGCAAGATACAATGCTCTTAACCTCCCTGGCGGTCTTCCCGTGTGTGGCACGGGGTGAGATTTTAAAGCTACGATCGGTAACCCCATGCCACACACGGACTTGCCTCGCTGGATGCAGAAAAAAGTTTACTTACCTTTTCTCTGCGATCCAGCGATGAATCCCCGCAGTACACGGCGGGCGGATGTCCGCCTGATGCTGTGTGTTCCGCCGATTCCCTTCCCTGCGAGCGTCGCGACGTATGGGGGGGAACGGCGCCAAATTTAAAAAAGTAAACAAACACTATACATACAGTACACTGTAATCTTATAGATTACAGAACTGTATGTAAAAAATACACACCCCCCATGTCCCTAGTGGTCTGCCCTGTACACTACATGTCCTTTTATATAATAAAAACTGTTCTTTCTCCCTGCAAACTGTAGATTGCCCATAGCAACCAAAAGTGTCCCTTTATGGCAAAAATTGTTTTAGAGCAGCTAAAAAACAGCGATAATAAATCAGAATCACTTGCAGAATTTAGCGATAGCGATTTATGGGGAAATTCGTCATAAAAAAAAAAAAAAATAATGACAGCAAAAATTCTGCAACTGAGCAAATTTCAGTGATTTTGATTTGATTACATTATTGAATAATTTTTACTATAATTATATTATTATTTGTTATAATTTTTTATAATTATTTATTATATTATAATTTTTAATAAGAAAAAAAAAAAAAAATCATACCCAGGATGCCTATTAGACTCTTGTTTGGATAGATTTCAGTGAGTTATTCCTAAGAATTACAAGCCTACAGTATAAAACGCCAAATTTCCTTGCAAATAATGGTACCGCTTTCAGCACCTAAAATCTGAAAGAATCATACCGCCAGGGAGGTTAAAAGGCTTAGGTTGTTTAGCCTGCAAGGAGGTCCAAACACTGACAGTGACTAAATAGTATTGCTATCAGTGTACATATTAGGGTGTGAGTATAAGGCCGCGTACATACGATCGAACATGTCCGCTGAAACTGGTCGCAGACCAGTTTCAGCGGACAGATTCGATCGTGTGTATGGCCTAGCGGACAGGTTTCCAGTGGACAAAAGTTTTAAAGCATGCTTTAAAACTTGTCCGCTGGAAACCTGTCCGTCGGACATGTCCGCTGGTTAGTACGACTAACCAGCAGTCAGAAATCCCCCGCATGCGTCAAATGGATTTGACGCATGCGTGGAAGCATTTTATTTCCTGGTTTGGTGACGTGGCGGCGTCAACGTCACCGCCACGTCACCGCGTTCTCTGTCAGAGGGGATTTTCGTCCGATGGTGTGTACACACCGCCGGACCAAAATCCTGCAGGAGACATGTCCGATGAAAACGGTCCGCGAACCGTTTTCATCGGACATGTCTCCTCGTGTGTACGGGGCCTAAGAACACGGTATATGTAGAATATAGTATACAAACATGCTGGCATGTATGAGAATTATATGTAAATAGAATTCTTCCAATAAATCTCACTATAGACAAACTTCACATTTATAGAACACAGTGCAGAGCAAGCATACCTTTTAATGTATGTCAAATTTAGCCATTTGATTTAAATATTAAATAGGAAAAAAAATATTATTCACCTTATCTCCTTTCTCTCCCGGCTCTCCCGGGGGCCCCTTTGGCCCCTCCTCACCCTGAAAAAGACATAGAGAAGTGAAAGCTCTGCAAGGCTGTGCTCATTAGTGATAATAACCACCCTAAGTGCAGTTTAATTAAATGCTCTTGCTCCCTAGGGGATTTTGTAATGAGGACTTAGAAATCTGCACTAAGTCGATGGGGAATTTCACCTCTGTCACTTCCGACTGCATAAAATTTAATGTTGCGCAGATGAACTCCCTTCTGAATAGGGTCACAAAGTAGAATAAAATGTGCACTTTTTAAAAACTAATTTGTAAAGTCCAAAACAATGCTATATGCTTTAAACTAAAAGGAAACAAAAACAAGTGTAAATAAAGTGTAAGCCTTTATGCACAACGGGAATTTTTTTTTATTGTTATGCACAAAAACCAACATTTTATTTACATTTGCTTTTGTTTCCGTTTTCTTTTGTTTCCACATGGCCAAATTTTCCAACGGGAAAAAAACGCAGTCGGAATTTCAGACGGAAAAAAAGAGAACCTGCTCTCTAAGTACGTCAGAAATTCCGTCAGAAAAAGTCAGATGGGACATACACACGGTCGGAATATCCAATAAAAAGCTCCCATCTGACTTTTTCTGCCAAAAATTCCACCCATGTGTACGCGGCATTAAACTTTACAAATTTACTTTTGTAATGTGCACATTTTTACATGTTGTTATCATTGTTTAAAATATAGCTGCTATATATAAGTATTTTTTATAGTTTTAATAGATTTTAGTTTTAAGTTGGCACAGCACAGAGTTCACTTTAAGAAAAGTAATTTGTTTACAGAGGATCATAAGTCTGATACACCAAATTCACTACTGCAGAACTACTGTGCTACTCCGATAGAGAGAATGAACAGTGGAACACTGACTGACAAGCTAGATGGGGTTAGGGTTTTAAGACAGATTGAGGAAAAATCATTCATAAATCTACTATATACTGTATACTCTTTTAAATTATGCTATTAACACACCTTTCCAACATGATAAAGAAAGTGTTTAGTTTTATATTAACTCACAGGTTTCCCAGCTGCACCAACTGATCCAATCATCCCTTTATATCCTGTTGGTCCCTGTGAAATTCAGACAACATCTTTTACAATAACAGAAGAGTATAAAAATGTACATATTGTTACACTGCTTACTTGGTTTACCTGGGATCTTCCTTCCTTTTACATATGTCTATAAGCACAGTAGACACTGTACATCAAGATAGATTATTATTATTATACAGGATTTATGTAGCGCCTACAGTTTGCGCAGCACCTTACAACATGAGGGCAGACAGTACAGTTACAATACAACTCGATACAGGATTAGAACAAACAAGTGAATTTCAAAAGGTAATAGCTTATTGTGATAAGCATGCACTATCTTTACACAGGCACACTCTCTTTCTCTCTACTGATATCAAACATAAAGGAATATCAAACACATAGCTGATATATGACTAAATGGGAAAATCCAAAAGGAATAAGAGAGGCCTTTCTGTGATCCAAGGTCATAACATTTCATTATACTTTCTTCTGTACAATCCTCTCCTGTTGTGCATATCTTACTGAGAACGGCTGCTAGAATCTGCTATTGGAGGCAACATAAGGTCTCCCTTATGGGCAGGACTAACTACCTTTTTACTGCTTAGACCACCAAACAAGAGAAGATGGTTTGATGTTTCCTAAAAATATAAAGAGCTTTCGGAATCCTCTCAATAATCCCTGTACCCATGCCCCCTATAGTTTTCTTGCTGAATTTAGCAATAAATGTCCAGAGGTAGCAAGAAGAGAAAAACAGATAATGGAAATAAAAGCCATCACAGTTTGTAAATCTAAGCCTTGGTGCAGCCTATCCCTTACTGTACTACCTGGGATTTTCCTGCCTTTTAGATATGTCTTTAAGCACAGTAGATGCCAAGAATCATGATGGATTAAAATGAGAATGTAAATTGCAAACGGTAATTATCTTTTTGTAATGCTTATGCATACATTGTTTTTGTGGTGCACACATACTGTACACTACATGCAATTATAATATCTTATGTACTAATAACAAATCATAATTTTTCAAGCTGACCACAACATTTCAAAGATCTATCTCAAATGTCCACATTTATAGATACTTACAGTTTCCCCTTTGGGTCCAGCGATCCCTGGGTAACCACGGACTCCCTGAGGGCCCTGTATCACAAATAATAATATCATTTTTAGAACAATTTTTAAAGCACATTTTAATGTTACAAGTAAAACAATGTTGTAATAACCAGTGTTTAATAATACTATAAACTACAAAAAACAAAAGGTCTGTTTTTGAAGTTCCCAGGGATGGCATCTTGTGGACTGGAGCGAAGCCCCAGGAACCTTATGAGTGCATTGAATGAATGAATGAATGAATGAAGAACTTATATAGCGCAGCACATGCGAAGTAAATCGCCTCTGGGCGCTTGTTGTTCCTGTCTCCTTTGAGATCAAAAGAGATGAGTCTTAATCTTTCTCCTGAAGACTAAGTAGTTCTCCTCCAGCCGAATGCTGGCTGGTAAGGCGTTCCATAGTCTGGGACCTTGGACAGCGAATCTCCTGTCTCCTTTGGACTTGTATCTGGCTTTCAGTATCTGAAGCCGATTTTGATTGGTGGATCGTAGAATACGATTGGGATTGTGAACTTTTAATTTTTCGCATAGATAATGGGGAGCATTCCCATGGATACATCTATGCGTTAGACAGAGAGCTTTAAAGGTGATTCTGTCTTTAACTGGTAGCCAGTGAAGGGATCTCAGTGAAGGTGAGATTGATTCCCAGGGTTTTTTCCCAGTCACAAGTCTGGCGGCCGTATTTTGAACTACTTGAAGACGAGCGATTTGGTACTTGGGGAGTCCGAGGTAAAGGGCATTTGCATAGTCCAGTCTGGAGTTTACAATCGCTCCCACCACGACCGCTATGTCGTTCTTGGGAATAAAAGGCGTGAATCTGCGTAGTAGGCGCAGCAGATAGTGAGATCCGCTGACTACTGCCCCTATTTGTGCGTTCATTGTCATGTCGGAGTCAAAGATGACCCCAAGACTTTTGACTTTGGCGCTAGGGGTGATGATTTTGCCCAGAATGGGCGGGGGGATCCAGGTTGTTGTCGATTGATTCCTACGCTTGGCGTGAAACAGAAGAAGTTCTGTTTTCGCTCCGTTGAGTTTGAGATAACTCTTTGTCATCCAGTCCTCTATCAAAGAGAGGCATGTCTCTAGGTTGAGGTGGTGATCCTTTTTATTGCAAATGCGGAAGTACAGTTGCGTGTCGTCTGCATATGAGTGATATAGCAGTTTTTGGCTGCTGATGATTTCGAAAAGAGGACGCACATAGATGTTGAATAACATCGGCGACAGGGGAGATCCTTGAGGGACCCCGCACGATAATGTGCGTTGTTCAGAAGTGAAGAGTCCTAGCTTCACTATTTGCGATCGGTTTTCCAAAAAAGAGGAGAACCAGGATAGATCGCTTCCTGCGACTTTGGCTATTTTAGCCAGCCGAGTCAATAACAGCTTGTGATCAACTGTATCAAAGGCTGCGCTTAGGTCCAGCAGAACCAGAAGAGAAGATTCTCCTTCGTCTGCGGCCTCGAGAACGTCGTCCCATATCTTAAGCAATGCTGATTCTGTCCCGTGTCCGGGACGGAATCCTGATTGAAATGGGTCGAGTAAGTTGTGGGTATCTAGATGCTGTTGCAGCTGCTGTACCACTGCTTTCTCCATTACCTTGGAGAGAACATTTAGGCCTGTTATGGGGCGCCAGTTGAGTGGATCCTTAGGATCCAGGGTGGCTTTCTTCAAGATGGGTTGAATGAAGCCCTCCTTCAGCTGGGAGGGCATTATGCCCTCCCTGAAGGATTGGTTGATAAGCTGCGTGACAGGAGGTGCCAAGATGTCGGCGCATTCCTTCAGCAGTTTGGTGGGGATAATATCATTTGGCGCAGTGCTGTTGCGCAGAGTCCCGATGATATTTTTTGTGGTCTGAATGGAGATGGGTTCCAGCGTGAACTCACCTAACTGTGGTGAATTACTGCCGGTGCTGTGTAAATGACTACGGGGGGGGGCTGGGAGAGCAATTGTTTTGCTGAATGCTTTGCCGGATTGCCTCAATTTTGTTAATGAAGCAATCCGATAACTCATCGCAAAATTCTTGTGTATCCAAGTTGGGGGCTTCAAGACATCCTGGATTCATGGTCTGAGTGACCAGCTTGAAGAGTTCGCAGGGGCGATTTAGGGCACCGTTGATAGCCTCAGAAAAATAGTTTTTCTTGGCTTCGAAGATTTGCTTGTAGTATTTTCTGGTTATTGCCTTGTAGATCGAGAGGTTCTCATCTGAAGAGCTTCTTTTCCAGGCTGCTTCTGCCCTTCTGCGCTCTTGCTTCAGTAACGCCAGCTGGTTGTTGAACCAGCCGGAGTTATTTTTCCTGATCTGGGTCTTTCGTTTTGGCGCTATCAAGTCAGCTGACTGCAATAGTGCTGTGTTTATGGCCTCCAGTGTTTCTTCCGCTGTTTGGTGCGGCTGAATTGTGTTTATTTTTTCCCCTAACGTGGCTTTGAAGAGTTCCGAGTGGAGCTTCTTCTGACATCTGGTCCAGTGTGTTGTCACTGGATTTGATGTTTTTGTTAAGGGGGGAATTCGGAAATAATGAATTTAATTGCATGGTGATCTGTCCATGGCAATGGTTCATTTTCCAAGATTTTTATTTCCAGATCTTGTCTGAAAATAAGATCGAGCGTATGACCTGAAGCATGTGTGGGCCCACATACTAGTTGCTGAAGCCCTAATCCTTCCAGGTGGTCGATGCAGGCGTCTGCAAAAGGGGTCTTGCGGGGAGTTGGCCCAGAGGTTGAAGTCCCCGAGCAGCAAAAGGTGTTTGCTATTCAGGGTATAGGTGGAGACAAAGTCCGTCAAAGATGGAAGCAGCTGCGACTTGGGGCCAGGTGGCCTATAGCAGAGTAGAATCCGGACGGTCTCCTGGCCGTTTACTTGCAGTTGAAGAGTAAGGGTTTCCATGAATGGAAGAGGGTTTTGGAGGCTTGGTTTTGTGATCGCAAGACGCGTCTTATGGATCACCGCCAGTCCTCCTCCTCTTTGCCCTATTCTGTTTTCCGTAATAATACGGTAGTTTTCTGGCACCAATTCTCCTAGAATGGTGTTACAGTCGGCTGTGAGCCAGCTCTCTGTAATGAAGAGGCAGTCTAGGTCGTGTTGTAGAATGAAATTTCAAGTCGGTGTTTTACTGCCGATCTTGTGTTGATCAAAGCACATGAAATGCGCTTAGGTTGGGGTAAACGGCTAAAATTTTTGACAGTCGATCGTCGATAGATCCTCAAAAGTTGTTCAATTCTTAGGGTCTTTTTGGTGATGGCTGGCAGTATTGCGGCGAAACGCCTCAGATTCCAAATGGTTTCTGCGGAGCACCGCAGATCAGCCATGGTCGCCATTCACCGAGGGAAAACTTGTTTCTTTTGGTGGCGATGAAGAGAGGATTTAGTGAATCCTCCCGGCTTGGTCCAGAGGAAGGCAAAAAATCCCTAACCATGCTATGCCAATTTGCTTTGGTAGGGGAAAAAATTCCTTCCTGATCCCTGAAAGGCAATCGGGCGAACCCCTGGATCAAGTACTATCAAATTGTGAAAAGGGGGGTGGGGGGGGGAGAGCTGACACTGCTGCTGGGGTGTACCAAGATGGCCGCCGACCAGGAGCAGGACATGGGACCCAGGCTGGTGTGTAGCCCGCTGGGTGGATTGGTGAGCAGGGGGGGGGGCTGGTTGTTGAGGCCAGGGGTGGATGAGTCCTACAGGGGCTGGGGGTGAGCTCCTGGGGGGTTACTAAAGGTGTTTTTGGCCGAGAGTGCGGCGCGCCGCCAGGTCGCGGATGAAGCCGCGGCCTTTCCTAAGATGCGGCGGCCGCGAATCAGCAGTGGCTGGCACGGTTCAGGGGAGAAAACGGGGAATCGCGGGGAGGCGCCGGGGGGAAGGTTGCTTGGCTGGTGGGTGGTAATGTGGGGTAAGCAGAGGGAAAGAGGCCCCAGCATTCAGCTGATTCGGCGGCTTATCCTGATAAGGACGGCCGCCAATCGGTTCCAGGGGAGGTGTTTCTCTGATGGAGGAGATTAGGCTGCCGCCTTGGCTGTCCTAACAAGGACGGCCACCTACGGGTCCTGGGGAGGTGTAGATCGCCCTGAGGAGCAGGGGCTTACCTGGAGAGGTCCTTAGGAGAGTGAGAAGCGGCCAGGGGAGGCTGATGAATAGGCCTGCTGAGGCGGGGGGTGGAAAACCCTGCCTGTCTGGAGCCCAGGAGCCACACGTCCTACTGGTAGGTACGTGCGCCGATTACTACTGGGACAGTTCTCGCCCTGGGGGAGGGTCACTCTTTCAGACCCAACAGGAAGAGCTCCTGGAATAGCAGGGAAAATCTGAGCTGACCTCTGAGGGAGAGACTCTCTGGGAGGAGAGGAGCTGAGGGAGAGACTCTCTGGGAAGAGAGGAGAGGAGGGAGAGACTCTCTGGGATTCTAGGAACAAATAGATTTCTCTGGTTTAAAGAACAAACACAATGAGTTGTGATATATTGTTTCTTCAGGTATTGTAGCCCTAGGCTATTCAGTACTGGATGGATATTGGGAGCTATGGCTATAGTTATTGTTAGTCTAGTGCAGACCTGAGTATTTTACAACCCCATTTGGCTGGCCTTTGTGACATCAATCGGAAATTGAAAATCAAATGTAAAGGGTACGTCATGCACGCAATACAATTCCATTGTTTTATTTTTAAGGTGACTGCTATTTTTTTTCCAAATTTACAAATGTGCATGCAAGTCAATGCACCTTAACAGTATTGCCCCAGGCATGCCCCCCAAGCATGTGACACTGCTTTATGGCTCTGGGAGTGTGAGTTCCCTGAATCTAGGCTGGTCAGTCAACAAGATGGCAACAGCTATGCTTCCACCATCGTTGGTCCTCACTTCGCCATCATGGCAGCAGTCGCATTACTGCCTTTTCTAAACGACTTTGGCTGTGTAGGAGGGACCGCAATGCCCCTCAAATATCTGGGATGGACCATGTGAGGTTAGCAACAAGGGTGTAAAAAAGATGAGGGTATGTGGGAGGGTGTTGCCAAGGCCCACTCTCCAGCCTAGAAGCAAGAGGCAGAACCTACACTCCCAATAGTCAAACTTAACTTCCTATTTGGTGCGGAAGTGACATCACACACCAAGGATGTACTGTACTGTATATAACAATGGAGAGAATATATAAATACTCTCATAGGGTTCCCATAGACAGGCTGCTCTGCTAACTCTATGTATGTTTGGTACAAGGAGGTGCTAGCTTACCATATTACATAATAATATCATATGTAATGGTATGTGGGAATCCTATATTGATTTGTATTATACATTTGTTTTAAGTGGGATTTCATGTCTAGTTATGTGCACCATATATAGTACATGTGATAATTAAGAGCAGCCTATTGGTTTGTCCCTCTAAGGCCTCGTACACACGAGGCAATAGATTTGTTCAAAACGGTCTGTCCGACCGATTTGAACAAATCTGTCTGTTTGGATTTTGGTTTGCTCGCGTGTACACACGAGCAAACCAAAATCCCCGCCAGCAGACGGCGCACTGACGTGTCGGTGACGTGGAGGTGACGTTGATGCCGCCACGTCACCGCACCAGGAAGTAAAACACTTCCGCGCATGCGCCGAATCCATTCAGCGCCGGTGCGAGACGACATGTCTGCTGGTAAGTGTACTAACCAGCAGACATGTCGGGCGGACAGGTTCCCACCCGATAGATTTCAAAGCATGCTTTGAAATCTGTCGGGTGGCCAAATCCGTAGGGCTCGCCTGTACACACGATCGAATCTGTCTGCTGGGACGGTCTAGCAGACCGTTTCCAGCAGACAGATTTGATCGTGTGTACGCGGCCTCAGACAGTCCCAGTTTATGTGGCCCGTAATTTCCCACCCCTGGTGTAACAGTAGCATGTTGCACTAACTGTAATTGGCTGTAGTTATGCAATTAAAGCACCTAAGTGTCTTTGGGGGAACAGACTACTTAACTATTGCTATAATTCTCAGGTGAACGAATGAAGATTTGACAACAAGTGCAACATGCAAGTTAGGTGTTACACCTAAACCAAGCTTTACCCTCTCATTTATAAAGATGTACATTTTTACAACTAAAACTGCATACTTTTAATTTATTTGAAAGAGCATGATACAGGTAAAAATGCTTTAAACTGTGAAAAAAAAAAGAAAGTTCAACCCCTTTTATTAAACTATATTTTTGAGGATTATCTTTGTTTGCTTGGCAGATAGCAATTTGTTTTTGTGAGATCAGTGAAAGCTAGATGAAGCTCTGGTTTCATTTCAATGCAGATGGCAGGGAAGGGGATAATGCATTTTTACCAATATATATTATATTAAACAAATTTAAGTAAATGTTACTATTTCCATAACAACTTTTTTGACTACAACATTTTGTATAAAATGGACCGTCAAGCATATTGCTAATGTAGAACTATACAAGAAATTCAAGGCATACAAAAATATGTTCTATGACTAAAGTCTTTCTTTATGTAAAAGCTCTGCCTGTCATGTCATTGAAGTTACTTTTGTAAGAACTGCTATTCAGATGTGCTATTGCAAGCAGCATGCAGTTTCCATTATAGCCAGGACTACTAGTTAAAGTGGTTGTAAACCTCAGAATTGAAATATGAACAAAGCTCATCCTTCTATACTGTGTAGTTGTCTCTATCCAAAGCAGTGAGTGTGGTTTTTATCTTCTGCCTTGTTCCTCTGCTATCAGTATGTATAACTTCTGAAAGATTTTCCAGCACCATGAGATAAAAAAGGTGTTTTGGTGGAGGGAGCTCCAGCACACAGCCTGCGACTGATATCCATAGCTCTGCATGTTCTCTATGTACAGTAAGGGGGGTGGGTGTGTCTATTTCACCTGAGCAGGGCTCATACCTGTCTTCACTGAGATCTGCACTGTGAGGCTTCAGTTCCCCGACCCCTGCTGTTATGCACCGTACACACGATCGTTTTTGGCGTGAAAAACACTACGTTTTTAAAAACGTCATTTAAAATGACCGTGTGTGGGCTTCACATCGTTTTTTATCTTCTGAAAAATTTTGTTTTTCGGGTTGGAAAAAATTATCATGTGTGGGCTAAAACGACGTTAAAAACGTTTTAAACCCACACATGCTCAGAAGCAAGTTAGGAGATGGGAGCTTGAATGGAACTTCCCCTTTAGAGTGCCGTTGTATGTGTTGTACGTCACCGCGCTTTGCTCATCATTTTTTTTAAAACGATGGTGTGTGGGCAACATCGTTTTTAATAATGAAGTTAGAAAAACTTTGTGTACTTTCATGCCGAAAAACTATCGTGTGTACGCGGCATTAGAGCTGAGAAATACTGTATAAATTCTGGATTTTTAACTGATGTAGAGGTCAAATTGCTGCAAATAAATAGGTACAACCTACGTAAGAGGATTTGTTTCATCTATGTGTTTAGCCTGATGCTAGTTACTTCACTGGGTATAGGTGAGGGTTTTCAACCTCTTTAAAGAGTCAGACTATCCAACAAGAGAAGATGGTTTGATATTTCCTGAACTATAAAGAGTCTAGTCAACATTCTCTGTATACTGGAATTTTGGCAAGAGTGGTCTCTGTATACTCATTTTTTCTACATGTAGATAGTGAGAATCAATAAACAGAGTTTGTAAATGTGAGTCTTAGCGCTCCCTATTTCACATTGTGTGCTATGACACTGAAAGAGGGGACACCATAAGAATGAGATGATACTATTACCTGTATCCTAGTTTATAGTGATATAGGCTATGCTGACATTTATTTGCAAGAATGGGTGGTTGTACATTACCGGAGGTCCTGGGATTCCTTGTTCCCCTGAAATGCCCACATCTCCCTTTGTGCCCTGTAATTGTAAAAAAAGGTATACTGAACCAAGATATATACAATGTTGCTTTAATTTTTACAGATTTTTGTTATTGTTTTTAATATTTCGATACAAATTTCTGAAGTTACGAGAAAATAAAACTAGAAATGAATATTACGGCACACAGAAACAATAACTTTCTTTACATGTCCAAGGGTGATTCATTCATTTGTTATTGCAGAGATCCCTATTGCTAGGCTTTATATCATTTTATTCTTCATTTTTTTCTTGGTTGGCTTAAAAGTGTTTTGGCATAATATAAGACTGTGCCCCTTGACAGAAAGGAACAGAGGAAGGCTGACTTCCATTAAAGCAGTGTTTAGGAAATACTTATTATTCCCTTAATTACAGTCAAATGCTTATAATCACCAGGCAGGCTTCGGTATGTTCAACTCTCAGACCCTTCACTTTGAGCTGCTAGTTCAGTTGAGCTGCTAGCTGCAGTAATATCCTGGTTACAGCTACTTAAATACAGTACAATAAAATGCATGTTTATGTGCATATTCGTGTGTACCCTTCAGTGCATGTTTACATGCTAGTACTTTTGTTAATGTTTGTGCATGTGCAGGTACCCACAGAATAAATGGTAGGCATATCTACATCCTAGTGCAATACGATTTGGATCCATCCAGTTAGTGCTACACTGCCTGTGTATCTGATCTTGGCAGCTTGCTCAGTTGAAAGGATCGGAGCCCTGAGTTGGCGTAGATTGGGCACAATCTTATGGTGTCATCTAAGAACGTACAGTAGTATAATTGTGTGCCTTTAACAAGAATTTTATTTATAGAGGAAGCAACACTGGCCCATCATTTGAACTTTTATTTAGGAATAGGTTGTTTTTTGCATATGCAAACGACAGACTTCATGTCAAGTGTTGATTTGCTTCATTTGTGTAATACATGTTAAGGTTATTTCCCCTAAACCTATTGCTGTTTAGAAGGTTCTTTGTCTTGTACTATTTATACTTATTTAAAAAAAAAATGATAATCAGTCTTAGGATATACATACAGTTTTGCCTTGTGGTCCTGGCTCACCAAGGGGACCTGGACGCCCTTTATGGCCCTTAAAAGAAAAGAATATTGTATTATAATCCACATTCTTCCTAGCTCCTATGGTTTAATATGTATGATAGAAAACATTTACCAGAGGAAACAAAGGCATAAGAAGATACCATCAATCTATCCATGATAATATAAAAATGTAATTGAGATATTTTGACAACAAAACAGCACTATTCAAAAGGTTTCTGTAAATTTGTGTGTATCCATCCTAAGCGTTATTCAAATATATTTTCAGAGAAAACTGTTACGTGGCAAATTCACCTTCTGTGACCAGGTCTTGATAACTGCCATCTTATTTATTTAGTATGGTAATCAGGCACACTAATGCGCATGATTGGAATTTCCGATGGAAAAAGCCGATTTTTTTTCATCTGATATTCCGACCGTGTGTGTCCCATCTGAGTTTTTCCATCCAAAATTCCGACGAACTTAGAAATAGAACATGTTCTCTCTTTTTCAGATGAAAAACAATTCTATTGGAAATTCCGTTTGTCTGCATGGAACTCGGACGGAGAAAAAAACATGCATACTCAGAATCAAGTCGATGCATGCTCGGAAGCATTGAATTGAATTATTCTTAGCTCGTCGTAGTGTTGTACGTCACCCCGTGTTGGACGGTCGGAATTTGGTGTGACAGTGTTTATGTAAGACAGCTTGAACGGAATTCCGTCAGAAAAATCCGTCGGAGTTTATCCCGATGGAAATTCAGATCGTGTGTACAGGGCATAGTTGGTGAGTTCACTGGCAAGTAGAGATGGACTGAACATCCCTCGTTCGGTTCGCACCAGAACTCCCGAACATATCAAAAGTTCAGGCCCGAACATCAAACCCCTATGGGACCCGAATGTGAAAAATCAAAAGTGCCCATTTTGAAGGCTTATGTGTTATTGGCCATTCACATCTATGCATGTTACTTTTTAGCATTGAGCATTCCTCTTGCTTCTAGGCTGGAGAGTGGGCCTTGGCAACACCCTCCCACATGCCCTCATCTAAATAAGAGGCCCTTGTCCCATTGGGGACAAGGTGCTTTGGGATAGGGGGGCAAATTGTCCCCCTGTCCAAAAGCACCCACCCCCCTCCAATGTCGAGGGCATGTGGCCTGGCATGGTTAGGGGGGCACTCTCTTGTCCCACCCCCCTCTTACCTGGCCTGCCAGGCTGCATGCTCGGATAAGGGCCTGGTATGGATTCTGGGGGGACCCCACTCCGTTTTTTCTTTTTCGTTTTTTTTTTACCGCTGACAGCTGACAACTTGAACACCCGAACGGGCATTCGCCCAACAATATTGGCAAGCAAAGATGACAAATTGACTGTGTGCCAATATTGTGCACAAAAAGATCTGTCTATTACGGCCACTTTGACACTTTATACGTTTTTATTAATAAAAGGATAAAGATTTCACATAACTGCACATGCAGAGGAGTCAATGCAACTTTTGATAATGCAATGCTGAAACATATAGATCAATAAACAAGCACACTTTTATGAAGAAATATTATATTTTACAGAAAGACTGACCTTTACTCCCTGCAGTCCTTGGGGTCCTTTAGGGCCAGCTGGACAGTTTGTTGGACACTAAAAAATATAATTACATTGCACTGATTTATGGTGTAGAAAATAACAACTAAATTGAAACATCAAAATAGGTAATGGTGGTGTCAACTTTGCCTTGGTGAGGTTTTTACCTTTCATAACATTTGTAGTTTTGTCAGATAAAAAAAAAACATTTACATTCACTATACAGCCCTCCCAATTGTCCCAACCAATGGTCCTATTGAAATAATTTTAAAGAAAATGCACGCTGCCTACGTTTATAGCATGGACCACTAAGCATCCATTTACAAAATTTTGGCTCATGTTTACCATTTAACTTTGTATCATCATTGTCTGCCCAACCGCCATCCAGTGCTGCCAACCTACCAGATTGAAATTTACTGGCATGACACCCGGAATTTACTGGCATTTCACAAAAGTTACTAAATTAAATTTTTATGTGCAAATTTCAGTATTTAGGCTACAAACAAGTACACTAGGCAAATAGCAATGTGTAACACCCCCTGCCTCCAATCTTTCCCTACCTCCAATCTCCCCCTGCCTCCATCCACCTCTGCCTCCAATCTCCATGCGCAGTTCCAAGCCGAACTGAACTTGGCTATTTTTACTGGCACATTCCTGCAACCACGGACATTTACGAATGGTGGAATAAAGTGCCCATTTTTACGAACTGTCTGTAAAAATACGGACGGTTGGCAACACTGCCGCCATCTTGTGCCACTCCATAATAGCAACTTTATTCACATTTGTGTATTTCATATACTGTATTATGAAATTTGATTAGATTTCAGTAAAATAAAGTACATATAATCATTGCAAGCAAAGTTGTGTTTATTTGAATATCTCTGGAAAGCTTCCAGTTTCTTAAGGGGGGTCCATGACTCAAAAAAGCTTAAGAACCACTGCTCTAAGTTTTTATTAAATAAGCGATGAAAAGGCACAACAGTGGCATATGGTTGAAATCTACCCTGTTGTTTATGGACTAAATCCAGTGGTGTAGCATTGTGAACCCTGCTGCAGTGAAGAAGCACTACGTTATGCAGGATAAAAACTGCAATGCAATCTCTGTTGATACAGCAATTATCATTAGGATCTTCAAATGAACCCAAGGATACTGAGCTACATATCTGCATACAGTTATACAGTACATATTTTACTTAGCTCTTGGCAGAACCTAAAAATACCTACATGTTTGTAGCTAAAACATAATTCACTCCTGTATAAATTCCTCTATATAGTAGCACCACACCCATTTAATAATTATTCTACAACAATTATAATGAAATGTAGAGCTACAGTATGAATTTTCACCTACAGCTCTGTTGCAGGCAAACCATGATATCATGATCACACTATGGATACTTTATGATGCAAGTTGATAGAGGTGTGCAGCTTGTCAGATGATACCTTAAATGAAATCTCTCAGTCTATTTGGTTGTGCTGAGAGATTATAAAATATTATGTAATTTTGTTATGGACCTGTTCTGCTAGGTACCACAGAACAATGGTAAGAGGCCAGTTGAGGTCCTGGAAGAAGGTAGCATTGATCCTTGGGTTCCTAACAAAATAAAATTTTTGGTCACCTTAGGCCAATAGATGCCTATGCATGGCACAAGTTGGATATATATTCTATTTCTTTAAAAAAAAAAAAAAAGGTAGGAAGCTGCAACAAAGTTTGTTAAAATCCTTGCAATGTACAGTACATAGGTCACCCAGAGGGTACATTTTTTTTCTCAACAAAAGTGGAGTTACTCACATCATCCGCCGGGCCTGCTGATTGGCACCCCCTGTGGCCAATTAGAGCATGATCAGGGCTCCGGCAGGACACGCGTGTTCGCCATCAAGTGGCCATTAACAAAATCACGTACAGGTACATGATTATGCCTAATAGAGCCGCAGTATATGTACGTCAGGTGGTCGAGAAGTGATTAAAGCACCTTGTACGTTGTGCATTCTGTAATACATCTAGAGTTGCACACAAGTATTACTTTTTGAAGTTCAGCAATATTTCTAAAATGTCTTTAGCATCTAGTGCAACTTTCACTCACAACTCATTTAGAATTATCCATGTACCATCACTGAGAAAAAAAAAATTGTGGATTATTGAGGTATATTATTTTCTTAGTTCTGGTAGCTGACTACTTTATGTATGGAGATTGTAAAGAACGTTTTTTTCTTAAAGCGGTGGTTCACCCTAAATGTGGATGGTGGATGGCGCCGCTATAGCCCGTCACGGCTTCTGAAAATAGCCGAAAAAGAGAAAAAAATCCTAGACCAAGTTTTGATCTAGGTCAGTGCCAGGGTTAGTGTTTGGTTCAAGTAAGGGTCAAAGGTCAAGGACAAGATCTAAAGTCATGGTCAGTATATTTTGGACAGGATTAAAAAAAATTCATTACTGTTAGTGTCAGTGTGTTTTAGGTAGAATTAAAAAAAGCAAAATGTTTTAGTGCTGTACTACGGGTGCAAACAACGGATAACATACACAACATATGTGGTATCACTACAATCATCAGGAGCAAAAGAATTTATTTTGGGTTGTTCTTTGGTGGTAGGTGATGGTAGTAACAAGAAATATACAGCTACATTTAGAAAAAAATATTTATTTTCTATTTTGAGGGTGTTTTCCTTTGATAATAAAAAAAAAAACATGAGATATCCAAAATTATTTCCCACCAAATGGAAGCCCAATATGTCCTAACAAAAACAAGTATAATGCACCTGGATGCACAAAGTAAGTCTGATAATACGTACGGTTTTACTAACACATGTCAAAGTTGCAAAACTGTTCTTAGGCATTAACTTCTTCATGTCCTGAAGAAGTTAATGCCTGGTCCTTTAAAAGGTTTATGACGCCGGGAGGCGGGCTTAAGAGCACGTGACCGTTGTGATTGGCTATCACGGCGGTCAAGTGATCTGAAAAAGCTTTTAGTTAGGAGCCAGTAACTATGTTGGGAGCACATACCACATGTGCTCTTGGCACAGCTGTATTGACAGAAATGTACGCAAATATGCAGTCCCTCGGTGCCAAGGACCAGGTGCAGAGAGGCCACATATTTGCGTGTGGCCGGTGCCAAGAACATTTGTTTTACCTTTAGGCACGAAGGGGTTAAGATACAGATGGACATTAGATGATAACTGACTCCAGTTGATTAGAGCTGTATCATGAAATACAATTAGTATAAATAAATCCCTGTGCTGCTCTAATCCTATAGAAGGTGTTATGGCTACAAACAGCTACTGTTAATTTACCAATCCAGGGTTTCCTAACCTGGGTTCCATCCAGAGGTTGCTAGGGGTTCCTTGAGTAATGAGCAATTTCTGCCTCTCAGAGAGGTTCTCACTGACACCATTGATCTTTTTAGCTATCTATAAGGGGGAAATTATTCCCAATGACCACAAGTGTAATGCCACGTACACACGATCGTTTTTCATGACGAGAAAATGCATTTTTTTTAATTGGTCGTGAAAAACGGTCGTGTGTATGCTCCAGAGCATTTTTCTCAACGAGAAGAATGGCCGTTAAAAATGTAGAACCTGCTCTATTTTTTCTAGTTCTGTCGTGTGTAGGCTTTAACGAGGGGGAAAAAAACGTGCATGCTCAGAAGCAAGTTATGAGACAGGAGCTTGTTCTGGTAAAACTAGAATTCGTAATGGAGATGGCACAATCGTCATGCTGTAACAGACTGAAAAGCACGAAGACTGAAAAGCGCGAATCGTCTCTCACCAAACTTTTACTAACACGCAGTAACACGAAATCAGCAAAAGCATCCCAAAGGGTGGCGCCATTCGAATGGAACTTCCCCTTTATAGTGCCATCGTACGTGTTGTACATTACAGTGCTTTGCTATAGCATTTTTTTTTCACAAACGTGTGTATGCAAGGCAGGCTTGAGAGGAATCATGACAAATCACGTTGTTTTGCATGACAGGAAAAACGGTCGTGTGTACATGGCATTAGGGAAATTCTTCCCACTGACCACACCAGTGTATCATGAGCTGTAATTATAGTAATTTTGAGGAGGGGATCCCTGAGACCCCCTTGAGAGACCAGAGTGTAGAAAACTGCTTATGCTGTGGATGGAAATCTGTGTTATAAGTTCTTCTGACCTAACAATGGAGGTCCATCAATGAAGTAGAATGTGCATTCGTTTTCGTCCGAATTCATTTATCGTTTTAACAAAAGATAACGAAAGCACAGAAAACGAAAAACATAAGGCCGCGTACACACGGAGGGACATGTCCACTGAAACATGTCCGACGGACCGTTTCCAGTGGACATGTCTCCTCCGGATTTTCGTCCGACGGTGTGTACACACCATCAGATGAAAATCCCCTCAGCCAGGGAACGTGGTGACGTGGCGGTGACGTTGACGCCGCCACGTCACCAAATCAGGAAATAAAATGCTTCCACGCATGCGTCGAATCCATTCGACGCATGCGTGGACAGTTCTGTCCGCTGGTTAATGTACTAACCAGCGGACAGATCCGACGGACAGGTTTGTAGCGGACAAATTTCAAAGCATGCTTTGAAATTTTTCCGATGGACAAACCTGTCTGCTCGCCCGTACACATGGCCGGTTGGACCGGACCGGTTTCAGCAGATAAATTTGATCGTGTGTACGCGGCCTAAGATCCGACATAAACAAATGCTTTATTTTCGTTTTCGTTTTCGTTGCGGTCAAATGTGCCTAACCGTAACTCTGTTAGTCCAATATTATTCTACATAGAGAGAAAAGATTTGACATAGAGAGAAAAGATTTGACATAGAGAGACATAAAGAGTCAAATTATTTTTCTTAGAACATTCGACAGACACCATAAGCCTTCAATGACAGATTCGACCTTAATTTGGATTTTCGGACAAATGCATTTTTTTAACGAAAAACAAAATAAATAAAAACGAATTTCGGGAGTAACTAAATAAATTTATTTTTCGGACGAAAACGAAATTACAAAACAAAATATTTCAGTGTGCACATGTCTACAATGAAGTACTATTTGCACATTGTGGAATACATTCTGAGATCTTGATGCACTTGCTACAGTTTGAGCTTTGTCACCTTTGGTGAATGTTGAAAGAAAAAGTAAAGTATGGGTTTTGGCACAAAAGAATTTTCATGGTGTATCTTTTTTGAAAAAAATAATATTTTAGGACTGGCACATGAAATATGATTTACACATGGGCTGAATTTTTTTATTATTTATGCTGAGTATAATCACTTTACAGTAATTTGATGCATTCATACAATGCACATATATTCAATTTATGGTAATTAAAGATAATATCTATATGTATCAGGAAATCACTTTATGTCCATGGCATGTTTGCCACTAGATTGTGAAATTATGATATTGTTTGTCTGTCTAAGTTATGGTTACCAGCTCAATGTTAAATACTAAATAAAATTAAATTATTTGGCTAATTAGAAACATCAGTTCGTAAACCATATGTGTTCAACCAGAAAACCTGTGCACTTAAAATATAAGCTGGTATACAAAGGGGATAATTTACTGAAAGTGTAGAGTGCAAAATCTGGCACAGCTGTGCATGGTAGTCAATCAGCTTCTAACTTCAGCTTGTTCAATTAAGCTTCGAAAAGAAAAACCTGGAAGCTGACTGGTTTCTTTGCAGGGCTGCAACAGATTTTGCACATTTTAGTAACTTAACCCCATAGTCTAAAAATGTACACCATCTACAGACACCTCCTGGCTGAACAATTTAAGAAGAATCAGAAGTCCATGATGGATTTTACAGGGGACTGTCTACATAAACATTAAAGCATGGGCATCATATGTTTGCTTGTTTATGCCATAGTCATCTAGTGATCTGCCTTCAGAGTACCACTTTGCATCTTAAGGCTGGACATATAATTTTTCTTAAGCAATTCCCTTTAGATTCACCTTCAACTATGTAGAGCAAGAGGCTGATTGCATACAAATGAAAGTATTTGGGTTTGACCTCATATTATATGGTCTTTGTAAATCTAAAGGTAAGTTGTACAGGAAAATTATATAATGTATGTTCAGCTTAAGAGTCATTCAGTACAGTAGTAGTTCTCCATTACCCTGTTTATTTAGAGAATCAGGTAACACCTCCTTCATGCAGATACAGCAATGGCATTGAGGTCCAACAGTCTTCTTCAAAAGACCCAGGGCTGGATTCCAGACAAGGGAACCAAGGCCAGGCCTCGGGGCAGCAGTGGGTGCAGGGGCGGCGCCGACATCTGTGCAACAGGGGGCAAGGATTGGACTGGCCATCGGGACTACCCAGTGGGCCAATGGGCTCAGTGGGCTGGTTACAGTGGCCACCTAATCTGCATAGGAGGTCCGCTGCGATGTAGCCATCAATGGCGTCTGACGGGTAGATCGAGATTTATCCAGCATGCAGAGTAGCGCAGGAAGCATGTGTAATAATTTCTCTCTCATGTCACTCTGCTCCCCCTCTCTTCTCGTCCATCCCCATTTACTTGTGACATTATCTGGGATGAACGAGAAGAGAGGAGAGGCCGCCGGGGAGCAGAGTGACATGCTGGCTGTTAAACGATGTGCCCCATAATGTGCAATGTGCCCTCATGTGCCATGTGCCCTGATGTGCCACATGCCCTGATGTGCTATGTGCTTTGTGCCCTGATGTGCCCTGTGCCCCGTGTCCTGATGTGCTATGTGCCCTGATGTGCTATGCCCTGTGCCCTGATGTTCTATGTGATCTGATGTGCCCCATGCCTTGTGCCCCGTGTCCTGATGTGCTATGTGCCCCGTGCCCTGATATGCCCTGTGCCCTGATGTGCCCCAATGTGCTGTGCCTCAATATTGTGTGCCCTGATGTGCTGTGATGGGCCTTGATGTGCTGTGCCCCCTGTACCCTGATGTGCTGAGCTCTGTACTGTGCCCTGATGTGCACTGTACCCTGATGTGTTGTGCCCTGGGCCGGTCTGGATTAGGCCCCCTATGTGATGGAGTGTGTGTGTGGGGGTGGGGCAGCATTGAAGGACCCGGCCTTGGGGCGGCAAAGGGAGTAAATCTGGGCCTAAAAAGACCCCCATAATGCTCTGTGCAAAAATATAGCAGACACAGGTAAAAGCAAACCACGTGTAGAGAGTTTAAACCTTTTCTTTCCAGATAAAAGAATCAAATTCTTTAATAATGTAGTGTTCACCCCCGAAAAGGGCCACTGGTTTGAAGAAGGACAGGTTGATGAATAAGAGATAGAGATTCTTGATGTCAGGCCTGGATAAGCACACAGCGCAACTCAGCAGCAGACAGCGCCACTTCACACGCGTCACTGTCACAACGCAGGCTAGAAGGAACGGGTCTTTTTTTCTCTCTGACCCGGCTCTAGGCCTCTGCCACAGGCCAATGTAATCTGAATAGTTTGCTAGCACCCGAACAAAGAAAATCCTCCCAGCTATTTCCCGTGCGTCCGGCATCATGCAACAGCGAAGAGTACCTGTCTATGGCTCTAGTGCCGGATCTTCCCGGCGACGTTCAGGAACCCAGCCATCCACTGGTGTCCCTCTCAGATTCGTCTCCGACCGAGACTCAGCAAGGCCAGGACATTGGCCGGATGGGCCACATCGACGGGGTACCTGGGTGTGCACACACTAAAGGTGGATGCCGCACCCCAACCCTGGGACTCCCGCAGGGAATGCCAAAAGACCCCCGAACACCTGACCTCCCTTGCAGATATACCCCTCCCTAGAATGCCCAGCGGGAGGAAAATTCTCCCATTGGCTGCTAGGGAAGACTCATTCTGCCGGGAATTCCTCTAGCTCCCACTGCCGGCCAAGGATGAACTTACATCCCCAGAATGCAGTCCGAGCCAGTGGACCCTCCCAGAGCAAGACAGGCCAGTAACTCAACAATTGTGATTGAAAGCAAAGTAACTCTCCCAATCAACTATTCTTTTTAAAGCGCAAAACCCGCACTAAACGCAAGGGGGCGCTACAATAATATATATTAGAAGCAATAAACATAGTTCACAGATCTATTACCACCATAAGAATGTATTGCTTTATCTCAGCTGCTTTTCAAATATTTATTTGAGAAATATAATACATTTCACATCAATACACCTAAACTTAACAGATTGTTGAGCCACATGTAGATAGCCAATGACTGATTGGACTGTAAATATGGACAGAGACCCGGGTTCAGATACAGTTGACTGAATTGCCCCAGATGTGCACTTACCAAAAAGTCAGCACTGCCTTCTAGTCCTTGGATGTTCCCAGAGGGGCCCTGAAATACAAAAGAATAAGACCGTACACTAAATTTAATTTACTCTGTCTGCTGTCTGAATCCACAGTAGCTTAGCAGCTATTTCTGCAGCCTGCTTATATATTCCCATAATTAGATAGACCCAGCATTTACTGTTCATTGTAAGATTTAAGAACTGTACAGGGACAGCATGTTACACAGACAATACAGTGTTACAGCTCAGAGGAGAGAAAAGAGAAAGTACATGATAATGCATTTCACATAATGTATGTCAATGCAAATAGAAAAATACAGTAGGGAAGACTTCAGACAGGAAACAAGATTCTCTGGAACAAACTGATCATACCCTGGAGGTAAATGAGAAAAGTGACAGCTTCAGAGAAGTAAGCTAAAATAAGTCTCTATGGAGGTCATTCATTAATGGCAAATTCAGCAGCTAATTTTCCCCACAAAAGCAGTGAATTACAATGGCAGTCAGGCAAAACCAAAACACACTGATGAATATTTAAAGAGGAGAAGTTCATATTGTGAAAATTATAGAGAATTATAGTAAAGAAAAAGCAGAGACATAATATATTTATATATAAAAATCGAAATGCAACAAAGGGTATTTTTATTAGGTTGACATAAGGTGCATTCCAAATATACTGTATAAGCTTTGTTAGCTTATATTTATTCGCATATGATAGTGGAAAATATATAAAACAACCCCATATTTTCAATTTTACAAACACAGCACCATTACAGTTCTACTATTTAGGAGACAGTAAAATGTTTATTATTCCACATGTGACTGTGGCTTTGGTTGGAGAGTTCTTCTATCATACCTGTAGATATCTTAATGGCTTTAAGTACAGGATCATCAAATACATTCAGCATGATGCCATGGTACAGCATTTCTGCTGTGATGTGTCCTGACAATTATAGAACACCTTCCAAGCTTGACAAAGATATGCCTTTGTGGTTGTCAAAGTGTATAGAATTTCAGAGGCACGCTGTGATTGACTAAATCAATTCAACCTAAAAGGCAAATGGTAGTCATTCTATGCCTGCCTATGCACATAAATGCACTAATCATTGGCATAAACATAAAGGTGCATGTGTTTGGCATGGGTCTTTACAATAGATAACGTGTTCCAAAAGAAAAGGAACAGTTCTTACTCCATGCATATTTAAGAAAAAATGCACATCGGTACTGAAATGGGCATGTGTATAGATGTATGTTCAAAGGCTTTTCCATCTTTAATAAGGGACTGATCTCTGCAAGTCTACAGTATTCAAATATAATACACCAGTAGGAAGCAATTCCACCTGATTCAGCTGCTTAAGAGATAATATTATACAAAAGTCACCAAGAGGAAATTACCAGTTACTTACCGGTAGCTGGATTTCTACGAAGTCTTACAGGACGGCACCCTGAGAGTAGACTGGCTCCACCTGACAGGAAACACAATCAATTAAGAGGTTAAAAGCCCCACCCCTCCCTGTGCTCCTCAGTTGTGATAAAGTAATAACCCACATCAGTGCACGGGAGTAACAACATACTACAATAATCCTCTACAAATCAATACATTTGAACAAGAGGGTGGGAAGTAGGCCTGCCGTCCTGTAAGACTTCGTAGAAATCCAGCTACCGGTAAGTAACTGGTAATTTCTCCCTTGTCTTCCAAGACGGCACCCTGAGAGAAAAGCAAGTAATCTTCAGGCCTACCATAGGGCGGGACCACTACCAGAACTTCTTGGCGAACCTTGGTTCCGCAGTTAGCTTTTACCTCTACTGTGTATGAAGATATTTCAGCTGTATCGAACAGCTGATCTGCAGGTCTTCTGCCCAATGTCCCTGCTTTCCTCGCTACAGATGCAGGACTAGTGGCCCATTCAACATAAAAATGATAAACCCTGAAAAGCATGTAAGCTAGCAATGTTGCCTGGCTCCCACCAATAACAACCGCAGCCTGATAAGCCTGTAGGAGTTACTAAGGGCCGCTAAAAGATTAATCGGAGACCTGTGTTGTCATGTAAGGGACTAGATCGAACAGTAGTAGGGCTTGTCCTACTAACTGTTCAGGGAATTAAAACTGCAAAAAAGGAGGGCCCTTGACGGATAACCTACTTTGCTCACTTTTACTGCTGCAACAGTAGGACTACAAGGAAAACCCAGTAAGGAACCAGATCAACAGAAGCTTGAACCCTGGGTTTTAAGATATGCCCAATCCGCGGCTTTAATTTACACCTGAGTTCCTACTCAGGGGGCTAAAGTTCATAGCAGGAATAGAATGCTCCTACAAGTACATCTAGTTCTGCTGAAAGGGCGAAAGGCAGCCCATGCACTGAGCCATAACCTATTCAAACTGGAATACTTCATCTCCAGGCCAAAATACTCCTCTGAATAGGACTTCCCAAGTTACCACTAAACAAGGTGATTCTTTGTCGCCTTTCTCCAGTGTCCTATAACCCTACTGGGCTTCAACCTAAAAAAGGGGTTCCGGTATTCTTGAATGTAAGGAGGTGAGCATTTCTGACATGCGCCGTCTGCGGCCAGAACACCTGGCCCTCTGCTGGAAAGAGAAGGGCTGCAAATACCAAACCACGGTGATAAAAACATTTAATAAAATCACCAAAAATAAGGTCATATATAATGGGTACTGCATATAGATCTAACCGAAAGGACACACGCATAGACAATAGCCCGAGTGTGGATAACTAAACCAACATACCAAATATGGTAAGACCCAATCTGAATTACGATGTAGGCAGACAGTACTCAGTCTGGCTTACAGGTGTGTGGCCAATCTTTAAGAAAATTATTAAGGCCCATGCAGATCATAACTGCTGTGTGATTCTGAAGAACACCAAATTAGGATATAACTGATCCAAATGCAGAAATGACAGGAATCCCTTTTCTGTGGTGCTTTACTGATGTACAGCAGAACAAGGCCCTAATCTAACACAGAAAGCCCCAACCTACTCTGTTGCGTATTTCTGACGAACCACCAAATACGTTTATCTGATCAAGATAAACACGGAAAAAAACACAAACTCCCCTGTTGTGCCTCTTCTGCTGTGCCACACAGTAAAATATGGAACACAAGACAATGTGTAGTGCAGTCAAATAGAACCAACACTAGAAAGGACACAAGCAACTTGCAGCATTGTGCTTTTATGAAGTACAGTGCGGTAAGGCAATCTGAAACAGAAGCAACAACAAGCTACAGAGTGTTACAGCTGTGCAGTGACATAAAACCAGAACACACAGACAGCCTTACCAGCTGAGATCTATCTGGTGTACTGCCAGGTAAGGCAACAACCCCAGGATGTCCAATCCTGGGTGAGGAATTGCTGCACGACAGAAGGGATAGACGAGCTTAGGACTCCCCACCCTCGTGCGACTCAACCTACGACCGAAATGTTATATACTATGGCTACCAATAGGTACCAGTCGTGTCTGTGAGACTGCAGGTCATAACGCTGTCAATCAGTCCCTATTTCTGGATCCACAGACCTCAAGATTACATAAGTCGCAGGGAAAAAACCTGAAATTTTCAGGATGTCCAGGCAAGAGGTCTTCCTGGAGGATTGCAACTAACAACGTTTCTGAAAAGCAGCCCCTAAGGCAGTGTATGTAGCCATATACCAATACCAAGCAGAGATGCCACTATCTCAATGTGTCTCCCTGCTGGGCATAAAAAACAAGGCGGACAGGGGACAAGTAACACTCACTGCTGTGTCCCTTCAGATATTCAGCCGCCCTGTATGCAAAACATAAAGGACAGACAACCTTAAATTTTCTATATGTCTGCTGTGTAACAATACAACAACTCAGAATAGAGGTAGCACACCCATATTGAGGCGATTTGGAATGCGACTCAATCTGCCAGATCGCACGCTTAAAATCGTCAGTTACTGCCGGAACTAACACTGTCTGAATCGGCATAACTTCACCTTGTGGTGCTGTACCAGTTACCAAGGGCAGTAGAAGCATTACCCCTGGTTCAAGTTCAATCTGTATTTCTGCTATGTAGCCTAGCAACTCAATCTCCGCTACTGACCTCCTGACCAACCAATAAGGAAGTAATACAGGACACAAACCCAGACCGACTTCAATCCTGTGTCTGTCTGATGTATAGAAAAATATTAGCAGAGATGTCACCAGACTCAATGATGCACATTACCACCATGTGGTACAAAGGCAGAAAGTACAGGACCACCTTCCTGTTGTCATACCGATCTGATCAGTGCATCACATCACCGATTAGTGCATCACTAATGTACAGCAATATACCTCATGCGGATATAAGACTCAATGTATATCTTTGCTGAGTCACAAAACCACCCCGGCATAGACACACCTTCATTGCTGAGGTCTGCTGGTGTGTAGCCAAGAAGGAGTCACGGTGGGCTGAACCCTTCCCCACCAGTGTGGGAACAAAACCAAAAATGTCTGGACACCTTTAGATAGCTGTTGTCCTACCTTGCCTCCATTCTCTGAGACGGAGCAATGCTATCCAGCTCATACCCAGGTGGGGGTAATCAGAAAACTAAAGTCTCCAAGAGCCCAGCCCTAGAGACCAATTAAGACAGCCTCTAGAGGTGGTCACCAATTAAGCCTGGAGGCAACTAGCTACCTGCAGGCCCTAATCAAGCAATCATGTAGCTTTTTGCATATGTTTGCACAGAAACTCCTTGAATAAAGTTTGTAGGAAGCGATTTAAAGTAGATCGCTTTTAGATCTGCCACAGAGTGGACTGTAGCCTAAACCAACAAGGGTTTCTCTTTCCTCATGCACTATAACAAACCCAGTGTAAAGGTGAGTGGGAGGTTATGCTACCCACAAAGGAACTCTTACTGTTCCACACAGAAGTTTGGTCCCACACTTGTTGAAAAATAACTAGTTAGCATTATACATGGCCTGAAGGGAAATCTATAATCATCAGGACCCCCTTTTTAACAAAACCCGACATGTAGGGAGAGGCTGGCAGCCTACAGTTGTGATAACCACAATGACCTGGAGGCAAAAAGTGGCTGGTGGTTTTAGCAGTAGCTTCTGGGCCATTTGTGCCACTAAGTATATATACATACAAATATATCCCCACACAGGGAAGATGGAGGGAAACAATGCCTTACCTACCTCTTTCCCATCTGAGGTGGTTTAGGCACCCTCACTCCTCTGCACCCCAGAGGAGATTAGGTCCAATGCTGAAAGACCAACTGGATGGAATTGGGGTTGTGCAGCCCCAATTCTCGTGGCCAAAGGGAGTACTACATTGTAGCCTTCCTTGCCACAAGCCCTGGGCTTGTTTCCTTATGGCCCATAAGCAAGCAGGACTGCTGTTAAGGCCCTCCCCCCCTGCAGTCCCCCTAGGGAACAGTAGGGTTAGGTTGTGTGTACTAGTCAGTATATACACAGGGGGGATGTCAATGCCCTGCGTTCCTCAATCCCATCTGAGGTGGTCTAGGCACTCGCGCTCCCGTACTTACTGTTGTTGCCAGCTACAGCCAATATCTCTATTCCTAAAGGAGGACCCTTGAGAGTAGAGAGCATCTCTGTTTGAACTGAGAGAAATTCCTTCATAATTTGCGAAGTCTCCTTCCCAGCTAACCTAGAAATACATCTAGAACAGAACGTAGAAATACATCTAGAACAGAACGACTTGTTAAGCTCAGCTGGCAGTTTGTCACCACAGTTGCCACACCTCCTAACACGTTTAAGGGGCTTAGCTCTGTTGGTCTCCCCCTGGGCAGTAGGGTCCTCCTAAGTATGCACCTACCAGGAAGGACACAAAAAACACATGCCCATTAGCCCTCAACCTCCAGGAGAGTGGGGGGGGGGGATTAGGGGGGTGGGGGAAGGAGCTGGTCCGGTAATCCCCCCTAAGAAAAAGGAAGGACTCACCCTTGGTGGTTTCCTCTGCAGCCATGGGAAACAGACGGTCCTCCTCCATAGTAGCGTCTTGTGCCAAGGAAAAGGCTTCCATAAACACGCTCTGAGGCCGCCAGGCCCCTCTATCTCCCTGGCTGCTTTATCGTGAGCCCCGATCGTCTGCAGCGCTCGTTCCGGTGGGGGCCGCCATCTTACCGCGCGGGAGCGGAATGACGTCACGGAGCCGTGCGCCCGGATGCTCATGGCGCCGCTCGGAGCGGCGCCTCACTACCCGCCATGCGGTCCAGCGAACCCCCGGTCGGAGCCAGCAGGAAGGGGGAGGCCTTAGCCCAACCTCCAAGGTAGGGAACCAGGCGGGGGGAGAGAGGATGTGGACTCTTCGGAGCACTGGAGAGCCCTGCCCTCCTAGGAGGCTCCGGCGTCCAGGGGAGTCTGTGTCTTCTCCTGTTCCCCCCTGGACTAAGACGAAGGGGAAACCCCCCGGGGGGGTAGCAAGCTACACCGGACCCAACGGCACCCAGTACCTGCGGTCCGGGCTCCGGGGGGGGGGGACCACCAGCCCCAGGCTTTAGGTCACAAGAAAAAAAATAAACGTTTCGCTGAAAGGGAAACACAATCAGAACTGAGGAGCACAGGGAGGGGTGGGGCTTTTAACCTCTTAATTGATTGTGTTTCCTGTCAGGTGGAGCCAGTCTACTCTCAGGGTGCCGTCCTGGAAGACGAGGGAGAAATAATACATTTGACACACTCTTTTATTTGTGCAGGATTCAGGGTCTTAACAATAAAAAGTAAAACCTATAGGTTATGTATTGTGCTTTTATGCATAATGGAATTGATTTACTGGTACTTTTAGGGTAAATAGTCACACTTTAGTGACTTCGACGATACAAAGTGAGAATTCACTTTACCAAGAATACTACATTTTTTGTTTTAAATGTAAAAACAGGATTTTTGCTTACAGCATGGGATGATTGAAGTCAGCACAACTTTACCTTATTCACTGCGCTTAGCTTAGTTAATGAAGTGACTTAAAAAATCCAATCATATACAAGCAAAAAAATCCTGTTTTTTTTTTGTTTGTTTGTTTTTGTTAATTTTTTATAGAGTATTTTTTTATGCATAGCGGATTTCTTCTTTACTTCACCCCATTCATCAGATAAGTGAAATTTCACTATGCAAAGTAATCAGCTTTCAAAGTGAAAATATTTTTTTAATAAATAAGGTTCAATCAATTAATTTATTTTTTGTCTATAATGGTCATGGATAAGTTTAACAAATGTTTTTCTTTTTTTTAAAACCAGATAAATATAAAATATTGCATATTGACATTGTGCAGTTTTCCATCTAGCCATCAGGTGGAGCCATAGTCTTTCCTTTTACATGACTGGTATGATTAATTTTCAGCTGTGCTGAAAGTAAGGTCAGGCTGAGATTTCTATCAGACAAAGGGAGCTACAAAGCATGTTGCTTTGCTGTGAAAAACATATTTAAAATACATAGTTATCCAGTACAATTTCAACAATGTGCCAAAATGTAATCTGGGGTCCCCAGTAGTTTGTTAAAATGTTAAATTAGCAATACCCATAAGAGGGAATATCATTTTAATGCAACTACAGGACTTCACATTCTGATTGTCCGTTTTTTCTTATGGAATCAAAATACACAATTATTTTTAATCAGGAATATAAAAAAAATGGCAAAGATACATACAGGTTTTCCAGGTGGTCCTGGTGGTCCAGAGGGCCCAACAGGTCCTTTCTCACCCTTAAAAAATAGGAGACAAAGTTAACATTAGGAACCAAGATCAAGGTACAAGTTAGTATTTTCAAACTACACTGTTATGATATTCACATGGCATTACAATATGTACTGATTAAAGTGATTCTATGTGATCAAGTATTTTTTTTTAAATAACAAACATGTCATACTTATCTCCACTGTGGAGCTCATTTTGCACAGAGTGGCCCTAAACGCCATTTTCTGGGGTCCCTCGGCAGCTCTCTTGGCTCCTCCTTGCTTCAGATAGCCCCTAATGGGAAGCGCTCTCCCAAGGGGGTTACCTTGCGGGGCCGCTTCCGAGTCCTGAATTCGGCGTCCATAGCCGCCAAGTGCAGGACTCGGCCCCGCCCCCGACGCCCGCATGATTGAATTTGATTGACACCAGCGGGAGCCAATAGCTGCGCTGCTATCAATCTACCCAATGAAGAGCTAAGAACTCCTGGGAAAGATCCAGCACGTTCTCGATGTGGGACTTTCCAGCTGATGACCTGATTAGATGCCATAAAGACCTGCCTCAAGGAGGATAAAGCCACCCCTAACCCCTTTCCCCTTGTCCAGGGGGTCTCCCCTCAATTGTTCCTTCTCCTCCCTTTTACTCCATTATTTATTATCCCTTTTCATCCTCTATTGTTTTTCTTTATTTCTATTTATGGTTTTATTATTTTTCACTATCGCAAGACATTTTCTGGTCAGCCAACGCACTGGATCCCCTCAGAACCCACCTTTATCCTTCTAGTTGCTAGGGGTCTGTTGGCCGCAACTGCATGTGGAGAGACTGTCCCCCACACGGCAGGCTGGCCGATCTTGATAAGAAAGCATAGGGAAATTTGGGCTGAGGCCATCCCTACAATCTACCACACTGTTACACAAGCTACCAAACTAAAGTATCCTTGCATACTTAGACTATATTTCTACAATGTTATGAATAGGTTAATGATCCTAAAACAATTCAAACAAGATTTAGGTTTCTATACTAGTATGTTATTTACTTTAGTGGTAATATTACGTTAGAGCTTTGAGATGTAATATTCTTTTATGTTATGTACTTTAGCTCTACTTTAGCTCTACCCGGTTATTGTTGTACCAGTTATGTACAATTTCTACAAATTATGCATTTAAAAGGTGCAATTAACTAGTTGTCATTTACATGCTGGCATTTTGCCTTCTGCAACAGGTTGCTTAGTTAGCTAACTCCATTTAGTTAGCCATGTTTTCTGAATTTACGACACTATAACATGACAGTCTGTTTTATTGTTTAAACAATAGTTTATCTTTGCGACTGTGTCCCTATACTGGATTATGAGAGGGAGGATACATGCACAGAATTGTGTGAGAGAGACTGCAGCCTACTGCAGCATAATCTTTTTAGAAATCCTGCTAAATGTGGCTGTACTAAATGATATACAACACAGAGTAAGATACATTTCTAAAATGGTATAATAATGGCTATGTTCCCAAGTGCATTTATTTTTTTTTTGCTTGGAGCTGTTTATGAGCATGACATTAAGTTTGGGGTGGCATTCAGAGAAGGTTAATTTTTTTTAAAAAAAATTCTTTTTTATTTTTTTATTCATTTAAGTATGCAATTTTTTGTATTGAACACGTAAAAATTAAATTAAAACTGTCAATTATAAATAAATAAAAGAAAAAGATTGGAGTGGAAGTTACATTTTTTTTCCCTTTTTGATTGGGGGGGGGGGGGGATGTTATAGCCCTTGCCATTTTTGTAACCTCATCTTAAGTTTCCCATTGTGGAGATTTCCCTTCACTTCCTGCCCCATAGCCAAACAGGAAGTGTGAAGAAATCCCTGCAAATTAGGAAATTATTTTGGGACCCCCAGGTCACCGAAACTAGTATCCCTTTTGGAGTTCCCCTCTATTCTTTTCTGGGGACAATCCACAATTTGGGGGGTTTCTTTTACTTTCACTTTCAATGATAATGGTAAACAGGACAAAAGATGAGGGTGAATCTCCTTAATGGGGGCACAGACAGCAATAAAAACGAACAAGCGTTCTAATCCCTTTCCACTCTAAAACAAAAACAAAAATGTTGCCTTTAGTTATACTTTCAGTGAGTGAGTGAGTGAAAGACTTATAAAGCGCAACATTGGCGAACTGAATCGCCTCTGTTTTCAGAAACAGATAGGGATATAATAGGAAGAGTGTTCACATTAAACAAGGTTTCAAAAAGTTTTTCACTTTTTGCGGTAAGCCCCTCCGCACTATTAATGTTCTGTTACACTATTTGCTTCCATGTATGGTCAATTGTAATGTGGTTTTCAAGCATTCATAATTCATGGGAACCACCATATCGGTTCACCAATGTAATTAGGTCATAACAACTTTGTCCTAAAATGCATGTTTGTCAGTCTAACCTCTTTCTATGGTGTGATAAAAATGTTCCTCTACATTAGCAAAACCCAACTATAATTACCTGCAATGGAATAATTCATTGTAATTAGAATGACTTTAAAGTGGTTCTAAATTGTTTTTCTTTTTTTTACCTTAGTGCATTATGGGAAAAAAAACTCTAACATTTCTCCTATTCACACCATCTCTAAACACTTACTTGATCTCTGACACAGCTCCAGCGATGTGTTGGCTGCAACATTACTCCTTTCAGTTCTTCGTCCCACAGGAGACACTAGGGCAGCAGTTCCTGCTGCTGTCAGACTAACTCCTGTGTGGAGGGAGTGGGGGCCTGGCTTACTGGTGCTGTTTGTCTGTGGATGCACACATCATCACTCCGAAATGGATGCACACAGGTGCCTCCTTAGTACCCAGCTTGCTAAGGAGGAGGGTGAAGTGGACAGTGCTGGCAGGAGTAATATCACTTTAAGTTTTCTACTCTAGCCCAGGTCATTACAGTAAAGGGCCGTACACACGATTGGACATTTTGACAACAATTGTCAGACGGACCTGTTTTTGCAGACAATCCGACAAACTTTTTTTCATTTTCATCGGACAAATGTTTGTTGTGAGAACAGACAAACTTTCCGGCAACAAATGTCCTACGTCGGCTAATCCGATCGTGTGTACACAAGTCCATCGGACTAAAGTCCAAAGTACAAACACACATGCTCAGAACCAATGCTAAAAATCAGACAACAATAGCAGCAGTTGCCCAAAGGGTGGCGGCAAAGAGCAGAAAAAACACGTAGTATGTCTATTACGTCACTACGTTCATGTTTGTTGGCTGTATACCAAGTTCACGGACAATGCTCTTCGGAGCAAAATCCATGGAAAAGTCAGTTGGAAGTCCGATCGTGTGTATGAGGCTTAAGAATGCTCAAACAGGTTACGATCAGCTTTTGATAAAGTCTGTGGTCCTGCTGTAATGAGGTAACTTTTCTGACCTATACCTAAAACAATTCAAATGGGGCTTGGGCACTCCTGGAAAGGCACCCATGAGCATTAACCTTTTAAAGGGGTTATAATTATTATCATATGCATGTGCAAGTAACAATGTCAACATATAATTCCTTACCTTTGATCCTGTGGCACCAATTTCTCCAGGAAGTCCAACTGGTCCTGCATTTCCCTGCATGAAAATTGGATATTTTCAGCCTTGTTTTATGTATTATATATTTTGCAATATATAAATAATAAATAAATACAGCAGAACACAAATGGTTAAAGTAATAACCCACTTACAGGAAGTCCAGCAACACCGGGACCCTATTAGGAAAAATAAACAAATGTTTATAATAATGCTAAAAAGCAGACAAAAGATGAATGATGTAAAGCAATAATACTCACTGGCTTTCCTGGAGGCCCTGACAGCCCCAGCTGACCCTATAAAACAATAAAAGCAGTTATATATTAATAAAAATAAATAAAAACAAATGTGTAGTTATGCCTTTTTCTAAACAGACATATGTATTGCAGTAGGTGGGCTAAAGAGTTAAACTCTATAGAACCTGAATTAAAAGTCACAGGATAATCGCTTTTTAATTTGCGTTGCTGATCCTACACCACCGTTTTGGATAAAATAGGAAAGGATAAGACTCCTCTCAGATTTTTAATTGATGTCAAGATTCGCCCTCTCTATTGGTCCTGGTAACCATTGTCACTAAGAGGAGAAAGTAAGTAGTGATAGTTCTGTCCATTTTCCCTTTTGGTCTGGTATGGATTTAAATGCTAAATCCTCCCCCCTTCCCCCATGCAAAAATTTAAGAGAAAAAGCACAAGGTCCCCCCAAAAAATTCATACCAGACCCTTACTTGAGCAGGAAGTCTAGCAGGCCAGGAAAGAAAGGAAGGAGCGGGCGCCCCCCCCCCCAAACTATACCAGGTCATATGCCCTCAACATTGAGGGTACCTTGCCAGGGAGGAACCCAGCTGGCAAGCACCTTGTCCCCATGTTTATGAGGGTTCCTGTCCCAGTGGTTGTGGAAGTCTATAGACAGGTGCATATTGGAATCTTGAAGTCCCCTATGTGAATGAATAAGGGGTACATACAATACAAACAGTAACCTATTCACAAAAAAAAAAATACAATAAAGAAGAGATGCACAAAATGTATCAGCGGCAAAAATCAAACAATCCCTGATGTATAATTGTTCTGTGCCTTGTGATCTAGACTTTTATGACTTAGGGCCAGATTCAGGAACAGTTACGCTGGCGGATCGAGTGATCCGCCAGCCTAACTGTGGCTTTGAGCCGGCGTTTCTGTTTTCTGTAACCAGAAAACAAGAAACGCCGGGTTGAAGTTCCGATGCGAGCAGCGTAACTGAGTTTCGCCATCGCATCGTTACTTCAACTTAAAAATGGCGCCGGGGGCGTTCCCGCCGATTTACGCTGAAAAAATATGTTAATGAGCGGAAATCGGCAATTCACGATCGAAATCCGGCGCGACGCAATGACGATACGACGTTTCCGGACGGGATACGCGGCGCATAGATATACCTACATGGGGTTGGAGTATCCTATGTTAGGTATAGGCGTCGTCATCGCGTCGGGAAAAAAAAAAAAAACGTCGCTTGCGTAAAACGGTCATGAATGGGAATGTGACGTCATTGACGTTCATTCACAGATTTTGGAGCATGCGCACGGGGATGTTTTGACACTCGACGCATGCGCAGTACGTTGGCGGCGGGATCGCGCGTAGTTAGCATACTACACGCCCCGTACCCGCTACATTTGAATTCCGCCGGCTCATTTGTGATGCGCTGCCGCAACTTTAGGAGCAAGTGCTTCGTGAATGACAGCACTTGCTCCTAAAATTTCGGCAGCGCAACGCAAATCAGAAGCGTTACTCCAGAGCAAAGATGCTCTGGAATACGTGAATCTGGCCCTTAGTCTTTTTTCAATAGAGCTTTACTACTTAGCATACAAGCAGCCCCTGAGTTACAAACATCTGACTCACACGTGACTGAACCAGGCAACCATCTTGCTGCTCAACGCATTCCCCCACTTTCTGTTCGGTGGACCCCTCAGCAATGCCACATCACTGCATGATAAGTAAATAGTGCAGCGCTAAATGAATCAAACTAAATTCTGTGGATGAATCAAATGGACACAACATCAATGTGTACAACTGATAAATAAAAGTCCATGTGCAGTGGTCACACAACATGAAATAAAGCATTCTTCCGAATAACAGCACTGAATGGTAAATGAGTCATCTACCATCCAGTGCCGTTATTCGAAAGAACACTTTATTTCATGTTGTGTGACCACTGCACATGGACTTTTATTTATCAGTTGTACACATTGATGTTGTGTCCATTTGATTCATCCAGTATTGCAATATTCCACGGTGGACTTTCACATTATTGTAATCAGTTGTGGTTTTTGCACTTAACACTACTGATCTTATGTCACTATAAGAATTGTGTTTTGATTCATTTAGCGCTGCACTATTTATTATCCTGATTTACTCTGTTTGTTTGAGTGCTGGCTTCTTTATATTTATTTTCTTGTAGGTTAGTGCAGTTCTTTCCTTTTTACACATCACTGCATGGCCAGTTAACCATTTCCTATGCTATCCAAAACTTAAAAATATTTTTTGGCTGGAGTTACACAAAAAATGTACCTGTTTTAACGTACATACAAATTCAACTTTAAAGTGATACTAAAGGTTTTTTTTGTTTTTTTTATTGCAAAATAATAAACAGCTCATACTTACCTGCTCTGTGCAGTGGTTTGCACAGAGCAGTTCAGATCCTCCTCTTCTTGGGTCCCTCTTCGGTGCTCCTGGCCCCTCCCTCATGTTGAGTGCCCCCATAGGAAGCAGCTTGCAATGGGGACACTCGACCGAGCCACAGCTCCCTGTATCCATTCAGACACAGAGCCGTTCCCTGGCCCTGCTCCCTTTCACTCCTCATCCACTGATTTTGATTGACAGCAGCGGGAGCCAATGAGGATGGGAGTCCCGGACATCCGAGTGTCTTGTGCAACATTGTTGGATTGGGAGGGGGCTCAGGTAAATATCAGGGGGGCTGAGAAGGGCTGCCACACACAGAAGTTTTTTTTTTTTTTTTTTTATCCTAATGCATAGAATGTATTAGGATAAAAAACCTTCTGCCATTACAACAACTTTAAGAACAAACCTTTAGAACCTTGTTTGTAACCTGGGGACTGCCTGTATTTGAAATGTCAGTCAGTAGCAAAAAAACTCACCCATCCAAATAAATCCTTGCTTTTTATAGATAATAATTACAGAAACCTGTCCTGTCATGATATACATTATATAGTTGATGGGCTACTTGTATAGAAACTGGCATGACTATAAAATAGGAGATCCAGTTTGCCCAATGAATACGATATTTAGCATAGCATGATGGTAAGAGGTAAATTAGTACCATTACGAAAGAGAAGAAGTAGCATTTAAAGAATTTAGTGACACTTACTTTGGCACCTGGTCGCCCTGGAGGTCCAGGATCTCCCTTGGCTCCTATTAATCCCTGGGAAGAGATGACAATATATGGTCAGTACACAATACTTTTCTTTTTTGTTTACTGTCTTTTTAAGAGTGTAACTCAGTACTTGCCTTTTAAAAGTAATAGCTTTTAAAACTGACAGATGCATTTTAGGACCCTACAGGAATGGGCTTAGCACTAGAATAGAGCCCCCCCTCCCCCACATCAGACCTGTACCCTATGCCTGGGGTAGTCATAAAAAAATACAGGTAAAACTCGAAAAATGTAAATATTGTGCAAAAGTTCATTTATTTCACTAATGCAACTTAAAAAGTGAAACTAATATATGAGATAGACTTATTACATGCAAAGCAAGATAGTTCAAGCCGTGATTTTTCATAATTGTGATGATTATGGCTTACAGCTCTTGAAAACCACAAATCCACAATCTCAGAAAATTAGAATATTCCATGCCATAAATAAAACAAGGATTGTATGTAGCGCCCCCCCCCCCCCCTATTTGGCGGGGCGTTGGGCTAAAGTTAGTGGGGAATGGGAGAGTTAAGTTGCTCCCACTCACAAATTGGTTAAGTTCAGGCTGCTGTCAGTTTAGAACTGCTTTTTAGGTCAGTCTGCATACTAGGAGAGGTGTTTTCACCCCTGAGTGACAGTTGGCGCTAGAAGGGGTTCTGACAGACCCACTTTCTCCCAGCAGCCAATCAGAGAAGGGTCTTCCCTCTGGACATGCTGGCGCAAGAGTATATCTGTGGCAGACGCCTGAGCCCGCGTTCCATGTGCGGCATCCACCTTCAGGGTGCGCGCATCCATGGGCCCCGCCTTTGAGGCCTGCCTGGCCGAAGCTACACACCAAGCGGAGCTTCACCCTGACATCAAAATGGGCCCCAGCAGCTTGCTGGGTCCCAGATCCTAAGCTGGAAAATGTAGGTGGGGGGATTGGTTCGGGAGACCCAAAGGCAGAGGTTGTCCGCGAGGCCTAGGCGAACCACCGGGGATCCGGTCATCACTACATGACAGGTACACTTCAACTGTCCTCTGATGACTCTAGAGAGTGACTTACTGGGAGGATCCATTAGTTCTACGCTTTGAAAAGTATAGAAATTCCTCAGGCCTGTGTCAGAGGCCCTAATTCCTCCCAGTGACGATTGCAAGTGACCTTTCGGCTGCCAGGTCCAAGTTAAATGCCTGTCCGGGGCTCTTTACCCACCCCGACGGGAGTGGCGACGATTAAGTGTGACTGTACTGAGAGCAAGCTGCTCTTTACAATATCCAAGGCCTGATACTGCAGTTTTCTTCCGCTCATCAACCTTTCTCTATATGTTGGCCATGTTGGGCCTTGGAATAAAACTTTGAAAACGCATTCTAATGTCTGGACACTCACTTTATTCACTTTTCACAAGTATTCACCCCTAGACAAGTATAATTGGTAACTTAATACGCTGACCCCAAAATCAACCAGCGGCTCCTTTGGGGGTAGCGCTACATGTACATAGAACAATATCGGACCTCTGAAAAGTATAAGCATGCATATGTACTCAGTACTTGGTTTGGGCCACTTTTGCAGCAATTACTGCCTCAATGCAGCGTGGCATGGAAGCCATCAGCCTGTGGCACTGCTGAGGGGTTATGGAAGACCAGGATGCTTCAATAGCAGTCTTAAGCTCTTCTGCATTGTTCAATCTCATGACTAATTTTTCCCTTGGCAATGCCCCATAGATTCTCTATGAGGTTCAGGTCAGGCGCGTTTGCTGGCCAATCAAGCACAGGAATCCCGCGGTTATTGAACCAGGTTTTGGTGCTTTTGGCAGTGTGGGCAGGTGCCAAGTCCCGCTGGAAAATGAAGTCAGCATCACCATAGAGCTTGTCTGCGGAAGGAAACATGAAGTGCTCCAAAATCTCCTGGACTTAATGAAGCACAGTGGACCAACACCAGCAGATGACACAGACTCCCCAAATCAACACAGACTGTGGAAAATCTCACACTGGACTTCAAGCATTTTGCAGTGTGTGCTTCTCCATTCTTCCTGGCTCTTGATGCACTGACTCCAGCCTCAGTCCACTTCTTGTGAAAGTCCCCAACATTTTTGAATGGCCTTTTCCTGACAATCCTCTCCAGGCGGCGCTCATACCTGCTGCTTGTGCACCTTTTTCTTCCACACTTTTCCCTTCCTCTGAACTTTCTGTTAATGTGCTTTGATACAGCACTTTGGGATCATCCAACTTCTTTTGCAATTACTTTGAGGTGTTCCCTCCTTATTGAAGGTGTCAATGATGGTTTTCTGCACAACTGTCAGGTCAACAGTCTTTCACATGATTGTGATTCCTACTGAACCAGACTGAGAGACCATTTAAAGGATCGGGAAGTCTTTGCAGGTGTTGTGGATTAATTAGCTGATTAGAGTGGGACACTTTGAGCCTAGAATATTGCACCTTTTCACAATATTCTAATTTTCTGAGATTGTGGACTTGGGGTTTTCATGAGCTGCAAGCCATAATCATCACAATTATGACAAATCATGACTTGAACTTGCTTTGCATGTAATGAGTCTATCTCATATATTAGTTTCACCTTTTAAGTTGCATTAGTGAAACAAATAAACTTTTGCATGATATTCAAATTTTTCGAGTTTCACCTGTACTTCCCTCTATGACTAGATGCTCTCATTCCCAACCTTAAAAATCTTTTCAAAAGTGGCTCACCACTGAAAGCACCTTTTGATTATATGGCCAGCTCTCTTATGATATGTTGTGAAATATATTGAATTTCTCAAAGATGGAGTAACTGCTTACTATCAGCTTCTGAATGACTGCATATGCAGACTATGGGCCAGATTCAGGTAGATGGGAGCATCTTTGCTCTGGAGTAACGTTTCTCATTTACGTTACTCTGGCGAAATTTTAGGAGCAAGTGCTGTTATTCACAAAGCACTTGCTCCTAAAGTTGCAGCAGCGCATCGAAAATGAGCCGGCGGAATTCAATTTGGGCGGGTACGGGGCGTGTATTATTTAAAATAAGCGCGATCCCGCGGCGAACATACTGCGCATGCGTCGACTGTCAATGCATCCCAGTGCGCATGCTCCAAATTCTGTCAGTGAACGTCAATGACGTCAAATCCCCATTCATGGACGTTTTACGCAAGCGACGCAATTTATTTTTTTTGCGACGCGATGACGACGGCTATACTTAACATAGGATACTCCACTAGGGGGCTGCTTTATCTTTACGCCGCGTATCGCTTACAGAAACGTCGGAAAGTCACTGCGTCGCACCCGAATACGATCGTGAATTGCCGATTCCCGCTGATTAACATATTTTTTCTGCGTAAATCAGCGGGAACGCCCTGGCGCCATTTTTAAATTAAAGTTGCGATGCGATGGCGAAATTCAATTGCGCCGATCGCATCGGAACTCCAACCCGGCGTTTCTTGTTTTCTGGTTACAGAAAACAGAAACGCCGGCTTAAAGTGACAGTTAGGCTGGAGTATCACTGATACTCCAGCCTAACTCTACCTGAATCTGGCCCTATGTCTATGGCTCTACTTAGTCACTGACACTTTTAAAGTACCCACATTTATTGGCCTATAACACTCACTTTGTACCCTGAAAATAGAGGGTAAACTGTGCCTGCGTGTTATACGCAGGGGGCTATGGAAAGTTTTTTTCCTGAAACTTCCCTCTTAACCACTTGACCACTGGGCACTTAAACACCCTTAATAACCAGACCAATTTTCAGCTTTCGGTGCTCTCACATTTTGAATGACAATAACTCAGTCATACAACACTATAACCAAATGAAATTTTTGTCCTTTTTTTCCCACAAATAGAGCTTTCTTTTGGTGGTGTTTCATCACCTCTGCGGTTTTTATTTTTTTTGCTATAAATGAAAAAAGAACAAAATTTTGCAAAAAATAATAATTTTTCTTCATTTCTATTATAAAATTTTACAAAAAAGTAATTTTTCTTCATAAATTTGGCCTAAAATGTATACTGCTACATATCTTTGGTAAAAAAAATAAAAAATGTTGGATATTATTTAGTCTGGGTGAAAGTTATGGGGTCTACAAGCTATGGTACCAAATCCTGAAAATTGATCAATTTCATCACACCTGAAGTACTGACAGCCTCTCTCATTTCTTGAGACCCTAACATGCCAGAAAAGTACAAATACCCCCCAAATGACCCCTTTTTGGAAAGAAGACATTCCAAGGTATTTAGAAAGAGGCCTGGTGAGTTTTTTAAAGTTGTCATTTTTTCCCACAATTCTTTGCAAAATCAAGATTTATTTTTTTTTTCATCAAATTTTCATATTATTAGGTTATTTTTCACACACAGCATATGCATACCACAAATTACACCCCAAAACACATTCTGCTATTCCTCCCGAGTATGGCGATACCTCATGTGTGAGACTTTTACACAGTGCGGCCACATACAGAGGCCCAACATGCAGGGAGCACCCAGGCCAATTCTGACATTTCTCTCCTACATGTAAAAATCATCATTTATTTGCTAGAAAAATACATAAAACCCCAAAACATGATATAAAGATACCTCACATGTGGTTTGAACACCGTTTTTATATGTGGGCGGGACTTGCGTATGCGTTCGCTTCTGCATGCGAGCTCGCGGGGACAGGGGCTGCTGTATACCCAGAGTATTGCTAAGTATGCCCAGAGTATTGCGGAGTATGCCCAGAGTATTGCCCAGAGTATTGCCAGAGTATGCCCAGAGTATGCCCGGAGTATTGCCAGAGTATGCCCGGAGTATGCCCAGAGTATTGCGGAGTATGCCCAGAGTATTGCAGAGTATGCCCAGAGTATTGCAGAGTATGCCCAGAGTATTGCCAGAGTATGCCCAGAGTATTGCCAGAGTATTGAGGAGTATGCAGAGTATGCCCAGGGTATTGCAGAGTATGCCCAGAGTATTGCAGAGTATGCCCAGAGTATTGCAGAGTATGCCCAGAGTATTGGCTGAGTATGCCCAGAGTATTGCAGAGTATTGCGGAGTATGCCCAGAGTATTGCCAGAGTATTGCAGAGTATGCCCAGAGTATTGGCAGAGTATGCCCAGAGTATTGCAGAGTATGCCCAGAGTATTGCCAGAGTATTGCAGAGTATGCCCAGAGTATTGCCCAGAGTATTGCCAGAGTATGCCTGAGTATTGCAGAGTATTGCCAGAGTATGCCTGAGTATTGCAGAGTATGCCCAGGTGAGTATTGCAGAGTATATGCAGCAGGGATGGCTGAGCAGGGAGGGAGGGATGGATGGATCTGTGACTGCATTTGTCACAGATCCAGCCCGCAGCACTGGCGCTGCCATCCGCTCCCTCCCCTCTCCTCTCACACTGTACCGATCGGTACAGAGAGAGGAGGGAGGAACCGGCGTCATCAAATGACGCCGGTCTGTTTACATCTGATCGCGCCGTCATTGGACGGCGCGATCACGTGGTAAACCGCCGCTATCAGCGGCGATTTACCGTGATCCATGATGCGCCGGGTCCTCTGGACCCGGCGGTCACGGATGTTCCCGTGTGCGCGCCTCAGGAGGCGCGCGGGAGCGCGATTCTGACAGGCCGTTAATTAACGGCCAGTTAGAATACAGCAACCGCCCTAGAGCCGTACTTTCGGCATAGGGCGGTTGCAAAGTGGTTAAAGTTAGGGTGTGTGTTATACGCCAATAAATATGGTATGTAATAAAGAAACATGGGAGAAAAACAATTGGAAGAGAGCTGCCTAGAGTAATTTCTTTTAGCAACAAGTGTTTTCTTAAAAATGTATTGCCAGGTTAATGATTGGGCTAAAATGAGATTTTAGGGAGGGGACTGCCAGGTACAGAAAGAAGAGCATCGCATTTTGCTATATGCTTATTAATAGGGTGAACGGCCAACTCTCCCTTCTCATTTTTTTAGTGAGGTCACTGCTTGCTAGTGAAAATCACTATGCACACTGGGCTTAAAAAAAAAAAAAAAAAAAATGTTAGTTCCCTTGGCAGAAAAAAACACTCATATGGAGAGTTTTGTATGCAGTTTAGACCAGTTTTAGAGAGTTTCGCGTTTTTTTCTGTCATAAAGCTCCAATCGTGAACGCATAACAGAAGGGTCTTTGTTTTTGCTTCTAATCGCTGAGCTCACAAATATGCCTCTAATTGTTATAATGTGCATGGACACATAGGATAGCATTAAGATGCCTCTACAAACACAGAGGGCCAGATTCAGGTAGATCAGAGCATCTTTGCTCTGGAGTAACGCTTCTCATTTACGTTACTCTGCCGAAATTTTAGGAGCAAGTGCTGTTATTCATGAAGCACTTGCTCCTAAAGTTGCGGCAGCGCATCGCAAATGAGCCGGCGGAATTCAAATTGGGCGGGTACGGGGCGTGTAGTATTCAAACTAAGCGCGATCCCGCGGCGAACGTACTGCGCATGCGTCGAGTGTCAATGCATCCCAGTGCGCATGCTCCAAATTCTGTCAGTGAACGTCAATGACGTCACATCCCCATTCATGAATGTTTTACGCAAGCGACGCGATTTGTTTTTTTTCCGACGCGATGACGACGCCTATACTTAACATAGGATACTCCACTAGGGGGCTGCTTTATCTATACGCCGCGTATCGCTTCCGGAAACGTCGTAAAGTCACTGCGTCGCGCCCGAAAAAGATCGTGAATTTATTTTTTGAGCGTAAATCGGCGGGAACGCCCCCGGCGCCATTTTTAAGTTGAAGTAACGATGCAATGGCGAAATTCAATTGCGCCGATCGCATCGGAACTCCAACCCGGCGTTTCTTGTTTTCTGGTTATAGAAAACAAAAGCGCTGGCTTAAAGTGACAGTTGGGCTGGCGGATCCATTGATCCGCCAGCTTAACTCTACCTGAATCTGGCCCAGAGAGTTTTAAGCCAGTGTGAATGAAGCCTAAATGTATGGTTAGCCTAATGGCATGTAATACCTGAAGGGTAGAGGAGGCCATACAAGAAAACACCACCATTCAATCCCAAAACTGTTTTTTTGAGAGTGATAAAGGCAAGCCAAACTGTGAGTAAGCCCTGGTTCACACTGGGCTGCGGGAGTGAAGCAGTGCGAGTTCAGCTGAACTTGCACGATTTCACTCCCGCCCGGCAGTCCCGATTTCAGCCGCGATTTCAGAGACATCTGTGCAGGCTGAAATCGCAAAAAGTAGTACAGAGACTACTTTTTGAAATCGGTGCAATGCCGCAGATGCAGCGTCGCACCGATTAGGACAGTGCCATTGCCGGCAATTTGCGGCAAAATCCGCCGTTTTGACATGCGATTTGACATGCCAAATCGCATTTCAAAACGCACCAGTGTGAACCAGGGCTTACTGCTTTATAGACTGCTTGACATGCGCTGAATGGTGTATATGCATGCTTGGTAATTAGCAAATCATTGAATGTATGATAATTAATTTCCAAATAAGCATACTTCCTACATCGAATAGTTAAGTGGTTTTGGACCTTCACTATTATTTTTATTTGAAAGAGCAGACCTTTTTTTAACACATGTATACTATATGTAACCTTATTGTTAATGTGAAATTTTGAGTTAAGACTCACAATGGAACTATGTCTAAAAATGGTTTGTAACATTTCCAGATTTTGCCAGAGCTAAAAATAATTGAAGTTGAATTTGTTCAGCGAGGTAAGCAATATTCCAGCACACTCCTGATTTCCTGTTACACAGAACAATGCAAGGCTATTAAAGGACACAGCAAGCAGTCATCCAAGACTGGGAAAGCAGAGAACAAAATAAAATTACTTTCACCCAGCTTGTGTAACTAAAGTTCATAAAATGTAATTACAGAAAATATTTTAAGCATCAATGTTTTTCCCACATACAGTATATTTCTGCATTGTGTTTTTATTAAATCTTTATTTTCCTTTATGCCTGAGCGACACAGGTGAATTATATTTAAATAAGCCAGAGTGCAGTGGCAAAGTCAGAGGTGTTGCCACAGTGATTACAGCTGTGTGTTCTTGTATGAGAGACTCAAGCACCATCTCCATATAAAATGTTTAGCCCGATGCTAGGAGCATAACTAATTGGGTTCTAATCTCTACATACAATTGCATATAAGTGATGAAATTTGTTCGTCACATGCATCATTGTTGCTGGGTTTACGATACAACATCGTGAGGGTTATTTACAAAAGGCAAATCCACTTTGCACTACAAGTGCAAACTACAATTGCAAAGTGCACTTGAAATTGCACTGAAAGTGCACTTGGAAGTGCAGTTGCTGTAGATCCGAGGGGGACATGCAAGGAAAATAAAAAACAAGATTTTAGCTTGCACATGATTGGATGATAAAATCAGCAGAGCTTCCCCTCATTTCAGATCTACCCCTTAGACTTCCAAGTGCACTTTGCACTTGTAGTTTGCACTTGTAGTGCAAAGTAGATTTGCCTTTCGTAAATAACCCCCCAAGTGTCCAAAGCAACCTTTCTCAAACATTTTACCATGGAAAAATCCTTGAAATAATTTTCAGGTCTCAGGAAACGCCTACTATAAATTATTCTATCCATAACTTACAGTACATTATCATGATAAGTAAACTGTAGATATAATAATAAAGTAGAATAAAAAATTATTTGACAACCAGGGTGAATTATTTTTCAACTCCCTTCTGCTTGTGTCGGATAATTGAACCGTGTGTACGCTCCATCAGACAATTGTTGGCAGAATTAACGACAACAAATGTTGGCTGTTTATGCTCACCAACTGTCTGGTAATAAATCTGTTATGTCGGTTTATCCGATCGTGTGTACACAAGTCCGTCCAACTAAAATCCAAAGTACAAACACGCATGCTCAGAACTAATGCTAAACATCAGACAACAATAGCAGAAGTTGCCCAAATGGTGGCGGTAAAGAGCTGAAAAATCACGTGGTTTGGTGAATGTTGGCTGAAAATGTTGTGCCATGTGTATGTAGAACAAGTTCACGGTCAATGCCTTTTGGACCAAAATCCACGGAAAAGTCCGATGGGAGTCCTATCGTGTTTACGAGGCTTTAGAGGACACTATAATTTACACAGTCATTATTATTATTTGTCATTTTATGATTATTACGGTCATATAGAGCATAAGAGTGTTGTAAAATAATCTGCTCTGGGTGGGAAACCTGTTAGACAGGGGTGTTTTCTTCTGTTTTTACATGCACTAGGTAAATGACCTTCCGCTACTGCAGGCATTTCCCTTTATACACATATATTTATGCAGTAAAACATTTATAATCATTAATCAGTACTTTTCACTATCCCACACTTTGCACTTTATATAGCAATTAAAGTTTACAATCACAGTTACAAATGTTCTAATATGTACATAATTACAATTTTAATTGGGTAGTTAGCCTAGATTTTGTGTATAATTAAAGCCCAATTCCAGGCACAATACAGAAAGCCTACTGATTTTGAATTAGTTGAATCCTCTGTTTTCTCTAAAGCAGAGGTAGGCAACCTTAAAGAGATGGAGATCTACCTGAATAACATGGGAGAGGTCAAAGATCACCGGGCACAGTGTCGTCCCCTCACTGATTTATACCTTTAATTGCCACAACCATGTCGCAATCGTGTGCATTGCACTGCTTTTGGTGAGTGCTACCACCTGGCAATTTCCACTCGTTCAAGAAAATGGGGCCACTCTGCAAGGCAGCGGGTCGGATCAGATGGAAAAGGACATGCAATCCATTTCCATCCAACCGCCCCATAGAGGAGAGCAGGCTTTGTCCTTGTCTGCTCTGCATAGTGGCAGGGACAGGACTTGTCATGCGCCTGCTCAGTGGGAATCAGTGGAGAGATCCCCTGCTGAGTAGGCAGATTCTGCTCGGATGGCTCTGCCCCGTGTGATAGGGGCCTTATGCCGCGTACACACGGTCGTTTTTTGCGATGAAAAAAAACGACGTTTTTTAAAACGTCATTTAAATTGATCGTGTGTGGGCAAAAATGTCTTTGAAAAGTGACGTTTCAAAAACGTCGTTTTTTGCTTCACAGAAAACGTCGTTTTTTTTCATCGCAAAAAACGACCGTGTGTACGCGGCATTAGAGTCTACAGCTCTACATATAATTAACAAGTGACAAAGTATGTTCTTTTTTTCTTTAATTAAAAATGTTCTGTATAACAGTGCACTACCCTTGTATAGTAGATATTCATAAATACGGCACTGAGAAAGGGAACTCTATAATTAGTAATGTTTTGGAGATCATCTAGCTTTATCTACTCACATCAATTCCAGATTCACCGTTAGGACCATCAGGTCCAGGAGGTCCTGGTTCTCCTTTTGCACCCTGAAAGAATAGGACAAGGATAAAAAATGCAGCATGATATTAAAACAATGTACTATTTAATAGATCTTAATGTCTGATATTTATAACACAAAAATGTGCCATTGTAGTATTTACTACATGGGCAGAAATTGAGGCTGATTTTTTTTTACATAAGCGTATGGTCTATATGGGATTTAAAAAAAGTTGCAAAACCACAAAATGAAATGTCTTGTGAAGTAACAAACTATTAACTTAAGACCAGGAACATAAAACAAAAAAAAAAAAGGGAAAAAAAGTATGAGTACTATAAAAGGTAATATTAAAGTGGTATTAAAGCGGGGGTCCACCCTAAAAAATAAATTAAAAAAAAGCCATGAAGGCTACAAAAAAGTGTGAAAAAAATATATTATACTTACCAGAAGTGGCTGTTAGTAGGCAGATCTCCTAATCTGCCACTTCCTTGTCCACGGTGGTCTTCTTTCTTCTCCTACTCGCGCTGCCTCCTGGGAAATGGGGAGTGGTGTCTTCTGGGACCTTGTGTGTGTCCCAGGAGAAATCTGCCCATTCACATAGCACCACGTTGCTCGTGCATGCGCAGTTGGGAATCGGGCAGTGAAGCCGCAATGCTTCACTTCTTGATACCCTCACCGAGGATGGCGGCGGGGCAGCCGAGACCCGAGTGATTGCTCGGCTTCGGTTGCCGACATCGCGGGCACTCTGGACAAGTAAGTGTCCTTATTAAAAGTCAGCAGCTACAGTGTTTGTAGCTGCTGACTTTCAAATCTTTAATTTTTTAAGCTGGACCTCTACTTTAAGGCCAAAAAATTTGTTATATTGCAGCTTATCAATCCTTCGATATGGTGGCTGAATTATTTTTTATTTTGGGCTTTTTTTCCTTTATTAACACCTGGTGATCTGGCCAGTAAGTATGTTATTTTTTTTACTTCCTTTAACAGACCAAGCTGTCCAGCAAAAGTGCAGTTAAGGGGCCAGATTCTCAAAAGAGATACGACGGTGTATCTCAGATACACCGTCGTATGGCAGTTTTTTTCAATGGGTATCTATGCGAGTGATTCTTAGAATCACTTACGCATAGATACACTAAAGATCTGACAGGTGTAAAGCAATTACACCGTCGGATCTTAGATGTAATGACAACGCCGGCCGCTAGGTGGCCTTTACGTTGTTTTCTCATTTGCCTATGCAAATGAGCCTAATACGCCGATTCCCGAACGTTTTTGCGACGCGGCGACGTAGTTTACGTAGGTTGCGTACGCGTAAGGTCACCCCTGCTGTATGAGGGGTATGTTTCCGAAGTGCCGTCGTTGCCATGTTAAGTATGGAGTCGGGTCAGCGTCGTCTTTTTCTGTCGGTTAGGTCGTTTTACTAAGTCGTTCGCGAACAGGGAATTGCGGAAGTGACGATCACGTCGTTTTGACGTCGGTTTCAACGACGCCTTCCGACGTGAGCTGGAGCATGCGCACTGGGTTTTTTTCCCGGCCGGCGCATGCGCACTTCGTTTGACGCGGGGGCGTGCTTAATTTAAATACAGCACACCCCCTCCTTCAGTATTTGAATTACGCGGCCTTACGACGCCGCATTTACGCTACGCCGCCGAAAATTACGGAGCAAGTGCTTTGAGAATACGGCACTTGCTCCAGTAATTTGCGTAGACGTAGTCGTAATGCAATACGATGCGCTCCGCCGCCAGATACGCTATTTTTTGAGAATCTGGCCCATAGTGTTAAGGCAAAAAAAATTAACACTAACAGGGGTGCATACAATGATTATCTTTTATTCATTTATGGAAAAATGTTATCCCAAAAGTGGGAAAATGTAGCTAAAACTGCTTAAAAACACAATGATGATGAAGAAAAGAGGGAAGGACGGCCGCACTCCAAGGATTTTCAAACGAAAAAAGTTGTTTTTATTGTAAATCCAAAAACATGTACAGTCACAGCAATCACAGAAAACAGGACAGCCGACGCGTTTCGCACTCGATCAGTGCTTAGTCATGGCATTTCTTTTCTTTTGCTTAAAAACACAGGTCCAATGAAATCAGCTAGTATTTCTAACTCTGCCCTCTCTCCAGACTGATAATGCTGCTGTCCATGAGTGGTTTTGTTGCTCCTCCATAGAATGAAGCCACCCTAAAACAGGAAGTGCATGACTGGCCAGATCATCAGGTGATAGTAAAGGGGGAAAAAAAGCCTAGATGAAATAACTAATGCAGATAAAGATACCTCATTACCAATCCATTAAAACTTGGTAAGCTGCAATATGTTACATTTGGTTTGGGGTTTATTACCACTTTAAAGATATCCAATGCATCAAGAAGATGGACAGAAAACATGACTCTTCAAGGAAAAAAAAATACATAACTCATACAAAAGTAATACTCTATTGGATTTGTACAGTTATACAAATATTAGACCCATTTAACCAATCAGGTACAATTTCTTAATATGATATGTGTGAGCTTCCAAACCCCCTTGGCACTATTCTTTCTTCTCAAACAGTTAAAAAGGAGAAGTCATGAAGACATGGACATGTGTTGGTCTGCCAATACACACCCACAGTAAAAAAAAAAAAAAATACACAAGATTTACATATAAGTCAACTTGCAACAGGCAGTGTAATCAGTATATTCTGTATTGTCCGTTTATCTGCTTGGGGATCCTCACTTGACTCCCATCAGTCCCACAATGGCTGCTAATGTAGTAGTTAATTTGCTAAATTTCAATTGTAACTATATTATCTAAATATTCAAAACATAACTATAAAAACTATATTAATATTTTAAAGGAAAACTTTGGACTTCTGCCAATGTTTCAAATATGATCCAACTACAGCCTTAAAGAAAATATATAGGGGTTGATTTACTAAAACTGGAGAGTGCAAAATCTGGTGCAGCTTTGCATGGTGGCCATTTAATTTAACTTCAGCTTGTTCAGTCAAGCTTTGACAAAAAAAAAAAAACTGGAAGCTGATTGGTTTCTATGCAGAGCTGCACCAGATTTTGCACTCTACAGTTTTAGTAAATCAACCCTATCGTGTTTTTACCAGTGGCAGGTGGTGCTGTATATTTTTGGGGGGTTGGCAAACAAGACATTCTGCTGCCACTCCAGAATCCAGAAAACAGGCTGTGTCATATCCAAAATGACAGCAGCACTAAAAAGGGGTAGCTACTCACTCTGCTCCCTTGCTCTCCGCACCGGCTGCCGCTCGTCCAATCAGGCTCTTCGCTCTCTGCACCAGCTCCTGCTCGTTTGATTGGGCTCTCCGCATCGGCTCCTGCTTGCCCGCACTGTCTCTTCCCTCCCATTACAGTTGTTGCTTCTCCTCCCAGCTGAACAGGAGGCAGGTCCTGAAACCCGTCCTAAGACTCCCTGGCCAATTGGGTCTCAGGAACTGCTTCCTGATTGGCTGGGAGGAGAATCAGGAAAACATTAGCGAATATTAATTCGCTAATGTCACACAACTGGGTGGGCTCCGGGCACAGTGCTCTGCGCCCCAAGCCCACCCTTTTTTAAGCCTCAGGCTCTAATCATGTGCTTCAAAATGTTTTAAATATATAAACCACATTGTAATCCAATGCGTCCGGCACCCTGCATGTAGATTAGGGGCAGGGTGCATGGATTAGGGGGGCGGCACCGTCACTGGTTTACACTGTTTTTTTTTTATTATTATTTTGGTCAGGACTACAAAATATTTTTATCAATGACAACAATGTTTATTTGTGGAAAAAACACACACACACACACACACATATATATAAATACACATCAGTTAAAAAGTCTATCAATGCAAACATGTTTATTTTTATTTGACTCAAATCTATTATAGTTTCCTATTAATATAAGATCTGAAAATTATCTTGTATTTTAGCTAGGCTACCTATTAAGCAAATAATTAAACATGGATAATAAAATAATTCCCAGGTATGACAATGTTTATGAACAGACATGATTTAATGAATGGGTTTCCTTTCTATGTACTAAAGGATTAGACCCTTAATTGGTACTCACCGCAGGACCAATTCCTGGAGGCCCTCTGTCACCCTGCAGAAACAGAAATAGAGTTCAATTAACAAATGATCTTCTAATTCATCCTGATGGTTCTCACGTTAGAAAAAAATAAATAAAAATCATTACTTATTCAAAGGGGGATGAATATTTTCTGCTGTGAAATGATGATTTAAAAAGAAAATTTAGCAAATTGTAACAGTATTTTCAAAACTTGAAATTGTACAAAAAAAGTCTTATTTACATTTATTAATGATTGATGTTTAAACCAATTGTTGTCCCCTAAAGGGTTATTTTAGTCTATTAAAGCAATATTTTCAAAGGAAACACATTTTCATTTTTCGACAGCTGTCGTAAATTATTGTCAGCGTTAGAAAGTTCTCTCAACTTGACGCTACGGTGAAAGATTGGTTTACCTTTGGGATTACCAGTTTGTTATGTCTAAATTCCATTGGAATGAATGATTTCTGTTTATACTCCATGTTTGTGTGTCCACACACCATGTGTCAGGTTGGTAGCACATATAAACAAGACCCATGAAATAAACAGTATACTCTATGACTCTAAGATTAAAGGAAATACATCAAAAACTTTTACATCTCATTAGCTAATAAAGAGGAACCATCTGTGCAATCAGTGCTTACATTTTTGTCCTACGTATTTCAGTTATTACACTGTAGGCGGCCTTGGGAAGCAAGGGATGCTCTAATTAAGAAATGCATTTATGGTAGCAAGCTGTATTAACAACTCTTTTTTTTTGGCTGTTTAAAAATCAAGGTTGTTGCATGTGTATAGTGTATACATTTAATTATGATGCTGAACTTTAAAAAATGTCATATTTGATGACATTTTGACAGACAAATATTGGATTGCAGATTTTATCGCTACCCGGCTTTTCGCCTCGCAAGAAGTTGAAACACAAGTGTACCTGATGTGCCATCATCCAGCAGACACCATCAAGCTCCATAATGTGATTCTAATGCACACAATCACACTCATGCCCAGTACACATGACCTGTTTTCCCATTGAAAAAAAAATAATTATGTTTTTCCCGACGGAATTCCTTTCAAGCCTGCCTTGCATACACACGGTCACACAAAAGTCTGGTGAACTTTTGACTGCCAAAAACGTGGAATGTAAAAGACTATGACGAGCCAACAAAATTAAGTTCTATGCTTCCAAGCATGTGTCGAATTGTTTCCGAGCATGTGTGTGTTTTTTCCCATCGGAAAAGCATACAGACAAACGGTTTTCCTGCTAGGATTTTTTCCTGATGGGGAAAAAAGAGATCCTGCTCTCTTTTTTTTTCTGGCTGTTTTTCTTATGGGAAAAAGTCAGATGGAGCATACACACGGTCGGTATTCCCGACAAAAAGCTCTCATCGCAGTTTTTCCGACCGGAAAACCGGTCGTGTGTGTCTACGGGGCATCGGTGATTGAGGCTGAGTAGGTTCTAATGGGATGATTTTAGAGTATATTCAGTCTGGATAGTCCAACTTGGCACATAATGTTTGTATGTTAAGAAAAATTATTTTAAGGATTTAAAAATATATTAAAAATAGAATGTGTTGCCTTCATACAGAACTGTGTGTAAGAACATTTTGTACAATACCTAATATAGTCAGTTTAATGGGAAAAGGGTAGGGCTGTTGCTGATTAAAATTTTCGTTTTCGATTAATCGATTTTTTTAAATTGATTAATCAACTATTTTCGATTAATTATAACGCACATACATTTTTTGGATCACCACTATATAAAGTCTCCACTGTAATATCCACAGACATCTCCTCCACTGTAATAACCACAGACATCTCCCCCACTGTAATATCCACAGACATCTCCCCCACTGTAATATCCACAGACTTCTCCCCCACTGTAATATCCACAATCACCCCCACTGTAATATCCACAATCACTCCCACTGTAATATCCACAGACATCTCCCCCACTGTAATATCCACAGACATCTCCCCACTGTAATATCCACAGACATCTCCCCCACTGTAATATCCACAATCACCCCCACTGTAATATCCACAGACATCTGCCTACTGTAATATCCACAGACACCTCCCCACTGTAATATCCACAAATATCTCCCCCACTGTAATATCCACAATCACCCCCACTGTAATATCCACAGACATCTGCCTACTGTAATATCCACAGACATCTCCCCCGCTGTAATATCCACAGACATCTCCCCACTGTAATATGCACAATCACCCCCACTGTAATATCCACAGACATCTGTCCATTGTAATATCCACAGACATCTCCCCCACTGTAATATCCACAGACATCTGCACACTGTAATATCCACAGACATCTACCCCACTGTAATATCCACAATCACCCCCACTGTAATAACCACAGACATCTCCCCCACTGTAATAACCACAGACATCTCCCCCACTGTAATAACCACAGACATCTCCCCCACTGTAATATCCACAGACATCTCCCCCACTGTAATATCCACAGACATCACCCCCACTGTAATATCCACAATCACCCCCACTGTAATATCCACAATCACTCCCACTGTAATATCCACAGACATCTCCCCCACTGTAATATCCACAGACATCTCCCCACTGTAATATCCACAGACATCTCCCCCACTGTAATATCCACAATCACCCCCACTGTAATATCCACAGACATCTGCCTACTGTAATATCCAAAGACATCTCCCCACTGTAATATCCACAGACATCTCCCCCGCTGTAATATCCACAATCACCCCCACTGTAATATCCACAGACATCTGCCTACTGTAATATCCACAGACATCTCCTCCGCTGTAATATCCACAGACATCTCCCCACTGTAATATGCACAATCACCCCCACTGTAATATCCACAGACATCTGTCCATTGTAATATCCACAGACATCTCCCCCACTGTAATATCCACAGACATCTGCACACTGTAATATCCACAGACATCTCCCCCACTGTAATATCCACAATCACCCCCACTGTAATATCCACAGACATCTGCCTACTGTAATATCCACAGACATCTCCCCCGCTGTAATATCCACAGACATCTCCCCACTGTAATATGCACAATCACCCCCACTGTAATATCCACAGACATCTGCCCATTGTAATATCCACAGACATCTCCCCCACTGTAATATCCACAGACATCTCCCCCACTGTAATATGCACAGACATCTCCCCCACTGTAATATCCACAATCACCCCCACTTTAATATCCACAGACATCTGCCCACTGTAATATCCACAGACATCTCCCCCACTGTAATATCCACAATCACCCCCACTGTAATATCCACAGACATCTTCCCCACTGTAATATCCACAATCACCCCACTGTAATATCCACAGACATCTGCCCACTGTAATATCCACAGACATCTCCCCCTCTGTAATATCCACAATCACCCCCACTGTAATATCCACAGACATCTCCCCCACTGTAATATCCACAGACATCTCCCCCACTGTAATATCCACAGACATCTGTAATATCTGTAATATCTACAGACATCTGCCCCCTGTAATATCCACAGACATCTCCCCCACTGTAATATCCACAGACATCTCCCCTGCTGTAATATCCACAGACATCTCCCCACTGTAATATCCAAAAACACCCCCACTGTAATATCCACAGACATCTCCCTATTGTAATATCCACAGACATCTCCCCACTGTAATATGCACAGACATCTCCCCCACTGTAATATGCACAGACATTTCCCCACTGTAATATCCACAATCACCCCCACTGTAATATCCACAGACATCTCCCCCACTGTAATATCCACAGACATCTCCCCACTGTAATATCCACAGACATCTCCCCACTGTAATATCCACAATCACCCCCACTGTAATATCCACGGACATCTGCCCACTGTAATATCCACAGACATCTCCCCCACTGTCATATCCACAGACATCTCTCCCGCTGTAATATCCACAGACATCTCCCCCGCTGTAATATCCACAGACATCTCCCCCGCTGTAATATCCACAGACATCTCCCCACTGTAATATCCAAAGACATCTCCCCACTGTAATATCCAAAGACATCTCCCCCACTGTAATATCCACCGACATCTCCCCACTGTAATATCCACAATCTCCCCCACGGTAATATCCACAGACATCTCCCCACTGTAATCCACAGACATCTCCCCACTGTAATCCACAGACATCTCCCCTACTGTAATCCACAGACATCTCCCCCACTGTAATATCCTCAGACATCTCCCCACTCTAATCCACAGACATCTCCCCCACTGTAATATCCACAGACATCTCCCCACTGTAATCCACAGACAGCTCCCAACTGTAATATGGTCCACATCTCCCCCACTGAATAGGAAGATTAGTGCTTGCTTAGTCTTACCAGAGAAGTCGGCCGAACACGAGCAGTTGAGGCTGGGTGATGACAACAGCGTGCCGCTCTAGGCTCACCTAGGCCGCTGCCGGGTGCACCAAGATGGCTGCCGCTCCGGGAGCTAGGCCGAAGCCGCAGCCTTTCCTATGGCCGAGGCAGCAGCGGAGCTCCGTGGATCACATGGTGTGCCGATCTTGGATCATTTACGATCTGTTGCACCACTAGTACCAATCAAAAGAATTTTGATCGATCAAAAAAAATGTATGATTAATCGAGAAATTAATATTTAATTTCCACAGCCCTAGATTTTTTTTTTTTTTTATACCTGTCTATCCTGCTATCAGCACTGTGGACATGTCACTGACACGTACTGCTTCTTGAACTGAATATGTGCTTTGATCATGAAAGGGTATACTTAATCAAGCCCTCCCCAGCAGCATATAGAGTATTTGTCTTTATTTTGTTCCTACTCTGCTCCATTAAGACACAAAGGAAATCCCTGTGTAAGCAAGACAAAGAACTTGTATCTTAAACAGGGCCAGTAGTGTATTTAGGTTTGTGCTGCCCTAGGCCTGACTAAACTCATGCACCCCCTAAATATGACCCACCCCTTCCTGTCAAGGCCACACCCATTTATGTTTAAGACCCACCCTGAAATTTTCAAGTGTGGACACTAGGTCTGAGGGCCTGGGGGGGGCAATGGATTCCCTTAATTTGCATAGATTTCCTCTGACTTCCTGTTTGGCTATGGGGCAGGAAGTGAAGGGAAATCTCTGCAATGGGACAGGGATGGTAAAAAATAAACTGACCGGGGCTATAACCCTCCCTTACTCTATCCAAAATGAAAAAAAACTGTTGCCTATAGTTCTACTTTAAGCACAAATTTCTGATAATTTTATGGAGTGGACTAAGAAGATATAACCATGCCAATGGCGCAGCATTAAACATATAGCACAGTGAGGAAGGTTTGTGGTCCAGGATGATAGGACAGTTAAAATTAGAAGCAGCGCCCCACCCCCCTGCACAGTTGCAGCAGAATTCCGGCCGACCGCATACCGGAAGCAGCGTGGCCACTTTATGGGGGTGCTAGACTAATTTGCCTCTTAGCCCAGTCTGCCCTATAAAACTGGTGCTACACTAACAGTGTAGAGCAAGCCAGCGAGGACTCTTTCCGTGCTGCCCCCCTGCAAAGTGTTACCCTAGGCCTGGGCCTTGTTGGCCTAGGCCAGTATACAGCATTGCACAGGGCTATGGACTTCACGTGTGATAGCTCTGATTGGCCTAATGCTGTTATACGGGCTGAACCACATGTGCCCCAAGCCAAACGTTCTTTGGCTCAGGGCCCTGGGTGGAGCAACAGGGGATACAAAAAGAAGGTATATGGCGGGGAGGGGGATTCAAACAAACAAATTGATTTACCGCAAATAGACAAATCACAGGTTTGCTTTAGGGCCTATTCATACTTGTCTGATTTGGCAGATGTATTTCACTTTAGAATCTGTCAATAAAAGCACAATCATTGATGCAGAAATCATGCATGTTCATGCATGCCGACACGTGTTATAAGTGTATTTTGATACTTTTGCATCACAACACATGATATGCACTTTGAAGTGTTTCCATTGATTTTAAAAACACGTAGGTGTTTTTACATGGGCCAAAAGTAGACAAGTGTGCACGAGTCACCAAAAATGGGGAATTAAGATTTTCAAATAAAAAAACAATTGAAAGCAAATGAACAAACTGGGAAATCATCACAGACCATACAATTATTTTATGCAATTGCTTCTATTTCAAAATTGAATGCACTGTCCCTTTATGTTGTGACAGATTTTCATAACTACTGGTATGTAACTAATAAATTTTGCATACAGTTCTAAGGATATCATTAAATCATATTAGCATGTGCAATTTTTCTATTAAAGTAATTTGGCACACTGTGTAATTATAAACTCCCATACTGTGTTTTACAGCAGGATTGCTCAATACTTATTTTCAAAAGCCATGTTTCCACAACTGAAGAGCCTCAAACTCTTTGCTGAGTTCCGATCTATATTATAGTACAGTGACATGTTAACAGTGAATCAATACTATATTTGAACATCAAGATCTGGTTTAGCGCGAATACTCAATATAACTGTTGCTGTCTTTTAAAAAAAAAAATCTTAAGCTGCATTGTGTGCCTCCTATTTTCTAAGATAAGATATGTTTCTTGGATGCCCAGAATTTTCACCCCACTGGCTCTAGAATGGCGTGAGGGGTGCAGAATGTGCTGCAAAATGCCATCACTGATAGCAAAGTGGTTTTAAAGGAAACCTGTCCAGGAAGAAACGGCTGCTTGTGTGTCTCTGGCTTCATTACTTCTTGATTCGCTGACTCAGAACATGAATGCAGTAAGTTAAAGTGGATGTAAACCTAAATTTTGTATTTATTTTTTGCTGTCACAATGTAGAGTATAAGATTTCCTATCATCTATGTCCAGTCATGCCACACAGAGTTAATCCAGCTCTGAGCAATCCTTTTTTATTTTTTCAGTAGATAAACAGACAAACAGGAGAAACATTTGTTCGTTCCTCCCCCTTGCTGTGAATGACAGGTTATTTACATATTATGCACTAGCCTGAGACGGGCATTATTTTTTAATTCCCACCCTCACTCCTTTTCTGAAGTCATGTGGTTACTTTTCAGGGTTTTGACTGGATGTTACTGATCATAGCAGAATTTAGTGTAATGCCGCGTACAGACGATAATTTTTTGTGATGAAAAAAAATGAAGTTTTCTGTGAAGTAAAAAACAAAATTTTTGAAACGTCACTTTTCAAAGACGATGTTGCATACACACCATCGTTTTTTTCACAAAAAGCGAGGTTACGTTCACCACTCTTTTCCATTGAAGCTCGCTTCATAACTAGCTTCTGGGCATGCGCGGGTTGAAAAACGTCGTTTTAAACAACGTTTTTGCTACACACGGTGACTTTTTGTGAAACAAAAAACGACGTTTTGAAAAACGACACAAAAAATTCAAGCATGTTGGAATTTTTTTTTGGTCGTTTTTTTTAAGACAAAAAACGACGTTTTACCCACACACGATCAATTTAAATGACGTTTTAAAGAACAACTTTTTTTTTCATCGCAAAAAACGACCGTGTGTACGCGGCATTAGGAATACACTTCCTGAGTCTAACCCTGCAAACCAGGTTAGAGGCGAATATAAAAAAAAAGGGCAAACATGGTTTCTATATGGTTTCTTGGGTCACTGGGGAGGCTATCCAATTTGATGCTGCCACCCCATGTGACTTTGGTAGCCATCTTGGGTCAGTCTATTTAGAACTCTGGCACCCAGTCTTGCGCAATTTGCATGCGAGTAGTATAGGGACAGGTCATCTGTCTGACAGGGTCAGTGATTAACGGCAGGGAGCACTTCCAGACAAGTAGGGAAAGGATAGGGACACTCCATCCTTGTAAGAAACCTCCCCATTTGGGTACAGACCGGTCAGACCACATTCCACCCCTTAAAGTGGAGTTCCACCCAATTTTGTTAAGTTTGGCTGTACTGCATGCCCTTAATGGATAGTTTTCACAATGGGCAATATTTTTAAAAATGTTGCATGGTAAATACCTTTTTTCCCCATTTGTATCCACTTCCTGGTCCTAATAGCCTAGGCCAGTGATGGCGAACCTTGGCACCCCAGATGTTTTGGAACTACATTTCCCATGATGCTCCACTATACTACAGAGTGCCAGAGGATCATGGGAAATGTAGTTTCAAAACATCTGGGGTGCCAAGGTTCGCCATCACTGGCCTAGGCTATCAAGTCATAAGGCAATTCTCAAGGGTTCCTGGGGTGAATCGCCTTTTACCGAAATCTCGCGTTTTTTCAACTGTGTGCAGGGGAGAGAGAGAGGAGATTTCTGACGTCATCGGTGAAGTCAGGGTGGGCGGGACAGAGCAGCTATCGATCGCCTGCCAATTATTTGGCTTCTTAAGAAAGGGGGCGGGGCCGCATACACATAGCAGCCCGCCCTGACCCCATCCTATTGGCTGGCGATCGATAGCTACTCTGTGCCGCCCACCCCGACATCGCCAATGAATATTCTAATAGCTCCTCTCTCTCTCCCTAGATTACAAGACAGTGACACACTGTCACTGTGTAGAGCAACGTTGAGCCGTGCTGGAGGGGGAGAGAGAGGAGCTATTAGAATATTCATTGGCAATGTCGGGGTGGGCGGGACACAGAGGAACGCCAGCCAATAGGATGAACACGAGAGGGCTTCAGATGCCCACAATTAGAATGGAAACTGCCTGCTTCCAAGATCAGTAAGTAAATGACTATTTTTAACCACTTAAGACCTGGACCAAAATGCAGGTAAATGACCAGGCCCCTTTTTGCGATTCGGCACTGCGTCGCTTTAACTGACAATTGCGCGGTCGTGCGACGTGGCTCCCAAACAAAATTTGCGTCCTTTTCTTCCCACAAATAGAGCTTTCTTTTGGTGGTATTTGATCGCCTTTGCAATTTTTATTTTTTGCGCTATATACAAAAATAGAGCGACATTTTTGAAAAAAAAAAACAATATTTTTTAATTTTTGTTATAAGAAAAATCAAATAAACTAAATTTTAGTCAAACATTTAGGCCAAAGTTTATTTAGCCACATGTCTTTAGTAAAAAAAAAAACGCAATTAAAAAAAATAGCTACCTAGCGGGAACAGCGACACTAATACAGCGATCAGAAAAATGATCGCTTAGTGATGCTGGCAATAGGGAGTGAAAGGGTTAACTAGGGCGGTGATCAAGGGATTAAAACTTTATTAGGGGGGGTACGGGTCTACCCTGAACCTAACACTAACTGCCTGTCACACTGACACTAAATACAGTAATCATACATGTATGATTTCTGCATTCAGTGACACTGTGACAGGGGGAGGGGGGTGATCGCAAGGGGTTAAGTGTGCCTGCGTGTACTGGTGTCAGTGTGCTGTTGTGCAGACTTACTGTGCGATGTGATCTCTTCTCAGCGAGGGTTGAAAAAAACGCTGAGAGGAGAGATCACATCACTTCCCCCTTCCTGTGTTTACACAGGAAGAGGAAGTGCAGAGCAGGGGAGCGCGCGGATTGGGTGGGAGCTATCCGGAGGGGGCGAACAAAATCAAATAGCCGCCCCCTCGTCCCGGATCGCTCGTACAGCCACGGGGACCGCCACATCTAGCGGGGGGGGTCCCGATCGGACCCCTGACCCACTTCAAGGCACCAACGTATATATACGTTGATGTGCCTGCCTGTGCCATTCTGCCGACGTAAATGTACATGCGGCGGTCCGTAAGCGGTTAAAGAAAGTAAAAACGCTAAAAGTATGTTAGAAATATTCATTTTCAGGTTTTGACAGTTACAGAGCAGTGTTTAAAAAAAAAAATTGGGGGATTGGAACTCCCCTTTAAGACAGGCGCTGTCAGCACATCTATGACCTTCTCTGCTACACACTGCTGTTATATGCTGTGAATGTTTCCGTTCAGTGCCTTGCCACTAGGTTTGTTGTGAACTTCTGGTTTCTGCATTATTACAAGTTCTGTACTCTGAAACCAGACTCTGAGGCCGCGTACACACGACCGAGAACCTCGTCGGGCTAAACCTATCGTTCCGCCCGACGAGGTTCCCGATGAGCGGTTCGGAAAAGCTTGTCAAGCCAAAGTCCTCATTGATCAACGAGGAAAAAGAGAGCGTGCTCTCTTTTTTGGCTCGACGAGCTTCCCGACGGGACGCTCGTCGGAAGTGTACACACGACCGAGAACCTCGGCAGAATATGTCTCCCAGCGAGCTTCTCGCTGGATTCTGCCGAGAAGCTTGGTCGTGTGTACGCGGCCTGAGTGTTAACTACCACCACCCCATGCTGCACCTCCCAACAGGCTCACTAAACACCTCATAGAACCTCATGCTTACCATCACCCACCTTGTTCTTGCCATTCCCCAAAATTCAGTGCTATTTTTTTGCACAGAGAAAACAAACAAGCAATAATTTAAGTGAATTTACTTTTTAAGTACCATTAACCGCTTGCCGACCAGCCGCCGTCATCATACTGCGGCAGGTCGGCATGTTCCCGCAAGCCATTATAGCTGTACGCCGGTCATGCCTGATCTGGGGCGCGAGACCCGGAACAGGGACGTGTGGGTGTAAACACACAAATCCATGTTCTGTGAGGAGAGGAGAGACAGATCGTGCGTTCTTACTAGCAACAACTAGGAACAACGATCTGTCTTCTCCTCTAGTCAGTTTCTTCCCCCTACAGTTAGAACACACACTGAGTGAACACAGTTAACCCCTTGATTGCCCCTAGTGTTAACCCCCTTCCCTGCCAGTGACATTTACACAGTCATTTGTGCATTTTTATAGCAGTGATCGTGTATAAATGTCAATGGTCCCAAAAATGTGTCAAAAGTGTCCAATCTGTCCGCCACAATGTCGCAGTCCCGATAAAAATTGCAGCTCACCGCCATTACTAGTTAAAAAAAATAATAGTAATGAAAATGGCATAAAAATGCCATAAAAATGCCATAAATCTTTCCTAGTTTGTAAGCGCTATAACTTTTGGGCAAACCAAACAATATACGCTTATTGCGATTTTTATTACCAAAAATATGTAGAAGAATATATATTGACCAAAACTGATTTTTGAACATTAAAATTTTTGGGGATATTTATTATAGCAAAAAGTAAAACACATTGTTTTGTTTTTTGTTTTGTTTTTTTAAATTGTCACTCTTTTGTTTATAGTGCAAAAAAAAAAAAAACGCAGAGGTGATCAAATACTACCAAAAGAAAGCACTATTTGTGGGAAAAAAAGAACATACATTTTGTTTGGGTACATGGTCGTATCGCAAAAAATGGCCTGGTCAGGACGGAAGTAAATTCTTCCAGGGCTGAAGTGGTTAAAACTGAACACCAGGGATAATATATTTTACCTTTTACAGCTTGGCTTAATGTAAGTAAACATATTTGATATCTGATCGGCCATAGTAACCTCAGGGGGTCACTTACTCAGCATGACTACCATTTAGAAAACACCTTGCATTTTTCTCAATTAATGCAAAGTGTTCTCTGATTGTTCAAGATGGAGAGAAGGGATGGTGATGTCAAGATCTCAACCTTGTCCATTCACTTTCCATTCATTAAGAAAAATGCAAGACGTTCTCTGAACGAGGACTATGCCAAGCGAGCTAACCCCTGTGGTTACTATGCAGAAGGGCAGCCAAATCAACACATCACCAGGAAGATTTCAGCCTACTACAGTAGTAGCTTAGGTTGCCACCGTGATTTATTACTTCCACAGATGCCGATCAGGCATTATATATGCATACTTGCATTGTGCCAAGCCGGCCCAACGTAAGTATGCAAAACATACATCACCCTGGAGTTTAGCTTTAATGCAGAAAACAATATTATAACATGCATGACACTGGGTGGTAATTTTAGGCATTAAGCCTGGCCATGTTAACCATCTGGAGGCAATTGTTTTTCAGTGACTTTATGTTACATTGTAATTGTATTTTGCAACAAGATCTCGCCAAAGGCAAACAGCTCTTACGCAAGGATTTCATAAGAAATCTGTACCTTTATCTGTATTTCTAGTACCAAAAAACAATAAAATCTATTTTAGAAGACTGACCTTACAGGATTTGGCTTTTGTTGAACACTAACTTAGATTACAAAAGTACCAAATAGTAAATACATTACCCCATGTGAGTAATCACAGAAAATGTGCTTTGGGACAATAGAGATTATGTTAGGCCTCTTTCACATTGGGGCGGTTTGCAACAATCCGGTGGGAAGACCAAACAAAAACCAGGTGCACTCACAGTTACAGCAACATGGACAGAGAGGGTTCCAGCCAGAATTACAGCGTCTGTAGAGAGGGCAGAATGGGGCCTGCCCGTTTCATGCCCAATAGGCAAGAGGTCCAAAAGGATGCATCCCTACGCTATCTTTCCTTGTCAGGAACTTTTCCAGGTACCTTTCCTTGCACTATCAACTTGCATGAAAGTGCGTTAATCACTGACCCTGTCAGACAGATGACCTGTCGATATACTACTCGCACGCAAAATGTGCACCAAGTCTGGGAGCCAGGGTCTTAAATAGACTGACCCAAGATGACTGCCAAAGTCACATAGGGCAATAGCATCCAACTAGATTGCTTTCCCAGTGACCCAGGAAACCATAGAGGAAACTGGTTCCTCCAGACTCCCTCCCCAGCTGCAGAGCAGCTGCTGTTGATCGCCACCTTCAGTGAAGAAAATAAACAGCATCTGCCTACATATGGACAGAACCTGATCTGCTCTATGGCAGCCAGTAGGGATGAGCCGAACACCCCCGCGTTCAGTTCGCACCAGAACCTTCGAACGGACCGAACTTTCGCGGGAACATTTAGAACCCCATTGACATCTATGGGACTCAAACGTTCAAATTTAATGATGCAGCATCATTAAAATCACTGCTTCAAAAAAAAAAAAACTATTTAAAAAAAAATTCCATTGATACATGTTTCCTGGGGCAAGACCCGGGTTCTCAAAGACGTTTTCACAGGCATACTATAGACACCCAGCAGGTATAATATTTAAAGGAATTTTTCATTTTTTATATTTTTATTTACGCATCATGATTAAATAAATAATAAATTTAACTGACTAGCCTGCCTGCTATCTAGCTAGAAAAAAAAGACACTCTCTCTCTCTCTCTGTGACTGATATCTAACCAGCGCCGCAACACACTACACGAGGCCGACCTGCAGGCGGCCTTTTATAGTGTGGGGCGTTTACTAAAGCCCTGAGCCATAATTGGCCAAAGCCACTCGATGTTCGAGTCGACCATACGTTCGACTCGAACACAAATGGACTCCACATTCTGTGGAGTAAATGGACTCCACATTCTGTTTACACCAGACTACCCCTCTAATCTGATTCCATCTCAATGGAAGAAGATGGATCACTTTTTTTTTAAAGGACGGTTTGGACCCTGAGGTAGGCAGGAGTCTGTTTACACTCATCTGTCCATAGAAAAGCATAGACCTTCTGATCAGGTCCACTTCAAAAACTGACAGGCAGACTTAATTGGATTGCCCATGTGAAAAGACTCAAAAAACGTACTGTAGAGACAATTAAAATGTGCAATTTAAACTTTTTTTAATTATGGATGGAGAGAGGAGGTTGTCATATTTTTATTACTGCCTAAGTGTCCACTGAAGATATTTATCCCTGGTAAATGTCCTGATGACCACTGCCACAGGGACTGAAAGGAAAGGAAAGGAAAATTTTAAGTTTTTACCAGAACAGAACTAGAGGGTAAAGCTGTTAATGGGGACATTATAGCATTATAGCCATGCCTGGAAATTATCTTTAAGATCATTTACCATTCACTTGCTTTCCTGTCACACTGACCTACGCCTGGAGACTGGGCAGGGTGTCTAGGTACGAGAAAACACAAGAAACCTAACCTGCCTCAAGAATATGGCTTCAGTTGGCAGGTGTTCAGGAGGTGATTCTGCTGCCTTATGAATTTCTTTTTTTTTCCATCCCCCAAGGAGGTGTTTGTAGTAAATAAAAATCACAACTGTGAGCTGAGCTTGTGGTTGTGGTGCACCCCCACTAAACTCAATGTTGCCTGTCAAATTTCACAGCCTGAGTTAAAAAAGCAATGGCATTTGTACAGCCCTGTCAGGCTGCAATTATGCAGTAGGGTGGGCAGCTATGCAGTAGAATCACAGCCCAGTAACCTGTTTTTACCGCTACCCAGCCACCTATGTGAAAGAGCCCTACTGGATGTCCGAGCAGGCAATGATAGTGCCCAATCGCTATCACGTGGAAATTGGGTGAATACGCTTAGCCTGGGCAGGATTCAAACCATGGGACAGCAAGGTAGTGAGGGTGGTAGTGTCAGTGGGCTGTGGTCAGGGGAAATGATTAAGGGCACTTAAAACAAGTTGAGTTTGTTGCAGTGAGTTAAATGTATAGGTTCATTGGGCTGGCTTGGATTAAAGTACAGTAACTATGCATATACTATACCTGGTTAGTGTTCCTGAAAGCTGGAACTCACTGAACTCAAACTCACCACTCCAGATCCCATGCTAAATGGCTAGGCTGATGCATTGTGAACACAGGAGGTCAGCTGTTCAGCAATGGTGCCATTTAGAGAATGCTTTAGATTTTCTGAATGAATCAAAGTGTTCTCTGATTGGACAAGGTAGAGAGGCTGGCATGACCACCCTTCCTCTCCACATTTTTTTCATTGTTTGTGATAATTCTTGTACTGAAAAGGTTAATGTTAAAGTAGAACTTTAGAAGTATCTTTTTCTCTCTACATGCATGCACTGTAGCACTGGTTGCATGGCATTTCTGAATATGGTTTTTCTGATGGTGAGATCAGCGAGGTCCAGCGCTGTATCCTGGCCTAGGCCAACAAGGCCCAGGCCTAGGGCAGCACTTTGCAGGGGGGCAGAACGGAAAGAGTCTCCGCCGGCTTGCTCTACACTGTTAGTGTAGCACCAGTCTTATGGGGTGGACTGGGCTGAGAGGCAAATTAGTCTAGCGCCCCCATAAAGCAGCAAATTAGAGGCAAATTAATGTAGCGCCCCCATAAAGCGGCAAATTAGAGGCAAATTAGTCTAGCGCCCCCATAAAGCGACCGCACAGCTTCCGGTATGTAGGCGGCCGTCATTACACAACTGTGGGAGGGGGGGTGCTGCTTCTAATTTTGACTGTCCTATTATCCTGGACCACCAACCTTCCTCACTGTGCTATGTTTTCTGCTGCACCATTGGCATGGTTATATCTTCTTAGTCCTCTCCATAAAATTATCAGAAACTTGTGCTTAAAGTAGAACTATAGGCAACACTTTGGATAGAGTAAAGGAGGGTTATACCCCCGGTCAGTATATTTTTTACCATCCCTGTCCCATTGCAGAGATTTTTCTTCATTTCCTGCCCCATAGCCAAACAGGAAGTGAGAGGAAATCTATGCAAATTAAGGGAATCCATTGCCCCCACCTCCCCAGGCCCTCAGAACTAGTGTCCTCGCTCAAAAATTTCAGGGCAGGTCTTAAACAGAAAGGGGTGTGGTCTTGACAGGAAGTGGTGGGTCATTTTTAAATTAGGGGGGTGCACGAGTTTAGTCAGGCCTAGGGCAGCACAAAACCTAAATACACCCCTGGCGAGGTCCATGGTTGTGCAAAGTGTAGGACCACAATTAGGGAACAGAGACAGATTGTTGACACCCTACGCACTGGCCTGAATGAGAAGCACTGGGTTCTTAAGTTCAAATTTCAGCCAGGACACTATCTGTATGGTGTTTGCATATTCTCACTGTGCTTGTATGGGTTTCCTCCCACATTTCAAACACATGCTGAAAGATCAATTGGTCCTAATTTGTGCATATGAGAGATAGGGACCTTAGATTGTAAGGGAAGGGACTGAAGTGAATGGAAAAGTATGTTAAAGGGGAGGTTCACCCTCCAAAAAAAATTCTGGCATGCCATGGAGCCCACCCAACCGACCGGCAGTATGCCAGTGTTTTTTGTTTTTTTTCTGTACACACCTTTTTATGGGTTCTCTTCCCCTCTGGCGATCCCGCGGGACTCGGCATTTACAATCACAGGCTGTGATTGACGTCCCTCAGCCCAGCGCATACAGCGCGTCACGAGATGCCGAAGGAACCCGAACGTCGGTGCGCAGGCGCCGTATAGGGCCGCACCGACGTTCGGGTTCCTTCAGGCATCTAGTGACGCGCTGTATGCCTTGGGCTGAGGGATGTCAATCACAGCCTATGATTGTAAACACCCAGTCACGCGGGATCGCCGGAGGGGAAGAGAGCCCGTAAAAAGGTGTGTACAGAAAAAAAAAAAAACACTGGCATACTGCCGGTCAGGTGGGGGGCTCCATGGCATGCTAGAAATTTTTTGGAGGGTGAACCTCCACTTTATGGAGTTAAAGGAGAGCTCACAGAAAACATTACAAGGAGGCAGAAAAACACAGTAAGAAACAATTAGATGAAAAATAGATAACAGGGCCGTCTTAATAGCATTATGGGCCCCTGGCAAAAGTAATGCTCTGGGGCCCCTACAATAGAGACAGTGCAGGTAAACAGACATCAAGTAAGGTAGGAGACAGACAAGCGGTACTTCCCCTTTGGGGTGGAGCTCTGCATTAAAGTAGTCTTAAACTCTTAGGCCTCGTACACACGAGGGGATATGTCCGCTGAAAACGGTCCGATGGACCGTTTCAGCAGACATCTCCGCTCGTGTGTATGGGCTAGCGGACAGATTTCTCCACCCGACAGATTTCAAAGCATGCTTTGAAATCCATCCGGTGGGAATCTGTCCGCCCGACATGTCTGCTGGTTAGTACACTTACCAGCAGACATGTCGTGCCCCACCGCCGCCGCGCCGCCGCCGAATGGATTCGGCGCATGCGCGGAAGTGTTTTACTTCCTGGTGCGGTGACGTGGCGATGACGCGGCGGCGTCAACGTCACCGCGCCGTCCGGCGGCGGGGAATTTGATCCGATGGTGTGTACACGCCATCGGATCAAACTCCCGATCGGACATATCCGATGGAAATGGTCCGCGGACCGTTTTCATCGGATATGTCCGATCGTGTGTACGAGGCCTTAGAGACCACTTTATGCTACAGGTAAGTCTATAATAAGGCTTACCTGTAGCTACCCAGGATATCTCCTAAACCTGCACAGTTTAGGAGATATCCCTTGTCCCCTGCATGTGCTGATGTCATTGGCACATGCGCACTGGGGCAAACTGTGTGCCATTACCAGCGGCTCCAGTGCGAATGCATCATCGCGGCTCCGGCCAGTCACAGCGCCGGAGCCGTGATACCCGGAAGTAACCCCAGGAGAGATGTCGGCCACCGGAGCAGTGTGCGAGGATGCGGGGGCTTTGATCTCAGGTAAGTAATCCATAATGAGCTAGTATGCTATTTTGGGGCAGTGTGGGCTCAAGGACCAGCTGCTTTGGGGAAAGTGCAGTGGCCCCACATGCAGTTGGGGCCCCTGGGCAGTGCCCAGGTGTGCCCTCTCATTAAGACAGCCCTGAACAGGGCCATTAAGTAGTATATGTGTATTTTTTCAGAATAAGGGTAGTGTCACTTTAGGAGTGGCCTAATGATGTTTTAGGTTTATGTTAGGTATTGGGTTAGATTAGATTTAGGGTCATTGGTTAACTTATGGTTGAGTGTATATTTGTAAGTTAATTATACCTGTTCATTTAAAGAAATTGTGGTAATACATTTTTTATTTTAGTTTATTTATTTAAGTTTATTGTTTTGAAAATTCACTGCACTAAAAAAATATATACTGTATTTATTGGCGTATAACACTCACTTTTTTACCCTGAAAATGGAGGGTAAACTGTGCCTGCGTGTAATACGCAGGGGGCTGTGTAATTTTTTCCCTTGTACACACGAGGTAATATATCCGATGGGAACGGTCCGACGGACCGTTCCCATCGGATCTGTCCGCCGGATTGCTTTGATCCGATGGCTGTACACACCATCGGATCAAATTCCCCGCCGGAGGACAGCGCGGTGACGCGGCGGTGACGTTGACGCCGCCACGTCACCGCCACGTCACCGCACCAGGAAGTAAACACTTCCGCGCACATGCGTCGGATCCATTCACAGGATACGACGCATGTGTGGGCAGATATGTCCGCTGGTTTGCCGTACTAACCAGCGGACATATCTGATGGGCAGCTATCCGGCAGGAAAAATTCCAAAGCATGCTTTGAAATTTTTCCGCCGGAGGAATCCGGCCAAAACGGTCTGTTTGCCCCTGCACACGAGCGGATTTTTCGGCTGAAATGGTCCGTCGGACCATGTTCAGCGGAAATATTCCCTCGTGTGTACAAGGCCTTAGGCCGCGTACACACGATCAGTCCATCCGATGAGAATGGTCCGAAGGACCGTTTTCATCAGTTAACCGTTGAAGCTGACTGATGGTCTGATGTGCCCACACACAATCAGTTAAAAAAACGATCGTGTCAAAACGCGGTGACATAAAACACAACAACGTGCTGAAAAAATTAAGTTCAATACTTCCAAGCATGCGTCGACTTGATTCTGAGGATGCGTGGATTTTTAACCGATGGTCGTGCATCCATCGGTTAAATTTTAAAGCAAGTTCTCTTTTTTTGTCCGAAGGATAACTGACCGATGGGGCCCACACACGATCGGTTTGGACCGATGAAACGGACCTTCGGTCCGTTTTCATCATTATTGACCGATCGTGTGTACGCGGCCTATAAGTTAGGGTGCGTGTTATATGCCTGTGTGTGTTATACGCCGATAAATACGGTATATATACATATATATATATATATATATATCCTGTTAAATTTATCATTTTAAACACCTGATTACCTGATTTAGATTGAATTGAATGTTTTTTAAGTATATATTGTGTAAAATGTTATGATTCTAATATACTGTTTTAATACATGAGTAAGCTAAACTATTTCTAGTACCAAAGAGGTATGGCTTATGCAATGAAAGAGTAAATGTAAGTGGTATAATGACCTTTTATGCTATATGATTTTTTGTAAAAAAAAAAAAGTTGTAAGACTGAACCTTATTTTATAAAAAGTAGACTATGCGGTGAACAACAGCAAGAAGGTATGCTATGATACTGCATTAGGTCGCCATCTAGTGTTTTTTTTGCAAAAGTGCGCAACCTCTCAGTCTGGTACACACAGAGCTTCTTTGTTTCTGGATTGTGTACTCACATCTATGCCATCTGATCCTGGGATACCTGGTGTGCCTGCTGGACCGGGAGGCCCTGGTGGACCCGGAGGACCTCTCTAAAAAAATAAAGAAAATTTGATTAAATTAACATACTTTATAAATAACATATTAACCAATGGCTAGATATAGGTAGCAGCCAAGCTTATTAGGGTGGTTAATGATGTAAATTTCATTGTACTTTAAAAAAAAAAAATACACACAGGCTTATACGCTATAACTGCTCATGAATAAAAATGTACAAAATAAACATTACTTAAATACAGTAATGGGCAAAATAAGGACACTATTAAATTAATATAGATATTTAGGTTTCTGTTATCTTCAATAAATGAAAAACAAAGTTAAAATGTCATAAATACATAATCTTCCCTCTCCATGAAAGTGGCATGTGGAAACCTAGGTGGAAGCAGCTGTTGGTGCATTAAAACTTCTAATGCCACAAGTGGCTGATACCAATAAGACCTGCCTTGTAGTAAATGTGTATCCATATAGAAAATGTAGTAACATGTTAAAGTAATACAGTATGTGTCAGCTAAATGATTTATAAATAAAAATCTCTTTTAAGTTATTTAAACTTTTGTATTCGAAACACTATTTGGCTAATAATAAATTTTACATTGAACTGAAATGGTTTCCCCCTGCTGGAAAAGTCTATAATTTAGCACATGGCAGAAAAAAAAAAATGTATATGGCAAAGAACAGTATACGTGATGCAGTAATCAATGCCTTCCGATCATAATTCAACTTAGGGTACACAGATAAAAGGTAAAATTTGATTGGCTGCTTTGTACAGCATACAGCATACTTTGCAATGGCTTCCTTACAGAAGGAATGGAGCCTACTAATGAAGGTAGCCTAAATTATGGCTGTTATATTTGTTGCACTTGATCCTATTTCTCTGCTAAAAGACTTCAGTGTGTGACTGTGTGGGCATGAAAAGTGGTTTCTAAGAGAGGTGGTAAAACATTGTGAAAAACCTGAAGGAAATCTGACTAAATGAGGCAAAAGCAATTATGTCTCCTTTCAAAATTGGCCCTACTGTGTGTATGTATGCATGTGAGATAGGGATTGTTAGATCTTTTAGGGCAGAAACTGATGTGAATGTGAATATAAAGTAATGAATGAATGAATGAATGAAAACTTGTATAGCGCGGCACATGCGAACTGAATCGCCTCTGGGCGCTTGTTGTTCCTGTCTCCTTTGATATCAAAAGAGAAAAGTCTTGACCTTTTTCCTAAATGCTAGGTGGTTCTCCTCCAACCGAATGCTGGTTGGTAAAGCGTTCCATAGTTTATGGAAATTGTTGGCACTGTATAAATGCCTGTAATAACTAAATAGAAATACCACCTTGAACAGCCTCCTACAGCATACAAGGACTATATTGGGTCATTTAAAGGCCAATAGTCTTTACGGATTGCAGGAATCTACTAGCAAACTAGATATTGCCATCTTAATTTCACCTTTGTCAATTTATAGTAAAAAAAAAACATTTTTTATAAGAAACAAATCATTTAGAATTGATACAGATACCAGTTTCCACCTCTTTTAATCAAGCTCTAATGTGTTGTACTAAAAACAGCACAGGCTAAGGCCTTGTTCAGGCAAAGCCATGCAGAAAGGGTCCCCTTGACCTCCTCTATAAATGTAGGCCACTATACTAACAATGTGCTTTTGTAAACATTCCATTTACATCTTCTAATTTTTGTCTTTCTATGTGGACATTGTTTGGTTATCTATTCAATATTGCCACTATGTTTCTGCATGGAACACAGACAGGCCCCAAGTTATTTAACCTAGAGCAGGGGATAAAGCACTGCTCTCTAGACCCAAAGATTGTAGTATCACTAAATAATATTCAATATGTATTGAAGGATGAAGACAACTCAAAAAGAAAGAAACCAGGGCATACCACAGACTGAAAGCCCCTTGGTTGGTCCTGTGTTCTGTTAATACCACAGACTTGGCACATAGGGTTGCCACCTCACCCCTCTCATGTCAGGGCAACTTTCAGTGATCGCTGCACTGCCTACCTGGGACACCCTGAGTGGTCATTTTTGCAATCCTCCACCTCACTCATTACTTCCTGCTCCCTGCTCTCCAGCTACATTGATGGGGGGGGGGGGCTCAGAGAGGTCATACTGTTAGGTCCCATGGCTTAATGAGAATTGTAAGTAGAGTACCTGTGTACTGCTCTGCCTGTGCGCTGCTCACCAGACTACTTTTCCCGAGCATGCATCTTTCCTCTTCGGCCGCCGATCAATTTGGGGCTATAAGTGTAGGTACAGATTGGACGGAGATTGGTCATGCAGCCCTGTCATCACTCGCCCCCAGCTGAAATCCACTCGCCAAATGCTAGTAGGCGAGTGGAAATTTTGAGGGCTGCTATAGGATATGCCATAGGGTGACCAAATAATGATGAAGTGCTATAGGATATGCCATAGGGTGACCAAATAATGATGTAGTGCCATAGGATATGCCATAGGATGACCAAATAATGATGTAGTGCTATAGGATATGCCATATGCCATAGGGTGACCAAATAATGATGTAGTGCCATAGGATATGCCATAGGGTGATCAAATAATGATGTAGTGCCATAGAATATGCCAATATTATTTAAAGTGAATAGTAATATTAATGACACATTGTACCATGATATAATTACCAAGTTGCAAATAGTAATGCTTAGTTTTGGTAGAATATGCATAGCCAAGGCATTGTGCAATAGGTGGACGTGGACCTCAGATGACTAGGCCATTGACAATATTCATTATTACTGCCCAAAAGCATGTCACATTGTAAATAGGGGTAATCGCTGATATTCCATGTTTTTAAACAATATATTTCAACAATGAATATTATTATAGTGTGGATAGATCCCGCTGTGTGAAAATAGAAACTTATGCAATGCAAGTGAACAGTCTAATCTTTACAAAAACAGCTTTAAATATGTTTTTAAAGAGAATTGCTGCTACATGAAGCGTCTACATTTAGCCAAGTGAAATTCTTCACAGTGTTTGTTGTTTGAACACTAGCAAAAATGTACAAACAAGGCAGTGTTTGCCTGAAAAGCTAACAATTAATGGTATGGGGCCTCCTCTGCAGGATAGTGTAAAAAAATGCCTAAACAAGCCGCAAGCACGATGTCCTTTCATTTATTTGTGTTTGGGGGCTCTGTGAGTGTGTGGGGAACAGGATCAGACTCCTGACTCCTGAATGGCAAACTTTGTTCTCACATATGAATGCCAAATGTCTCAGGACGCTGCATTCCTCCAGCCTCCTCACCTACAGACACCCTCTCTCTCCACTCCAAAAATGTCTACTGCATCCTGCATCCTAAGGACAAGAACTAACTTTGCTATTTTGTTTATCTCTTTTTTAGTGCTTCTTTACGCTATTGTTATTTTGCTATTATAGATTTTTGTTTTTATTCATAGAAGATGCAAAGATGCTCCTTTTTTTTTTTCTACCACTTTTTTTTTTTAAAGGCCTTTTTATGTGTGATACAAATTTTGGAAATGTGTGTTGGAATTTGAGCCATATAATTGAACCAAAATAAATAGTTTTGGAAAGACTGAGGTTTATGCCTGGATAGTATACTAGCAAAAAAAAAAAAAAAGTCTAGTTGCCCATAGTAAATAATCAGCTTCTAGCTGTCATTCTGACAATGCAGAGTTTAAAACAAGGGAACAAATGATTGGTGGCAATGGGCTACATAGCATTTTTTTGTTAGCATAGTTTTTATATAAAAGCTCATAAAATGCAGAGCTTTTTTTCTCAGAAAATAGGTGCAGGAACTCAACCACGACCCCGTTCAGATTTCACAAACAGTAGAAGGGTCTTAAAGGGGCATTAAATACCAGAATTGCATTACATACAGAGTGCAGAGTACAGGGGAGTTACACACAGAGTGCAGAGCTGTCACTTGTAAACACAGAAACCAGACTTCTGTGTTTACAAGTGATTGTGGTGAGCAGGCACCAAAGGGTCTGGGCCAAAGGTGGTGGAACTGAGTTCCCCCAAGTTCCCCCAGAAAAAAAGCCCTGATAAAATGTATCAAATGAATTATGTATAAAGCATGTCACACCATCCTCATCATATTAACAGTATATGTGTGTGTGTGTGTATATATATATATATATATATATATATATATATATATATAATTATTATACACCATTATACAGTATTTCTACAGCGCCGCGCTTTACAACATAAGGGCAAAAAGTAAAGTTACAATACAATTCAATACAGGAGGGAAGACATTAGAGCTTTCAATTTAGAAGATACAGTATATCCTAAAGCAGGGATATGCAATTAGTGGACCTCCAGCTGTTGCAGAACTACAAGTCCCACGAGACATAGAAAGACTCTGACAGCCACAAACATGACACCCAGAGGCAGAGGCATGATGGGACTTGTAGTTTTGCAACAGCTGGAGGTCCACTAATTGCAGATCCCTTTCCTAAAGCTTATTTAGTTCATTAAATGGAATGGTGTCAAATATAGCATGTAACCCAGATACCAGACATGTTGCTATGGGTCACACAGTTTTTTTTTACCTACAGCACATCTACTAGCTGTACCTAGGACAACCCTGGGCCACAGTTCTGTACTGTGGTTCCTGAAAGACAAACAGTCTATTCCTGGGTCATTCTACTCCTTGGATACAAAAACTTTCTACCAAACCTAGTGTAAAATAAAAATACACCTTAAATAAATCCAAAAGCACATCAACCTGTTAAACAAAAAAGATCACTTTAAACAAACCTATCACACACACAAAAAAAAAACAAAAAAAACCTTCAACAGGAAAATGATTTACACATCAAAACGTATCTGCGGAAAGTTTACTTTTGATACATACATGAAGCGAGAAAGTAAAAGAGACTTACAAACTGTGCCAGAGACAAGCAGATGAGCTGTAGGATCACAGAGAGCTGCAGGCTGACCATGGTGCCAGGTCCTGGTTGCCAGAGGACTTACAGGGAGGGGAGGGGGAAACTGCACAAGGCTTGTGCAAAAATCCTGCTAGCAAGGCAAGAGCTCCAGCTAGCCCTGTGTTACCAGACCCCAAATATAGGATGATGTGGGATGCAGCTCCCTGACACACTGAGACTGAGCTAAGGTTGGAGAAGGGAGGGGAGGCCATGAATATGTAATTAGCTGCCATTCGCTGAGTCTATGTTATTGGATGTTGGGATAGGCAGGAGCCAGCCTCCTACTGACTATTTAAATGAACATTCCAGGTATGACAAATTAATTCCCACAGCCCTCTCCTGACTTCTAATAAAATATGAATTCATAATTTGAATTTCAATTGTATGAGAGTTAAGAATAAAAAGCGTACTTTACAATGGCATTTACATAGAGGCTAGCTTTTCTGTAAAAAAAAAAAAAAAAAAAGTATATGCCTATTAAATATGATCAATCTTTATTTATAAATACACAAGTAAATCATAGACATTAATAATGGTTAGACAAGATTATCCAAGGAAGTACTTTTTCCTGTTTTTATATATATATATATATATATATATATATTTTATTACACACAGAAATGAAAGTTTAATGCAGGACATGTAAAATGACTTTGCACAAGTTTCAAGCGGCCATCCTCAGCAGGAGTCACAGAGCAGTGAATAGGCTGTTGTTCGGAGCAGACAGATATTCCTCTATCCATAACATGCTCATTCCCTCATACCGTTCAAAGATTTCCTGTTATAATAACACCGGCTTGCTTTCATAATAAGCTCCATTGTAAGCTTTCACTACAGAGGAGATTGACTAGGAGGAAAAAAGAAAAAAAAAGAACTAGTAACCATGTCTTTGCTGGAAGAGAACATAACAGAATGTGAAGTTGAACAAGATCTTAGAAATAGACAAAGCTCCTGTTAGGTGAGTCTTGTATTTTTTGTGAAAGAGCAGTAGAGGGCAGTAACGCACCCTGAAACTGCATGTTAATTTGCTCTGATAATGCAACTATTAACTGGCACCAGGTGGGCACAGGGCATTATATTTGTAATGGGTGGGCACCCTTACTATAAAAGAAATAATAAGAAATTATATACTGTATGAAAGATTATGTAAGGTAGGCACATACAGGTATTTATTTTGAAGGGATTATCGAAATAACTGATTTTAATATCAATATGCCCCCCCCCCTTTTTTTTTTTTAAACTATGCGTATTAGACTTGGATTTCCACACATCCAATTCGCATGACAGGCAAGTGTGACTGACTCTCAATGTGGTGTCACGTTTTGCCCCTTTCAGGGGGAGGGGGGAGCAGATACCTGTATAATGCAGGTATTTTATCCAACTTCTGGGCATAGATAGCCGCATTATCTGCGGGTATCTATGCCACATCTGGCCCCTCCTCCGTCCCCCCTGCTATCTTTTGGGAGACACACAGGTCCCAGAAGACAGCAGGAGCAGGTACCATTCGGTTCACTCAGCGCGACTCGCTCATGCGCAGTAGGGAGCCAGGAAGTAAATCCGCAAGGCTTCACTTCCTGGTTCTCTTACCAAAGATGGCGGCGGCAGCATCCGAGAGCCGAGGGGGAGATTGGCTTTGGGTGCCGACATTGCGGGCGCCCTGGACAGGTAAGTGACCTTATTTTAAAAGTCAGCAGCTGTGGTATTTGTAGTCCAAGATTCTCCTTCCTGATTGGCTGAGACACAGCAGCTGTGCCATTGGCTCCCACTGCTGTCAATCAAAGTCAGCTAGCCGGTCAGGGGAGAGAGGGGGCAGGGGCGGGTCGGGTTTCTGGGGGGGCACTGAACAGGAGGGAGGGGCCAGGAGCACAGAAAAGGGACCCAAGAAGAGGAGGATCCAGGCTGCTATGTGCAAATCCTGTCCGAATCCTGTGCAAATCCACGGCAGCAGGGCAGGTATGTATAACATGTTTAGGAAGGGGAAAAAACGAGACTTTACAATCACTTTAAGCTGTAAAGAAGTTAATTCTCTAATTTCCCTCCTGTAAAAATCAGTGTCATAAGGACTAGTGCTAAAGTTGTGACCCGGGAGCACCAGGCTGTCTCCTATGCTCCTTTATTGCCCCACTGTGTTCTTACACTAAGCAGAGCATACAGAGTTTGAGGAATTTTCTCTATGCATCTTTGGTCAAGTGATCTGGATTCATATGTTATGGCCCCCTTGAGAGAAAGCCAGAAGGGATTCAGCTGGTCTTGCATTTCAAACCGCTGGGCCGAGAAGTCATACTCCATGGCAGTGACGTCAGAACCTTGGCCAATCAGGCATGGAACCTCTTGTCCATTAATGAGGGCATTCACTATTGGATTTGGCATGACCATAGACTCTGGCTTCCTGGGATCTTGTGCTGACTGTGGTCGTCCCTCTGCCCTGGGAACCACTGGTTTAACAGCAGCCTGTGCACACTTTTGAATTCAGGCCGGCCACACCATCAGCACTTTCGGTCCTCCTCCAGGGTCTCTCCATAACAGATTCTTTCTCTTAGAGGGAGGGGCCAAATCCCATTTGAACAAGGACTTTTCTTGTTTCTGGGAGGCCACTTCCTGGGCAAGTACCCTTAATGCTGGATGTATGGCTGACATAGGTGAAGGAGCCAAGACCTCCTCTTTCAGGTGAAATGGGTCATACCTTCTTTCTTGCCACTGCCACAGCTGCTTTTGCATCTTCCTGTTTCTGTGCATCCGCATTCACTACCATATCATGGAAAGAAATGGTGGGTTGTACTCCGATTCCCTCCTGTAGGGCCCTCCTGACTGGGCCAGCCTTTATTCCTACCACAAACTGGTCACTTAGTAGATGGCCTAAGACAGTAATATCGGCTCAGCCATGCACATCCCTTTACTCCAGGCGTTTCCAGAGATTCTGGGGCAAGTGGCATGATCCTAATCAAAGATCATGTAAGTGGGAGCTGTTATTAATAGAGATCAGTACTACCCCACCCCCACCAACGAAAAACTGTAACTTAGTTACAGGCTGGGGGCATTAGGTCAGTGAAGCTGAGCAAAAAGGATAAATGTACTTTTTTAAGAATATATAAATACTTTATTGTCCATAGTTTGGGCACAGGTGCATGATAAGAGTAAATCAGGTAAATACAGTGCCTTGAAAATGTATTCATACCCCTGGAAATTTTCCACACTTTGGCATGTTACAACCAAAAATGAAAATGTATTTTATTGGGAATTTATGTGATAGACCAACACAAAGTGGCCCATAACTGTTAAGTGCACAGAAAATGATTAATGACTTTTACATTACAATAAATATCTGAAAAGCATTTTTATTCAGCCCCCTTTACTCTGATACCCTTAGCTAAAACCTAGTGGAAACAATTGCCTTCAGAAGTCATCTAATTAATAAATAGAGTCCACCTGTGTGTAATTTAATCTCAGTATAAACACAGCTGTTCTGTGAAGCCCTCAGAGGTTTGTTAGAGAACTTTAGTGAACAAACATCATCATGAAGGCCAAGGAACACACCAGGCAGGTAAGGGATAAAGTTGTGGAGAAAAGCAGGGTTAGGTTATAAAAAATCTTTCAAGCTTTGAACATCTCACAGAGCATTGTTCAATACATTATCCGAAAATGGAAAGAGTATGGCACAACTGCAAACCTACCAAGACATTACCGTCCATCTAAAGTGACAAGCCGGGCAAAGAGAGCATTAATCAGAGAAGCAGCCAAGTGGCCCATGGTAACTCTGGAGGAGCTGCAAAGATCCACAGCTCAGGTGGGAGAATCTGTCCACAGGACAAATATTAGTTATGCACACCACAAATCTGGCCTTTATGGAAGAGTGGCAAGAAAAAAGCCATTGTGAAAGGCCATAAGAAGCCTCTGGTCAGTTAGGACCAAAATTGAACTTTTTAGCTTCAAAGCAAAACGCTATTTTTTTTAAATAACACTGCACAACACCCTGAACACACCATCCCCACCGTGAAACATGGTGGTGGAGGCATCATGTTGCAGGGATGCTTTTCTTCAGCGAGGACAGGGAAGCTGGTCAGAGTTGATGAGAAGATGGATGGAGCTAAATACAGGTCAATCTCAGCAGGACAACTACCCTAAACATACAGCCAGAGCTACAATGGAATGGTTTAGATCATATTCATGTGTTAGAATGGCCCAGTCAAAGCCCAGATCTAAATACAATTGAGAATCTGTGGCAAGACTTGAAAATTGCTGTTCACAGACGCTCTCCATCCAATCTGACAGAGCTTGAGCTATTTTGCAAATAAGAATGGACAAAAATGTCACTCTCTGCAAAGCTGGTAGAGACATCCCCAAAAAGTCTTGCAGCTGTAATTGGTGGTTCTTTTTTTTTTTTTTTTTTTTTTTAAATACATTTTTATTGAGTTTAAGAGACATACACCGAAAGAAAAAGGGAACAGGGAACAGCAGTAACAAAGTTGGATACGTAACGCTAGTAGGCGCATCAAAAGCGCTGCAATTAGAGTACATACATCGTACAGAAGGTACTATATACAGGTCATGTAGACAATTGGAAATACATTCCCAATGAGGGTGCAATGACAGTGGGTATACCCAGCACGGGTATGAGGGGGGGGTATATGAATGTAAATACCGGATACAAAACAAAGAACTGAGCTAGGACCCACTAGGTGTGTATGGGTAAGGGAGGATCCACATGAACAGAGTAAATAAACCGCTAGATCTTTACATTGAAATAGGTGGAACTGGATGGATTTCAAACCTTAGTGGGGACCAGAAAACATTGTAGGAGCGAAATATGCATATAAACGTACTACAAAGGCAATCAAGGGGGGGGGGGAGGAGGGGGGGGTGGCACTCTGGGGGGGGGGGGTGCTGTGGCAGTTCAAGCAGTTAACATCAAGGGGGGCTGTTCCTCCTAGGTACGGATGGTGGTGGAGATTTGAAGTAGGAGAAAGTGTAGTGTTCAAACTTGGAGCATTCCTCCGTAGATAGTGAAGCTGTCATGAAGGGGCCCCATGTTGACAGGAAACGGGATTTTGATGATTCGTGGTTGAAGTCGACGGTTGCACGTTCCTTGTAGAGAAGCAGGAGGAGCTCATGTTGCACTTGAGTCTCCGTGGGGGGGAGAGTAGACGTCCAGTTTTTCAGGATAGCTCTCCGTGCGACAAGGAGACATATCAAAGGCCAGTCTTTGTTGACAATTGCAGGTGCCGGGTGGGTCGATCGGGACCATTGCAGTAGTAGGGGGTCCCAGTAACCAAAAATAAGGAGCAGAGGGTCTTTGGGTAGGTTTAGTAAGGTGATGTTGAAGATGTAGGCCAGTACCTTGTCCCAAAAGGAGGATATAAAAGAGCAGGACCAGAAACGGTGAGTTAGGGAAGGTTTCTGAAGGTGACACAGGGGGCAGTGAGAGGTAGCACGCTCCGTTGCAGAGTAGAGAAAGGGCATGTGGGCCCGGTGGACGATTTTAAGTTGGGTTTCTCTCCAGATTTCATTTGGGGTTAGACGTTGGACTTTGTTGAGGCCTTGAAGTAGCTTGTCAACTAGATTATCAACAGGGAAGTCTTTACTCCAATTAGCTGCGGATGATGAATGTAGAGGAGGAGTGGTTTTAAGGAGAAGAGGTTTGTAAATGGCCGAAATTCTGTATGTGTCGTCTGCGAGAAGCTGGTCGGAGAAGTTGAAGGAGAAACGTTTTGCGGCCTCCGAGCAGGTAGTTTTCAGATAGTTGGTGCATTGCCAGAAATGGAATATATGGGAAGGAGGGAGCGAGAAGGCGGCGGCCACCGCCTCAAATGTTAGGGGATGACCGGTTGAAATGTCACAGAGGGATGAAAACTTAGTGAGACCTTTGTCCTGCCAGATCTTGAAGGGCTTGTGTTCCATGCCAGGGGGGAAGTTCGGGTTACCTTGGATTGGTACATGGCGAGAAACATATTGGGGCAGCCAAAGAATTTTCCTGATTTTTCTCCAGGCAACAGCAGTGTCCCTTAGCAGTAGGTTGTGTTGATATGAAGCCGGGACCGCTTTCCATTTGCTGTGAAGGAGAGCTACGAGGGAGAAGGGATGAGCCATGGCAGATTCCAGGGGGTAATTGGAATAACGTGAAGATTGCGTGATCCAATCTAGGCCGATCCTCATTAAACAAGCTAAATTATAGGTTCTTACATTTGGGAGACTAACACCCCCCTCGCGTCTGGGAAGAAAGAGCTTCTTTAAAGCAATGCGGGGCCTTTTACCCCGCCATATAAATTTCGAAACAGCTGAATCAAATTGTTTGATATCTTTGTGGCGAAGGAGCAGAGGTATAGTCTGCATCGGGTACAGTAGTCGAGCAAAGCTGACCATTTTTACAAGGTGGCATCTACCCAGAAGCGAGAGGGGCAAATCCATCCAGTTTACCAGTTCTTGAGAAATTTTTGCTAGCAGAGGGGGGTAGTTCAGGCAATACAGGGAGGAGGGCGTCTTTCCTATTGAGATACCCAGGTAGGTAATATGGGACTTGGCAACCGAGAAGATTGAACTATGGGACCAAGAGGGGGGGGGCCCAGTTCCCAAGGGGAGTATTTCACTCTTGCCATAATTTATGCGTAGGCCCGAGCAGGTTCGGAAAGCGTCAAATACTCGTTTGATGGTGGACATATCGGAGGAGGGGTCGGCCGAGAAGATAAGGACGTCGTCCGCGAAGAGGGAAGAACGTAGGTCAGAGTCGCCAATCGGGATACCGTGCAGGGGCGCTATCTGAATGAGATGTCTGGATAAGGGTTCTAAGGCAATGTTAAATAAGAGTGGTGATAGAGGGCAGCCTTGACGGGTGCCTTTGTGTAGGTGGAATTCTTCTGAGAGTAGACCCGCGGCCACCAATTTCGCCGTGGGGGAGGAATACATGGAATTTATGAGATGACAGAAAGGGCCAGAGAAACCCATTTTTGACATAGTCAGAGCAAGCCAGTCAAAACTGACATTGTCAAAAGCTTTCTCCGCATCTAACGTAATGATGGCAAAGTCGCCATTTGGATGTTGTTTGGCGTATTCCAGTGCCAGCATAACTTTTCGTATGTTAAGGGTGGCTGTTCTACCCTTCACAAAGCCTGATTGTGCAGGGTGGATCAGAGAGGGGATGATGTCAGAGAGTCGATTGGCTACAATTTTTGACAGGATTTTGACATCTAGGTTAAGTAGGGAGATGGGCCTATAGGATCCTGGCTCTAGGGGGTCCTTGCCCTTCTTAGATAGCAGCTTGATGGTGGCCTGACGGCCTGACGGCAGATAGGGGCCGCCGGACCACATGCCCATATATACCTTGTGAAGGGTAGGCTCCACCAGAGTCTGGAGGGTCTTGTAGAACTCCCCGGTGAAACCGTCGGGGCCAGGGGCCTTGGAGGGGGTGAGCTTGCGGATGGTGTCAGATATCTCAGAGAGGGTTATGGGGGCGTTAAGGGCCTCTAGTTGGGAGGGGGAGACCTTAGGGATGTTCAAGTTGTCCAAAAAGGCCTGAGCTGTCTGTGTATCAATTGGGTCAGGGGCATAAAGGGACGAGTAATACTGAAGCATAGCCCTATTTATCGTCGAAGGTGTGGTGTTTACGGTACCTTTGGAATCTCTAAGGGACGTGATGTGGGTGGGACGAAAGGAACCTTTGCATAGTCTAGAGAGTAGTTTGCCTGATTTATTTCCGAACCTGTGTAGGGTAGCGTCCAAATTTGCTTTCTTAGTCAGTTCTTGGGTGTCTGCCCAAGTGTCGAAAGAGCTCTTTGCTGCTAACCACTCCTCTCTGTCACTAGGGGATCCGGTGGAGTATAATGCCCTCTGAGCCTGGTGTAGTCTAGAGCTGGCCAATTTGTAGTTTGACAGGGTGTTGCGTCTGAAAGAGGAGGCATAGGAAATAATCTGACCCCTGAGAAACGCCTTACCAGCGTCCCAGAAGAGGTTGGGATTGTCAGAGTGAGAGGCATTAGCTGAGGAGTACTCCAACCATGCCTTCTCCATGGAATGTTGGAAGTCGGATTGATTATGAAGGTACGAGGGGAAACGCCAAATTCTGGGGTGAGGGGGCAGGTCGAGATTGTCTACGTTCAGTAGGATCGGAGCATGATCCGAGATGGCTATGTCTAGTATATCTGCGTTTGAAAGCAAGGGGATCAGATCGTCGGACCCGAAAAAGTAGTCAATCCTAGATAGAGCGGTATGGGGGTTGGAATAGAAAGTAAACTCCCTATCTGCGGGATGTTGTAAGCGCCACAAGTCTCGGAGGTGTAAGGAGTCCATAGTGGACGCAAAAAGTGTCGAGGTGGGTGAAGCAAGTCGTGGCCCGGTGCGTTTAGGGGAGGATCTGTCATCTATCTGGTTCATAACGTCATTGAAGTCACCTCCTACTAGATGGGGGAGGTGGGCGTTTTGTAGTAGCCATGTAGTCAGTGTACTGTAGAAGATTTTACCAGGGCTATTAGGGGCATAAACATTGGAGATCAGTAATTCCTTAGTTCCTATTTTTACATGGGCGGTCAAAAGTCGTCCACTGGTGTCAGATTTTACTGCAATAACCGTGCATGGTAGATTCTTATGAACTAGCAGGAGGACTCCTGCCTTACGTGCAACGGCGTCCGAACCCATGACCGTGCCTACCCATAGTTTCTGCATGCGGTGAAAATCAGAAGTGGTCAGATGGGTTTCCTGCAGGAGTGCTATGTCAGCTTTAAGTCTTTTGAGGTGACGTAGGACCTTCATCCTCTTATTGGGGGATCTAAGTCCCTTTACATTCCAGGAAACTATTTTCATGTTATGTAGTCATGAAGGAGGGGGTCTGAGAAGGCATTGCATATATGTTGTCGCGGAAAGGAGCGGTTTGTGGGAGGGTTACCCGATCGAGGAGGGAAGCATTGGTTACGCCACATAGGCCTGGTGTCAAAGGGCATACGTGGACATGAGTGCCTAGGGTAAGGGGGGGATGGGGGGGGGTGAGGGGGGAGGGAGAAAAAGGGAACATAAACATTAAACCTAAACAAAAAAACAAGAAAAAATAAATGTGAGAGCTTCACTTTTTTCCGCATGGGATCACAGCGAGAGCCAGCTCCCATGTCACGACACAACCAGCATGATTTCTGAGAGCCCGTGATTGGGTGTACGGATTCATGCGGCTAGGAGAAGTCGGTACAAGGGAGAGCATAAGCAGGACGCGCAGTGATGCCGGGGGAAGGTTGCATAAAGAGAACACTTATAACGGCAGTTGTAATAACACAAAGTATAGACAGTATATACGCAAAAAAGAAAAAGAACATTCTAACTGAGTAGCAATGAGAACAATAACGATGATAAGTAACCAGGAACCGTCGAGCAGAAACTTCAAACAGGGCAGTCAGTAAATATACGGGTATACCACCACTGGACGATTGTAGGGAGTCACTTCCAATATAGATGGAGAGGAGAGGGGGGGGGGGTTGATACGCTTCCCCCCGAGCAGGTCATGCAGGGGCATGATTCTGACCAAAGAAGAGAAAGAGATCGACTGAGCTGATCCCTTTATACCAGATGGGTGGCAAGGTAAGACCAGTAGAGTATAGGAGCTGGCTCAGGTCAGGTTTAGGGAGATCCGGGAGGGGTCTGGGATTGTAGGCCTGAAGCGCTTAGGTGAGTCTTTGCGCGGGCTTCTCTGGTCTTGGGGACGGTTAAGTGGAGGGGCTTTCGACGGGGTCTGGGACTGCCGCCTCTGATGGTGGGAGCGTAGGAAGGCTTCGGCCTCTGCGGGGTCATGAAATGAGAGTTGCTCACCATTGGGGGCTCTGAGGCGGAGTATGGCCGGGAAAGCCAAAGTGAATTTCACTTGCTGTTGAAAAAGTTCAGTGCACACCTGCTGGAATGCCTTCCTCTTTTTTGATACCTCCATGGAATAGTCAGCAAAAATCAGGATCTTTAGTCCATCAACCTGGACCTGTCTGGCCTGCCTGAATTTTTGTAGTATAAGGGATTTGTCAGCGTAATTCAGGTATTTAGCAATGATAGGTCGAGGTGTCTTGCGGTCAGAGTTAAATGCTCCCATGCGGTGGGCCCTTTCCACCGCGCAGGGGCCCGGGAGGCCCAGGGCCTCGGGTATTCGTTGCGCGCAGAAGTCTGCGAGGGCGGCCGTCTGCAACGATTCAGGGACCCCTACAAAACGAAGGTTACTTCTTCTAGATCTGTTTTCTAAATCATCTAGTTTTTGGAGTATGTATTGGTTAGTTTTATCCTGGGCATGTTCAGTAGCCTGGGCCTGGTAAAGTTCATCTTCAGCATTCGATAGGCGGTGTTCCAAATCATTGAGCCTGGTGCCGTGCTCTTTGATTTGCTTATGGATCTGCGCCATCCCTGCATTCACCGCTTTTTCCACTGACGCGGCAATCATGGGGGACAAAAGAGCAGCCACTGCTTGGGCGATGAGCTCTGTGGTGTTGTCCCCTCCTGGAGGTGTCCCTGGGGTGTGTGGTGCAGGAGACGGGGATATGTTGCCGCTTACCTCCATCTCCGTGTGCCGCGCCGCCTCGTAGGCCGAGACCGGGGCCTCGATTTGCGGGGAAGCCGCCGGCGCCGTCTGGGCTGTTTGGGTGCGCGCACCCGATTTTTCCATGAAGCGGTCCATGGAGTCCGAGGGGTGACTCCGGAGGTGGAGGGTGGTCTGCTGGGCGTCTCAGGCTGGCTTTACAGGCCGGTTTAGGTCGCGCTGCGGGAGCCGAGGAGAGGAGCTGCTACTCCATGCGGCGCCGGAACCGGAAGTCTGGTGGTTCTACAAAGTATAGGAGGGCTGAATACAAATGCATGCCATGGTTTTCACATATTTATTTGTAAAAAAAAAAAATGAAAACCATTTCTCATTTACCTTTCACTTCACAATTATGTGCCACGTTGTGTTGTTAAAGAAATAGAATAAAATACATTTACTTTTCTGGTTGTAACATGACAAAATTTGGAAAATGTCAAGGGGTATAAATACTTTTTCAAGACACTGCAGCCTGTAGGATTGACTGACTCAAAAAAAAATTGTGCAAAAAGGTCCATACATAGTTTAGAAACTTGAAATATTGATTTCTGGAAACTGTTAAAAAACTGCAAGGCTGTTTTTGTTTTGTTAAGCATTCCCTGTCTGTATATTCAAGTGCATACCTTACAGCAGTGTTTCCTAAGGCCCCTTTTACACTGGGGCGGGAGGTGCGCTGGCAGTATCCAAATATTTCAGTGTGCACATGTCTACTGTCTACTACAACAAAAATAGTAGAAGACCCCTCGGCTAGTGGGAGTTCCACGATAAAGTCCATCAAGATCATCTGCCAAGGTCTTTCCGGGACAGGTAGAGGCTTTAATAGACCCCAGGCTCTTGCACGGCTACACTTGCTTCGGGAACAGGTATTGCATGACTCATCAGCTGGGACCACCAAAATGTGCGCTGTATCAGTTCAGCAGTTTTCTAAACACCGAAGTGTCCGGCCAACTTATGGTCGTTGCAGAGCTCCAGCACTGCTACTCTTAGATTCTCTGGGACCACAATTTTGCCTTTGTGCCACATCAACCCATCTTGTTCCTTTACACGGTTATCAGGAAGACAGGGCAAATTCAGCAGAGGCTTATTTAATTAGAGATTTGAGATCCTCTTGAAGCCACAGGAAGTTCCCCTAAGGAAGGGTGGTGTCCGGGGGTGTACATTTTTTAGAGTCGTAGAACATGCGAGAGAGCGCATCTGGTTTGGTATTTTTTGACCCAGGTCTGTACGTAATGTGAAACAGGAATCTTGAAAAAAAGTGCTTACCTTGCCTGCGGTGGTTTCAGTCTCTTGGTCGTTCTTAGATACTTTTATGTTTTTATGTTTTTATGGTTAGTGTAGACCAAAATGGGATGTGCAGAACCCTCAAGTAGGTAACGTCACTCTTCCAGTGCGGCCTTAATGGCCAAAAGCTCCCGATCCCTCACATCATAATTCTTTTCTGCAGTGGACAATTTACGAGAGAAGAAGGCCACTGGATAAAGAAGAGACTTGGATCATTGCCGCTGGGATAGCACAGTTCCCACTGTGATTTCTGAAGCGTCAACTTCGAGGACAAACCGTAAAGCAGGGTCAGGGTGTTTCAGGATGGAGGCAGAGCTGAACAACTCCTTAAGCTTTTCAAAGGCAGATTGAGCCTTGGAGGATCAAAAGAATCGGGTTCCTTGCTTGGTTAGTTCGGTGAGAAGATCAATTATTGCAGAAACGTCCCTGAAAAAACTTTTGGTAAAAATTCGGAAAAATTATGAAGCATTGAACCCCCTTTTTATCTCTGGGAACAGGATGGCAAAAACCTTCTGAGGATCTATTTTGATGCCGTCAACAGAGATAATTAGCCCCAAGAACTAAATGCATTGAAGTTCGAATTTGCATTTCCCTGGTTTGGCATAAATTCCATGCTGCATGAGCCGAGTAAGAACTTTCCCGGACATGCCTGCGGTGGTCAGTTATTGTGGAGGAGAAGATCAGGATGTCATCCAAGTATACTATGACATACAAATCCAGATAATCACGGAAGACATCATTAACAAAATGTTGGAACGTGGCCGATGCGTTACACAACCCGGAGGGCATGACAAGATACTCAAAATGCCCAGATCGAGTATGGAAGGCCATTTTCCACTTGTCTCCTTCTCGGATACGGATTAAATTGTAGGCTTCCCGGAGATCCAGCTTTTTAAAGATAACCGCGGACCCCGGCTGGAGAGGTAGAGGGACGAATGAACCCTTTTTTTAGGTTGTCATCGATGTAGACCTTCAGAGTGCCCAGCTCCTGCTCAGTCAAAGGGAAGACCCTTCCAAACGGTACTTCAGTTCCTGATAGTAATTCAATAGGGCAATCATAGGGCCTATGAGGGGGAAGAGTCTCTGGCCCCTTCTTACTAAACACATCCAGAAAGTCATGGTAAGGCACAAGGATTGACTGCCGTATTTTAGGGACATAATCCAGGCAGAGAAGATGTGGAGGACTAACTGAAGTCAGTTGCAAGCAATGCTGCTGGCAGTAGTTGGAAAGGAATTTTCCTCCCTGTGGCCCAGTCAATACTGGGGTTATGGGCTTACAGCCAGGGTACCCCCAAGATGATGGGGAACAGGGGTGAGGAGATGGCTTCCAAGCTTAATAGTTCCTGGTGATGGGTGGCCATAGTGGTCAGCAAGGGGACAGTTTCCTGCGTAACAGGATCAGATTTAATGGTGGAGCCATCTTGGGCTGGAGAGGGATGCGGTGGTTGGTAGCAAATGTCAAGTCAATAAAGCAACTGCATGCTCCGTAGTCAATTATGATGGAAACTGGGATTTAGGTATTCCTTCCTGGTAGCTGCAACATGATGGAGAAAGCAAGATGAGAAGCTGGGTTAGATGGGACAGGTGCACACATAGAAGAAATGGGAAGACACTTACGCATCTTGGCTGGGCAAGTCCTCAAGTAGTGACCAGGTTCCCCACAGTACACGCAGAGGTTATTGCTTCGTCTGCCCTGCCATTCTTCCAGAGTGAGAGAAGGATGGAGAAGGCCAAAATGCATGGGCTCTGGGGTATCAAGGACCGGAGTGATTGGAGTTGGAGGTGTCTGGCTGGTAAGTCGGTATTGGCCGTCAGATCTTTCGGAGAGGGACTCCCTTAAAAGTCGGTCGATCTGAATCGACAAGTTAATTAGTTCATCTGAGGGAATACCGACCCACGGAATTGATAACGCAGGGAAGTTTCAGTCTGTTTCGGAACTCCAATGCCTAAATTATGCCACATAATCATCTACCGCTCTGCGACCTTGTTAAAGAGCATGAGGCGCAAATTCGGCAGTGGCGGTCTGCTGAGGATCCTGGTACAGCTGGGACATAGTGGCAAAAGACGTGGCCAGGGTATCCAGAGATGCAGCTTTTTGCTCCAGGAGGTGGTGGGCCTAGGTCTGAGGTTCACCAGTCAATAGGGAGATTACAAAGCCCACTTTGGTTGCTTCCAGTGAGAAGGTGCGGGGTTGCAGAGCAAAGAAAAGTTTGCAAGTGTTGCGAAAAGGTCTGGTATTTACTGCGGTCGCCCACAAACTTCTCGGATTTAGGGACCCTGGACACTGAGGGTAGCATTACTACTGAGGGTGCTGGTAAGTAACCGGCTAAAGCAGCGCCTTGAGGGCTGGCGGGGGAAGATAGGACATGAATTCGCTTCTCCAATCTTGTATAGCCTTCTTGTAGATCCTTCACTGCTTGCGTCAAACCTGCCAGGTGTCTACACAGTTCCTCCATTGGATTTCTTCCTTGCTCGGGCTTGGACATGGCTGTCTGATACTTTCAGACTTGATGACTCACTTGGCAGCAGGCAGGCAGACAGGTACACAGATGAGTGATGCTGAGCAGGAGTAATCAGATTGGTCATGTCACAGGCAGGGTTGGCAATAGTCAGGCAACGCGGTACAGAGGAACAGGCAGGTTCAGGGTCAAGGCAAGCCAAGGTCGGGTGCAGGCGGAAGACTAAGGAAAAAAGTAACAAGTCCGGTAGCCAGGAGGTCAAAGTACAAAGCAGATAACGGGAACAAGGGACACAGGGAGCTGCAGATCAGACTGTACCGATGCAAGTTGCACTGACAGTTCAAATAGACTTAGTGGCACCAAGCGCCACGTCTGCACGTGCCCACACACAGGGAAGCACACCAGAGTGCACACGCACCAGCACGCACAGGAACACACAGGCGTGCGCCAGGGCTAGCCAACAGCACATCCTGTTAAGCAGTCACAGTGCCCGCCTTTTTACCCAGATGCTGCCAGCATACTGCATTTTCACTCTACTAAACAGGACTTCTAAGTGCACCAACTAAAGTGGCTAGCTGAAGATTCAAGGCTTTTTTCAAGGCCTGCCAGAAATCACAGAGCCGTCATCTCCTCTCGGCTCTCACTCGGCTGTCACGTCACACACGCACAATCCCACCGAGATGGTCCAATGCCGATGGCGGTGGCGGGCAGGGCAGGACTTAGGGTGGTGGGGGCCCCTGGGCTTGAGTGTTGAAGAGGCCTCCTGGAGCGAGGGGGGGGCGAATTGAAGTTGTTGAGTGGGGGTGCGCATTAAAGTTGTTGAGCGGGGGGGGGGGGCGAATTGAAGTTGTTGACCAGGGGGGCATTAAAGTTGTTGAGCGGGGGGGGTGCACATTAAAGTGTGACTCTCATCTGTGCACGGAATAAAAATTCTGGGCCCTTTAATAAAAAAAGAAAAAATAAACCTCTGGGCCCTTTAATAAAAAATAAAATAAAAATAAAGAAAATAAACATTTATAAAAAATATAAAGAAAATGTAAATATTTTTATAAAAAAAAAGGGGGGGTTGCCATTCAGGGGCCCTGGAGACCTCTGGGGCCTTTAATAATAATAAATATATATATATATATATATATTAGAGCTGCACGATTAATCGTCAAGAATCGTTATCGCGATCTTTTTCCCGTTGCGATTCTTGATACGGGGTTTCACGATCTTTCACATGAAAATAATTTTCTCTCTGCACTTTGGTATGCAAAGAATTTCCTGTCTGCTCTCAGCCAAAAGTCAGTCTGGGCAATCTGCCAAGTTTTGGAAACATTCTTTATCAGTGGAAAGTTAAGTCTAAACATTGTGGCCCAGATTCAGAGAGAATTAGATTCTCGTAGCGTATCAGAAATACACTACGCCGCCGTTTTTTACCTGGCTCTACGTGGAATCCAGGTAGATTTTGTCCAGTAAACGACGGCGGCGTAGTGTATTTCTCCCGTCGCAATCCATCTGCGCGAGTAGGGGGCGTGAAGCATTTAAAATAGGCGCGTTCCCGCGGCGATCGAACTGCGCATGCTCCGTTCGCAAATTTCCCGCCGTGCATTGCGCGAAATCACGTCGTCACATCGTAGTAGCGTCGTTTACGTACATTCCTATTCCCGAACGAGTTACGTTAAAAAAAAAATAATAATTTCAAATCGACCCGGGAACGACGGCCATACTTTACATGGGTTATGCACTGTTAGACCAGCAAAAAGCTACTCTAACATTACGTAGCCAAAAAATGACGTAGGCGATTGCGAGGGACACTCGTACCTTCGTGGATCGCCGTAAAAACTAATTTGCATATCCCGACGCATGAAAACGACGCGAAACTCCTCCCAGCGGCCGCAAAAATATCGCAGCGTAGATCCGAAGGCTTACGAAGACGTAAGCCTCTCGGATCGAAGCCCGAAGCCGCCGTATCATGGTTTGAGGATTCAAACTAGTGATACGGCGCGCGAAATTTGAAATTACTCCTGTCTAACACCAGTTAGACAGGCGTAATTGCTCTGTGAATCTGGGCCAATATATATATATATATATATATATATATATATATATATATATATATATATATATATTAAAAAAATGAAAATTGTTTTATAAAAAAAAGGGGGGTTGCCATCCAGGGGCCCTGGAGACCTCTGGGCCCTTTAATAATAATAATAATAATAATAATGATAATATATATATATATATATATATATATATATATATATATATATATATATATATATATATATATATATATATATATATATATATATATATATATATATATATATATAAAAAAAACATATTTTTTTATAAAAATAAATAAAAAAAGGAAGGGTTGCTGTCCGGGGCCCTGGGGACCTCCGGACCCCTATTGGGCGGGGCCCATGGGCTTTAGCCCAGTCAAGCCCAATGGTAAGTCCGGCCCTGGTGGCGGGACTGTGCGTGTGTGACGTGAGAGCCGAGTGGAGAGGAGATGATGGCTCAGTGATTTCTGGCGGGCGCTCGTTCCCCTCCGAGGTATGTGTGAGAGGTAAGTGTACTCCATACACTAAGTTTTATTAGGTGGACGGACAATCCTTGCCACTGGCCCAAATGAATTGTATAAATCAGCCGGCGTGTATTGCAGCATTGATTGCCAAAGTAAAATCTGACATATTGCCAGAGTAAAAAATTTTTTTTCCAGAAAATTCCCTTCTAAAACCCACCTCCATACTGGCACTTATCTCCTACATGTACAAATCATCATTCTTTTGCTAGAAAATTACTCAGAACCCACAAAAAAAATATATGTTGTTTTAGCAGACACCCTAGGGAATAAAATAGTGGTCTTGCATGGTATTTGCGCAATAATTTTTCAAATGCCTTTTTTTTGTAAAAAAAATGGTTTCATGAATTAAAAACTAACAAAACAGTAAAGTTAGCCCAATTTTTTTGTAAAATATGAAAGATGATGTTACGCCAAGTAAATAGATACCTAACATGTCATGCTTTAAAATTGCGCACACTCATGGAATGGTGCCAAACTTCGTTACTTTCAAAATCTCCATAGGCGACGCTTTAAAGATTTTACAGGTTACCAGTTACAGAGGAGTGCTAGAATTGTTGCACACGATCTAGCACACGCGGTGACACCTCATATGTGTGGTTTGAACAATGTTTACATACGTGGGTGGGGACTTACGTGTGCTTTCGCTTATGAGCGCGAGCTACCGGGGACAGGGGCGTTTACATTTTTTTATTTTTTACTTATTTTTTTTATTTTTTACACTTTTTTTTTTACTTATTTTTTTTCCGATCACTTTTATTCCTATTACAAGGAATGTAAACATCCCTTGTAATATGAATAGTGTGTGACAGGTCCTCTTTAATGAGATATGCGGGGTCAATAAGACCCCACTTCTCTCCTCCAAGCGCCACGTCTGCACGCACCAGCACGCACAGGAACACACAGGCGCGCGCCAGGGCAGCCAACAGCGCGTCCATCATGGGAACTTCTCTGTCACTTACATCCTGTCAAGCAGTCACAGTGCCCACCTTATTACCCAGATGCTGCCAGCATACTGCATTTTCACTCTACTAAACAGGACTTCTAAGTGCACCAACTAAAGTGGCTAGCTGAAGATTCAAGGCTTTTTTCTTCCAAGGGACTGAAGTTACTGGTGCCATATGGGCACACACCAGGGTCGCCATCAGGAATTATGGGGCCCCTTACACAGCTTCAGGCATGGGCCCCCTGGAGCAGAGAACCGGGGGGGGGGGGTGCTGCTGCCTAAAATTGGGCCCTTTAACCACTTAAAGCGGAGCTCCATCCAGGATAACAACATTTTACAATGTTGTTTGAAAAAGAAAAAAAAAAAAAACCTGAAAAAAAAAAATACTCACCCGAAATAGCTGTTGCTATGCGGAAGTCCGTAATCTGCCTCTTCCTGAACCGCGGTGTGTTTTCTTCTTGTCCTTCTCCTTGTGAATGGGGCGCGCTGCTTTCTGGGAACTGTGTGTTCTCAGAGAGCAGCGCACCCATTCACAAGCCAGCGTGAGACTCACGCAGGCGCACTAGGAAATGGGCAGTGAAGCCGTACAGCTTCACTGCCTGTTTCCCATAGTGTGAATGGCGGCGCGGGACCCGGAGCGATCGTGGGACCGGCATCGGGGGGGGCCGTCAGCGCGGGCGCCTAGGACAGGTAAGTGTCCTTATTTAAAGTCAGCAGCTACACTGTTAGTAGCTGCTGACTTTAAAAAAAAAAATTCCCGCGGCTGGAGCTCCGCTTTAAGGACCGCCTACTGCACATTTACGTCGGCAGAATGGCACGGCTGGGCACATCAACGTATATATATACGTTGATTTTAGTACCCAGCCGTGGGTACCGGGACCGCGGGATTCGCGGACCCGATCGCCGCTGCAGTGCGGCGATCCGTCCCTGGAGCGGAAGAACGGGGAGAGCCGTGTGTACACACGGCTTCCCCGTGCTTCTCTGTGGCTGTAGCATCGATCGCGCCATCCCTGTAATAGGGGGACGCGATCGATGACGTCACACCTACAGCCACACCCCCCTACAGTAGTAAACAAACCACATAGGCACACATCCCCTACAGCGCCACCTGTGGTTAACTCCCAAACTGCAACTGTCATTTCCACAGTAAACAATGCAAATTTAAATGCATTTTTTACTGTGAAAATGACAATTGTTCCAAAAATGTGTCAAAAGTGTCCACCATATTGTCGCAGTCACGAAAAAAATCGCTGATCGCCGCTATTAGTAGTAAAAAAAAAAAAAATAATAAAAATGCAATAAAACTATTCCTTATTTTGTAAACGCTATAAATTTTGGGAAAACCAACCGATAAACGCTTATTGCGATTTTTTTTACCAGAAATACGTAGAAGAATACGTATCGGCCTAAACTGAGGAAAAAAAAAGTTTTTTATATATTTTTGGGGGATTTTTATTATAGCAAAAAGTAAAAAATATTGCATTTTTTTTTAAATTGTCGCTCTATTTTTGTTTATAGCGCAAAAAATAAAAACCGCAGAGGTGATCAAATAACACCAAAAGAAAGCTCTATTTGTGGGGAAAAAAGGACGCCAATTTTGTTTGGGAGCCACGTCGCACGACCGCGCAATTGTCAGTTAAAGCGACGCAGTGCCGAATCGCAAAAAGGGGCAAGGTCCTTTACCTGCATTTTGGTCCGGGTCTTAAGTGGTTAATAAAAAGAAAAAAAGAAAAAAAAAATATATATATATTTTTTTTTTTTTTTCAAAAGGGGGGTTGCCCTGGGGACCTCTGGGCCCTTTAATAATTTATATATATATATATATATATATATATATATATATATATATATATATATATATATATATATATATATATATATATATATATATATATATCAATTTTTTTATATAATTTTTTATTTTTTTTATATAAAAAGAAATTACAAAAAAAATTAAAAATAAACCTCTGGGTCCTTTAATAAAAAAATAAAAAAAATATATATATATAAAAATAAATAAAATAAACATTTATAAAAAATTAAAAGGGCGGGGGTTGCCATCCAGGGCCCTGGTGTGCTTCCCTGTGTGTGGGCACGTGCAGGCGTGGCGCTTGGGCCTCTGGGCCCTTTAATAAATAATAAATTAAAAAAATATATAAACAAAAATAAAAAAATAAACATTTATCAAAAAAAAAAAAAAAAAAGGGGGGGTTGCCACATGGGGCCCTGCGGACCTCTGAGCCCTTTAATAAAAAAATATATATATATACCGTATTTATCGGCGTATAACGCGCACTTTTTCCCCATAAAATCAGGGGGAAATCGTGGGTGCGCGTTTTTCGCCGATAGCATACCTCGGAGGGGAAGGAGGGGGACGAGCGCCCGCCAGAAATCACAGAGCCGTCATCTCCTCTCGGCTCTCACTCGGCTGTCACGTCACACACGCACAATCCCGCCGAGATGGTCCAATGCCGATGGCGGTGGCGGGACTGTGCGTGTGTGACGTGAGAGCCGAGTGGAGAGGAGATAATGGCTCAGTGATTTCTGGCGGGCGCTCGTTCCCCTCCGAGGTATGTGTGAGAGTTTAGTGTACTCCGTACACTAAGTTTTATTAGGTGGACGGACAATCCTTGCCACTGGCCCAAATGAATTGTATAAATCAGCCGGCGTGTATTGCAGCATTGATACCGCTCTCTTGCAACGTCTCCAAATCTGTTATAATTCTCTCCTCGAATAGAAAGGGGGAGGGAGGGGTGTGTGTGAGGATGGCAGAGTAGGCTCCTAATAGCCCTGTAGTCTGTACCTCTGTCAAAATTACTGGCAAACAACTTTCAGTAATAACGCATATTGCCAGAGTAAAATTTGTTTTTTCCAGAAAATTCCCTCCTAAAACCCACCTCCATACTGGGCCTATTCTGGCACTTATCTCCTACATGTACAAATCATCATTCTTTTGCTAGAAAATTACTCAGAACCCCCAAACATTATATATGTTGTTTTAGCAGACACCCTAGGGAATAAAATGGCGGTCTTTCAAATGCCTTTTTTTTGTAAAAAAAATGGTTTCATGAATTAAAAACTAACAAAACAGTAAAGTTAGCCCATTTTTTTTGTAAAATATGAAAGATGATGTTACGCCAAGTAAATAGATACCTAACATGTCATGCTTTAAAATTGCGCACACTCATGGAATGGTGCCAAACTTCGTTACTTTCAAAATCTCCATAGGCGTCGCTTTAAAGATTTTACAGGTTACCAGTTACAGAGGAGTGCTATAATTGTTGCACACGATCAAACACACGGCGACACCTCATATGTGTGGTTTGAACAATGTTTACACACGTGGGTGGGGACTTACGTGTGCTTTTCGCTTATGAGCGTGAGCTACCGGGGACAGGGGCGTTTACATTTTTTACTTATTTTTTTTATTTTTTACACTTTTTTTTTATTTTATTTTTCCGATCACTTTTATTCCTATTACAAGGAATGTAAACATCCCTTGTAATATGAATAGTGTGTGACAGGTCCTCTTTAATGAGAGATGAGGGGTCATTAAGACCCCACCTCTCTCCTCCAGGCTGGAAAGAATGAGATTGTGAAAAAAAATTCACAGATCTCATTCTTACTAGCCGCATATGAGGTTTGTTTACTTACGGTACCCGGGCGTGACGTCATCACATCCGACGGTCATAGAGATCATCTGGTCACCAGTCATCTCTATGCCTCCCATCCGCCGCATGACGATCATCTCTCCGGGCCCCCGATGGCACGGGAGAGCCCGGAGAAGCACCAGATGGCGGCAGGAGGGGGAATGTCCCCTCCCGCCGTCTATAAGAATAATCAAGCAGTGGAACCGCTGCTATGATCGTTCTTATGGTGCGCAGGATCGCCACCGGAACAAAATGATATCTGAATGATGCCACTAGGTGCAGGTATCATTCAGATATCCCCGCACAAAGTACAGGACGTCATATGACGTCCACCCGGGATAAGAGATCCCCTTTTTGGACGTCATATGATGATGTGTGGTTTTGAAGTGGTTAAATGGTGGGTTGAAAGGCAGAGTACAGAACCAAATATACTTAAAGGGGTTGTAAAGCTTTGCATTTTTTTTCACCTTAATGCATCCTATGCATTAAGGTGAAAAAACATCCGATGCTTACAAGCCCCTCGCCACCCATTTACCTACCTAAGCCATCCAACGCCCCACATCGTGAACGCGCTGGCTTCTCGGCCCGGTCCTCTCGGCTCTTCATTGGGCATTGATAGCAGCACATCCATTCGCTCCCGCTGCTGTCAATTAAATCAATGACGCGGCATTGCGGGGGCAGGGCACAGTGATACACTTGGCGGCTATGGCTGCCACTGTATCACACGGAAGCACGCTCGCAGGCTAACCCTCTTGGGAGAGCACTTCCCAGAAGGGGGTTAGCTCTTGCAGGGAGGAGACAAGGGACCCCAGAAGATGAGGATCTGGGCCACTCTGTGCAAAACGAACTGCACAGTGGAGGTAAGTAAAAAAATGAAGCTTTACTAACCCTTCAAGCGGCTCCTACGGGGGTAGAGCTACAGGTAAATAAAATAAAATATAAATTTCATATCTAGCAAGCAGTTATTTTTATGAAGCTAGGATAAAGAACACAAGAACTTGACTTCTGACTAGCAGGAGAGAAGTTCAAAAGTAGTCTTAGAAAGTATTTTGTTATAGAAAGAGTAGTTGATTCTTGCAATAGACTTCCAGCAGATGTAGTGAGTCAGTCAACAGTAAGTGAATTCAGAAACTGGAGGGTCTGATCCAGGGGCGGACTGACAACTCATGGGGCCCCTAGGCTTACAGATGGCCACCAAGCCAGGTGGCAGTACAGAGGCGGGGCAACTAAAATCTCTGGATTTTCACAGTATTTTCAAAGCATGACGGTTTTGGACATATCAGGGATAGATGTAAAAAAAACACAGATTTTTACATACTGTCCCTGGTTTTAACCACTTCCTTACTGGGCACTTATAGCCCTTCCTGACCAGGTGAAATTTCAGCTTCTGGCACTACGTCGCTTTAACTGACAATTGAGCGGCCGTGCAACGTGGCTCCCAAACAAAATTGGCGTCCTTTTTTCCCCACAAATAGAGCTTTCTTTTGGTGGTATTTGATCATCTCTGCGGTTTTTATTTTTTGCGCTATAAACAAAAAAAGAGCGACAATTTTGAAAAAAAGGAAATATTTTTTACTTATTACTATATTAAATAGCCAATTTTTATTTATTTTTTTAACTTTTTTTTCTCATTTTAGGCCGATACGTATTATTCTACATATTTTTGGTAATAAAAAAAAAATCGCAAAAGGCGACTGGTTTGCGCAAAAGTTATAGCGCTTACAAAATAGGGGACAGAATTATAAATTTTTATTATTAATTTTTTTTACTAGTAATGGCGGCGATCTGCGATTTTTATTGGGACTGTGACGTTATGGCGGACACATCAGACACTTTTGACACATTTTTGGCGCCATTCACATTTATACTGCGATCAGTGCTATAAAAATGCACCGATTACTGTATAAATGTGACTGGCAGTGAAGGGGTTAACACTAGGGGGGCATGTAAGGGGTTAAATGTGTATCCTGGGTGTGTTCTAACTGTGTGGGGGAGGGGGGTGACTGGGGGAGGTGACCGATGCTGTGTCCCTATGTACAAGGGACACAGATCGCTCTCCTCTCTCCCTGACAGGACGTGGAGCTCTGTGTTTACACACAGAGCTCCACGTCTTGTCCCTGTAGCCGCCGATTGCGAGTGCCTGGCGGACATCGCGGCCGCCAGGCACACGCATCGGTATCTCAGGGATGCAGCGCGCCCTCTAGTGGCCAGGAATAGCACATATATGCGCCCTGTCAGAGATTCAGAACCACCCGACGGCCGCATATATTCGTACGGCCGTCGGGAAGTGGTTAATGAGCCTGGCAGCCCTGATGGGGCCCCCTTGTGGCATGGGGCCCTCGGGCAGTGCCCGAGTTCCTCAATGGTCAGTACGCCCCTGGTCTTATAAGGTCTGCCTGAAAAACTGACAGGCGAACCTGATCAAACCCTCCAGTCTCTTCTATGGAGTGGTGGAAGTCCGCTGACAACCTCCATGATCCTGTCCACCAAAAACAAATGGAGGGGGGGACCTATTCCCCATTCATCTGGCAGGTCAAATGGAAACGGACAGGCAGTCCGTTACCATCCGATTGCCCCATAGATGAAAGTGGGCTGCCCCCCCCCCCCCCATAGTAGAGCAGACACTAACCTGTCATCCCCCGCTAAGCAAGCGGATCTTGCATTGCGGAGGCGCCTGCGTGAAATGGGCCTAAAGGCAAAACTTTTTTTGCCCTCTGTGTCCCATTGGGAAGATTTTCCTTCACTTCTTGTCCCATAGGCAAAACACGAAGTGAGAGGAAATCCCTGATTGCCACCAGCAAATTTTAGATTTTCTTTCACTTTTACTCTCAGTAATAATAGTAAACAGGACAAATAGAGACCATGAGACTCCCTGATGGGGTCACAGACAGCAATTAAAACCTGACAAGTGATCATGTGTAGACTTGGAGCTCAAAGCTGGGGGATAATAGGTATCACTACCAGTATTCAGAAAGTGGGAACAGGCACCGGGCACTAATTCAGAAACGTAGACATATGTGTGGTAGAACGCTGCTTAAACGGACCCCGTGTTTCAGATGTGAACATGGCTGTGTATGGCCTCTGCCAGTGCTGCTCCAGCCACGCCCCCTGACATGTTTTGCCCTGCCTACTAGGTGGGGTCTACCAGTAGGGTAGGCAGGGTGAAACATGTCAGGGTGCATGGCTGAAGCACCCTCCCATGTTGAGTGCAAGTGGCCTGGTATGGTTCAGGAGGGGGAAAGGTGCTTACTTGCCGTTTTTTTTTTCCATAGATCTTTTATCTATATTGCCGGCAGCGGGCAATATATTACAGCAGTGAGCAAACTTAAATGATTTTTTTTTATTTAGAAATGTAATTTTGCTGCGGCACTGTTCTACACAGATGCACCACTTTACAGGCAGCATAAGGGGACCCCCCAGGCACAGTATTTATTTTTTATTGTTTCAAATTAAGCATTATTAAAATCACTGCTTCCACTACTTTTTTTGCATTGATACATCCCTATATACTTTTTATGGCAATAACTTGCATATAAGCCTTTAAAATTAGCACTTTTGATTTTTCAAGTTCGTGTCCCATAGACTTTAATAGGGTTCACATGTTCGCTCAAACTTTTTACCTGTTCGCATGTTCTGGTGTTAACCGAACCGGGGGGTGCTCGGACCATCCCAAACAAGAAAACCTACACTTTTTGAGTTCAGTTCCAATTTATAGCCCTCTGCCAGAAAGTTTTCAATGGGAAGAAGGTTTAACTTTCAACATGACAATGACCCAAAGCACACAGCAAAAATGACCACACAGTGGTTGAAGGAGGAAAAGGTGAATGTCCTTGCATGGTCTAATCCAGGGGTCTCCAAACCCCGACCCACGGGCCACATCCGGCCTGCTTGTGCCTTTTCCCTGGCCCGCGGCTCACCCAGACTTATAGCATTTCCGATCTGCTGCCTAGGGTTAAAAGCAGAAGATCAGCAATATGACTGGCAAGTCCATCATACAAAGCCGCTCCCCCACACCCTCCCATGCTGCCACGCTGTGCTGAGGATTGGCTGCTGGGACCACCTGTCATAGCAACCAATGATGTCATCAGCGCGGCATCTCCCGGCGTCCTGCCCGCTGTTTGTATTAGAGATCCTTTCACGTGTGTAGTAGCAGGCGGGAGTCGGGAGGTGCAGGAGAGCTACCTCGAGGCAAGAGGCAAAATGTACAGGAGACTCTGCTGGGGACGCTGATGATGGGGAGACTGCTGATGATGGGGAGACTGCTGATACCGGGGAAACTGCTAATCCTGGGGACACTGATCCTGGGGAGACTGCTGATCCTGGGGACATTGATACTGGGGAGACTACTGATCCTGGGGAGACTGCTGATACTGGGGAGACTGCTGATCCTGGGGACACTACTGATCCTGGGGAGACTGCTGATCCTGGGGAGACTGCTGATACTGGGGAGACTGCTGATGGATGGAGGACATTGATGATCCTGGGGACATTGATACCGGAGAGACTGCTGATCCTGGGGACACTGATACAAGGGAGACTGCTGATCCTGGGGAGACTGCTGACAGATGGAGGACATTGCTGATCCTGGGGAGACTCTGATGGGGGACACAGAGGTGGGGAAAGGCTCTAATGAGGACACAGATGTGTGGAAGGGTCTGGTGGGGACACACAGATGTGTGGAAAGGCTATGATGAGATTATTTACATTTTATTCATGAAAATTAATATTTTTGTAAAATCTACAATGTGGCCCTCGGTCTAAAAAGTTTGGAGACCCCTGGTCTAGTCAAAGCCCAGACTTAACCCATTGAAAATCTGTGCAATGATTTGAAAACTGGAGTCCACAAACGGTCACCATCAAATTTAACTGAACTTGAGTAGTTATTATTATTATTATTATTAAAAAGTGTTTAATATCGCGCCCGTCTTACCCATAGGGCCTCGAAGCGCCAAACGCAAAAGTACACATCACCCATAGCAGAGAACAAAAGTCGGCACCGCAACAATTAAAAGGGGTACTAAGAAGGGAGAAACCTAGTATAACATGAGAAGGACTCAAGACACCCCTCTACTGATTCAGCCATAGGCTTGGGTAAACAGGTGGGTTTTAAGTTTGCGACGGAAAGCCAGGAGATTGCTAACCTGTCTAATCGGCAGGGGGATGCTGTTCCAAAATTTTGCCCCCTGGACGGAAAAAGAGCGACCTCCTCGACGAGCCTTCCTAAAGCGAGGCACCATAAAATCCAGGGAGGTACTGGAACGGAGGGGGCGGGAAGGGATGTATTTGATGAATCTTGCACGGAGGTAGCCTGGACCCGAACCATAGAATACCCTGTGCATAATACAACCAGTCTTGAACAATATCCGTTTTGAGATAGGAAGCCAATGCAGGGCGACAAGAGAGGGGGTGATATGCTCTCTACGGGAAGCCCCCGTGAGTAGCCGCGCAGCTGCATTTTGGACAAGCTGGAGTCTATGCAGGTTGTTATTAGGAAGTCCTAGATACAGGGCATTACAATAGTCCAGGCGACTAGCGATCGTGGCAGAGACAACCGTTTTTTTGCTGGGGTGGTCAATGAATCGAAATAACACCCTCAGAAGTTTAAGATGGAAGTGGCAGGTGCTTACCACCTTGCTTATCTGGGGGATCAGAGTCAACCGGGAGTCCAGGATGACTCCCAAGTCCCTGACCTGGGTGGCTCTCTCGGGAACGCTGCCAAACTCCGAGGGCCATTGGGGCAGTGTAGGGGCCAGACTCAAGTCACTGAAGGTAATACAATCGGTCTTACTATTGTTTAACTTCAGAGAGTTGGCACACATCCACTGATCGATCTCCCGAAGGCAAGCGGCCAGGGTTTCGGGAGCAACTTCACCATGTTTGAATTTAAAGTAAAGCTGCGTGTCATCGGCATAGACATGGAACTGGAGATTGTGATGCCTGATGAGGTCAGCCAGTGGCCTCACATAGATGTTGAACAGGACTGGAGATAAAGCCGAGCCCTGTGGAACTCCACAGGAGAGGGGGAGGTCAGCTGATTGGAAAACCCCCAGCTGTACTCGCTGCGTCCTCTCCTGGAGAAAGGAGGCCATCCATACCAAGGCTTGACCTTCTAGTCTGGCAATCGTTACCAATCGATCCAGAAGCACCTGATGGTCAATGGTGTCGAATGCAGAAGACAGGTCCAGTAACACTAGAACCACCGAGTGATCCTGGTCTAAAGCCGTCAGAAGATCATCCTGGACGTTGACAAGAGCTGACTCTGTGCCTTGCCCAGGCCGGAATCCCGACTGGTAGTCATCCAGAATGTTATTGGACTCTAGGTGACTCTGAAGTTGACCTACCACAGCTTTTTCGGCTATCTTCGCCACGAACGGAAGGCCAGAAATTGGTCTCAAGTTGCTCATCTCAGTCAGGGCGAGCAATGGTTTCCTAAGCAGGGGAGTCACCACCGCCTGCTTAAGAGAACTCGACACCTGACCGGAGGCAAAGGAGCTATTAATGATGTCCTGTATAAACGGGGCCAGGGCCTCCGCGCAGGACCTCATCAACTTAGGGGGACAGGGATCCAAAGGGGAGGAGGAGGCTTTTAAGGCCCGAATAATCTCTCTAACCGAGATTTCCGTGAGTGGGGTAAATTCCCGTAAGGGAATAATAGTGTGATCCCCACTCAGTTCTAGGGCTGGATGGCTTACGCTAGGGGCAACTAAAGGAGGTATAGAGGCTCGTAACTTTAATATTTTGTTGTGAAAGTACTCTGCCATTTGTTGGCAGAGCTCCTGTGTATGAGCCAACGGGGTAGTTTTACTAATGGGATTAGAGAGTTCCTGCGTGATGCGGAACAATTCACCAGAATTGTTTCCCGCCTTGACTACCCTTTCCGAGAAATAGTGTCTTTTTGCTTGTAAAATGGCTGTTTTATACATTTTTTGGCACTCTCGGAATTTAAGAAGATGCTCTGGAGTTTTATTCTTCCGCCAAAATCGTTCCGCGGCCCTAGTTTGCTGTTTTAGCAATCGTAGCGCCGGCGTAAACCACTTCGGATTTTTTTCTGCCATTCTAGAATTGGGTTTATTAGAGATTGGGGCTAGGGTATCCAGTGACGATGATAAGTGATTATAAAAGAAACCTAGTTTTTCTTCCGTAGTTCCCAAGGCCAATTGGTCAGTCAGTAGTGTATTCTGGGTAAAGTGCTGTGCAAAGTCGGAAGGAATTAGGCCATTTAAATTCCTTTTTTTGACAGTAGGTCCTAATCGATTGGGAATGTGCGGGGGTTTAATATTGGTACGAAAGTAGTGATTAAAAAAGATAATGTAATGGTCTGACCAGGCTAGTTCCCTTGTTTGAATATCTTTAATAGTGACATTGTGGGTCAGTATCCAGTCAAGGGTGTGCCCTGCTCTGTGTGTAGCTTGAGTTATCAGTTGAGAGAACGAGAGATCTTTCAATTGATTAAGCAGGGAGAATGTGGCAGCATCCGAGGCGTCATCAGCCCACCGGTTGAGATCGCCAAGGATGACACACTTTCCACTGCTAAGACTGGCCAAAGAAGCCAGGTCGCTTAGTTCCCTCTCAAAGTCTACAAAGAATGGGCAAATATTGCAGTCTTTAGCCCAGATTGACAAATCACTTACGCCAACGTAAATCACGTTACGCCGAAGTAAGTGCAAATGTGCGCCGGCGTATGTGTGCGCCAGACTCACAAACCAATATACGCCTAAAAACTGGCCACCCTACGCCGACATATCTTGCATACGCCGGCGTAGCATGGGCGCAAATATGGGCCGGACGCATGTTGCTGCTCCCATTGATTAGGCATTCAAATATGCAAATGAGGGAAATACGACGATTCACGAACGTGAGTGCACGTAAGTTGTACGTCCAATGCAAAGTTATTCCCCATAAATGAGGTGCAACCCGGCAACAGACGTTCACATGTCAGCTAGAGAGCAGCTGCAGCAGCACCGTTACGGACGAGCTGAGCAACCACACTTGCAGGACAACACATCTGTATGCCAACATGCCGGGGCAGTCATGGTCATAGCACTACTGCGTCCACAGGCACGGAGGAGGGCACAGGAGAGGATATACCGAAAGCGCATGAACGTCTTTGGCATGGGGAATCGGAAGTGTATCGCATCTTCAGATTCAGCCCTGCTGCCATCCTGGAATTAGCCACAGCCCTGCATGATGAAATCACCAGTCAGACAGGCCGCTCACATGCAGTGCAGCCACTGGTCAAGGTACTGGCAACACTCCATTTCCTCGCCAGTGGATCTTTCCAACGTACAAGTGGAGTCGTGTCTGGGATGTCACAATCCACCATGAGCAGATGCGTGCACCAGGTTGTCCCCGCAATCCTCACATGCATGTCCCACCACATCATCAAACCGACCCATGAGCATCTGCGGCAGAAGGCAATGCAGGATTTCTACAGAATTGCTGGATCCCCACGCACCGTCGGGGCCATTGATTGCACACATATGGCACTACAGCCCCCCCGTGCCACAGAGCACATATACCGCAATCGTAAGCCGTGGCATTCCATCAACGTACAGGTGATAGCCGATGCCCAATGCCTCATATGGCACGTCTGTGCCAAACACCCAGGGGCCAGCCACGACAGCTACATATACTGTCAAAGCAACATCCCAACAAAATTCGAACAGAATGTGTACAGGGACAGCTGGCTGCTTGGTGAGTGACATGGGTGTCAGGCATGACTGTCTGCCCCCATGATGCAGACATCACGAGGGGCACATGCACGGCTAACATCCTCCTGTCTTTTCCCTTTCAGGTGACTCGGCATATGCACTTGGGCCCCATGTCCTGACTCCATACCGAAATCCCCAAAGGAGAGAGAAGATACAATGCTGCACACATACGCACCCGTGCAGTAATGGAGCGCACATTTGGCATCCTGAAGTCCCGTTTTCGATGCCTGGATAAGTCCGGGGGGCCCTGTTGTATTCCCCAAACTGTGTGTGCCACTTTGTGTGATCATCGGTGCATGTTGTGTGCTGCACAACTACGCCATGAGAAAGGGCCTGGAGATTGACATATGTGATGACCTGACCCCTGAACCACACAGTCCACCCCTGCCAGAGGCTACACCGTCTGCTGAAGGAACAGCAGTCAGGAGTTGCCTTGTGGAACGCATCTTTGCATGTTAAACACACACATTCATCATGGCACACGGACAATGCACGCATGCACACCACTGTGGTCCCTAGCTCACACACACCACATCCACCTCACATTGGTTTAGCCCAAGTCTACCGCGTGGGACTTGGGAGCAGCAACGCCATGCCAAGGCCCCAATGATGTTGCTGTCCATTCATACCACATTCACACGGTCGTGGGGATAACCTCTCCCTGACAATCCAAGGTGACCCCTGCCAGCTGACATGCCTTGCTGGCAGAAATGTCCTTGTGCCTGTCTGGACACATGGGCCACACACACTCACACACCAGTCACATCGTAGCATCAGCGGGCAAACCCTGCCCCTGCCAACTGGTGTCACCACTTCTGCACTTCTCACCGTGTGCAGTCTGATGGTGCTGTGAATAAAATAAATAAAATAGGGATCATGCCATTGGCCGTCATGACAAGCCCTTACAGGTGCACGGCACATGCCTCTGAGCACGTCACCTAAATAAAAAAAAAGCTCAGGCTTTGAGCTGCACTGGTTGTCCTCAGGACAGTCATTTGCCCTCTCGCGGGCCAGGCCTCATGCCCAGGGTTCTGCTCCTCAGTTGCCGTGGCGACGACTCGGGTGGGGGGGTGGTGCATCCCCTGGGCTGACACTCCTGGAGCTAGTTGCTGATGTTGTCTGCCACTCGGTGCAGGTCGCAGGCAATGTGTCTGCCGTGCCTGTTCCCCTCTCCAGCCCTTCTTGGAGGGACCCCTGGTCTTGCACAGAGCCATCCTGGGAGAAGTAGCCGGTTGTGTCCATCTGGACGGGGTGGCCCTCGGGGGGTTCCTCTGGCCGGGGTAGCCCTTGAGGTGGTTCCGCTGGCCGGGGTAGGCCTTGAGGGGGTTCCCCTGATGGGTGTTGAGGCCGTTAGGGGGTCCAGCATCTTGGAGGGACCGGCGAACATGGTATCCTCATCAAGGTAAAGGCATTCCTCCTGATGGATGTCCACCTGCTCCTCCTCAACAACCTCAAGAGCAGAGGTGTGGGCACTCCCTTCCACCGATGATTCATGGCTTCCCAGGGGGTCAGATTGAGGAAGATGTTCCTGGGATGGCGTGGGTCGTCCACAGGCAGAAGATGGCCCAGCTCCCTCCAGCACATCTGTGGATGACACAAAGCATTCACATGTTGGTGGACCCACAAACTTGTCACATGTTCCCTTGCACGCACTTACATGCTTCACACCGGATGGGGGATGAAACACACTTACCTCTCCTCAAGTCCTGTTCGCTGGAGTCAAAACCCTCCAGGCCCTCCACCTGCTCCTGCTCCAGGCAGCTGGCGATCACCTCCTCCTCAGCTGTCAGCTTGACAGTAGTAGCTGATCCGCCTCCCGTGCCCCTGAGGTGCCTTTTCAACTTGGCCAGCTTCTCCCAGACCCGCCGACGCATGTCGTTGATTTTTTTTTGGACGTCCTTCCAGGTCCTGGCCAAGGGCGTTTATCTCCAGGGTCACCTTCTGCAGGATCTCCAACTTCCTGGCCTTGCTGGTCCTCCCGCTCTGTGCGCCATGGAGGTACGTATCGTACCTGGCAATGGCCGAGGTCAGGATCGCCCTCTCAGCCACAGAGAAATTATTTTTCCTCTTCTTTCTTTCAAACTCAGTATCTGACATGGCTCAGATCACAAAAGCACCTCTGCACCAGGGAACACAGGCTGGCGTACTTTTGCGCTGGACGTGCGTCTGGCTGGGCGTACTTATGTTCTTGGCATATCTTAGGCGGTTGTGCGGGCGTAGTTGTGAGCATGCGCAGAGGGGTGCTGTGCATGCGTCCACGTCATGGTGCATGCGCTGTTCGAGATACCCTGGGCGTAAACCACTGCGTCACGCCGGTGTACCTGTCCGGCGCTTGCCCCATCATTAGCATGGGGTCAAGCCCAATTCCACCTACGCTGGCCTGCGCCCTCAAAACCTACGCCACGCCGACGCAGCGTTGTGAGCAATAGCTTGCTGAATGCAATAGCTTGCTGAATGCAGTGCTTGCCTCTCCGCACTGCGTCGGCGTGGCGTATGGCGTTCGCGCTATGGTGGCGTAATGTGCGCCCACACTCTGTGGGGTAGATTCATGTAGCACTTACGCCGGCGTTTTTAGAGATGCGCGGCGTAAGTGTTACTTCGCGCCGTCGGATCCATGCGCCGTACCTACTATACCAGATCCGCCTTTAAATAGGCTTCTTCTTACCGGCGTAACTTTTCCACGCCGGCGTGGCTTTGGCGCATCTTTACGCGGGACAGATCAACCGTTCCCATGGATTATGTATTCAAATATGCAAATGAGGGAGAACTGTGGATTCAGAAACGTACGTTTGTCCGGCACAGGCGTTACCCGGTGCGCGTAACTGCAATTTCCTGCGAAAAGTTACCCCTCATAAAGCAGTGGTAACTTTGCACCGGAGTTGAACAGATCAGCTGGAGAGCAGCTAAAGCAACACTGTTACAGACGAATTGAGCAACAACACTTGCTGGACAACACAGCTGTCTGCCAACATGCCAGGGGCAGCTGTGCTCATAGCCCTACTGCGTCGACGGGCACGTAGGAGGGCACGGGAGAGGATATTCTGCACGCGCATTGACGTCTTTGGCATGAGTGATTTGGAGGTGTTTCGCCTATTCAGATTCAGCCCTGAAGCCATCCTGGAATTAGCCACAACCCTGCAGGATGACATCACCAGCCAGACACACCGCTCACATGCAGTGCAGCCACTGGTCAAGGTCCTGGCAACACTCCATTTCCTTCCCAGTGGATCTTTTCAAAGAACAAGTGGAGTGGTGGCTGGGATGTCACAATCCACCATGAGCAGATGCGTGGACCAGGTTATCCCCGCAATCCTCAGACGCATGGCCAACCAAATCATCAAACCCACCACTGAGGAGCTGCGGCAGAAGGCAATGACAGATTTCTACAGAATTGCCAGATTCCCACGCACTGTGGGGGCCATTGATTGCACACATGTGGCACTACGGCCCCCCCGGGACACAGAGCACATATACTGCAATCGGAAGCACTGGCATTCCATCAATGTACAGGTGATAGTTGGTGCCCAAGGCCTAATATGGCACGTCCGTGCCAAGGACCCCGGGGCCAGCCACAACAGCTACATATACCGTCAAAGCACCATCTCCACAGAATTTGAACAGAACGTCTATGGGGACAGCTGGCTGGTTGATGAGTGACATGGGTGGCAGACATGACTGTCCCCCCACATGATGCAAACATCACAAGGGGCACATGCCTGACTAACATCCTCCTGTCTTTTCCTTATCAGGTGACGCGGCATTTACACTTGGACCCCATCTCATGACTCCATTTCGGGATCCCCAAACCAGAGGAGAGGAAAGATACAATGAAGCACACATAAAAACCTGTGCAGTCGTGGAGCGCACCTTTGGCCTCCTGAAGTGACGTTTCCGATGCCTGGATAAGTCTGGGGGTACCCTGTTGTATTCCCCAAACTTTGTGTGCCAGATCATTGGGGCATGTTGCATGCTGCACAACTTCGCAGTGAGAAAGGGCCTGGAGATTGACTTACGTGATGACCTGACCACCGAACCACACAGTCCCCCCCTGCCCGAGGGTCCCCCGTCTGCTGAGGGAAGAGCAGTCAGGAGGGTCCTTGTGGTAGGCTACTTTTTACGTTAAACACACACATTAATCATGGCACAATGAGAATGCATGCATGCACACCACTGTGATCCCTAGCACACACAAACCACATCCACATCAAATTGGATTAGACCAAAGTACACCACATGGGACTTGGGAGCAGCAACGCTACGCCACGGCTCCAATTATGTTGCTGTACATTCATACACCATTCACACGTGTCGTGGGGATAATTTCTCCCCAAGGACTGAGGGTGACACCCCTTAATGGCAGGAGTGTCACCCCCACACATTCACACAACATTCACACTGTAGCCTGCACTCCTCACTGTGTGCAGGAATATAAAAATAAATAAAACTCATAACCTGAGTATCAAAGAAAAACTTGCCAAAATCAACGGCCCTGTCGTGGGCTCCGTCTTGTCCCTAGGCTCCTGGGGCGCAGTTGCCTGGGGCGAGCCTCAGGTGGGGGGGCTGGTGGTTGAACCTCCCCCAGTCTCTCCCTGGCTGCCCTCCATTGCCACGGCTATCCGGTGGAGGTAGGAATTGGTGGCAGCCTGCATCCGCAGCCGGCGGGTTGTATTGCTGCGCTGTTGGCGCCGTGTCTGCCTCCCCTCCTCACGGACAGCAGCTGCCAGGCTCCGGACCTCAGAGACCAGGCTAGATGTTGTGGTCTGCAGGTCCACCAGGCAGGACAGAAGGGCTGCCCCGTTCCCAACAATGTCCTGCAGGCTTTCATTTACACTTGTATTCTGCCCAGCCTGCTGGGTGATGGCCTCCTGCACTTCCACAGTGCAGGCAGCCTGGCTCTCGGCCGAGGACGCCAGGCTATCTGCGACCCGATGCAGATCACCCGCAAGACACCCAATATGGCGGGTCTGCCTTGTCTGGTCCCTTGCCAGATGGTCCTCAAACTCCTCAGGGACTCCACTGGATTTTTTGGTTGCCTTACTAGAGGCCTGAGAGGCTGGAGGACGGCTGTAGGGGAGGTCCCTTGAGGGGGTATCCGTGGAGGGGATGGTGTCCCTTGATGGGGTAGCCCTGGAGGGGATGGTGTCCCTTGATGGGGTAGCCCTGGAGGGCATGGTGTCCCTTGATGGGGTAGCCCTGGAGGGGGTGGTGTCCCTTAATGGGGTAGCCCTGGAGGGGATGGTGTCCCTTGATGGGGTAGCCCTGGAGGGGATGGTGTCCCTTGATGGGGAATCTATCATGGGGGGGGTTTGGGAGGGCCCAGGTATGGGGGTCTCCTCCAGCAGATACAGAGCATCCTCTTCTACCCCGACGTGCTCCTCCTCAACCTCCTCAAGCAATGAGGTAGGCGCGATCTCCACCGTGGATGGGGTGGCTCGCCCTGCAACCAATGACGGACCAGCTCCATCCTGCACATCTGTGGATGACACAAAACAATCACATGTTGGAGGACCCACACACTTGTCACATGTTCCCCTCCCCCACCCATGCTACACACCAGAAAGAAGATAAAACACACTTACCTGTCCTCAAGGGTTGTTCCCCTGATTCGAAGCCCTGCAGGCCCTCCACAAGCTCCCTATCCAGCAACCTGGCCACAACCATGTCCTCTCGCATCAGGGTGATCCTTGTGGCTGGTCCTCCACCTGTGCCAGTGGCATGCTTCCTTATTGCCACTAGTTTGTCCTTTACCAATCTCTGCATGTCATTGATCTTCTTGCGGATGTGCTTTGGCTCCCTGTCCGCCACACCAACAGCATTGACCTGCGTGGTTAGCTCCGCATAGATGCGTGTTTTCTCGGTTTTACCAGTGTTGCCACTCTGTGGCCCATAGAGGCGGGCACCATGTTGGGAGAGCCCATCTATGATCACAGCCTTCTCCTCTGGGCTGAAATTCAACATCCTCCGGTCAGCGGAAGACTCTGGTGCAGCCATAATTCAAGAAAAAAGCAGGATGCAAAAGCCCTAGCACTTCAAAAAAAAGCTGGTCGAGTTTTGCAAGTGAGTGGCGCTTCTGTGTGCGTATTTATGCACTGGAGTAGGAAGTGGTGCGGCAGATCTTGGGGGTGACGTCGGCGCCGTTCTGCGCATGCGCAGAGGAGGCAGACAGCCCGGTGACGTCATTGCGCATGCGCCGTTTAAGATACACCATACGTATCTCTCTGCGCCACCGTCAGACCATCATTTGCATGTGGTGATGCCCACTTACAGTTCCGCCGCTTTACGCCGCCTTACGCCGTCTAAAAAACGCTGCGCTGGTGAGTGAAATATTGATGAATAAAGTACATGCCTCTCCGCGCTGGTCCGGCGTAGTGGAAAAAAGATGCGCAACGCCGGAGCAACGATGCGCCATTGTACATGAATCTACCCCTGTGAATCTAGGCTTTTATGTGCAAAGTTAGTAGAGACATATCCCAACTTCAAAAGGTGGTTCAACAAAATACTGACATAAGGGGTTGATCCTTTTTTCAACTCATTGATTATGTTTTTTATTTATTTTTTGAGACATGTCATAAGTTGTCATAAGTTGCACTGAGTAAATACAACTGGATAAAACAAAAACTGTGTCTGTCTTAATTTCAGACTGCAAAGCAACAAAATTTGGTTATTTTATTATTCTTTTCTATACCTATTGTATGTTGTTACCTATTCATATTTTTTGTAGTGCAGCACATATATTTAAATATTTGTACTGATAACTAAAGTGAAATAGTTTTTTGTAGTTTTGGATCTTAATAAATTGTGTATTTTGGCGCAACACACTTTTTCTATTTCTGTAGTTTTGGATAGCGTGGAGATAGAACACCTGTCCGTTTTTTATCACATCTGTAGCCCCCTAAGGAGATTTTCCATCTCTATATGTCCTGTTTATCGTGAAAGTGAAAAAAATCCCAAATTTTGGGTTGTCACAAGAACCGGAATAGAAGAGAAATCTTCTAATGGGGACACTAATTCTGGTGACAACCAGAGATTCCTTCACTTTAGGGAGAGATTTTCTCTCATTTCCTGTTTTGGCTATTGGACAAGAAAAAAGGGAAAGTTAACCATTGGGATACAAATGTCAGAAAAAAAAAAACTGATGAAGTTATAACCCTCTCTTAGGCGGCGTACACACGACCGATTTTCTCGGCAGAATCCAGCAAGAACCTCGATGGGAGACGTATTCTGCCGAGGAAACCGGTCGTGTGTACACTTTTCGCCGAGCATCCCATCGAGGAACTCGTCTAGCCAAAACGAGAGCAGGTTCTTTATTTCCTCGTTGTTTAATGGGAAAATTTGGCTCGACAAGCTTTTTGACTGCCGAACTAGGAACTCGACGGGCAGAACGATGAGTTTCGCCCAACGAGTTTCTCTGTCGTGTGTACGCCGCCTTACTCTGTCCAAAATGATAAAACACGTTTTACCTTTAGTCTTACTGTAAAGCGTAAATAAAGTCCCCAAAAGTTATCTTAGCTACCAATGGTTTGATGCCTGACATCTTATCTACTCAGCTTGCGATCTTTGCCCATTTTGAGTGGCTGGCCCAGGACGATGTGGTTCCTACACATGTGAAGGAGTGTTGGTACCATGTCCTGTGTGACTACTAGGTGGTGACCTATCCATGGATAAACAGTGGGTTATGTTAGAGAGTGGGAGGAGTTCTTGGCAGAGAGTATAAGAAGATCTGCCCCCCCCCCCCAAGGGACTTGGTCTGGCCTATTCTACAGTGATGAAGTTGTAGCACCCCTCTGACACCCTAAAGGCAGTATAGCACCTCCAGAGGCAGGCTAGAATTTCACTGCAGGGCTCAATGAATTGATAAAATAAGGGGACAGAAAAAGGATACTGGGTGCTAGTCACTTTTGTCCTTTTAAAATGTTATTACAGAACGGTTTAGGAGGTGAGGGTTAGGAATCCCAAATACCATAGCAGATCACTTATAGGCTCTCGAGGTGCAGATCAATGTCTAGCTTCACAGTGTTAGAAACTTTAAGCCTGTAAGCATGTTCCCAAATTCCAGTGTCTCCTCCAAGTGAATCACCAGGCCCTTCTGACAGACCAGCATTCTTCCTAGCTCTCTCCAGCAAGGGCCCTCCCCTGGGTATAGCTTCTACTGGATCTGTCATGACAGGTTCAGGACCAATTCAACACATAAAAGGCCCGAAAACAGGCAACAGCAGAGCTCCACCCCACTAGCACCTTCCTAGACCTTGGCCCAGGGAAAGAGAGAGAGCACATGGCCTGTACCAAATACATATACCCTCCCCCAGCATGCACCAGTGGGCTAAACCTTCTACCAGAACGGCTGAAGAATGTATAAATATTTGTAACACATTTTTTTTAATGTGTGAAATCTCATACTATGACCAGTGATATATACTGGTCACAGGGAGAAATTCTAGATTTTCCTAGCGTGTGACGGAAAATATTGATTATATGATGACAGGAGGCGAGTATCTTATGCATTAACTTTCTTTATTAATGCCCATAGCAGACATATTTAACTTTCTTTAATCAATTTTAATGTAAATTTTTTTTATAATAAACTACAACTCCCAGCAGCCCCGAGAGCCTAAGCCACACCCAGGTCAGTGACCTCTATATAATGGACTGCTTCCAACGGTTCCTCCTCTTTCTTGATGCGAAACATTTGATACAGGAACATCACAAGCACGGAGAAACGTAGAACGTCTTCTGAACCTCAGGCCGTCCGGCCGACATCCAAAAGCTCCCGGAAGGTACTTGACCATCAACTGTGTCCCCAACGGGGGACTCCGGAAGGAAAATAGAATCCCAACGAGGAATCCTCAGGAAAAACTTCATCCCAACAGGGAACGGGGACCCACGGTCCTCTCACTCGGATCCTCCAACTTCAGAATCCACTGTCGGCACTCAGTAACCTGAAAGATCCAAAAACATACGTGATAGGGTGGGTCGGGAGGGAAGATACTCGCCTCCTGTCATCATATAATCAATATTTTCCGTCACACGCTAGGAAAATCTAGAATTATATATCAGACAGGAGGCTCATATCTTATGCAAGTTCAAAGCTATCATTTAAGCATGCAAAACAACTAGGCGTAATACATTCATAAGAATTAAGATAGGACCGACATGGCTATATGATCTTGCGGTCTGAAGTAGAAACGACGGAAGGTGGTCTCTGAGGACCAATCCGCCGCCACTAAGAGATCGGAAAGAGAGCCTCCTGATGTGACTACCTTAGTAGCCATAGCTCCCCTGGTGGAGTGAGCTCCGAAAAGGGTAACATCGATCCACGCCATCTCCATGGCGACTCGCACCCAGCGAGCCAAAGTGGAAGACGAGACGGGGCGATGTGGTTTGACATAGGAAACGAGTAGTTGCGAAGAGTCTGAGGAGCGTAAGGTAGTGGTCTGTGATTCGTATGCCTGTAGGCAACGAACGACACAGAGGAGTGGATGAGCAGGAAAGAACGGGTAAAAAACCGAATGAATACCGGTTTTAGTCCTGCGCACTACGGAAAAGGTGACACCCTGTGGCGAGAATTGTCGCCTAGAGATGTCTAGGGCCTTAACGTCCGACACCCTTTTGAGGGAGACTAGACATAGTAGAACTGTCAATTTTATGGATAGCAATCTCAGTGAAAGGTCTGTGTTGTCCTCCCATCTGGCGAACATATCAAGCACCTTGGAGACATCCCAGGTCGCCTGGTATCTAGGCCGTGGGGGACGTTGGAATTTCACACCTCTCAGAAGTCGACAAACCAGGGGGTGTTTGCCGACGGGCAAAGAGTCCACGGGGCAGTGATATGCCGTGGACTCTTTGCCCGTCGGCAAACACCCCCTGGGGCAGTGATATGCCGAGATAGCCGACCGATATATGTTAATGGAGCTATACGATTTGCCGGATTCGAACAAATCCGCCAAGTAGTTCACCACTAACGGTATAGGGGCCTGTACGGGATCAACCTGTCGTTGGTCACACCAACGAACCCAGAGTCCCCAGGCTGATCGATATGCCGATCTAGTCCCGGGGGCCCAGGCCAGGGCGAGGAGATCTCGAGCTGACTTTGAAAGGCCGTTATCTGTGTCCGGGACCCCGAGACTAACCATGCCAGGAGCGGCATGTTGTTCTCTAGAATCAGGGGGTGTAAAGCCTTGGTCGGGTTGGTGAGAAGGTGAGGGAAGTGGGGAATCAGTCTGGGAATGTACACAGTCATCCCTAGTAGTAGGGGAAACCACGGTTGGGTTGGCCACCATGGTGTGATCAGTACTACACTCGCTTTCAGATAGGCTACCTGTAGGAGGAGTCTGGGGATGAGCTGAAACGGAGGGAACGCATAGTGTGTGCCCGTCGGCCAAGGCTGGCGGAGGGCGTCCACCGCGTATGCTTCCGGGTCCGGCCTCCAGCTGAAGAAATGAGGCAGTTGATGGTTCAGGCGAGAGGCGAAGAGGTCTATAGACAGTGGTCCCCAGAGTCGTTGCAGCTGAAGAAACACTGAACTATCTAGTCTCCAGTCGCTGGAGTCGCGAAGATAACGCAAGTACCAGTCGGCTACCGAGTTGGAGACACCCGGAATGTATTCCGCAATGGGGGTTATGTTGTGGGTTAAACAGAAGTGCCAAAAGTCTTTCGCGATATTCGTCAGAACTTTGGACCTGGTGCCCCCCAGGCGGTTGACGTATTGTACCGCCGCCACATTGTCCATGCGAAACAGTATACAGCAGGTGAAAGAGTGTGGTATGAAGCTCTTGACCGCAAAAAGGGCTGCCAAGAGTTCCAGTGCGTTGATATGGAGTGTGGCTTCCGCGGTGGACCACGTCCCTCCCGTGGAGGACGTGCCGCACCGGGCGCCCCAGCCCTGGCGACTGGCGTCTGATTCTATGGTAATGTCTGGGCTGGGGTTGAAGATGGTCTTGCCGTTCCATTCTACGGCGTGGCGAAGCCACCACTTCAGTTCCTCGGTAGTTTCCTGGCAGAGGGGAACCTCGTCTGCATATTTGAGGCCCTGTCTCAGATGCAAAATTTGGGCCTCTGGAGAGCTCTGTAATGCAGTGGAGCCGGGAAGATGGCTTGAATGGAAGCTGCCAGGAGACCCACCAGACATGCTAGTGTACGAAGGGACAGATAACCTCTTTGTAGTGTTGCCCGTATCTCCTTGCGAATCAAAGCAAGTTTGGGCTTGGGGAGGCTGAGGGTGGAGTGTACGGTGTTGACCGTAAAACCTAAGAACTCCAATTGTTGAGAAGGGGCAAAGATTGATTTTTCTCGGTTGATTATGAAGCCCAGTCTGTGCAGCAAAGACATTGTCCAGGACATGTGAAGGTGGGCCTGATTCCTGGAATAGGCCATGATGAGGATGTCGTCCAGATATATGATCAGACGTACCCCTCTGCTTCTCAGTGCCGCTACCATTGGCTTCATAAGTTTGGTGAAACACCAAGGGGCGGACGATAGGCCGAATGGCAGGCAGGTAAACTGCCACATCCTGCCATTCCACAGAAATCGAAGTAGGTGTTGTGAGTCTGGGTGTACAGGGACCGTGAGGTAGGCATCCTTTAGATCTACATTCACGAGCCAGTCCCCGGGGTGGAGAAGGTCTCGGAGGAAGTGAATTCCTTCCATCTTGAGTGTCGATACTCGACATACTGATTTAGTTCTTTGAGATTTATGACTGGGCGGTAACCCCCTCCCTTCATGTGTACGAGAAACAGGTTGCTTATGAAGCCCGGAGAACAGGGGTCTACCTCTGTAACTGCTTGTTTGGTCAACAGCTCTTGTATTTCGTTGTCTATGAGGACAACCTTGTGGTTTGCAAACCGGATTGGGGGGGGGGATAATGTTGAGTGTCGGTAGGGAGTGTAATTCTATGACAAACCCCGTGACTGTGTGTAGAATCCAGGCGTCTGCCGTAATCGCAGACCAGGCGTGGATAAAATACCTCAGTCGTCCCCCCACAGGAATGTGAATGCGTGGAGTGTAGGGTATACTCACCGGTAGGAGGTCGGGATCGAGGGTAGCCACGTCCGCCACGTCCGCGCCAGGGTCTGCCTCGGGGAGGGAAGAATGGTGCAGGTTGCGCCATCGGGACGGTATAGGATGGAGCCTGTTGGTACTGGTATTGATTAGGGGCTCTACCCTGCGGCCTGTAGAAGGGAGAACGGCCGGCAGAACGGCCCTTATTTCTGCCGGCCCTGGTAAAAACCTTATTGGCCCCAGATCTTCTCAGTGAATTTTGGGCTTTATCAAGGCTGGTAAAGAGGCCCACGAATTTGTTGATATCTTTTATCAACGTGTCGCCAAACAACATGCCGTCGGCCGACGGTCCAGGCTTCGACTCTGCCAAATGAGACAGTTGGGGGTCCAGGCGCATAAGTATGGAACGGCGCCTCTCTACCGAACATGCCGTGTTGGCGGTGCCTGCTAGGCATATCGCCCTTTGTGCCCAACCCCTTCGTTGTTGAAGGTCCACGGGTTGTTCAGTTGCCGCAGCTTGCTCAGAAAGGTTCAGGATTTTAGTTAAGGGACCGATCAGGTCCAGAATGCGGTCTTGTATGGATCGGAAGGATCGCTCTATGCCCTTTTTCTGGAATTTACCAGACTTCAACAAATATTTATTCAGGACGGGGTCTACCTCCGGGGTCGCCACAACCTTCTTGGGGTTGAAGGGTCTGGGGCATTCTGCCCTCAGTTTATTTCGGCTAGTCCTGTCCAATGATTTTCTAACCCATAGCTCCACATACTGGGAGACGTGAGGAAGTGGGGTCCATTCTCCAGAACGAGGGTGGGTAATGGCGTCTGGATGGAAGAAAGGTTCTCCTAGAGCGTCCAGGAGAACCTCGCTCTGTGTGATAGGGGTGGCGGCTGTGTCAGGCGCCATATTCCCCAGCATCGTCAATATATGATTCTGACTCCGATAAGTCCGATCCGTCAGAAGGATCGGCCGAGTCCTCCTCTGAGGAGTCTACGTATGAGTCAGGTTTGGCTCTTCTACCGGCCTTATGCCCCCTGTGGTGTATCTCCCTGGGGTCCAGGGGTCGAGAGTTGACTGGGAGATGCTGGGGTTGGTAGCCCGTGTTAGGGGCTGCCTGGAGCATATTATTTTCTTCCCCTGTCGGGGAGTCATGTACCGCCGGGGTATGCTTCCTCTTATGTGAGGCTTTCCCCTTCTTAATGGGCGGTTCGTCGCACTGAGGCGGCAGTACTGGCGAGGCCATGGTTTGTTGAACCCTGGAGGATGTGGCAGAGGCCAGGGCAGCCTGGATGGACATATGTCCTGTATTTGAGAGGGGCAGAGTCTGAGGGGGAGTTTTCCCCTCTGGGGGGTACAGAGGCAGGTTGTTCAGACATTGGTATCTGTTATGCAGATAGCTTTCTGAGGGGGTATTAGGAACAAACAGGCCGTTTAAGAGGGGGCAGAGTACCTGAACAGGTTAAATTGCTGATTAACCGCGTATAGGTAGGCTTAGCGATGGTATCTGTAGTGCCGTGTATAGCACCTAGGATCGCACAGGGACAGGCTCCTATCCTTTCCTCCCCACCGCCGGAACTAGCCGCGGAGGGGAGGGGAGCCCGAGATCCCTTGCGATCTGAGGGCGAAGTCTCGCGAGACTACGTCCCCAGTGAGCTGATTCGGCGAGCGGTGAAAGCTCCGCCCCCCGCTCGCGCGCGAAGAGGATATGTGAGGAGGAGGGAGGGAGGGAGGAGAAGATGGCGGCGCCTGTGACGGCGCCCAGCGAGGAACGGAGAGCGGAGCAGACAGTACAAGGGACAGCACTCCGGCGTCGGAGGGGGAGAAACTCCCCGACAGGAGAGGTGGCAGAAAAAACAATAACCACAAAGACTGTAACTATACACATATAGGAATACAGTATATATAAAACACAATGTATATGAGAATACAGTATGTATAAGAAAACAGAGAAAGAAAAACGGAAAACCAACGAAAACAAAAGAGACAACAACAACAATGAGTTGGAAGGATATCAGGGGGTAAAAACTCCCCTCATCCTTCCCGGATGCCGCAAAACAGTACCACAACAAAGCATATATAGGAAAGTAGTTATCTCATGCCATGAGCAGAAAGAAAGAGGAGGAACCGTTGGAAGCAGTCCATTATATAGAGGTCACTGACCTGGGTGTGGCTTAGGCTCTCGGGGCTGCTGGGAGTTGTAGTTTATTATAAAAAAAATGTACATTAAAATTGATTAAAGAAAGTTAAAATATGTCTGCTATGGGCATTAATAAAGAAAGTTAATGCATAAGATATGAGCCTCCTGTCTGACATATAATCACAAGTTAACTTAGCTTAGGGAAAAACTAGGTGAAACAACTATACAATCAGTCTGGGCTGAGTACTGCCTAGCCATAAACTAAATTGAAATGGGTACAAATTCAGAAGATAGGTACACTGTAGTCATAAAGGGATGGACATGGTCAGCAACAATACTCAACTGGCACTAAGGAGCAAGTAAAGTCTTATTTTTTAATTGTACCCACAGGTACGCCTATAATAAAGCTTAACTGTAGGTACTGTGAATATCTCCTATACTTGTACGGTTTAGGAAATATTCTAAGTGCATGCAGCCAATGACGTCATCAATGCATGCGTTCTGAAGGTCCAGCTTACCTTGCCAGACCCTCAGAGCCTGTGCCATAAACAGCGGCTTATACGTGCATGCACAAATGTGATGTCTTAGCGGCTCCGGCCACTCACAGTGCTGGAGCCTGCAAACCCAGAAGAAACACCTAGGATGATGTCAGCTGTCCCAGCAGTGTGGAGGGCTTTGTTCTAAGGTAAGTATTTCATAATGAGCTAGTATGCAATGCATACTAGCTCATTATGCCTCTGTCTTACAGGTTTTTTTTCCCCCGGGGGTTTACAACCTCTTAATAGGCTCAAAGTGTGCCAAGAAAATATCCCCTGCACCAGTACACCACCACCAGACTGAACCATTGATACAAGGAAAGATAGATTCATGCTTTAATGTGTTTACACCAAATTCTGACCCTACCATCTGAATGTCATAGCTCAAACCAGGCAACGTTTTTCCAATCTTCTATTGTCTTATTTTAGTGAGCCTGTGAAAATTGTAGAATCAGTTTCCTTCTCTTAGCTGATAGGAGTGGCACCTGGTGTGGTTTTCTGCTGCTGTAGCCCATCTGCTTCAAGGTTGGATGTGTTGTGCGTTCAGAGATGGTATTCTGCATACCTTGGTTGTAACGAGTGGGTATGTAAGTTACTGTTGCCTTTCTATCATCTCAAACCACTCTGCCCATTCTCCTCTGACATCAACAAGGCATTTTCCTCTACACAACTGCCACTCACTGGATATTTTCTCTTTTTCAGACCAGTCTCTGTAAACCCTACAGATGGTTGTAAGTGAAAATCCCAGTAGATCAGCAGTTTTTGAAATACTCAGACCAGCCTGGCTAGCACAAACAACCATGCCACATTTAAAGTCAAAGTCTTCCCCATTCTAATGCTGGGATTGAACATCAGCAAGTCGTTTTCACCACGTCCAGATACTTAAATGCACTGAGTTGCTGTCATGTGATTGGCTGATTAGCAATGTGTGCTACCAAACAACTGTGTGCCTAATAAAGTGGTCGGTGAGTGTGCAAACATACAACGTTCCACTTTAAATCGGAGTTCCACTCAAAAGTGGAAGCTCCACTTGTTTTCTTCCTCCCCCTCCGCTGCCACATTTGGGGAGAGGGGGTACTCTTTTTATGACAGGTACCCATGCCCACTTCCAGGTCTCATTGCGGCAAGGTCCCAGAAGTTTGCCCCCCCTTCCTCTTTTCTATGCCACCGGGCAAGTTAGAAAGCACAGCGCACTTTGGGCATGCACAGTAGGGAAATGGCTGTGAAGCCTGCCGGTCTCCCTCACCGCGAATGGCGGTGGCAGCACCCAGGAGCTGATCAGAAAAAACGGTCGGGGGGTTGACATCGCTGGATCCATGGACAGGTAAGTGTCTAGCAGCTACAGAGTTTGTAGCTGCAGATATAATCTTTTGGTGGGCGGGGCTCCTCTTTAACCTTTTCAAATGTAAAAAGTGACGGTTACACCTCTGTCATGTCACGTGAACTGCAACTGCACAGTCGTAAATGTAACTAAAATGTGTAATAATTGCACCACAAGCAGATGCCTTTGACCGCTATAATTCCTGTTCTTCTTGAACTTCATTTGGACTTGGTGCACCCACGCAGCACTAACAAGGACATATACAATACAATATTAGGCGGGATGACACACTGATCTATCCTGAAGTACACTAACATCTAATGTAAATGTCTAAAGACAGATGCCAGCTGACTACTAATGAGCACAATGTCGTCATTCTAGCCGACGTCCAGGTTGCCACATGACGTCAATGTCCATTCATATTTTTTCCCTTGTGGGCGTGACCGTGCTGTGTATGGGTATGGCAATAGGCGTGGCTACGTGACGTGCACGCAGCAGGGGAAAGGGTGGGAGGAGACTTTCGTAACACCGGAAACAGGAACTGAGCCGTAGCACGGGGAAGCCATCTTACTGTCTCCCGGGAAGATGACCGGGAAGTCGGTTCGGGATGTGGAGCGGTACCAAGCTGTGTTGTCTGAGCTGCTGCTCCGGGAGGAGAACAAGTTTTGCGCGGACTGCCAAGCGAAAGGTAAGGGTGGAGTATACGGCATCTGTTTTTCCGGCAGACAGGGAGGGAGCACCCGTCTTACCTTCCCTGAGCTTCACAACCTCTGCCTTCACCTTACAACTTCTACCAGTGTGTTCCCATAGCTCCAGAGTGTGTGTGTTCAGGGGGAGGGTGTACTCCAGAGACCTTCCTGTGTCCTTATACCTGGGCTTCCTATACACATCCTCTGCCTGAGCTGCCTCCCTCCATGTACAGACCTGAACTGACAACCTCATCACATGACTGCTGTAATCTACTCACTCTCGTCCCTCCATGTACACACCTGAACTGACAACCTCGTCCCTCCATGTACACACCTGAACTGACAACCTCGTCCCTCCATGTACACACCTGAACTGACAACCTCATCCCTCCATGTACACACCTGAACTGACAACCTCATCCCTCCATGTACACACCTGAACTGACAACCTCATCTCTCCATGTACACACCTGAACTGACAACCTCATCTCTCCATGTACACACCTGAACTGACAACCTCGTCCCTCCATGTACACACCTGAACTGACAACCTCGTCCCTCCATGTACACACCTGAACTGACAACCTCGTCCCTCCATGTACACACCTGAACTGACAACCTCGTCCCTCCATGTACACACCTGAACTGACAACCTCGTCCCTCCATGTACACACCTGAACTGACAACCTCGTCCCTCCATGTACACACCTGAACTGACAACCTCGTCTCTCCATGTACACACCTGAACTGACAACCTCATCTCTCCATGTACACACCTGAACTGACAACCTCATCCCTCCATGTACACACCTGAACTGACAACCTCATCCCTCCATGTACACACCTGAACTGACAACCTCATCCCTCCATGTACACACCTGAACTGACAACCTCATCCCTCCATGTACACACCTGAACTGACAACCTCATCCCTCCATGTACACACCTGAACTGACAACCTCATCCCTCCATGTACACACCTGAACTGACAACCTCATCTCTCCATGTACACACCTGAACTGACAACCTCATCCCTCCATGTACACACCTGAACTGACAACCTTATCACATGACTGCTGTCATCTACTCCTCACTCTTGTCCTTCCATGTACACACCTGAACTGACACCTCATCACATGACTGCTGTCATCTACTCCTCACTCTCATCCCTCCCATGTACACACCTGAACTGACAACCTCATCACATGACTGCTGTCATCTACTCCTCACTCTCATCCTTCCCATGTACACACCTGAACTGACAACCTCATCACATGACTGCTCTCATCTACTCCTCACTCTCATCCCTCCCATGTACACACCTGAACTGACACCTCATCACATGACTGCTCTCATCTACTCCTCACTCTCATCCCTCCATGTACACACCTGAACTGACACCTCATCACATGACTGCTCTCATCTACTCCTCACTCTCATCCCTCCATGTACACACCTGAACTGACAACCTCATCACATGACTGCTCTCATCTACTCCTCACTCTCATCCCTCCATGTACACACCTGAACTGACAACCTCATCACATGACTGCTCTCATCTGCTCCTCACTCTCATCCCTCCCATGTACACACCTGAACTGACACCTCATCACATGACTGCTCTCATCTACTCCTCACTCTCATCCCTCCCATGTACACACCTGAACTGACACCTCATCACATGACTGCTCTCATCTACTCCTCACTCTCATCCCTCCATGTACACACCTGAACTGACACCTCATCACATGACTGCTCTCATCTACTCCTCACTCTCATCCCTCCATGTACACACCTGAACTGACACCTCATCACATGACTGCTCTCATCTACTCCTCACTCTCATCCCTCCATGTACATGTACACACCTGAACTACTCCTCACTCTCATCCCTCCCATGTACACACCTGAACTGGCAACCTCATCACATGACTGCTCTCATCTGCTCCTCACTCTCATCCCTCCCATGTACACACCTGAACTGACAACCTCATCACATGACTACTGTCATCTGCTCCTCACCCCTCCATGTACACACCTGAACTGACAACCTCATCCCTCCATGTACACACCTGAACTGACAACCTCATCCCTCCATGTACACACCTGAACTGACAACCTCATCACATGACTACTGTCATCTGCTCCTCACCCCTCCATGTACACACCTGAACTGACAACCTCATCCCTCCATGTACACACCTGAACTGACAACCTTATCACATGACTGCTGTCATTTGCTCCTCGCTCTCATCCCTCCATGTACACACCTGAACTGACAACCTCATTACATGACTACTGTCATCTACTCCTCACTCTCATCCTTTCCTGTACACACTTGTCTTCTTTCCTCCTATTGATGTACGCATTGCTCTGTCTCCACAACCATTCAAATCCCACTGATAATACCTTTCCATCCCCTATGTAGAAAAGTAAGGAAAGTAGTAATATCTAGTTTGGAGTCGTTTTATCCAGAGCATAGGCTACACCTTTATGGTCCCTACAAGCTATCAGAAAATCGTATAAAAAAAATACCTCTTTTGAAGCGATCATATGATAAACTGATATCGCACAGCTTTCGTGAGCTGATCACGACAGTTCATCTGATATTATCCAATGGGCTAAGCACAAATCTATCTCGTGCAATACCAGATCGTATGACTTATGTTTAACCAGTACAGCTGTCATTCAAAAAGAAAAATCACTACAACACATTACATCACTTCCACATTTTTATTCTGTCCTGCGAAAATTTTAATAACTTTAGTAGTAAACTCCATATTTTTGATATGAGACTAAAATGAAAAAAAAGCCCCCAAAAAACAGATTATTTGTCTGGTAATCTCATACATGTGTACCAGGTATTACTGCGTGTTTGTGGTAGCCCTTGTGGGCCCTCTGAAACATGCTCTACAGTGGATTGCTTTTTAGAGGATGGCTGGGAGGCAATAGTTTGCCTGTTTAAATGCTTAAAGGAGAAGTATAGCCAAAGCTTGTTTGGCTGGGCTTCTCCTATGGATCACAGGAGTGCAATTTGTTCCTGTGGGACACGTTTACACCTATGTTTTTTTTTTTTTCCAACCACTGCGTTTTTGGAAAGGGTCAGGTTCTTTTTTAAATGAATAATGGTGCTTATTTTTATTTTATTTTTTTACTTGCTTTTTTAGTATGTAGTGTGATTTTGCAGTAATTTTGTTGCAATTTGCGTTTTTTAATCTGCCCGACAACAAATTGACAAAAAAAAACCCATAAAAATGCAAACCACAAATCGCAGTAAAATCGAAGGCAAACTGCATAGGTGTGAACCAAGCCACATAGTCCATTCACTCTTCCTGCAGCTCTAGGCTGTGTTGCAGTGTGAATGGAATTTTGTTTCCTATGTGTCCCTGTGGTGACCGATGTTTTACAATGTGATAAATCGTCTGTTACCGCATAAAGTGTGAATTAACCATAAGGCTCCATGCATACTAGGATAAATGCTGGATAAAAAAAACTGATATGGTATTTTTTTTTTTTAAAGACAACTGATGACTCATCCGTTGTTAAGAATGTGGTGGCCAGCTTCCCGACCCACTCCTTAACAACCAAGCTATTCACTGGTTGGTGGCGGCATATGCTTTGCAGGGAAACCCAGCATTTTTGTTTCTTCAAAGTAAAAGCATAATGGGCTAGTATGCAACACATACTAGCCCATTATGTGGCACTTGCCTGCAAACAAAGCCTGCGCTGTCCCCACTGGTGGCCGCATCTATCGTCTCTCCTCTTCCTTCTGTGGGCACATTTTCCGGCTCTGTGACTGGCCAGAGGGACTCCCACGCATGCGCCATCAGTCACGGCACTTGCAAGTGAAGAAATGGCTGTTTCCTCAGCGCACGTGCTGATGATCTCATCGGCGCAGTAAATATCTCCTAAACGGTGCATGTTTAGGAGATATTTTCACTTCCTAATAGGTAAGCCTTATTCTAGGCTTGTCTATAGGTAAAAGTCACAATCAGAGGTTTACAACCACTTTAACTGTGTCAAAAACGCCCGGTGTGCATGAGACCTTACTTCATGTGCATGACTTCACAGAGCCCACGTAATTACATTCCCAGGATCCACTGCTGCCACGTATAGGTTCCCATTGAGATACAATAGAAGATGCAGCTGTATGCGTTGGTGCGCTGAAAGATAACAAACATAAAAAAGAAACATTTCCTAATTTACCTAAAACCAAAAAAACAAGACTTTGGGTACATGCACTTATTAAGACCCGGAATTCAAATTCCGTTCTGTGCAATATAAATAATTTCACGAGAGATAATGACTGATACTTCTCACACTTCATACACAATATGGTTGTTTACTAAAGAATTTGAGGCTGTTCACTTAGCAAAGTGATTGTTTATAAGATAAAGCAGTGTGCCAAAGACAGGAGAAGAGGGGTTGTCTACATTGGTGTGCAGGTGAAAATAATTGTTGTGACATGATGCATCCAATTATTTTCTACTGCAAGAGACAAAAAAATCGTATTATTTTGTCCTTACTATGAGAAAAATCTTTCTACTCTGTTAGGTTCCATATTTTTCAGGGATATATTGGCTTCCTGCTGGGTGTAGATGTATTGATTGCACTGTGTTGACAGTGTACACAACTGTTGTGTTGTTGCAGCAAAAAACTTGCATTTTTTAGCTGCATCTAAAATGGGTTAACCTTTTACATAGATAACAAGCCTGGCGAGGAGGAAGTCATGGTGTGTTTTTAGAGATATATATATATATATATATATATATATATATATATATATATATATATATATATATATACATACATACATACATACATACATACATACATACATACATACATACATACATACATACATATGTGTGTATATGTATGTTGTTGAATCTATGTAGTAAATTCTACATGGTTGCTTTGTCAACTTTCGCCCCCTGATTATATTTGGCTACAAGGGACAAAGGGCCATATGCCTGATAATTTCTAGCCATATCAAGGGTTTACGTGTCAGTTTGTGCAGTCAACCTATAGTGTGTAAAAGAACTCTACCACATTAGTCACATATAGACCTGTATGTAATTGCTTGATCTCTTTACAAAGGATAGTGGCAATTTATGTTCTAGTCATTGCAGTCTTTACAAGTATGGGCATATCCACATAAAGAGCCAGCACAAAGTTCAGATATTTAGTACAAACAATAAATACAATGTTGCAAATCCGTAATCTTTCTGTGTATCTGGGTTTCATTCACCACACAAAAAATGTCCTCCTAAATGGATCTACCACTTTTAGGGCCTGTTCACACCAGAAAACTGTACTTTGGGGTGCGATTGACATGCATTTTTAAAGCTCATTTATTTGCTTTTGTGGTGCATTTTCCTTAAGGGCATTACACGCAGGCCGAATATTGGGTGGCATCAGCCGCTTCAATAGAAACCGGCCCATGTGCACAGCAGCCAGTCCGACCTTCTGATAAAGGGACATGACTGAAAAAATTCTGCCGATCGGTGACCTATCCCCATGTCAGAACACAGCTCAGCAGGGGAGTTTAGAACGCATACAATCCTGTGAATAATTTAAGTGGTTAAAGGTGATGAATCCCTTTTGCAAGGACATTTTTTGTGTTATGAATAAAATCATTGCACACAAAGACAACATTGTATTTATTTTTAGAACATATTGAAAGCAGTAATAAACCCAAAAGCAAATTTTTATTATATTGCTTATTTATACCTGGTTATCCTGTCTGTTGCTTTCAAAATAACAAGCTCTCCTGCAGATGAAGCAGTTAGAGGAATGAGACAAACAATTTACCACTGACAGGGGACTTAAAAACAGCTGATTATTGTATTTAAAATAAATAAATTACTTAATCCCAAAAGTAAAAAAACAGCTTGTAAAATGTGAGCTGTAGTTTGACTTTGATTTGTTGGCGTATCTAAATTTGTGGGTAGGTCGCCCCTGCTTCCCCAACAGCCTTCTGAGACACATCGCAGGTCCCAGAAGAGTGCAGGACCATTTACAAAGCACAGTGTAGCTCACACTTGCTCTGTGGGAAGTTTCCAGATGTCGTGCTTGGACCCAGAGCCAATTTGAAGAATCATGTCGGGTGAGGGAAAAGCTGGATCTTTAGACAGGTAAGGGTCCATATATGAAAAGTCAGCAGCTACAGTATTTGTTACTTTAAAGAGGAACTGCAGTCTGCTTGCATAACTTGGAATAAAAACATCTTTGCCATGCTGAAGTTTCCCTCCAACCACTTTGCATATTATTTTATATATACTGTGATTCTGTACTCCATTTTAACTGTGGGCAGCTGAAAGAAGCTGCTGCCTGGATTTGTGAATGATGTCATAAGTCTAGGCTTTTTCCCCAGACAAGAAACAGGAGGGGCCTGTAGAAGGCATTTACTGGCAGAAATATACGTTTTAAAACAACAAGGGCAGAAAATATAAATAAAATAGATGAAAAAATGCCGAAGGTCCTCTAAATATAGGAAATACAGTAGACCTCTCAAATAGTAATTTCAGCCAGGGCATATGAATTATGCGAAATCTGTGATATCAAGCCTTATGAGGACAACATCGCATAGCAGGCAGATGTTAGGATATTTTGTGAGCATCTGTTGAAATTAAAGGGGTTGTAAAGGAAATGTTATTTTTTTCATAATAAGCATCCTTTACCTGCAGACATTTCTCTTTTCACTTCCTCATTGTTCATTTTTGCTCAGAAGTTGCTCTATTTCTTCTCTGTTCTGTTCACTTCCTGCTTGTCTGATTTTACTGACCACCGTGAAGGGAGACTTTACTGCGGTGGTCAGTGACGTGCTCGCCCCCCTCCTGGGAACTACATCTGTGTGGCAGGAGGCTCTCTACGTTTTAGAGATTTCAAGGAGGTGTGAATTACTGGGCAATCTTTCCCCTATTTTGTAGATGCTATAACTTTTGCACAACCAATCTATATACACTTATTGAAATTTTTCTATGTAGAATACATATCGGCCCAAACTGAGGAAGAATTATTTATTTATTTTTTTAAATGATTTTTATTATAGCAACAAGTAAAAAATATTTTTTTTTTTTTTTTCAAAATCGTCACTCTTTTTTTCTTGTTTAATAGCACAAAAAATAAAAACTGCAGAGGTTATCAAATACCACCAAAAGAAAGTTCTATTTGCGGCAAAAAAAAAAAAAAATTCATATGGGTACAGTGTTGCATGATCGTGCAATTGTCATTCCAAGTGTGACAGCGCTGAAAATTGGCCTGTGCAGGAAGGGGTGAAAATGCCCTGTATTGAAGTGGTTAAGGTGAAATCTAGGCAGGCATAAAAACAAACGAATGCATCTCTGTAAAAATGAATGCATCATTAAATGTATTTCTTAAATTCAAGCAGTGCAAGAATTTGATTTGGTAGTAGCCTGCTTCAGTCTATGTGCAGCAGGACTGGAGTGTGAGGAGAAAAAGCTGCAGAAGGAGTTCTTGTGGTGACAAGAAGCATGCTGACAGGAGGGAAAAGTAGAGTGACATAGGAAAGCTTCTCAATTTGCTGTCCATATCAACAGTAGGGTGCGTCTGGGGTGACCTGGGCTCACAGGATGTTGGTTCAGGGATTTCGGCCATCAGACTGAGCACATCTAGTTTTAGTAATCTCTGTATTGAAGGGGTAATGTTGAAGCAAAAGCTATTTTATCTTATCTTTAGCTGGTGTTCTGCTTTAATTATTATTGCCAGAATTTTTTTTTTTTAGGATGGGGTACTGGTAAACAAAAAAGCCATTGTGTCTGTTCTTAGTAATTGGCTTGATGTAAAAGCCAGGGTTAATCTATTTTAAAGAAACTCTCACCCTTGAGGCAAAGCCTTGACAAAAGCAACTTGCTGGAATAGCGTGTTTCTCTAAAAATAAGGCTGACTGTGATTTTCAGGGAGGGCTGCACTATAAGCCCTACACCGAAAATAAGCCCTATTTTAAAGTGGTTGTTAAAGCCTAAAATGCACTGCATTGCAATATATAATGTAAACTGTGTATGTTGCTGCAATCTTTGCTGACCCTCCCCACACACACACACACACACACACTCTTCTCCCAGCTGTCAGCCGTGGGATCTTGTGCCCCTTTCTGCAGTGCTCAGAGCAGGGAAGGGAGCTCAGTCAAGCCATGGAAGTGCTCAGCTGATACCACGCTGCTCTCCTCTTCTGTCAGCGGGGATCGGGGGGGGGGGGGGGGCCTGCTATGCTCGCAACGTTCCCTGGACTGCACCAGAAAATGAAGGTCCATGCGGGAAGAGACACTCGGCGGGTCACGGACGCGCAAAGCGGCGCTATAACAAGGTATTTATTACAAATAGATTATAGAAAAATGCACAGTTTACATTTATATAATACAGGGCATTTTAGGATTTTTTGGGGTATTCCTGATAGGCAAGAATACCCCAGACTGCACATGCCAAGCCCTACCCCCAAAATAAGCCCCACTGGGTCTTTTTTTGCCAAACTTAATATAAGACCCAGACTTGTTTTGCGAGAAAACGCGGTATGTTCCATTGGCTTCTAAATGGAAGCTGTGCAATAAATCTTCTAGATAGAGAGTGGGAATTCTGAGAGCTAAGAGAAGTTTGCAGACCCTTCTGAAGCTTGGATATTAGTGGTAGTCATTATGGAGTCCTGAAACTATTTGAGGAACAAACCAAGTCTGTGCTAGCATATTGGTCCAATGCTGACCGACAGGATGGTCTATTTGCTAGTAGACTTGGTATATTTCACTATTGACTATCGGATTAGCACAGTAGGTGTGAATGACTGAAACCTGTCTCATTAGCTGACTCTCAGTCGCTAGGAAGGAAATTGTGATGTTATTTCTTAGCGGTAGTGTGGGTTATTTAGAGCTACTGGATTAACAGTGTTCATTTACAAGTTTTGCTAATTATCCTTACATCATTATGCTGTATTGGTACTACAAATGCATTCTTTCATTGATTTAGAACAATGACTGATGACTTCTTAGCCAAATTGAATTGTCTGAGAATTATTTTAGCCAAATGTTCTTTAGTTGTGGAATAGAAACTTTTCTGGCCATTGGATATTGTTTTTCATTTTAAAAGTGCTGATTCCCCTATCCATACTAGGGCTGAAACAACTAATCGATTTATGAAAATAGTTGTCAACTATTTTCATAATCGATTAATTGGCCAGTTGATTAGTTGGCCTGCATATAGAATGCATTATTTGTTTACATATCGGGTGTAACGGTAGGAGCTACTGTCACAGTAAAATGGACACAGGGTATGCACATTCGAGATGTGCAAAACTACAGAGCATAGCTGTGGACTGGAGAAGACTGCTTTTGCAGCTTTCTCCAGGTTTTGGTAATCTGTCATGGGGCTCTGTAGTGTGGAGATTCCATAGTGTCTGGGGTGGGATGGAATCTCCAATCCTGTATCCAGATTTTGTGGAGCACAGCCCTTTATAATCAGTGTGTGGGAAGATCTCATGGCTCCCAGTTGGAGACCGCTCCACACTAATGGCCCATACACACGATCCGAATATAAAAATAGGTTATTAAACTCACGAAAATTCTCATACGACAGAAAAAAATATATCGGAAGTGATGTCACGTGTTGTAATGTATTTGTATTGTATTGTCGGACGACGGCTGTACTGACTAAACGAAAATCGTACGATCTGACCTCATACAAGAAATTTTTTTGCTCTTGTCTGATCGAAAAAAATCGGATGAACGGTCGTGATCGGCTCTCGAAAGTAGTGTACACACGATCCGAAAATTGTACGATTGTTTTCGTCCGATATTCGGATCGTGTGTATGGGCCATTAGAGACAGGAGGTCTCCAGAAATCAGAGAGGCTGTAGGAGACAGCCAGAACATTGGTAACTGCAAGAGGCAGAGCTATAGATGCTGAAAGGAAGCTGTCTATGTTGAGGATTCCGCTGGTCTTGGTGACCAGGATAATGAGCAGAAGTGCTGCTACAGAGAGCCAGGTGGGCTAGTATTTTTCTGTTTTGCATTTTAAGGAGAAGAACCCCCTGCGTGGGAAACCTTGGATTGGACTTTTAATTTTGCCTTTTTAATAAAAATGGGCTACCATGCCTTTAAAACATAGTTCCTGACTGGTGTGAATCGCTGAAAAAACGCGTACCACGAGAGTTAATAACCCCCAACATTACACATACAGCTCAGAACACCATACATGTCACTAAGTGCCTGAGAATTTGTGAAAGTGTGAGGAGCAATGCCTCATGGGACATGTAGTCCTGGGCAGGAAGTGAGTGGTTCTAAAGGCAGAAGTTTTTTTTTTTACCTTGCTATTGCGGGCAATCTATACTATACTTTGCAGCTTGCTATTGAGGCACTCTGAAGGCAGGAGGAGCCAGAAGCACCGGTGAGGGAGCCCAAAAGAGGAGCATCTGGGCTGCTCTGTGCAAAACCATTACACAGAGCAGGTAAGTATAACAAGTTTATTAAAAGAAAAAGAAATCACTTTAACCCCTTCCATACAGGGCATTTTCACCCCCTTCCTGCCCAGACCAATTTTTAGTTTTCAGCGCTGTTGCACTTTAAATGACAATTGCGCGGTCAGGCAACACTGTACCCAAATAAATCGTTATGTGTTTTTTTTCCCCACACAAATAGAGATTTCTTTTAGTGGTATTTGATCATCTCTGCGGTTTTTATTTTTTGCGCTATAAACAAAAGAAGAGCGACAATTTAAAAAAAAACACAATATTTTTTTCTTTTTATTTAATACATATCACAATATTTTTTTTTAAAAAAACTTTTTTTCCCCTCAGTTTAGACTGATACGTATTCTTCTACGTATTTTTGGTAAAAAAAACGCAATAATCGTATATTGATTGGTTTGCGCAAAAGTTATAGCATCTACAAAATAGGTGATAGATTTATGGTATTTTTTTTTTTTTTTTTTTACTAGTAATGGCGGCGATCTGCGTTTTTTTTTTTTGTGACCGTGACATTGCGGTGAACATATCGGACACTTTTGACACGTTTTTGGGACCATTCACATTTACACAGCGATTATTGCTATAAAACTGCACTGATTACTGTGTAAATGTGACTGGCAGGGAAGGGGTTAACACTAGGGGGCGCTGAAGGGGTTAAAATGTGTCCTAAAGTATGTTCTAACTTTCGGGGGAGGGGGACTCGCAAGGGGAGGAGACCGATGTGTGTTCCTCTGTACTGGGAACACACATCGATCTCCTCACCGCTGACAGGAGGTGGATCTGTGTGTTTACACACACAGATCCACACTCCTGACGTGATTGCAGGAAATCGCGGGTCCCCGGCGGCAATCGCCGCGCCGTGAAGACAGGACGTTGTGCAACGTCCAGTCTCATCGGCAAGGGGATGACCATAGGGTCATTTCCCTATGGCCTGGAATTGAAGGGGTTAAAGACTCTGTGCAGGGAAGATAATCTGAACCCAGAGAAAGTGGAGGTAATAGAAGGCATTACAATTACTGTAGTTGGTTAGTTATATTTACCCCTGCATATGGATATTTAAGAATAAGTTGCCTTTTTTTTTTTTTTTTTGCATATAAACTAAATTGTACACCACACTTTAAGATTATCCGATAAGTCGATTAATCGAAACAATAATCGGCCAACTAATTGATTATGAAAATAATCGTTAGTTGCAGCCCTAATCCAAACGCAACACTTCTGCTTTTCTGTTGTGTTCTCACAGCAGGGAGACTTCCCCGACATCAGAACTCAATGATCAATGCTGCTGGCTATAGCCATCAACACCAACCATTCAGCAAACACCCAACGGGCTGGTTTTACTGGTGCGGCTTGCAGGTGCTATTGTACTAAAAATAGCACCTGCAAACCGAACTTAAACAGCCGCTGCTGTGTCTCCAGTGTGAAAACCCAGAGGGCTTTCACACTGGAGTGGTGCGCTAGCAGGACAGTTAAACATAAGTGCTGCTAGCGGCATGTTTGGAGCGGTGTGTATACCGCTCCCGTCAATTGAAATCAATGGGACACAGCAGCTATACTGCCGGCAATGCGTCTCCGCAGAGGAAATTGGCGGTAAAACGCTGCTTAAAATAGCGCTGCTTTAACGCTGATGCACCTCCCGCCCTAGTTTTAAGGGGCCTTTGAGTTTTAATTTGTACATGATTTTGGTAAATCTGAAGACAGAAAATCTAATAGTGTGTATGGGGCATTAGATTGACACTTCATATATGCAGTTATGTGGCTGTGAGCACAGGAGGTTGTAGGCACCCTCACATACCAACAAGTGCTCTATTTTTTCAGGAGAAATTCCAGATAAAAAGTAAAATGTTTAGAGTACTTCTCAGGCACAATTAAAGTGTTTACAAAGCCTAAACTTTTTTTTATCTTAATCAACTAAAAATATCCAAATGGGCAAAAATAGTTGCTGACTAATTATTCTGAGTCCGTCACAAGAGCTATAGCATTATTTTCCTCTTCATGCTTTTGATAACTGACATCTTTACAGTAATCTTCCCACTAATGATATAACAGTAAAAATAGAGGACATCCTGCACATCCTTTTGGAATATAGGCCCTTTCCTGTTGTTCAAGCAATACCCGGATTGCTTTGGGATGTGATAAAAGGCCATACGTTACTTTTACTGAAGCTGCATGATCATCTTGGTGCACTCTTCCGCCCTCTGGTTTCCGTTTGTTTGTATCTGTCAGTAGTGTGGTCACAAGATGCCTCACTTCCTCCATGTGAAGCAACGTTCCAAATGCAAGATAGGTCAGCAAAGGGGAACAGCCACAGAATAATAAAAAAAAAGGTTTCTGCTGCTAAGCAATATACAATTTACATGGCCCATACTGTCTGATCTGTAATTTAAAAAAAAATGTTGGTTGTATTTTAGGACCAAGATGGGCCTCTTGGAATATTGGGGTTTTTATGTGTATTCGCTGTGCTGGTGTCCACAGGAACCTGGGTGTCCATATATCCCGGGTGAAGTCTGTGAACTTGGATCAGTGGACACAGGAACAAATACAGGTAAGAGAATATCTAACAGCTACATTTTGTTTAATGAGAAGAATTGGAGTGCATATGAGAACTTATTTTCTCATTCTCCCCCCCCCCCCCCCCCAGTGTATGGAAGAGATGGGAAACGGGAAAGCAAAAAGACTGTATGAAGCACTTTTACCTGAAAACTTTATCCGGCCGCAGACAGACCAGTATCCTTTGTTTTGGCAGCTAAACAGAATGCAATGATTACATGACGTGATGGGACCTGCTGACATCATTACTAAGGCTGGCCATACATGGTCAAATTCCGAACAAATTTTATTTTCAAAATCAGAAATTTTGTGCGTTTTGTGATCCAATGGTGCCACCATTGATTTTCAAAGTTCAACTAACCAAGCCTTCAATTTTACCTCCATGTTGTTACAGAAAATAGCAATGTCTGGGAATTTTCTTCTTTTTTTTTTCTGGGAACTTTCTTTTCTTGCACTCATGTGAATTCCCTTTTCAATTACATTTCTCACACGATTCTCCATCATTGATTAAAAAATCGTTTGTTTTTCAAAAACATTTTCACCATGTCCGACTACTCAAATTCAATAGCCGCACGGAAATCGGCCGTTGCGGTGTCCCACTAATGGTGTGGAATTCTAACAACAATTGTTTGAAGAGATTTTCAAAGAAAGTTTGTTTGGAATTCGAATCATGTATGACCTGCCCAAAGCCTTGCACACACGATCCAATTGTTGGCCAACTGAGCGTCAATTTTTTGTCTTAAAGCGGAGTTCCACCCAGAAAAACAACATTTGCCCATTTTGTTTAAAAAAATTAAATTAAAAAAAAACCTGAAAAAAAAAAATACTCACCCGAAATACCTGTTGCTATGCGTAATCTGCCTCTTCCACACCGCGGTGTCCTTTCTTCTGCTTGTGAATGGGGCGCGCTGCTTTCTGGGAACTGTGTGTGTTCTCAGAGAGCAGCGCACCCATTCACAAGCCAGCGTGAGACTCACGCAGTCGCTGTAGGAAATGGGCAGTGAAGCCGAACGGCTTCACTGCCTGTTTCCCATAGTGTGAATGGCGGCGCGGGACCCGGAGCGATCGTGGGACCGGCATCGGGGGGGCCCATCAGCGCGGGCAAGTAGGACAAGGTAAGTGTCCTTATTTAAAGTCAGCAGCTACACTGTTAGTAGCTGCTGACTTTAAAAAAATTTTTTTTTGCGGCTGGAACACCCCTTTAAGGGCATGGGCCTGGATCTTATCTTGCATACTAACGGTACACAATTTTCGTGCAACAAACGCAAACGTAGTGACGTACTACGGGGAATTTCAGCTCTTGAGCGCCACCCTTTGGGCTGCTTCTGATAATTTTAGTGTTTGGTAAACATTAATTCTGAGCATGCTTGTTTGTACTTTTTAAGTTTTGTGTGATGGACTTGTGTACTGGCCATCAGAAAATCTGATAACCAACCATTGTCTGGCGAAAATTTACTAGCATGTCATCCAACGGTCCCATTTGAGGACAACAGTCTGTCAACAGACAATACCCTGCCAACAATTGTGTCGTGTGTATGAGGTTTTAGATTCCCCAGCTTACAACCAAATATGTATACCAATTAGGCCAATTGTGGCATTTTTTTTAGTAATTGCTGTGAGCTTTGCACCTCTGTTTCTACCCTTAACATGCAATCTACAGAGCAGTAGAGACCTTTATTAGAGAGAAGTATGAAAAGAAGAAATACATGGATCGCAGTATAGACCTCAATGCTTTTAGAGTGAGTATTGATGTAAAACATGCACAGTTTAGTCTGAAGCTTAGTAGTTATTTACTCAGTGGTGTTGGTAAACTTATAGATATACCTAGCGTCACTGAGACTAAAGAGTAGCTGCAAATCTGTATGCTGTTGACTGCTTTCAAATAGCTTTTAGCAACTAGTTGAATTGGTATACTTTTTTTTAAAAGTTGCATTTGCCGTTTTCAGAACATACACTGCATGTTGATGAAGTCGGTTTTACATTCTTAGGCTTCATTTCCACTGGCGTTTTTACAGCCACGTTTTTTACAGCTTAAAAACGCCTGTCCATGTTAATTTTAGAAGAAAAAAAAACTTTTTTTTTTTTTTTTTGGAGCTGGAGCTTTAAAAACGCCGCTGCCGCGTTTTTGAGCGTTTTTGCGCGTTTATGAGCGTTTTTTTATGTCTGGCGTTTTTACAGCTCTATTGCTGGAGCTTCAGAACGCACTGGCCCCGCGTTTTTTTTGCAGCTTAGCTATCTACAGCTCAAAAACGTCATGGTGGGCATGATGCCATAGACTAACATGGACAGGCGTTTTTAAGCTGTAAAAACGCCTGTGGAAATGAGCCTTTATACTTAAGGGTAACAAATAAACTACAGTAGAATCCACCAGTACCACACCACAGTCTAAGTTTAAAGCTGAACTTTGGACACATACTTAATTTATATGCCATATTCCTCAACCATAATGGATATAAATTCACCAAATGCATTTGCAAACCCATTTATTGCCTTATAGAAGTAGCAGTGACAACATCACTGTGTTGTACATAGCCTGTGCAAAGAGCAGAGCTGTGGAAGTGGGGTACAGGAGGGGGTGGAGACGAGACCAGTCACCATGCACAAAGAGAGAGCAGCAGTGACTGGTCTTTATTACAGGAAGCTCCTGCACAGATGTAAAGTTTCACACTACAAGATTCAAGTAAGAATACACGTCTCTTGCATTTAGGCAATCTTTCCTTGTACTGGAGTTTGGCTTTAACATGGTCAGCCTGCGTTGCATCCAGGAGCCTTGGCTGGACTCTTGGAGCATCCGAAGGGCCAATTAGAATTCAGCAACGGCTCTATACATATCTGAATAGGTGTATGTTTTATACAGTGTAGTAAGAATACATATCCTTTGTTAATGAACAATCAACTCTTATGTAATTTAACAGTCCATAATATCATTATGTGTATACTGGAGTTGACCCTATCATTAGATCTGTTCAGTACTTTAGCTGGGTCTTTGGTATGCTAATGTCACTTTTTATGTAAGAGGAACCTGTCATGGTAGAAAAAACAGAAGTTGCTATTGCTGACGTTTGTGTGCACCGCAGCTGTCTTTTATGTTTCGCCTGGCTACATGTTTTTCATAGTCAGTGACTTGTTAGCAATGAGAGAGGTGACCGTCCCAGAGAGTAATCATTCTGGGTCCATTTTGACAGGTTTCTTTTAAAGCAGAGGCATGGGCAAAAATATTTTGTACATTTGCACAGTATAGCGCCATACACACTGGGCCAAAACAAATGAAAAATACAGTTCTTTTGACAGAAAAAATGCTTGTATAGAGCGTTTTTTGTACAGGCGTTAAGGAGCGTTTAGCGTCGCCCCCCCCCCCTCCCCGCTACCCCCTCTAAGCTCCATATATGCCTGTAATCATCCTAATGTGCACAAACAAGTAGGATAACAATTGAGCTGCTTCTACAGACAAAACAAACAATTCCTGATGGAAGATTATTTGAGACATATAAAGCTTGATGAACAGAACAGTTATAGGAAATAAAAGAATGTTATGATAATGTATTGACTGTAATTTATGATGATTTTAAAGAGACCCTGTCACTAGATTCGCTACTGTTAACCAATTGCATATGTGTGATGTTTAAAGTATCTACATACAGGACCCCAGCTGCTAAGCTAATTTAGTTGTGCTGCTCATCTCTGAAATGACTTCCTGGAGTTTCGAAACTTCCAGACCACCCACAGTCACCCCCCCCCCCCCTACTAGCCCTTCACTGTAGCTGCTAAACTTTTTTTTTTTTAAGCCCCTGAACTCTCCTCTGTTTATTATGTGTCCATGTACACATAGTTGTTTAGAAGGGTTTTCAGGCAGCTGAGTTTACTGGCATTTCTCTAAAAGCACAAAAAGCGCATTTAGGACAAGAGTTTACCGCCATTTAAAATGGCAAACGTGCCTAAGCGCTGGGCACGTTCGGCATTTCAGTGGGCAGAATTTTAATTCTGTGAAATAAATACGAAATTCTTCGAAACACACTTAAACTGGTTTGAAAAATGTATCTTATGTGAAGTTTTTCTACTGCTCCTGCTCTCAGAAAAATCTCAAAGCATGGGAAGTGAATGTTACTGAGTGCACCATCCCTACAATAGGACATCTGCTTCTGATCTCATGAGATTAGTAGATACGTTGATGCATTACATATGGCACAAATGCAATTAGTGAACCATGTCAGTTTGGTGACAGGGTCTCTTCAATTGTACCTTTTTTATTGACTAAAATTATGAATTGCTATCAATCACATTACTGCAAACCTTTGAAAGCCAGTATTCTTATGGAGAGACAAACACTTGGTCAAGAATTCGGTATAGCAAAAATACTTGTATTTTAAAACAGAAAGAGAGAGAAAGCAAGTGGAAGAAATCTGAGTCTGCTCCTGAAATAAAGTCAGAGCCCATCATATTTGAGAAGGTTAAACTGGTAAGTGTCTCTTCTATGCCCTGTATTAAAAATTGAAAGATGACATCAGCTGTATAATATGGTGGTCTGAAGTGATGTAATCGATCATAAAAATGCATTGGGGTTGATTTTCCAACTGAATAAAGCTTAACAAATGAGGTAAAAAATACCTAATCACATGCTAGGAAATTTAAAGGATAAGTTCACCTTTTAAAAAAAATGTAATAAATTAAAAAAAAAATTCATGCATTAAGTGATATTCAGTGAGTGTGTGTCCTGAATGAAATGGCACACCCTATTTCCTTATCTGTTACATTCTTACGCTAAACCAGGGATCTCCAAGGTACAGCCCTTGAGCTGTTGTGGAACTACACGTCCCATGAGGCATTGTTAAACTCTGACATTCACAGATGTGACTAGGCATGATAGGAATTGTAGTTCCTGAACTGGATGGTCATAGTTTGGAGATCCCGGTGCTAAACTTACATGTTGCATCAGGTGGGCTTCTATAAACTTTTTTTTGGTCCTTTCTGCATTTTGCAAGATAGGCAAAATAAATATCGCCTCTTATCCCACCTAGATATTAGTACCAAGGTTTTAGCGTGCACTCTTAAAATTAAACTAAGCTATATCTGAGCACCACAGATTATAAATGCTGTTTAATAAATTTTTAAAGTGGTTGTAACCCCTTGAAAAAAAAAAAAAAAAACCTGCAAGACAAAGGCATAATGAGCTAGTATGCATAGCATACTAGCTCATTATGAATTACTTACCTGAGATCTAAGCCCCCGCAGCGGTCCTCATCTCCCCCCCCCCCCTCCAGCGGCGACATCTCTTCCGGGTATCGCGGCTCCGGCACTGATGATTGGCCAGAGTCGCGATGACATCACTCCCGCGCATGCGTGCAGGAGCCACCGGTAAAGGCACGCAGACTGAAGCAAGGACACATAGGTGCCATTGCTTCCGTTTGCCCCAGTGCGCATGTTCTGATAACATCGGCACATACAGGGTTTACAACCACTTTAATATTCAAAACATACTTGCCCATTCATCCATGAATCCATGCTTTATTTTGTCGAGAAATCACTTTAAAAAAACGCCCCTAGCATTTTTAGCCACGGCCATCTTGAGAGAGGGAAGATGATTTGTGTAGCATTTTCTTCCTGGAATGCATCTGCTTTTATCTCAGGCATGCAGTTAGGAGGGCGTGCTTGACTAAGAGTCCCTCCACCCTCTTTTCAGATGAAAGGGGGAAAAAACAGCAACTGAAGAAATGTAGGAGAAAAAATTGTAAAAAATATTTTATGCTTCAGAGATTTACTTTTAAAGTAGGTCCAACCTGATCACTAAAATATTAAAGGGGTTGTAAAGGAATTTTTTTTTTCCCCCTAAATGGTTTCCTTTACCTTAGTGCAGTCCTCCTTCACTTACCAGTCCTTCCATTTTTGCTTTTAAATGTCCTTATTTCTTCTGAGAAACCCTCACTTCCTGCTCTTCTGTCTGTAACTCACCACCGTAATGCGAGGCTTTCTCCCTGGTGTTGAGAAAGCCTCTTGAGGGGGGAGGGGCTGAGCAGGAGGGTCAGGGCGCCCGCTACCACCCGGTTCTTTTCTCTATATGCAAAGTAGAGAGTGTCCTGACTGCTCGCCCCCTCCCCCCTCAAGAGGCTTTCTCCACACCAGGAAGAAAGCCTTGCATTATGGTGGCGAGTTACAGACAGAACAACAGGAAGTGGGCATTTCTCAGAAGGGAATGAGGTAAGTGAAGGAGGACTGCACTAAGGTAAAGGAAGCTATTTAGGGGGAAAAATTCCTTTACAGCCCCTTTTAAGTAAGCTTGCACATTCAGTGCAATTTCAAAAGTTTTTATTTTCAATCTTCAACTCCCCAGCTTTCCTTAAAATAATACCTGGTGCTATTGTCATGGGTCCTTCAGGCACATCCTATTTTAGGGTGACAGCTGTGTCTCAACTGTACTCTTGCATTGTCAGTGTCACAGTTTATCCTGGTGGATCCTACAGGTGGCTGTGCTGACATGCGTTGTGCAAATACAGCTTCTTGTTTGGCCAAAAATTGTTTGTAGCAATGGTTTAGGACTATATGCTCAACCAGGGGCCCTCTAGAGCAGTCTTTCTCCACCTTTTAACCACTGGGGAACCCTAAAAATAATTTTCAGGTCTCAGGAAAACCTGATAAACATTCATTGGGGTCTCAGTGGGAACAATGTCCCTTACTTTGGTGGTCAGTGAGAATAATGCCCCTTTTTACAGTAGTGGTAAGAATGCCCCCCCCCCCCCCCCCTTACAGAGAACTATGAAGATCATTGGTGTAATACCACTGGCTCTTCCAAGCGGAATTGTCTCAGAACTATGTAGGCACCATCAAACAGGAGGTAAATCAGCCACAGCTCAAGGAACCCCTAGCCACCTCTGGAGGAACCCTGGTTGAGAATGGCTGCTCTAGAGGTTCCTTTAGCAGTGAGCAATTTTTGACTCTCACATACTGTACACAACCACGGACACCAGTATTTTTTATTTATTTTTGCCATCTGTAAGAGGGTATTGTTTCCACTGACCATCAGTATAATGAGCATTTTTCCTAATGGCCACCAATGTAAGGGGGAACATTTTCGCCAACCGTTGGTGTAATCAGATACTTCTCCACTGGCCGTAAAATAAAATAGAATACAATACAATTTTTACAATCCCCCCCCCCTTTTTTTTTAAACATATTGCATTACTGTATAGAGCAGCCACTAGTGTATTGCCAGCTTTACATACATAGAATGTATGTATTTTTTTTGCACCAAAAAAAGTCCCCAAAAAAATCTTGCAGCGGGTATACATTCTTTAATTAATCATGGATGTCGGACATCTAAGAAGAAGAGGGGTACACGGACATACAATGTGATTTAAAACCAGATGGGGTAAGAGTCAGCCACCCTATGTCTATAGACACTCATTTAAGTGCTTTAATTAGTAAAGGTCTTGATTTAGTAATTTGATGTAAAATTGTAAGAGATGCATTTTGAGGTGGTAAAGCAAAGGCAAGCATTTTGCTCTTTGAATCAGTCCGTACTACAGAGCATTGTTGCAGACAATATTACAGTTTAATCCGTGTAGTATTCATTACTGCTGTTTAGTACATTATAGTGAAATAGTTCACTGTGTAAACTTGACTATTGCCCTCTCTTTTTTAGCCACAGAAAAGGGATGAAGCTCAGGTTCCTAAGGTGTCTCCCCAGAAGGCAGCAGAACCTGTCGTAGATCTGTTAGGCCTTGGTGAGAAACTATTCGATCATTCTCTTTACTGTCTGTCGTGTTTTTCTATTTTAATATAATACTCCTAGGAAAATAAATCGGAATTAACATATTTTGCAAAGTTGTGTGTTTTTTTTAATATATTACCTTGCGAAAGTATTCGGCCCCCTTGAACTTGGCGATCTTTTTCCACATTTCAGGCTTCAAACATAAAGATATAAAACTGTAATTTTTTTGTGAAGAATCAACAAGTGGGACACAATCATGAAGTGGAACACAATTTATTGGATATTTCAAACTTTTTTAACAAAATTATTCAGCCCCCTTAAGTTAATACTTTGTAGCGCCACCTTTTGCTGCGATTACAGCTGTAAGTCGCTTGGGGTATTTCTCTATCAGTTTTGCACATCGAGAGACATTTTTGCCCATTCCTCCTTGCAAAACAGCTGGAGCTCAGTGAGGTTGGATGGAGAGCGTTTGTGAACAGCAGTTTTCAGTTCTTTTCACAGATTCTCGATTGGATTCAGGTCTGAACTTTGACTTGGCCATTCTAACACCCACAGGGAGTGCAGAATTATTAGGCAAGTTGTATTTTTGAGGATTAATTTTATTTTTGAACAACAACCATGTTCTCAATGAACCCAAAAAACTCATTAATATCAAAGCTGAATATTTTTGGAAGTAGTTTTTAGTTTGTTTTTAGTTTTAGCTATTTTAGGGTGATATCTGTGTGTGCAGGTGACTATTACTGTGCATAATTATTAGGCAACTTAACAAAAAACAAATATATACCCATTTCAATTATTTATTTTTACCAGTGAAACCAATATAACATCTCAACATTCACAAATATACATTTCTGACATTCAAAAACAAATCAGTGACCAATATAGCCACCTTTCTTTGCAAGGACACTCATGCAGCCTGCCATCCATGGATTCTGACAGTGTTTTGATCTGTTCACCATCAACATTGCGTGCAGCAGCAACCACAGCCTCCCAGACACTGTTCAGAGAGGTGTACTGTTTTCCCTCCTTGTAAATCTCACATTTGATGATGGAACACAGGTTCTCAATGGGGTTCAGATCAGGTGAACAAGGAGGCCATGTCATTAGTTTTTCTTCTTTTATACCCTTTCTTGCCAGCCACGCTGTGGAGTACTTGGACGCGTGTGATGGAGCATTGTCCTGCATGAAAATCATGTTTTTCTTGAAGGATGCAGACTTCTTCCTGTACCACTGCTTGAAGAAGGTGTCTTCCAGAAACTGGGAGTTGAGCTTGACTCCATCCTCAACCCGAAAAGGCCCCACAAGCTCATCTTTGATGATATTATTAGGTGCGCTGTGATTGGTGCGCTGTGATTGGTGCGCTGTGATTGGTGCGCTGTGATTGGTGCGCTGTGATTGGTGCGCTGTGTGCGCTGTGATCGGTGCGCTGTGATCGGTGCGCTGTGATCGGTGCGCTGTGATCGGTGCGCTGTGATCGGTGCGCTGTGATCGGTGCGCTGTGATCGGTGCGCTGTGATCGGTGCGCTGTGATCGGTGCGCTGTGATCGGTGCGCTGTGATCGGTGCGCTGTGATCGGTGCGCTGTGATCGGTGCGCTGTGATCGGTGCGCTTGGTGCGCTGTGATCGGTGCGCTTGGTGCGCTGTGATCGGTGCGCTTGGTGCGCTGTGATCGGTGCGCTTGGTGCGCTGTGATCGGTGCGCTTGGTGCGCTGTGATCGGTGCGCTTGGTGCGCTGTGATCGGTGCGCTGTGATCGGTGCGCTTGGTGCGCTGTGATCGGTGCGCTTGGTGCGCTGTGATCGGTGCGCTGGGTGCGCTGTGATCGGTGCGCTGTGATTGGTGCGCTGTGATCGGTGCGCTTGGTGCGCTGTGATCGGTGCGCTGTGATTGGTGCGCTGTGATTGGTGCGCTGTGATTGGTGCGCTGTGATCGGTGCGCTGTGATTGGTGCGCTGTGATCGGTGCGCTTGGTGCGCTGTGATCGGTGCGCTCGGTGCGCTGTGATTGGTGCGCTGTGCGCTGTGATTGGTGCGCTGTGATTGGTGCGCTGTGATTGGTGCGCTGTGATTGGTGCGCTGTGATTGGTGCGCTGTGATTGGTGCGCTGTGATTGGTGCGCTGTGATTGGTGCGCTGTGATTGGTGCGCTGTGATTGGTGCGCTGTGATTGGTGCGCTGTGATCGGTGCGCTGTGATCGGTGCGCTGTGATCGGTGCGCTGTGATTGGTGCGCTGTGATCGGTGCGCTTGGTGCGCTGTGATCGGTGCGCTGTGATCGGTGCGCTGTGATCGGTGCGCTGTGATCGGTGCGCTGTGATCGGTGCGCTGTGATCGGTGCGCTGTGATCGGTGCGCTGTGATCGGTGCGCTTGGTGCGCTGTGATCGGTGCGCTGTGATCGGTGCGCTTGGTGCGCTGTGATCGGTGCGCTTGGTGCGCTGTGATCGGTGCGCTTGGTGCGCTGTGATCGGTGCGCTTGGTGCGCTGTGATCGGTGCGCTCGGTGCGCTGTGATCGGTGCGCTGGTGCGCTGTGATCGGTGCGCTGTGATTGGTGCGCTGTGATCGGTGCGCTGGTGCGCTGTGATCGGTGCGCTTGGTGTGATTGGTGCGCTGTGATTGGTGCGCTGTGATTGGTGCGCTGTGATTGGTGCGCTGTGATTGGTGCGCTGTGATTGGTGCGCTGTGATTGGTGCGCTGTGATTGGTGCGCTGTGATTGGTGCGCTGTGATTGGTGCGCTGTGATTGGTGCGCTGTGATTGGTGCGCTGTGATTGGTGCGCTGTGATTGGTGCGCTGTGATTGGTGCGCTGTGATTGGTGCGCTGTGATTGGTGCGCTGTGATTGGTGCGCTGTGATTGGTGCGGTGTGATCGCTGTGATCGGTGCGCTGTGATCGGTGCGCTGTGATCGGTGCGCTGTGATCGGTGCGCTGTGATCGGTGCGCTGTGATCGGTGCGCTGTGATCGGTGCGCTGTGATCGGTGCGCTGTGATCGGTGCGCTGTGATTGGTGCGCTGTGATTGGTGCGCTGTGATTGGTGCGCTGTGATCGGTGCGCTGTGATCGGTGCGCTGTGATCGGTGCTGTGTCGCTGTTCATGCTAGGTAGCTATTTTTTTTATTTTTTTTTTGGTGATTAAAGTAAAAAATATTGATTATTTTTTCAAAAATGTCGCTCTATTTTTGTATATAGCGCAAAAAATAAAAATCGCAGAGGCGATCAAATACCACCAAAAGAAAGCTCTATTTGTGGGAAGAAAAGGACGCAAATTTTGTTTGGGAGCCACGTCGCACGACCGCGCAATTGTCGGTTAAAGCGACGCAGTGCCGAATCGCAAAAAGGGGCCTGGTCTTTTACCTGCATTTTGGTCCGGGTCTTAAGTGGTTAAGTAACCAGACTCTGTACTGTATAGCCCTTTAGCCAAGGCTTGGAGGCATGCTTAAATATTGTGAGACATGTTAGATAACTTTAAAGAAACATGTAATATGCATTTCCCTGGTCACCTGCACCAGTAAAAGTTGCAGTGCAGCTGTTGAGAGGGGGAAAAAATTCACAGGGCAGGCAAGATTCCTAATTGTGTTGAGCTTAAGATATTTGGTGATAAGCTATAGTTTGCTAAAGGTAATTTTTGAAGGTGTGGGTCTTGAAAATCCAATATTGTCTAATTTTACTGAATGGTAATGGTAAATGATCTGCAGAGTTATAATTTTGCATCTGCTTGTAGATACTCCAGTGGCTACAACTGTTACCAATGGGAAGTCAAGTACCAGTTTGGAGAAGGAATTGGACCTTTTTGGGCCTACATCAGGCTCTAAACCCAGCCAGGTAAGCTAGTTTGCTCCTTGACTTTTTTTGTATTGCAAACATCAAGCTAATATCTAAACCAATTGCCGACCCGCCTCTGTCATTATATGGCGGCAGGTCAGATCGTTCCTGTGAATCGCCGTAGCTGTACAGTGGTCCCTTTTAACAGTTGCAGCAGGCACGCGCCACCAAAGGTGCCCGCGGCGGGGGAGTCCGGTGCACTTGGCCGGCGATCGCTCCACAGAGAGCCAGAACGGGAATCTGTCAATGTAAACAAACTGACAGGGTTGACACACTACCCGGTACTCAAGCCAAGAAACTGTTTATTTTTTTCGCAGCTTTCTATGCCAGGAAAGCAATACTGCTAAAATGGAAGGAGGTCCCTCCCCCCTCGGTGCGGCAATGGCGAGCATTGATTAACGCGGCCCTTCCCCTGTACAAACTCACATATCTGGGTCGCAACTGTCCGGGGAAGTTTGGTAAAGTCTGGGCGGCCTGGATGAGGGCTGAGAGTTTGGAGCTGGATTAGTGGGTGGTGTCTCGAGACGACCTGGGTGCCCCTCGCGAACCCTGGGGCTGGATGTAGGGGGAGCCATGTGGGGTCACACTGCGGTAGTAGCCTGAATCACGAACTTCATGAGATCTGATGGTATGGGCCATTGCTAGTAAAAAAATAATAAAAAAAAATAATAAAAGTACCATAAATATATTCCCTATTATGTAGACGCTATAACTCCGTGATCATCAACCCTGTCCTCAGGGCCCACTAATGGGCCAAGTTTACAAGATAACTGAAATACATGACAGGTGATATCACTTGCTGCTCAGTGATTGCAGTATTCTGGTCTGCATCTCCCCAAGGTAATGCATACAATCTGGCCTGTTAGTGGGCCCTGAGGAGAGGAGTTGATGACCACTGTTAAAACTATTTTGCAAGCCGAGGAATATACATTTATTGTGATTTATTTTTTATTTATTTTTGTCCTTTTACTGTTTAGAGTGCAAAAAATTAAAACCTCAGATGTGATCAAATGCTACTAAAAGGAAGCGCTATTTGTGGGGAAAAACAGGACATGAATTTTGTTTGGGTACAGCGTTGCACAACTGCGCAATTGTCGGTTAAAGCAACTTGGTGCCATATCGCAAAAATTGCCTGTTAATAAAGGGGGCAAATCTTCTGGTCCTTCAGTGGTTAATATTGCTTTTCTAGCCAGTCTGGCTTTTAGCCCTGGTTCACACTGGGCTGCGGGAGTGAAATCGCGCGATTTAAGTTGAACTCGCGCGATTTCACTCCCTCTGGCAGTCCCGATTTCGGCGCGATTTAGGAGACATCTGTGCAGGGTTCTGCACAGATGTCAATGTAAATCGCGTCCTGAAATCGCAAAAAGTAGTACAGGAACTACTTTTTGAAATCGGTGCAGCGCCGCAGATGCGGCGTCGCACCGATTAGGACGGTGTCATTGCCGGCAATTGCCGCCGTTTTGAGATGCGATTTCACATGTGAAATCGCATCTCAAATCGAACTAAATCGTACCCAGTGTGAACCTGGGCTTAAAGCGGTTGTAAACTCTTAGGCCCATTTCACACTACCACAATTTCAAAGTCGTGCGATTTTGCACAATTTCAGGGAATGCCTGTGTAACTCGCATCAAAGTCGGACCCAAGTACTACAGGGACTACTTTGAAGTCTGTGCGACTTGAAGACGCACAGATATGAATGGTAATTTTGTGAAAATAGTGCAGCGCTGCGTATCTATAAATCTTATATAAACAAATAATTATACATTCCATGAAACAATTTATGAAAAAAGTTTTTTTCATTAATTGTTTTATGGAATGTATAATTTGTTTATATAAGATTTATAGATACGCAGCGCTGCACTATTTTCACAAAATTAATATTGCAATATGTGTGGTGTAACACTATAAGTGTTCAGCAGCTGTGTAGGGGTATATTTGAAAAAAAAAATTCTCACAAGATATGAATGGTACTCATTGGAAATCGTGGGGTATGACAGGTCATGCGACATTGCAGGACATTTTGCACAAGTGTGAAAGGGGCCTTACATATACCCAGTGAATGATGAGCTCAGGCGTGTTTGCAACCCGCACGTGCAGAGCCCACCAGGAAGTCGACACTGCACAGCGCTAATCACAGGCAGTGAGACATTTTCCTGATCCTCAACTGCAGAGATCGAGAAATGTCTCACTACCTGTGATTAGCGCTGTGCAGAGCTGACTTCCTGATGGTCTCTGCACATGCGGGTTGCGAACACTCCCGAGCTCATCCTCTACCATTGAAGTGACTGGCCTCAAATGATATAGATTACACAAATCCTACAATAGTTGTACCTGTCTGTCTGCAGCCCTTTCCTCTCTACATCTGTTTTTAAAGTGCTGAATTTTAAAGCTTGTCTGAGATTTAAGAAAAAGGGTGTTGAGAGCTGAAGTCACACTCTTCACAGTAAGAACTGTGAAAATGTGGACTCCCTCCAAAGGTGCGTTAAAAACTTTTTCCTTTCCTACATGTACATATGTAATCTATACAATATAATTGGATGCTAGTAAAGTTGATCCAGGGAATATCCGATTGCCTCTCGGGACCAGGAAGGATTTTTCCCCTGCTGTAGTAAATTAGATCATGCATTGGGTGGGGTTTTTCACCTTCCTCTGGATCAACTGTGGGTATAGGCTTGTGTATATGGGATTGTATGGGTTTATTGGTTGAACTAGATGGTCTTTTCAATCTGACTATGTACTCTGATAGCTGACTAGAGGGGAGGACCACGCTTTCCAACTTACAGAAACAGAGCTGAAGCTGTCAATCAGCTGGAGGTCCCTCCCCTGTCACCATTCTTCTCTTGGTGTCAGAAATGACATGCAGATAACAGAGGAAAGAAGCAGCAGACAAAAGTGACAGGTAGAGCCCTTGATTGAGGCAAGTGCACACTATAGAGGGATATGCTTAAGGGCTCTTTCACACGTCCGTTCAGTTTTTTGGATCAGTTTTTTCCCCCTTCAGTTGATCAGTTTTTTCATCAGTTTTTCGTCAGTTTTCCGTCCGTTTACATCCGTTTCCGTTCCGTTTTTCATCAGTTTTTCATCAGTTTTTTTCATCCGTTTTTTTTTTTTAGAACTTTTTTTTTTTTTACATATTGATGAAAAACTGGTGTTAGCGGATCGGATGGTAAACGGAACATCTGCTAACATCCGTTTTTCGTCCGTTCCGTTTTTTTGACGGAAGAAAAATGGGGTTTTCTTCTGTCCAAAAAAACGGAGCTTACCGCAGACGGATGTTAGCGGATGCTCATCCGCTAACGGACGCTAATCCATAGGGAAGCATTGAGGTCCGTTAACGGACGTCCAAAAAACGGACGAACTGAACGGACGTGTGAAAGGGCCCTTAATCATATTTTTTTTTTCTCCTTACCTACTGGAGGCAGATTTACTCTCCTAATTATGAAAAACTTCTGCTAACTACAGGGCATCACCTCTATTCTTCTGTTTTACTATTTTCACAAAGTCTTTCTTTTGTAAAAATCCCTGATTATAGTTTAATGGCCATAAAAGTATACCTATTTAGTGTCCCTGTGATTTATGCAAGTGCCCTACGATTAGTATGCAGGCCAGGAACCAAATTAGCAGCTTGAGGGTTTTCAATAAAAATATTCGGTCTCATGTCACATTCCCTTTAACCACTTGACTACAGGGCACTTTCACCCCTTCCTACCCAGGCCAGCTTTCAGCACTGTCACACTTTGGCAGTCACACTGTACACAAATTTATTTTTATAATTTTTTCTTTTCCCCACAAATAGAGCCATCAGCTCTTTATCGAGATCGGGGACGTGCTGTGACGGGGACTCGCAACAAAGTGTCCAGCACTGGCCTCCTGACTTTAAAAACTGTACTAAGGACAAAGATAAATGATGATTTGCAAAGAGAGGAGTAACTTACAGAAATTAACCTCGATTTAATTTACTGGAGTCAGATCAATGGATGACTGGTGGCTGTGGGTTAACACAACTAAGCCAATTTTAATAGGCTTCTGAAAAAGCTAGATGCCCGACTGTCTCACATCAGTATGTTTCACATTCCTGAAACGGACATTCTGTAAAAGAGTGCCAGAGCTACTTATCTGTTATACTTGTTCCATGTTGGAGATTTAGACACCACTACAGTCAAAGCATCAGAATAGGGAGGAAACGAGAATGACAGACTGTGCTAAAGGAACATGTATTATGGAGGGGAAAAAAAAAAAGTAAGACAGGTGCCAGGGAAGAGTAAAAAAAAAAGTATCTTTTTAAGTTTTTTTTTTTTTTTTTTTTTTTTTAACTCTCTGATATTATCACCTTTCTACCTTGGGCAGCCTGTAAACATTGGCACTGTGAAGCTCGTCAGTCTGACTTCATCTCTAGCTGAGCCAAGACATGCAATCGGGCCTTACACACATTGTAATTACAGAAAGTGACACATTTTTGGAGAGGGAGAGAGTTTCCAATAATAAAGGGACTGCTCTGGGCTTTAACAAAATGGCAACTTCCAGCAAGAAGAAACAGTTGACATGCTGGAGCCAATTTTGCTATCTCAATTATTATTAATGTATGTTCCTTTCATTTTTATCATATGGATTTGAGCAAAGTTCCACTTTAACCACTAGCCGACCAGCCCTTGTCGTTCTACGGCGGCAGGTCGGCTCTCCTGGGCGAGAGCCCGTCATACTACGTCGGCTCTTCTGCGGCCACTAGGGGGCGCGCACGCCGCCGGCGGCCCGCGAGTGCGCCCCCCGCTCGCCCCCGAGTCCCGCGATTGCTCGTTACAGAGCGGGGAACGAGAGCTATGTGTGTAAACACATAGCTCTCGTTCCTGTCAGCGGGGGAAACGCTGATTTTCTGTTCATACAATGTATGAACAGAAGATCAGTGATTTCCCCTAGTGAGGTCACCCCCCCCCATACAGTTGGAACACACCCAGGAACACACTTAACCCCTTCCCTGCCCCCTAGTGTTAACCCCTTCACTGCCAATGGCATTTTTATAGTAATACAATGCATTTTTATAGCATTGATCGCTAAAAAAATGCCAATGGTCCCAAAAATGTGTCTGAAGTGTCCGCCATAAGGTCGCAGTACTGAAAAAAAAAACGCTGATCGCCGCCATTACTAGTAAAAAAAATAAAAATAATAAAAATGCCATAAAACTACCCCCCATTTTGTAAACGCTATAACTTTTGCGCAAACCAATCAATAAATGCTAATTGCGATTTTTTTTTTTTTTTACGAAAAATATGTAAAAGAATACGTATCGGCATAAACTGAGGAAAAAAACTTTTTTTTATATATTTTTGGGGGATATTTATGTAAGAAAAAAGTAAAAAATATTGAATTTTTTTCAAAATAGTCGCTCTATTTTTGTTTATAGCGCAAAAAATAAAAACCGCGGAGATGATCAAATACCACCAAAAGAAAGCTCTATTTGTGGGAAAAAAGGACGTCCATTTTGTTTGGGAGCCACATCGCACGACCGCGCAATTGTCAGTTAAAGCGACGCAGTGCCGAATCACAAAAAGTGCTCTGGTCTTTGGACAGCAATATGGTCCGGGGCTAAAGTGGTTAAGGTGCCTGTGCACCTGTGGATTTTCTGTACGGCCACTTCTGTTGTGTGTTTTTTAATCCATTACTTTTAATCCTCCTTTTAAATTAATTGTTGCAGCTATAACCTAATGTGGAGGTATTTTTTGGCACATCCATTTCAACACATTTTGATGTGCAATAATGACCTGTTCTATGAATGTAGTCCTGTCTACTGTAGGAGGTACACGGTACTCCCTTTAGCTCTGGGTGCCAATTTAAACACTTTGCTTTATTACAAACAAGATTACTACAGCTCCAGTAGCACTGATGTTGACTACCTTTCAGGGGATCCCCTCACCTTTTAAGGCAATCCAGTGAAACACTGTACACAGGGTTTGATTTGGTGGTTCTGGACCTTATTCTCTCCACCATGGTGTCTCCATTTATCTCCTTAGGGACTCCCCTATTCCTCCTCTGTCAACCAGTTGTGTTGCAAATCCTCGATTTCCAAGCCAACCAAGTCTTCCCCGCAATGAACATGCGCCCCCCACTTATGCAAATTGATATCTTTTGGCCTTTTTAGCAATCTGGACACAGGACATTTCCAAACTTTAGCCTGGCTTGTGGTTTCCCAGTGATGCAGGCTGAAATTTCCCTCCCTGTCTTACTCCCCTGCTTTTGTGTCGCCAAACCTTTCCACCTCTCCAGTGAGATTGTGGCCTTCCAGACTGCTCTGCAGAAATGTTACTCTTTGTCAGTGATTGCCTCGGAACAATTTCAAGGCTTTTATACAAACCTGCCCGGAGGGGATTTTTTGCCCTATCCTAGACTTCAAAGCTCTGAACATCTTCTTGTGGGTTTAAAATTTCTGAATGGAATCGGCCCAGTGTGTAATTGCATCTCTGCAACATGGGGGAATTTCTAACATCGATCGAGGATGTGTATTTAGGTGCCTCCATTGTTTTTCCCCCACGGTGATTCCTGTGGTCTGCAGTGAACAAGCAGTGCTTCCACGTTGTGTCTTTTTTTCCTTTTGACATGTCCATGGCTCCCTGGGTCTTCACCAAGGTGCTTGAACTGGTCCTCATGCTGCTGCACACTCAGGAATTCCACATTGGATCTCTGAATGATCAGTTTAAAGGAACAGTCTGCCCAAGTCCTGGTGATGGCTGTTGCAAACACTTCAGAGCTTCTGGTGGTTCTTCAAAATACAGAAGTCTGTGTTAGGTCTGTCTCTCCCCTATAACTACCCTAGCCTGGTATTCGACATGTTCATATCCAGACCCCATTGGTCTGATTCTGCATGAGAATACTGAGCCTTATAGTGATATTTGCCCAATTTCACTCAAGCTCAATGTGCTGCCTGCATGGGACAGGCTCCCTCAGCTCCAAAGCAGCTTGTATAGTTCTAACCTGGTGGCTGATCAGCTCTGTGCTGGAATCAGGGTAAGTCCTTTCCCCCAATAACCTCAATGACTTTCACGATGGCTGCCAGTCTGATGGGCTGGAAAACAGTTCTAGGGATTAATTGACGAGGGAGTGCAGACTTGCCATCAATATTTTCGAGCTAGGGTCATTCAACTATCCATGCTACGGTGGACCAAACGGCTTTAGTTACTACCAACAAGGGTTCATTTGCCCAATGCCATGGCCATGGCTTTAAATTAATCATCGCAAAACAGCGCCAGAAGCCATGTGGCCCTTTGAAAAGCTGACCTAATTCTGGCTTGGGCTGAAAGGCATGTTCCAGCCCTATCCACAGTTCACATTCCCAAAGTATACAATTGTCAGGCAAACTTGCAAAGTCGTTAGCACCTGGATGTTAGGAATTGGTCTATTTACCCAGGATTTATGTTACCTTCAGGAGACTCCAGACAAAAATCTGTCGGCATCCCACTTCAATAACAGGGTGGACAGGTTTGTGACCAGGATAAGGGATTTAAAGGACTTCATGGTGGATGCACTGGTGGTCCCATGGGATCAGTTCTGACTGATATACACCTTTCCTGTGTTGGATTATTAACTGCTCTGCAAACAGAGGGCATCTGGTGTTCTTGGGGGACCAAACTGGCACAGAAGCACTTGATGCCTGGACATTCTCCAACTCCTGGGAGACGACACTTTGTGGGCACTTCCCAACTGACTCCACCAACTGTTGCAGGGCCAGTCTACCGTCCTGCTTCACACTGGCTTTTTTGATATCTTGGCTGTTGAAACCCATATCTCGAAAGACTGGGATCTCTTGGATATTATTATTTCTATGCTACCTAACCCCTAGTCTCCAAATGTATTTTTATAAAGGTCCTGGTATTATGTGGATTAAAGCAGTAGTAAACTGCGTTTAAAAAAAAAAAAAAAAAAAAAAGCCCCCCTCCCTTTCTTGCATACTAGCACATTATGACAGTCTTGCCTACGAAACAGAACCCCCCCCCATCAGCAGCACCCTGTCACTGACACGGAATCCATCTCCACCTGGTCTTCCTTCCGGGTTCATGGCCTTCGAACGTTTGAATGGCCGAGCTGCGATAGCTGTGCCCCGGGAGAGAAGCTATCTCGATGGACGGCATGCCGTCCATTGAGAGTGCCGTGTGCATTTGCTAGGGAGGTCACTGGCTGCTTCAAATGTAAATGTCTCCTAAACCGTGCATGTTTAGGAGATGATTATTTACTAACTGAGTTTACACCCACTTTAACACTTGCTCACAGCTACTGTTGTAGCCATGAGCTTGATACTGATTTTTATTCAGCTAGTGATTGTCTTTCAAGTAAAAGCGATAGTCACTTTCTCTGAACTCTGAAGGCACCAAACTTTGTAAATTCTTAGATTTTCCTGTTCCTCCATGGAGCCTGGTACTGTGATAAAAGGCCTCGGCAATGAGGGTGGGAGGAGCTTGGTGAACATCCATTTGCTATTCTCCTCTGTGACTAATGAGCCCAAAAGTGTGGATTTTGTCAGTCTTACCCTGACTATTATAGCTGGGTAAGCAGCATAACAAGCATAATCTTTGTTTGATTTTGTGAGGTATCTCTGCAAACGTCAGTGAGAGTGGTATTTCTCTGGCTATAAGTCATAGTTAACTCTAAGCTGAAAACATGTAAGGGTATATATATATACACAATTTTTGCAAAAAATATTTTTTTTCACATTGAGCTATTGGCGCGGAAATTCCTGTTTTCATTTTTTAAAGAGTTGCCTGTGGTAAATTTTGAGTACTATAATTTTTTTTGCAGTTTCACAGCAAGCACAAGTTTTTAAGGCTTGACATGTTTGGTATCTATTTACTCGATGCAACCACATCTTTTTATATTTGAACAAAATATGGATATTAGCTTGTGTATTTGCACTAAAATTCATTTTTAATTTCCTGAAAATATGTGTTTTTATAGTTGTGCCACCATTTTATTCTACAGAGCCACTGCTTTTGGTGTAAATTCAAGTATATGTTTAAAATTGCAGGTTGGCTGGTACAGTTGGCTCTGATTTCTAAATGTAAGTGGTTGTAAACCCTTACATTTACCTAGTGAAGTGACCGGCCTCAGATGCTACACAGGGATGAAACAAAACTACCTTCATAATTTGTTACTATGTGTCTGCAGCCCCTCCATCTATTCAAAGTGCTGAATTTTAACGCTTGTCTGAGAGTTAAATGGGGACTGAGAGAGCTGAAAGTGAGGAGAGCTGATTGGAGGGAACAGACCTGAGGCTGTTAATCTGCCAGAGATCCCTCCCTGTCGCCCTCTTTTTTTTCTTGGTGTCAAGAAAACTTGTCAGAAGTGACTAATGACGATCGCAGAGTAACAAAGCAGACAGAAATTACACTTTTATTGCTCTGGATTGAGACAAGTACACACTATAGAGGGATATGCTTTCCTTATTTATTTATTTTTTATATATTTTTATTGAAGATTTTTCAAATGAACAGTTGCAAATACATAAATGAAGTGCAACAAACAGTGTAGATTACAAAGGGTGCTCACCGACATGGTGCACAAATTCCGAGTATGAGAGTTAAATATAAACATTTTGAGCGATAAATTGTTTCCGTAGCAAAATGCATGTATACCAACAAAATAGAAAACTGGATGGGGGGGGCGGTAAAGAGGAGAGGGTGGGTGAAGGGGGATTGAGAGCATCATTGGTAGGCCTGTAAATCATACGGTAAAGGGATATGCTTTCTTCATATGTCATGTTTGAGATTTACAACCAATTTTAAAGTGGGACTTTTATTTATTTTTTTATTTATTTTTTTATTAAGTACACAAGTACAGCACATGAAGTACAACCAACAGCCATTACTATAATGCAACGGCACCAGCAGTTCGTGTGACGCCCATTGAATATATTGTTTCTCATACAAGGAATCCCACAAATTTCCCAAGCATATCCACTCCCCAGACATGCTCACAAACTGTTTTGGGTTGTACACAGAACTGCACATGGCCTGCTCAGTTGGGATATTTTGGTGTCGGGATGGCAGGCTGACCAATCAGGATAGTTCAAGATACCAAAGCCATAGGGCGGCCAAGCATAGATGTCAGCAGCCATAGCGCTTGCACTAAATGCATAGCTGAAACCAGGGCAGGTTTAGTTCCCGGCCAGTGGGATCTAAAAATGTACATGTGATGGATAGCTGTAAACACATTTTTACGTCCCTTCTATACATTGGCCTAACCCACTTGCAGATGAGCGAGATCTGTGTGGTTCAGCAGCCATAGTTCTACGTGTTCAGTATGCTTATGTTTTGCATAGAATCACTTTGACCATGGTGCTGATCTTTGCTTTTTCTTCTCCATGTAGGCTGTCGGCTCCATGCCTTTACCTGGAAGTTCTGGATCTGTTCCTGAGAATCTCAACCTCTTTCCAGAGGCAAGTGGAAAGCCAGCAGAAGGTACCAAGAAGCAGCTTTCCAAGGATTCTATCCTGTCCTTATATGGCCCTCAAACTTCTCAGATTCCAGCTCAAGGTATGAACCAACAAAAAGAATATATGGCAAATAACCCTTCATTGTATAAAGTGACTTGTTAATTTTATCTACACGTATCTGTATTTTCAAATTGTCAGACCATGTTATTTACTGTCATGAGCTTTACTTGCCTTCTCTTCTTTTGTTTCATCAGGAGGCCTCTTCATGGCACCTGCACAAATGGCATACCCGAGTGCTTACACTGGATTTCCAGCCGTTCCATCTTCAGGGGGTGTTATGGGTGGTATGATGGCCTCGCCACTGGGTATTATGACTCAGCCAGCTCTCCCAGGCATGGTTGCTCCTATGGCTGTTCCAGCTGGATATGTGGGTGGAATGCAGGCAGCAGTCATGGGAGTTCCGAATGGAATGATGGCACAGCATGCAGGTTGTGTGACTGGCATCAGTGCTGTGGCACAGCCAATGTATGGTATGCAACCAGGACAGCAGCTCCAGTGGAATGTCACTCAGGTAAACTTTGGTAAATTATATTGGTTTTTACTGTGTAGAAAAATACATAGGACAACATGTCAAAGGACTATATCTCGGGTCACTTTTGCTGCTATCTGTGTCCAAGAGTTGGCCTAAGTTAGATGAAATCTTTGAGGTGGGATACAGGCGGCAGTAAAAACCTGATTAAGCAGAGCACATCCAAGTTCCTGTGCCATCTGTAAACTGCTCTACAGTAGCCCCAAAACAGTTGTTTAAAGGGTAGAGTTATGCCCTATGTATATAAAACGTATTTTTAAAATGTACAAGAATATGTGAGATGGTCTCAACTTGTATAGGAAAACCACTAGATGCATACATGGTAATTGCTAAGCCAGTGCATTTGCCTAGCCTAGAATTTGTACTATAATTCCAGGAGAACCAGAATATGGGTCTCTTTCACTGTTCCACTCCCTCTTGCTCAGCAATCAGGGCATTAAAATATCCAGGAAAGTTTCAGACTATAGGTTACTATACAGCTTAGAAATATTGTCATGGATTCCCAAGGCAATTCTATACTTGTGCTCTTGTGTGTATATTTTCCAGTTAGCTGGCTAGTATCCTCAACAATGTTTTGAAGGCAACTCAATGTTTCTGACCATGTTTCATGCAGCACTCAAAATATGGGTGTAATAAGAAGTATTATCCGAGTTCCCCCTACTGAAGCCAGTACCGCTGTGAGTGATTACACCTTTACAGCAGCGTCATTCATTCACAAGAAGTTTTGAATGAAAAAGCTACAAGTTCTCTCTGCCACATGGACATCTCGTTCTAAATGTAACACAAGTGGGATGATGTCACAGCACTTGGCATCTTTTGACACTTCCTGCAGCCCTGTAACCGAAGGTTCTTACTTCTGTGAAGGTTCTTACCTCTGTTTGTACTAGCGGCTGCAGAAAGATTCAGCAGGAGCTGTTACAATGAACCTGTAATCCACTGAACATGAGTGCAATGCTTTTCAGGTTCCTATGCAAAAGTGTATAAATGCACATTTTTCTTTAAGGAAAAATAAATAAATATAAATATGGGTGCTTTTTATATATATATATATACAGAGCTTTTTTTCTCAGAAAATAGGTACAGGAACTCAACCACGACCCGTTCAGATTTCACAAACAGTAGAAGGGTCTTAAAGGGGCATTAAATACCAGAATTGCATTACATACAGTGTGCAGAGTTCAGGGGGTTACAAAGCAGTCACTTGTAAACACAGAAACCAGACTTCTGTGTTCACAAGTGATTGTGGTGAGCAGGCACCAAAGGGTCTGAGCCAAAGGTGGTGGAACTGAGTTCCACCAAGTTCCCCCAGAAAAAAAGCCCTGTATATATATATATATATATATATATATATATATATATATATATATATATATATATATATATATATATATATATATATATATATATATATATATAATGTGTGTGTATATGTATGTATGTAGAGAAGAGTGCACAAAAAGGGGGGGCCACAGTCAGATAGGTAGTGCACTTCCCGGCGTCAAGGACAAAGATTACTTAATCAGAGGAATAGATAAATTAATTAAAATAATATATATTTAAAATCTCAGAATTAAATTAAATATTAATCCCACTGAGAGCAATTAAGCAATATATATATATGAGCAGCTGTTTAAAAATAAAAGAAATAAATTCATCTATTCAAGGTATAAAACAAAGTATCAAAAAAATATAGCCAAAACAGTTTTCTGGTTAAAAATGATAAAACAGCGCATAACATAAAAAGTCCAATATAGATAAAGATGTTGGAAGAAAGTCCATAGATCAGTGTATTTAGGCAAAGTTCAAAGTGACTTGAGGAAAGCTTCATGGAATAGTAGCACACCCTCCACCGGTTTCCAATCTCCACCAAACGTGAGGCACACTTCCCCGCAGGGGTTCAAACTCACCAGAAACTCAAAGAAACAGGCCTTAAGTATAAAACGTCCTGATCAAACCTCCAACATCATTCCAGAAGCAGCAAGGGTTAATGAGTCAAACTCCAATATATGGATCATAGAAAAAAGCACCAAAATAGTGTAATATTGCTTTTAATAAAAGACACTCCCGTATAACAACACCCCGCTTCCTATCTACGTACATAAAAAACACTGGAAAATGAATAATGAACATAAAGAGTGTAATTCACTGCTCTCCTCCGCACACAGGGGGTCGCGCTTGTGCCACAATGCACGCTGCTAAAGACTCCTGTCTTGGTAGCGATGACCAAGACAGGAGTCTTTAGCAGCGTGCATTGTGGCACAAGCGCGACCCCCTGTGTGCGGAGGAGAGCAGTGAATTACACTCTTTATGTTCATTATTCATTTTCCAGTGTTTTTTATGTACGTAGATAGGAAGCGGGGTGTTGTTATACGGGAGTGTCTTTTATTAAAAGCAATATTACACTATTTTGGTGCTTTTTGCTTTTTTCTATGATCCATATATTGGAGTTTGACTCATTAACCCTTGCTGCTTCTGGAATGATGTTGGAGGTTTGATCAGGACGTTTTATACTTAAGGCCTGTTTCTTTGAGTTTCTGGTGAGTTTGAACCCCTGCGGGGAAGTGTGCCTCACGTTTGGTGGAGATTGGAAACCGGTGGAGGGTGTGCTACTATTCCATGAAGCTTTCCTCAAGTCACTTTGAACTTTGCCTAAATACACTGATCTATGGACTTTCTTCCAACATCTTTATCTATATTGGACTTTTTATGTTATGCGCTGTTTTATCATTTTTAACCAGAAAACTGTTTTGGCTATATTTTTTTGATACTTTGTTTTATATATATATTTCTATATATATTATATATATATATATATATATATATATATATATATATATATATATATATATATATATATATATTTCTATATATATTAATATATATATATATATATATATATATATATATATATATATATATATATATATATATATATATATATATATATATATATATATATATATATATATATATATATATTCTATATTTATTATTATTATTATGTGTGTGTGTGTGTGTTTGCCATGAGGTGGGCTTGACTTTTAGGATAATTGTGATTCCCCAACCATTTACTGTAATTTTTGTCCAGTGTCTGCTCCAAAACATGATTGCTTAGATGGCCTTGCAAATGGAGAGATATCTAAGGCTCCTTATACACGGAGCGGTCCGTTTTTCGGTCCGCTCCGTGTGTCCGTCAGCTCAGCGGGGGGTCTCCGCTGAGCTGTCGGACGGACAGGGCGGTCCCCGCACACTGTGCAGGGACCGCCCCGTCTCTCCTCCGCTCTCCCCTATGGGGAGTCGGATGGAAACGGACCGTCTGTCCGTTTGCATCCGATCCGTTTGGCCGGACGGAAAAAAAATAGGACATTCTTCCGTCCGCAAAAACGGATGCGGATCAAGCGGACGTTAGCGGATGCATCATCCGCTAACGGATCCGCTCCCATAGGGAAGCATTACAAGTCCGTTAACGGACTTGTAATTAGCGGACCGTTCGTCCGCTAGTGTGAAAGGGCCCTAAGGGTGGTGTGTATGTGACAACAGCAGTGGTATTGATACTTCAAATACTGTGAAAGGGGAAAAAAAACATGGGGACTAGCCCACAGGATAAGACGCTGTGTTTTACCATGCAGGTTGGTGTGAAGGAGCCCTAAAGAGCAGGAAGTTGTTGGGGCCTTGGCACAGACCCAGCAATATAGTAAAGTTTAAAAATGTCACCCCCAAAGCAGTCTGCCATTTTAGTAAAGCTGGGTTTTGTGCATCGTAAGATTATGAGCATTCATAATGAGGATACTTTTTTGGTAGGTAATACTGTCATGTTATATCTGTTTGTTTGAATAGTGTAGTATTGCAGATGCCCTAATAGGCACACGGGTTGATTTACTACGTAAAATCTGGCACAGCTGTGCATTGCAGCCAATCGGCTTTTTTAAATTAAGCTTGTTCAATTGGGCTTTGACAATGGAAGCCGATGATTAAAATGGTGCAAAACATATTAGGAATATCTTGTGATTGTGCAATGCTAATTTTGCAGCACCAATCATTTGCAGGTTAAAAAGTTTTTTTTATTTATTTTTAATGAACAGTATTTGTAAACAATTGGAATAAGTGGACTGCTTTGTATGTAAATGTTTAATGGAAGTATTCACATTTAATGTAAATCTGTTCTTCATGTTTAAGGTGTCTCAACAGATGGCAGGAATGACGTTTTTTGGTGTAGGAGGCATGGCAGGATACGGACAGCCTACAACTAACCAGGGACCCAACCAAACCCTCAGCTCTCCAATGTGGAAATGAAACTGGGGCTGAATCGTACCCCTGTGAACTTCTACACTTTTCCTGCAGTCCTGAAGATTCCTCCACTCATTTACCTTAGTTCCTTCACTACTTATTTTTTTTGTCCACATAATCTAACAGGGATACAGACGACAATTCCCCATACTCTTGCCAGTATACTGCAGTGTTCATAAAGATGGGCCACATACATTCCCAGAAGCTGAGCCACTTACTTTTTAAGGGCACCTTAAAGGATGAGGACTGAATATGTTCAAATGTCCGTAAGCTTGCAGGTGTTTTCCAGCATGCATCAGGCATGTGTGCTGCTACCAGCTGAATCCAAATATTGGCAGTCAAGAGACCAGTATTACAGTTCTACACCAGCAAGCCCTTTGGATCTCTCATTCCTCTGCACCATAACTAGAATTTGACATGACTGTTCTCTAAATCCCTGGAGTAAAGGCTAGAATTAATATCATCGCTGCTTAGTATAGAGCTGAGTGGTGTGGAAGTGGAGAATTCTGCCAATACATTGACAAACAAAATGAATGCTTGCTTTATTTTTTATTTTCACAACTGTACTTGGTCAATCCATAAAGGTAGAGTAAACTGAAAGTGGCATGTTATAGTTCAGTGCCCCTTTGTAGTAATTTTATTCTTGTTCCCATGTTCAGTGTACTTTAAAAGGAGGAATAAATATAATTGGAAACCAGGGCTATTATACCAGCCTACTTTCTGTTCTCTCTGCTTTTATGGAATATTCCAACATTGTAGTTTCCTTTTTGCCAACTTTTAAAGAATACCAATGTGGCATTGACATCAGCAAACCTGCCTGGAGGAAAGTGGAAGCTGATTGGTCATTCATGTTTCCTATTTTTTTATTTCTATAGAATTTCTCTCCCCCCCCAAGTGTCTTACTCTCCCTAAAATAGAATAACTATTCTGCTGCTGAGTGCAATGAAAGTGACCTGTGTGTTTCTGTGTAGAAGAAATTATTTCCCTCTCTGTGTTTTTTAAGTGCAATGTACCTTAAAGAGAGATTTAACTTATTGCAGGGAAAGAACAGAAGGTTTAGAATAAAGGCTCCGTACCAGAATAAAAATATATATTTAGCTTGTATCTGTAGACAAACTAGACTGCTGCGCTTTCATTGGTGCATTGCCCATATATTTCAGTTTATACAGGAAATTGCCATGCAAATAGAATTTGGCAAGCATCTTGTGCTCTGTGTTTTTAAAATATCTAAAAGTTACTAGTTATTTTATATGTTGTATATAAACTGTTACTTATTTAATGGAATTTTAACTTTGGAGTGTGGCCCCAAACAGATTGCTCATTTAGCCATAGTAAAACATCCTTCATGCCATCCCTTTTTTTTAAAGGGTTAAACAAATGAGAGGAGAGTTAGGCAAGACAGATATAATCAGTTTTTTAAATGTTTCAGGCTGAAGAAGGAAATCTGTATTTTGCTTGTTCTGTGTCACTCCCTTAAACCTTGGGAATTGTCTATTAGAAATTTTTGTCTTGGTAAGTAATTTTTAGGGTGTTTTTAATGCATCTGGATACTTTTTTGCATCTGGATGGTCTTCGTTTTTTTGAACCACTAAGATGGTAGAAGTATCTACTATATTTTACATATCTCTGTAGCCAGGCTACCTAGTGAGCCACTGACCTAGAATATGCATGCAACCTGTGAAGTCCCAAAGTGTTAACGTCTATCACTGTGTAAGTGACTCATTAGGTAGTAAAGCCAGGTGCACCTAGAGCATATACACTTCAAAAGTCACCAATGTCCACTTCCACATATATATCCTGACAGCTTTGCTTAAAGTGATCCTGTTGAGGCTTAAAACATTGTTGAAGTTGCAAAGGAAACTGTTGTGTCTTCAGGTACCTGTAGTATTCTTTATTCTATCTTTGTTCCTGTGGGCCCCTCTCTTTATTTCTGCCCGAAGATGAGATTTAATTCTAGCCAACATCTGTCAAATATCAAAGTGTAGGGAATTTTGAGTTGAATACACCAAAAGGTCCGCCTGTCAGTTTTGTCGGCGGAGCTGAATGGCCACTCCATGCAATCCTATGGAGCGTCGGATGTCAGCGGAGACATGTCCGCTGAAATCCGATCCACCAAAATCAGGCGTCCATATCGGATTGAATGAGATCTGATGAAAACGTCCGTCTTCATCAGATCTCTCCATAGGAGACAGCGGTGCTGCACAAGCGCCTCCCCACTCAGTGAGCAGAGAGGGACCTGTCATCCGCCGGCTTAGCAGAGAGATCTCCCGCTGAGCTTTCGGACTTCGTAGCAACGGAGTCCACCTCGTGTGAAAGAGGCCTTAAAGTGGTTGTTACGTTTTTGTTTGTTTTTTCCTAAAATTAAAAAAAATATGTATTTACCTGCGCTGTGCAATGGTATTGAACAAAGCAGCCCCCACACCTCTTCTGCGTCTGCTGCTTCCTATGGTGGCATATGCGGTGCTGGCTTTCAAGCCAGACTGTGCCCATTAAAACGCAATACGGCTCAGCCCTGCTCTCCCCCCCCCCCCATTCTCTCCTCACTGGATTTGGCTGAAAGAAGCAGGAGCCAATGGGTGCGTCATTCATTCACAGTGTTTGGTCAATGGGAAAACTACAATTCCTGACAGCCTGATCGGTGGTTATCGGCTTGTAGTTCTCAATGAACTACCAGGGCACTGTTGATCGCTCTAGGTAGTTCATTTATCTTCCTGTCGGAGTGTAAGTGCCTGCCAGACAGTCTGCAGGAACGTGGCTGCAATGCTTTACAGGTCCCTAACAAAGGAAAAATAGATGCATATTTTTTTAACCTGCAAAAAATGTTTTGTTTTTTTTTTGTTTTTTGTAAAAGTGAACTTCACAGAGATTGATTTAAGGACTAACGCAGGTACTTGTGGACACTACAGGGTCCCTACTCTTTAGTACCGTTATCACCCTAGAGATTATTAGACTAGGTCAGGTTTACTTTTAAAGCTGCAATCCATTTGGCATTCAGTAGAACCATGTCTCCTATCTCTGTGCTGCAGTAATTGGATGTTTAATGCTGTGCACGTGTTGTTGGTGAGTTAAGGAATGTTCCTTCTGCCCTTTGTCAAGCCTTGGGACAATAAGCATTTGAAGCTGGCTGTCAAAAGAAACAAACTTCTCATAAAGAATATTTGCTTATGCAATAACAATGTATTCAGGAAAAAACAGGTTTGATTGTGAACATTTACTGTAATGCAGAAAACCTCAAGCACATGCTTAATGTTCAAATTTGGATTTATATGTTTTAGGGGATGTTGTCCCTTTTTAAGGATGTACAGCTAAGCTTGGTATTGGCAATTTAAAACTAGCCGTGTTTGTTTTCAACTAGGTTGCATACTTTAACTTTTTTTGCAAATTTAAATTAACTAAAGTTAATACCGTACTTGCTTGGAAATCAGATTTAGGAGTCGGTTTCATTTTCAGACAATTGTTATCTAGTACTTGGTACATATATGTTCATACTTCTTTGCTCTGCTCTTTTTTTACATTGGCACTCATTTTATCTTTGTGTCTTTGAGGAGAACTGCATGTGTTTGTCGCCATTGGCAAGCAATCAGAATTATTCTCTCATACTGCACTGAGTTCAGAAGAAGAATGTTAAGAAGAATGTAAATGGTTACACTTGCTGCACCTCTACACCTTAATCAGTGAGAACCTTCCTGAAAGGTTGTATTTCCATGCTTTCTTCTTGTATATTTGTGTGAAGTTAGTGATGGACTCTATTCACCCTCAAGTCCACTATTCATCAGTTGTATTTAGTGGCACTGTGAACATCCCCACAACTCGCTTCAAACATCAAGGCATTCTGCAATCAACAAAAAAAAGTACCAATCGTTAATAAGAAAACGGATGACCAACAAAATCTGTAATTTTTTTAAATTTACAATTCAACAGAAAAAATATGCCTGGGAGCAGTCATGCTGAATGATGTGCACCAATTCGGCACAGCATGGCTGAGCATTCCACCCCAGTGTTTCCATTCAGCTTTATACAGGTTTGTAGAAATAGAACTATGTAAATTAATAAACTATGTAAACTAGCACTATGGGCAGACTATGGACATTTTACATATTCCTAACAAGCCCCAAATAAACTTTAACTGATTCCTTCACTGACTTCTGTAGATGTAGCCTCTGTGGATTAATCTCAATTTGCAGCAGAAGGCTTTCAGTTTTATATTCACTTTCACTTGTTGGCTTGGCTCCCTTACCAGGCTTAATGTTTCTAATGTGAAAAACAGATCCAGGTGTCTATGAGAAGAGTGTTGATGTGTCACTAGTTCTGTTATATTTTGAGGCTGAATTGCTTCACAGTTCCTGCAACTACAGAGGTCAGTGAGAGCAGGAACTTTAGGTATTCAGCCACTTTGTAAAATCTGCTGGCTCACTATGTGTTAAAGTGAAACTAAACCTAACTCTTAGAAAACGTTATTAAATGTACTCTGAACCGTGCTTGTTCAGCTCACCGTGCATTCTCTGCACACTCCTACTGTGCCAGAATGATTGACTCCAATGCATATGTGGGATAACATCATTCTCCATCAGCCTTTAAAGAGGCTGAAAATCTGGTCCAGGGAGAAGATGACAGCAGCCAGCGAGGGATGTAACCGTTGCGTAGCTGGAAGGCAGAGGTAAGTATTTTCACAAGTTTATTTTCACTTTAATGCTGAGTTCCAGGTTTTCTGGCACTTTAATTAGTTTGGACCAGGCTGGTCCAAACTGACTATTTACTTCACCAAGTGCTGCATTGGCTCCAAGTGCTATATGAACTGTATGCAACTTCAGCTACATAAAGTACAGTGCTGAGTTCTGGCTGTGAGGCAGAGACTTCCGGTCTCTCGCGTTCAGGAAAAAAAGGGCTTGAGCTGTGCTCTGCCAGTTATCGGCAGTTTTGTATTCTGTAAATGAATACAAAACTTCTGCTGAGGCGGCTGATGAAGTTACAATCGCTAAATCATCCAATCAGAAAAACTTTGTATTTTTCTTTACAGACTACAAAGCAGCCTATGGATGGTTGAGCCCTTCTCAGCCTGACTTTTGTTTCCGGGTGTTGGAAGAGTCTGGCTCTCAGACGGGACCCAGCAATGTGTACAAAGCACACTGTAATTGGAGGGGAAGGGCGGGCACAGCAGCTGCATGCAACTCTGCAGCTACAGAAGCTGAGACCAGAAGGTCTAGCATAGGAGCGCTGCAAGTATAGTGATCGCTATGCTGGTGCTCAGTGAAAATGTAAAGAGTCAGTTCAGCTTTGATACATTAATTCCTGCTTGTTAAGAATGTATAAATAACCTTTCAACGGTTCTGATTTAAACCAATAATGCTAGTAGAGTAAATGAGCAGTGCTGACTTCTTGGGGATGATGGCATTAATTAAAAAAAAAGTCTTGGTCTGCTCTACAACACTGTGATTATTTTATTATTTTGCCTTTCATTAAATATAGTTGTGTGCCTCAAAGTAAATGCAAGAAATGTAGAGGAGGTGTTGGTCGTAATTTGAAATCTGAAAAACGTAATTTGTTGCTGTGAGCCCCATATCTGACTTTTTAGTATACCTCTTTTTAGGTGAAGACGGTCATCAAATATGTCTTATTTTTATCCCAAAATCCCACTTGCTACTGCAAATTACATTCTATCATTGATTAAGCCAGGCAGTGTTGCCAGTCAAGCTTTTACTTGTGTATGTACATAGACCCAAATGATTGCAGAATATGAACAGAGGGATGATTTGCTGATGACATAGCAGTTCCCCCGGAAAAGCAGGGTGTTGGCAAGTAGGGCCTCTAGGTATCTAATGTTCTTGTAGTGTTTGTATTGTTTGCTAATCAGCTCAACCAAATTCCCTCAAACAAAAGGACTCCATTTACCATATGTGCTTGGAAATAAATATTATGAATGTGAAATATTTGCACTTTCTGTAGCTTTAACATTTTCTTTTATATTGTTTGCTAACATGATTTTTTATTTTTTTTTCTTGTTGGAGAGGCCTTTAAGTTAGTGCTATTTTTCCACAGTGAAAAAGTTAAATGAAGTTTAAGTTAACCTTTTTTATAAGGAACATTTAATTTATAAACACATCTAATGCAAAAACTTTTACAGGTATATATGTTTTTGTTCTGTTAGCTTTGAATTTATTATAGTCAAATGTCTGCTTTTTATTTCTTTTTTTTTCTAACAGCGATTGTATAAAGATGGTATATTGTGTACTTGATACTTGTTTTATTTTAAGGTGAAAATCACATACAGAGGCAGCTACACATTGGTGTTTATGTACATTCCGGATTAAAGAAGGTCATTAAAAATTACTAGAATTGTGTGCATGTATGTTTTTTTTTTTTGTTTTTTTTTTAATGGTTTAACCCTTTCATGACCAGAGATCATTGATACCTTGATGCCCAAGAAAAATCTATCAGCATCTGGTGGCTGTGGTGGCTCAACGTGATTGGCACTGCGCTGACAAGCCATTCACCTCTGCAGCCAAGGGTTCGGATCCCGGTCTCGGCTACATGTGAATTGAGTTTGGTGGTCTCAGCCCGGCTCCCGGTGGGTGTGCTATGCAAGGTACGCCTGTTCTTAGTACGCCCACCCCCCACACCACCACATTTGCACGCACATGAAATTGGTTTAACACGCACGCACTTTGGCCATGCGGTCTCCTAAAAAAAAAAGAGAGGCGAAGGACCTGCGGGGCTGGCTGAGCAGGCTAGACCACCTCACTTCCTCATAGGGGGAGTCCCGCTGCCCCGTTGGGCTCCCAAGCGGAGCAGGTAGGGCGGAGTGAGTGGGAGTCCCTCCCTCACACCCGCCATTGCCACCCGGGGGCATGGAGAAGGATGGCAGATTGCCTCTGGGTGGAGGGTCTGCCTACTCCCAACTCCTGCAGTCCGGCTCTCTCTCTCTCTCTCTCTTTCTCTCACAAAATACACTTTAAAAAAAAAAAAATCTATTAGCTAATTTTGTGTGTGTTTCTAAATAGATTTTTATAAAAAAATTTGTGTATCTATGATTTAACATTTATGTTTTTATAATGTAATATTAATATAGAAAACGTCATTATATTTCCAGCAAGTGGTAAAAATGTAATTTTTCAGTGTTCAACGAAATATAAAATTGATTACTTGTTCCTGTTTCCAATTGCCCATTTCACAGTCCCTCATTCACTGACTGCAGCGGTGCATGCGCGCACACAGGGGATTCTCGGCTTAAGGCCCGGCAGATGCCGGACCTTGCCGGAAAGAAGTCTCCCGTGCACATGCGCGGGAGTGACAACATTGCGGCTGCAACCACTCGGCGCTGGATACCCGGAAGACACGCCGAGGCAACATGGTCAGCTACCTCGGCGTGGACCGGGTGGCTACCTTGGCGTGGACCGGGTAAGTTACCGACGCCTCGTTCTAAGGCAAGTATTTCATAATGGGCTAGTATGTGATGCATACTAGCTCATTATGCCTTTTACAAAAAAAAAAATTGTTATAGGATTACACAACCACTTTAAGTATTTTAAGTTTGCTCCGGTCCAGTCACATGATTCCCTGTGTAAGTGAGCAGCAACTGCAAGGGTGAGGAGGGAGCGTTTGAAAACAGCTGGGAATTCTGGGAGCTTTGACATAATACATAGTCAGCGTGCTCTCCTCTCCTGCAGCCGCCACCAGCTAGCAAAGGGGAACCAAAGCCGTGGATCACATTACTGGACTGGAGCAGACTAAAAATGCACGTCCTTTTTCTTTCTTCTTTTTTTTGTACACGGGTTAGGTAGCAGGAGGTCGGAGGAAACAATTTTTAGGACATAGGCTGACATTCTACTTTAAACTGATGGCACCACAGATGTCACTTCATCCTGAAGTTGGCAGTGTTCATATATTACAAAAAAAAAAAATTTAAATATGAAGCCTCTAACAGTGTTAAGCCGACAGTGATTGTATAATCAAAGGCTACACTGGGTGCCCCCACTGACATTCAGGAACCAAACTTTCAGTGGCAGACTAAGATGACAGCCATGTGTGTAGGTTGCTGGCACTCAGAGGGGACATTTATAACCGTTTCCCCAGCAAACTGCATCATGCTGGAAAATGTATATTTACAGACTGTGTGCAGGAAGGGATTAATGAGGGGAACACAAGGCAGAATAGAATTCAGTAATAGAAAAGCTGTTTAACCCCTTCAATACCGGGCTTTTATACCCACCTCTATACCAGGCCTATTCTGGCACTTCTCTCCTACATGTACAAATCATAATTGTTTTGCTAGAAAATTACGCAGTACCCCCAAACATTATATATGTTTTTTTAGCAGACACCCTAGGGCATGGATCTTCAAACTACGGCCCTCCAGCTGTTGCAGAACTACAAGTCCCATGAGGCATTGTAATACACTCACATTCACAGACATGACTAGGCATGATGGTAATTGTAGTTCCTAAACACCTGGAGGGCCGTAGTTTGAAGACCCCTGCCCTAGGGAATAAAACGGCGGTCATTGCAATGTTTTATCTAACACGGTATTTGCGCAATAATTTTTCAAACGCCTTTTTTGGGGAAAAAAATTGTTTCATGAATTAAAAAAATAACAAAACAGTAAAGTTAGCCCAAATTTTTGGTAAAATATTAAAGATTAGGTTACTAAAAGCGTTTACATGTATATATTTTAAAGCGTGACATGTTAGGTATCCATTCACTCAGTGTAAATGGATACCTAACATGTCACGCTTTAAAATTGCGCACACTCATGGAATGGCACCAAACTTCTGTACTTAAAAATCTCCATAGGCAAGGCTTTGGAATTTTTTACAGGTTACCAGTTTAGATTTACAGAGGAGATCTAGTGCTAGAATTGTTGCTGGCACTCTTAACGCACGTGGCGATACCTCACATATGTGGTTTAAACGGCGTTTACATATGTCGGCGTGACTTGCGTGTGCGTTCACTTCTGCGTGCAAGCTACCGGGGGAAAGGGGTGTTTTAATTTTTTTTTATTTTTTTTTTACATATTTATTTTTTTACGCTTTTTTTTTAATTTAATTTTATTTATTTTTTTATCACTTTTATTCCTATTACAAGGAATGTAAACATCCCTTGTAATAGGAATGTGTGCGAAAGGTCCTCTTTATGGAGAGATGCGGGGTCAATAAGGACCCACATCTCTCCTCCAGACTGGAAACCATGAGATCGGTGGAAAAAATTCACCGATCTCATGAATAATGTGGCCCGGGACTCGGGCGTGACAACACCACATTGCGCCTGGGTCCTCTGGTCCATCTGGTCACCAGTCATCACTATTGTTCCTGCTAGCGCCAGACGATTCATTCTCCGGGCCCCCGATGTCACGGGAGAAGCACCGGATGGCGGCGGGAGGGGGGGGGATGTCCCCTCCCGCCGCCTATAAGAACGATCAAGCGCCGCTATGAACATTCTTATGTTGTGCAGAATCGCCGGCAGAAGAAATGGATATCTGAATGATGCCTCTCGCAGGCATCATTCAGATATCCCCCCCCCCCCAAATCCAGGACGTCATACGACGTCCACCCGGGATGGGAGAGCCACTTTGTGGACGTCATATGACAGTGGCCGGTATTGAGGTGGTTAAAGGGAATAGTGACGTGTGTGTGTGTGTCTTCTGTTTTTTGTATATACATTTTCTTGTAGCCCGCCTGCTGTTTTTCTGCATGGTGGCGGCCATCATGGAAAAGCTTTTGGCCTCTAGTGCCTGAAATAATGGCGCCAAAGCCCGCAGATTACTTCCTAAAGGACAGCGCAGCACAGACAGCACTCTCAGCGCTCCAGCAGCACTACAGCCTGGTCGGGTGGTGAGTCCCCTGGGGGTCCCCTGCTCTCTGTTTGCACCTGGGAGGGTGACGTATGGGTCCCTGCCTTGCACTGTTAGGGTGGCATATCGGTGGGTCAGCATGGAGTCTGAACCAGAGGCTTCTACCCCAACCATGCATGAGTTAACCCTTAGTGCCCCTGTTCCTGCGGCCTCCATGAATGCGGTGACGGCAGTCCTTGAGGCGTTTGTTGCCAGGATTGAAGCGCCAAGTGGCCAGAAGGGGGGTAAAAAGCGCCCCCTCCCTGCGTCTGCTTCTGGGGATGTCTCTGACACGGAGCCCTGCTACTGCATCTGGCCCTGGTTCCGTCAAGTCAGATGACGCAGGCTTAGCCCACACGGACAGTGAGGATGACTGCTTCAGGGTCAGCACGTAAGGTGTTTGTTGGAGCTCTTATCCGTGCGGTGCGGGATACTTAGAAACTTGAGGATTTGGCGGAGGCATCGGATACGCCGGTCCCTTTTGCGTTCCGCAAGCCACCCCGCACCGCAAAAGTGTTTCCTTGTGTTCCATATCTGGACAAACTGTTGGAATGGGATCGGCCGCAGAAAGTTTTTGCTGTTCCAAAATACTGTTCGTTACCCCTTTTGAGGAGGACTTTTTAAAAAGTGGATTTCTTTTTTTTTTTTTTTTTTAATTGTTTACTTTGTCTGATTTGAAAATCTATAAACAATCACAAAATCCAGACATTTGAATGAAAAAAATGCGAGGAATATACAATCACGTTTATAACAGGACACAGACAAGTCTGGTTGTATACAAGTTAGTTAAACTATAAAATAAGTGGTGGGTTCAACATGAACAACTTATCATGGCTCTGCTGAGCAGAAGCATATATCATCAATCTCTGACCTATATAGAGAAAGAAGGGGAGAGAAAATAAATAAAAATAAAAAGGGGGACATCATCTTATACAAAACTGTAGGGGATACGGGCAATGGGTATGCAGCTATGGTAGAGTGGAATGAGGCTCCGCGTTAAAATCAGAAGAATCCCATCTCGCCCAGATAGCTTCGAATTTGGTTAAAGAGTCATCTATAACAGCTGTAAGACGTTCCATCCTTCTAATGTCCGCAACTGTCGATAAAAATTGTGCAAAAGTGGGAGGGGAGGTAGCTCTCCAACGTTGAGGTATGACGCGTTTGGCTGCCAGTAAAAGAAACGTCATTAGTTTGCCAAGATATTTAGAAAGTTTCGGGAGTGGTAAGCCCAGTAACATATGTAAAGGCTGAAAGGGCATGTCTATTTCTAGAACCTTCACCAGGAGATTATGGACTTGTGACCAGAAGGGAGTAATTACCGGACAGTCCCAAAAGATGTGGAGGTGTGTACCTACAGAGGAGCCACATCTTCAGCATTGGCCGTGCGGGGACAACTTATGTGCTGCTAAAAATTCAGGGGTTCTGTACCAGAACATAAGTATTTTGTATGTAGTTTCTTTCTGGGCTACACATCTAGAGGCCCTAGAGGAAGCGTCCCAAATTTGTCTCCACTAAAAAGTGGATTTCTCCTCCGTTAGAGGACCCCCCTGTGTCCAGACTGAGCAAAGCCACCATGTTACCTGTGGAAGAGGACCCCGCAGATAGGAGAGCTGAGGTTGTGGCCCGCTCTATGTTCACAGTGGTGGGGTCGGCGGTGAGACCGGTTTTGGCTGGGGCTCTGGTGTCGCAGACACTTACCAAACGGGCAAAGGCCTTGCTGCAGGAGCTGGAGGCGCAGAATGCTTCTGAGACCTGTGTGGACCTGGCTGACCAGTTAGTGCAAGGCCTAAAGTTTGTCTGTGAGTCGGCCCTGGATAAGCTCCCCTTGCTTTTCAGGGCCTCCGCCTACGCGGTGGTACTACACTGCCTTGTGTGGCTGAAGTGTTGGTCTGCGGACCAGTCTTCAAAAAAGGCCTTGGTGGATTTACCCTTTAAGGGTGAACGGCTTTTTGGGGCGTCCCTGGATGATATAAAGAATGCCCCAGGCGGTAAGAGCACGTTGCTCCCACAATCTGGGAAGGGTAAGGAACCTCGCCGTAAGCAAGGGCCCTCCTTTACTACCCCCAAGTGTTTTTGTTTTTTTCACCCCCCAAATGCGGCAGGAAAAAGTTTTCAAGGTACTAAGGCGGTGGGGGGGGGGGCGGCTTTGCAAATTCGCAGCTCGGTGGAGATCTCTTCTTTCCGACCGTTGGGTTTGCGAAGTAGTTTCCTTGGGGTTCAAGATAGTTTCTCTCTTATCCACCAAACAGATTTTTTTCCTTCCAGCTTCCTCCGGATAGCCGGAAGGATCTGTCAGGGGCTGTCCAGGATCTACTGGTCAGGGGAGTGATTGTGACGTTCCTCAATGGAACGGTTTCAGGGGTTTTACTCCAATCTGTTTGTACTCCCCAAAAAGTAAGGGGTCCACCCAGTCCTGTACCTCAAAGCCCTCAATTGTTTTGTCAAAGTGCAAAAATTCAGAATGGAGTTGATTCCACTCGGTAGTGGCAGCGCTCCATCAGGGGGATTTTATGGTACCGTCTCAGTGGCTGGAATACCTGGGGTTAGTCCTGGATTCCCCAATGGAAAAACTTCAGACACTACAGTCTGCGGTGCAGCGGTTGGCGACTCAGAAGTGGTTGTCGCATCGCTTTTGCATGAGGGTTCTGGGTCTGATGGTGGCCTCTTTCGAGACAGTTTCGTATGCCCAATTCCATACCCGAGTGTTACAGAAGGAGATTCTGTCTCGTTGGGACAAGCTCCCTTCGTCTCTGGATTACCAGATTCGGGTGAGTCGACTGGTCAAGTCCTCCCTAGTGTGGTGGCTGACGTCTCCGGTACTTTCGGACCGGGAAGTCATTTCTGCCGTGCCATTGGACAGTGGTCACGATGGATGCCAGCCTCTACGGCTGGGGGGTGCCCAGTTAGCCCAGGGGCGCTGGACTCTGGAGGTGTCCCGCCTTCCAATCAATGTACTGGCGCTCCGAGCGAGTTGTGTCTCTCCAAGTGGTCCCTGGGTCTGCTGGTCAGGATCCAGTCCGACAACGCCACGGCCGTGGCGTGCGTCAATCATCAGGGAGGCACACGGAGCTCGACTGCAGCGACGGAGGTCGCGCACATCCTCCGGTGGGCCGAAAGGTACTTTCCGGCTCTGTCGGCCGTGTACATCCCAGGGGGGGTTAACTGGCAAGCCGACTACCTAAGTCGCCCAACACTAGACCAAGGAGAATGGTCACTACACCCGGAGGTGTTTCAGAGTCTGTGCCAAAAATGGGGCACTCCAGACGTGGCCCTACTGGCGTCCCGTCTCAATCGGAAGGTGTCAGGGTTCGTGGCCAGGTCAAAGGACTCGTGGGCGGACGCGTCAGACGCGTCATGGGGTCACTATCGCCTAATCTACGCCTTCCCTTCTCTGAAGCGTCTTCCTCGCCTGCTGTGCAGAGTGGGAGCCGAGGGAATTCCAACAATCCTGATCGCCCCAGATTGGCCACGCCGTCCCTGGTAAGCGGACCTGGTGCCAGGCGTCCATTGGCGTCTACCCCTGAGAGAAGATCTTCTGTCGCAGGGTCCAGTTTTTTCACCCTGATTTATAGTCGCTGACTTTAACGGCGTAGCTGTTGAGAGACAGGTGCTGAAGGACCTTGGCCGGTCGTGCTCGGTGATCTCTACCATGTTACGAAGCACGGAAGTCTACTTCACAAAAGATGTGTAAGGTTTACATCTCTGTGTGAAGAGATGAAATGGCACCCCGTACATACGTGATGTCCCAGATTCTGCTGTTCTTACAGCGTGGAGTGGATCAGGCTCTCGCCTTAAGTACGGTTAAGAGTCAGATTTGGGCTCTAGCTGTTTACTTTCAGCGACCCTTAGCGGCGCATTCCCTGGTGCGTATGTTTGTGCAGGGGGTTTGGCATGTTGCACCTCCTGTGCGTCCTCCACTGCCTCCATGGGACTTGAATTTAGTCCTCTTGGTGCTTCAAGACGCTCCGTTTGAGGACATTCAGAAGATCCCCTTGTTGACTCTGTCCCAGAAGGTGTTTTTTCTGGTGGCAATTACCTCGGTTAGACGGGTATCTGAACTGGCGCCTTATTTTGCAAGGCCCCCTACTTGGTCATCCATAAGGATAAAGTGGTGCTGCGGCCGCAGCCGTCATTTCTTCCAAAGGTTGTTTTGGCTTTTCACATTAATGAGGACATTGTTTTACCATCCTTATGTCCTCGGCCGAAAAAACCCGAAGGAGGCCACGTTGCATTCCTTGGAGGTGGTCCGGGCCCTACGGGTGTACTTGTCTGCTATGGCTCAGTTTCGGAAGTCGGATTCGCTGTTCGTGTCGGTGACTGGTCCTAAAAAGGGTCTGGCGGTCTCGTCGGCCACCATTTCTAGGTCGTGCTTCAGGCCTATGCCCTGAAGGGGCGGGCGCCTCCCTTTCAGGTTACGGCGCATTCGACCAGGGCGATTGGTGCCTCTTGGGCTTTCCGCCATCAAGCGTCTGTTTTACAGGTGTGTAAGGCAGCAACCTGTTCATCAATCCACACCTTCTCAAAATTTTACAAGGTGGATGTGAGTGCATCTTTGGATGCCTTCTTTGGCTGCAAAGTTTTATAGGCGGCAGTTTAAGGTTGGAGTTCCTCCGTTGAGAAACTCTGGTTTTGTTTGGGGTGAAGCTTGGTTTGCTGTGTTGTTTTTCCACCCCTCAAAATTTTCTTGACACTGCTTGGGGACGTCCCTAAGGTCAATGCTGCTGTGTCCGTCCATGAACGGAAGAGAAAATAGGATTTTTGTATTCACCGTAAAATCCATTTCTCTGAGTTCATGGAAGGATACAGCACCCACCGCTCCTTTTTGTTTGTACTGCTTGTTACGAACTGGAGCTGCATGAGCCAGAGAGTGGGATATACTTGGGGGACCTGCCCCCTGGAAGGTGCTGCACTGAGGAAAGTGTTTTAACACTTGAAGTGCTGTTTTTTCTGCCTAGTCTCTCTTGAAAGGAAGGATATATATTCTAAGGTCAATGCTGTTGTGTCCGTCCATTAACTCAGAAAAATTGATTTTACAGTGAGTTCAAAAATCCTATTTACTTAGGCATGGAGTTCACCAGAGCTTCACAGCTTGCCACTGGAGTCCACTTTCATGACAACATCACAGAGCTGGTGGATGTTAGAGACCTTGGGGGTTATTTACTAAAGGCAAATCCACTTTGCACTTCAAGTGCAAAGTGCACTTGAAATTGCACTGAAAGTGTACTTGGAAGTGCAGTCGCTATAGATCCGAGGAGGACAATAAAAAAAAAAAACACAGCATTTTAGTTTGCACATGTTTGGATGATAAAATTAGCAGAGCTTCCCCTCATTTCAGCTCTACCCCTCAGATCTACAGCCAGTGCAAGTGCAGTCCACTTTAAAGTATAAGTTGCAGCACAAACACTATAATCAATGTGCTGACCAACAGCATACAAGAAGTAGTGCCCCACACCAAACTCTTTGAAAGAATAAATAAAGTTCATGCAATCAAAATTGGACGTTGTATGGTGCTTCAAGTCCAACCAGATCTTATGTGATGCACATGCAGTCTTTACACTGCCACCGATCTACCACATGAACACCGCTTTGTTAATCTACTCACCAGAGGCAAGTATGTATAGAGCTTGTAAAATCCTTTCTAGATGAAGCAGTGGCCCCACTGGATATACAGCGATCCTTGTTAGCAACGATTCTATGTGGTGATTCAAACAGGTAAACATACAAGGGGATGCTTTCCATAATGTATTTAGAAAAACCAAAAACCCCCCCCGCGTACAAGAAATGCTTACAAGATTGTTACTTAATTAGCATGTCTCACAGCTCTGCAACAATGCCTGTAGTTCAAAATGAACCGCCTGCTGCAATGAGTCCCGGGATGCCGCTGGCTATGATTGACAGATTAAGTTGCACGTGTTTCGTCATTACGTCTTAAGAGGCCGCGCAACACGACTCGTTCCTTAACCACTTTCTCGCCCAGCCTATAGAAAAATGACAGCCGGACTGTGGTTGCGTTATCCTGACTGGATGTCATATGACGTCCAGCGTGATAAAAGCCGCCATGCGCCTGTGGGGGCGAACATCGTGGCAAGAGGTGGTGCAGTATATCAGTCTGTCACACCGCTACACCGGTCTTGGTAAAGAGCCGTGTCCAATCACAGCTGATCACGATGTAAACAGGAAAAGATGTTGATCGGCTTTTCCTCACAGACGCAAGTAGATGAGAGTCAATCAGCTGCTCTCCTGATAAGGGGGTCTGTGCTGATTGTTTATCAGTGCAGCCCCCCCTCAGAACCCGCCAGGACCACCATCATGCTGCCCAGGACCACCAGGATGGTCATGGTAGGCCACCTCTAGACCACCAGGGAAATGCAAATCTATGACCATTCAGCTGAAAATCAATGCCTACCAGTGCCACCAGGGATGCCTATCGGTGCCACCCATAAGTACCCATCTTTGCAGACTTCTAGTGCCTACTATCAATGCCCATCAGTGCTGCATATCCGTGAGCATCGTCAGTGAAGGAAAAAATTTACTTGTTTACAACATTTTATAATGGAAACAAAAGCAAAACTTAATTTTTTTAAAAAATTCTTCTGTCTTTTTTTTTATTTGTTTAGCAACAAATAAAAACCGCAGAGGTGATCAAATATGCCAAAAGAAAGCTTTATTTGTGGGAACAAAATGATAAAAATTCTGTTTGGGTAAATCAACATGACTGCGCAATTCAGCGACAGCGCTGAAAGCTGATAATTGGCTTGGGCAGGAAGGGGGTGTAAGTGCATGGTAGTAAAGTGGTTAAGAACCCAAGGTGGGTGGGAAATGTCTTCGTCCCTGTGTGTGCTCATCACCATCAGTGTCGTCGCAGCAGATGACGCCCACCAACGGAGATCGTGTCAGCAGATTTCAGCTGACCCAGCATCCCATCCATCCCTGGTGGCTTTGTCATTACGTTGTTTTTAAGTGATCATTAATGTGTAGTGTGCAATCACATCAATGTTCCCAATACACTATTATTTCAAATGGTACCACAACAATAATTCTTTCTTATATCATTAATAAAATAAATTCCTTTGTTGCGCTAAATCAAAACAAAAAAAGTTCAGCAGCTGACACTATATTGTTGGATGCAATAAATGATAATGAAAAAAGAGGTGTAGCACTAAAATAATAATAAAAAGTTCCAATCGATCACTCCAAAATGTTGCAATTGAAGTATGAATTCAATCCTAAAAGAGATTAAGTGAAAAAGAAATAGGAGACCCGCCACCAGCACCCAAACACACTGACCCTTACCGTCAGTACATGGGTAATGCACATATAGGATATCCCAAAATAAGGAATATAAGAACTCTCAATTCATCAGATCCTTCCTCTTCCAAAGAGATCTTCCACCAAAACTCTCTCCACAGATCCAACAGGTTTACATGTATTTAGATATCAGCAAGGGGTTAACCAGAGCCGCTCCAATTGTGAACCAATGAAAACGTGTAAAAATTTGAAAAAACGAATCATTGCGCAAACATCCCATCAGTATAAAGCATCCGTCAGCCTTACTCCACTCGCCCCAACGTTTCTCCACCAACATGTGTCATCGGGGCGTGGCTATGACGCATGGCGTTGATGCTTAAATAGAGGGCAGAAATTAGCTTAAAACCGGAAATGGAGTGCGTTCCAGCGGGCGGAAGTGAGCACATCATCACCTAGGGAACGCCTCTCCCCAACAGGACAGGAATTAGAACAGGGATGCGTTCCAACCAGCGGAAGTAAAACAAACCACCACTGTAAAAACATTAGAAACTGATTTTAAACATGTGCTGCAATAATCAGAGAAAATATAAAAATATATGTATATTCTACCAGAGCTGCCGCAATTAGAAAAATCTGTATAAAATAAATAAAGAATGACAGTGGACTCATTCCTCAAATCATGGCCGAGGAAAAAAAAACTCCACTCAAACGTGAAAAAAGGGCCTAAATTATTACTTAAAATAATAAGAACCACAAAAAAAACAGTTCTATTGAAAAAATGAACCAGGAAATCCATCTATTATAATATTAAATGAATATAAAAATAGTGAATGGAAGGAGCAATAGCACTTGAAAATCAAAAGGAGTAGCGCCATCTTGTGGTTACATAACAGAATATCATGCAATCTATTATTACAGAGAAAAAATATAAATCGCGCTACCTCTAAACCATGTGAAACAAATATTTGAATTACAAAACACACAAAACTATGTGATATATATTGATATAAATCATAAACTATGTGGTGTATGATGGTATATATAAATCACTAATATACCAAAAACAAGAGAGGTTGATAGCCACTAAAGGGCACTATATAGCACTCTCAAGTCCCTCAATAACAGTGAAACAGTAATAAATTAACATCAAAAATGTTTTAGATCATATCATTAGATCAATAAATATTAACCAAAAATAAAAATATATATATAGAAATATAAATAAAACAAATATTGTAACAATAAAGTCCATACGCCAAACGCCCATGCTCTGTGCCAAATTCCAAAATCAGTTGAAAACGTGTCCAAAGAAAAGTGATGTATCCTCCACCAAACTATAGATTGTCTCCTTACCAAATCGCCATGATTCCTTATGACAGGGGATCATAAACAGTATATAATAGGTAGTCGCTCCCAGTCTTGCAGTTCTGACAGATACGATCCTTAACATTGGGTCTCATCCACAAGTCATTAAACTTCACCAACATCAATGCCCACCATGTAAAGAACAATAACAGCTCCACATAGCGCATTAAATGAGTAAAAAAAGATTTATTAAAAGTTGTGTTGCACTTACAAGCATGCAGTAAAAAAATGCCTCGAATCTGATGTGCCGGCCGGTACACAAATTCCCAGACACCCATCCACTGGGGGAACGTTTGGAGCTCTTGGGTGACGACAGTGCGCCGCTCCGCCCTACGTCCGTTTCGTAAAATATTACTTCTTCCAGGGGCAATCTATTATTACAAACTATAACATAAAAAAAAGAATCATTGTTTTTTATATATAAAATTATGAGATCACAATACATTGATATGCAAACTAACTAATAAAAAAAATTATAAAAAATAATGAAGTTAAAATGCAATAATGATATAATCCAAAGAAATAGGAATAGGGATGTTAACCATTATTGATAAATGCGCTAACATCCCATTCTACGTTCATACCACATGGAGTATAAGTCTGGGCCTGATAAATCCACTTAGTTTCGAGGCGTGACACTTCTCTAATCATATTACTGCCTCTCCAATGACCCGTGAATTTATCAATGGCCAAGAAAACAGTTCCCTCTGGGTTACAATCATGCTTGCGAGCGTAATGCTTTAAAAGACTGTGCTTCAGGAAACCCTATCTAAAAAAAATCATTAGTTAGTTTGCATATCAAATTTTTTATTCTTTTTTTATGTTATAGTTTGTGATAATAGATTGCATGATATTCTGTTATGTAACCACAAGATGGCGCTACTCCTTTGCGATTTCAACCACCATTGCTCCTTCCATTCATTATTTTTATATTCATTTAATATTATAATAGATGGATTTCAATTGGACTGTTTTTTTGTGGTTCTTTTTAGTTTAAGTAATAATTTAAGCCCATTTTTCACATTTGAGTGGAGCTTTTTCCTCGTCCATGATTTGAGGAATGAGTCCACTGTCATTCTTTATTTATTTTATACAGATTTTTCTAATTGCGGCAGCTCTGGTAGAATATACATATATTTTTATATTTTCTCTGATTATTGCAGCGCATGTTTAAAATTAGTTTCTAATGTTTCTACAGCCGTGGTTTGTTTTACTTCCACTGGTTGGAACGCATCTCTGTTCTAATTCCTGTCCTGTTGGGAAGAGGCGTTCCCTAGGCGATGATGTGCTCACTTCCGCTCAGCTGCTCTCCTGACAGGGGGGTATGTGCTGATAGTTTATCAGCGCAGCCCCCCCTCGCATCACTGCACAGGACCACCAGGGATGGGCATCCACACTGGACCACCAGGTATGCCAATCTGTGCCAAGGCAGCTGTCAACCAGTGCCCACCCCAAAATCCCTGCCAGTGCCAGTGCCACCAGGGATACCCCATGTCAGTGCCATGTATCGATGCCCATCAGTGCCCAGCAGTGCTGCGTATCAATGCCAACAATAAGTACCCACTATTGCAGCCTTTCAGTGCCCATCAGTGTCGCCAATCAGTGCCCACCTATCAATGCCCATCAGTGCTGCATATAAGTGCCACCCAACAGTGGCGCCTACCAGTGCCGCATATCAGTGCCCATCATCAGTGCCACCTCATTGGCATCGCCTTATCAGTGCCGCCTTATCAGTGCCCATCAGTGAAGGAGAAAACGTACTTCTTTACAAAATTTTATAACAGAAAAAAAAGAAAAACACCAGAGGCAATCAAACACCACCAAAAGAAAGCTCTATTTGTGGGAACAAAATGATAAAAATTCAGTTTGGGTACTGTGTAGCATGACCACGCAATTTAACAGCGACAGCACAGAAAGTTGAAAATTGGCTTGGCAGGAGGGGCGTAAGTGCCTGGTATTGAAGTGGTTAAGCATCAATGCCATACGTTATAGCCACCCCCCTGATGACACGCGTTAGTGGAGAAACGTCGGGCGAGTGGAGAAGGCTGACGGATTGCAGTTGAGTGGACGAATGAGCACCATCTGATGGGTAGGAAGCGCTGGTCGCTTTCCTGATTATAAGATTGCTATTTTTATACCACATGTAAGTGCATCCACACTCATCTTATCATTAAATGCTTTATACTAAATTGTTGTTTTTTTTTCTCATTTTATACATGTTTTCCATGTTTTCACATTGGAGCGGCTCTGGTTAACCCCTTGCTGATATCTAAATACATGATAAACCTGTGGATCTGTGGAGAGAGTTTTGGTGGAAGATCTCTTGGAAGAGGAAGGATTGATGAATTGAGAGTTGTTATAATTCCCTTACCAGGAAGTGGGGGGGGGGGGCGTGGCGCTTGCAAACTGAGAAGCGCGAGGGGGGCTTTATTTCATTTATTTACAAAAAAAAAGAA